>SPDT01000003.1:2400000-3000000 GCA_008477525.1 Hypomyces perniciosus
TTCTTCTAAAGTTTATCTAAAATCTAGAATTTTTTTTTTTATTATTAGGTTCTTTTTTTATTAAACTTTATATTTTCTAGGAATCTATTATCATTTAAGTAGTATAATACTCCTTAATGCATTAAAGTGTAGTATTATTACTGGATACTTTATATATAGCCTATAGTGCTATTTATTAGTAATATCCTTTAATGGTTTATTTTAAGATTTGCCTAATATACTTAATCTTTTTTTAATTATAGTTGGCTTAGCTACTAAGCGCATCTATTTATCTATTCTTAGATCCTTTTTAATAGATTAAAATATAGTTAAATTCTAAAAAGTATTTTATATAATAGATCTGCCTTTTAGGAAAATTATTAAACTATCGCGAAATATATAATATTCTTATAATTTATATACTTTAACTTTATAAATTCCTTTTAATAGGTAATATTACTATTCTTTAAATATAAAAATAATAGCAAGGAATTCTTTATTATATATTAGGTAGTTTAGTTCTGCGCTATATAGTGCTTTAAAGTAAAAGGTCATAGGGAGTAGTTTACTGTTTTTATCCTTTTAATTAAATTAAGCGCCTATAGCAAAGTTAAAAGTATTTATTTCGACTTTTATTTCTTGAAATAGGTTAAATATAATAAATATAGGTTTTTTTAAGATAAGCTGCTTAAGTTTATTAAAGGCTTCCTATATATCTAATGCCTATAAAAACTTTTAATCCTTTTTAATAAGTTTATAGAGAGTTTATATAATATTTCTATAGCCTTTAATAAATTATTAATAGTAGTTAATAAATCTTAAAAAGCTTTAAACTTCCTTAACTATTATAAATATAAGCTAATCTTATACTGCTTATACTTTTAACGGATCTATACGAATTTCTTTAAAGGTAATAATATACCTTAAAAAAGTGACTTTCTATATATAAAATTTGCATTTCTCTAGTTCTATAAGTAGTTTAGTATTTTATAGTATCTATAATACTTTATAGATATATGCTTTATGTTATTTAAGGGTATTTAAAAAGATTAGGATATTATCTAGGTAAATAACTATAAAGATATTAAGATACTTTTTTAATATATTATTGATTATTGATACGTGCGTTGGGTGTAACTATACACTCAATCTAGAGGACCCCTCATTCAATCATGTCACGTGCATCATCACATGAAACCATACTAGTCTAGATCTCTCTGCTCGTTAGCTAGCTTAATGGAACCATGCTTCTTCATCAACACTTTGTTTACATCAATTATTTTTTGGAATATCGCTAGGGCGTTAGTGAGACTAAAAGGTATAACTAGGTATTTAAATAGGCTATACTTAGTTTAAAAGGCGGTTATCTATTTATATCTTTCTTTAATTTAAATAAGGTTATAAGCGCCTTTAAAGTTTAGCGCTATAAACTACTTTTTCTTATATAGTTTATCCTGTAATTCTATAATTAATAATAGTAGGGTTCTATCTTTAACAGTAGCTTTATTAAGCTATTAGTAGTCTATAATTAACTATAATTTACCTTTTTTTTATAAATATAATAAAATAGCCTACTTTTAATAAAAAGGGTTAAATATAACTTTTAACTAATATATTATCTAAATAATTATATAGGCTTTTAAGCTTTTTTTCGTTTAGATTATAAATCTTATAAAAGGTAGTACTTATACTATCCTTAAGCTTAATTATATAGTCCTATTAACTGTATTCTAGTAGTTTAGTATTAAGTGTTTCTTTAAACAGTTTATTATACTTCCAGTATTCTTTAATAATATTCTGCAGTTATTCTAATAATATTGCTATTTTAAGGCTTTTTATTTTAAGTATTTTATTAATATTATTAAATACTTTTTGTAAAAAAGTAATTATTCTTTAGATTTATTTATCTTTTCCTTTACTTTATTTAAGTGTTATTTTTAGGTAGATTATTTCTGTAATTAAATTAAAGGTAATTTTTTTAATTCCTTTCTTTAGTATACTTAAGGGTTTTATATAGGATTTTTACCCTGCAGCTAAACCTTTCTAATAGTTTTAATTAATAGGGGAGCTTTATTATCGCCTTAATAAAGCTAGCTATTCTCTTAGTTAATATTAAAGTTATTGCATTTTAACTAAAAATAACCAAAAATAATATTATACCTATTAATATTTACTATATTGCAAAAAACTACCCCTTTGCGTTTAGTGATTTTAAGTTTAAAATAATTAATCTTTCGCTTAACCTATCCATTATTATATATAAAAGCTCTTCCTTTTACTTAATAAAGTTAATATAGTTTAGTTTTCTCTTTTTAAAGTAACTGTAAGCGATTTATAGTTATAGGTGTAATAAAATTACTTATTACTCTACTATTTACTAATATATATAACTGATATCCTTTAACTATTATCTTTAATTTAAAATATAGTAAATTTTTATTATTACTTTTATTATTTAATATTTTAAAAGATATAATTTATCGATTATTATCTTATAGCCCTTTTATAGGTAATATTAATTATTTCTTGATTTTTTTTTCTTATATAGATTTCGCAGTTAATCGGGGTTCTTTAAAGTAAATACTACCTTTTTTTATTATAGGCAGTTCCTTTATACATAATAAAGTTAAACTGGTTTTAATATAGTTCTTTAATATAATTTAATTAATCTCTTTATTTTTTAAAGTAAATTTATACCTTATATACTTTTATATTTACTATTTTTAAAGTTTTTCCTGTAAATAAATAGTGTATTTATCCTTTTAGCAGTATATATAGTCTAGTAATAAATATAAAGTATTGTTAGTTTATTATAAATACTAATCTTGCAATTTATTTTACTTATATATAATATACTTTAAGCTATTATACTTTAAATAGTATTATTAATTACACTTAAACCTTTTATTATAGTAGAAGTATTACTTTATTAATTTCTATTAGCAGTAAATATCATATCTTTTAAACTTATATCCTTTAAGCTTTTATAATTAATAATATTCTTTTAAAGTTTCAGTATTTAGTTTAATAATAATAATTTTAAAGTTTTAATACTATATAGTTATAATTTATTCTTTAAAAGCGCTATAATCTTATATTTATTTTATAGGGTAAGATAGGATTTTAATTGGAAATATATTATACTTTACTTTTTCTTAAAAGTATACTATATATTTATATATAATATAAATAACTTAAAATATAATATAATATTCTTTATAAATAGGGTTATTTACAGTATAGTTTTTTTATATATAGAAATATATAGGTTCCGCTTATATAGCTAAAGTAATTAAAATAGCTTTAATAGCTATTTTATTATTAGTTTTGTTTCATATATAAAGCTATCTATATAGGCGCAAATTTAACCTGTTTTATTATATATTTATAGTAACTTTTTTAATTAAGTTTAAATAGTATTTATTTAATTTACCTTTAAAGTTACCGTTTATAGGTAGTATATTTTCTGGTTTTAAAAGTATAGTATTATATAATAATAGTCTATATTATAAAGGGTTATTTTTATTTTTATTATTAAAGTCACTGCTATTAGTTTATTTTTTATTGCTTATAATAATTTAATTAAAATATTAATAGTTAATTATAGTAACTATTTATTTATTTAAAATACTATTATCTTTATTTAACTTTATATAATTAAAGTTTAGGTTTTATTCTATTAAATTATCTAAATATAGTAAATACCTGTTTACTTTGTTTTCTTTAAGAATACCTTTAAGAGTTAAAGGTTTAGGTTTTAACCGGTATCCCCTTTAGTTTATTATAGATATTTTTTTAAATTGTTTCAAGTACTATCCGCTTTTATCCTTCCTGGATTTATAAATAAAGCAGCTATTATTATAGTATATAGTCTAGCTAAATAATATATAATTAATATAGTCTTTAAAACTATATTGACTTTTTATTTAGGTTTTAGCGCAAGCTTTTAAGGTTTATTAGTTCTTGGCTTTTATAGAGCTTTATAGTCTTTTAAAAAGTATCCTGGCTTATTATAGTTATAACAGACAACCTTTACTTTTCCTTTTTAAATAATATTTAAATCTATTTAATTAAGTCTTTTATTATTAGAGCTAGCGATATATTTTTATTACTTTTTGCTTTAATTTATATATCTTTAATATTTATAAACTTATCTAGATTACTATTATCCTTTCTTTATATTTAAATAAAGTTTATAAAGGAAATTGTTTATATTTATATATTTGTTAATAAACTTAATAATGCTTTTATTTTAAAGGAATTTATAAGCTTCCTTTTAAACTTTTAATTTAAGTCTATTATAAAAGCATTTAATAAAAGCAGAATTTCTTTATTTAACTTTAAAGGTATAGTTTTTAAAATATATAATATAATTAAAGTATTTTCCTTTTTAAACTAAGTTTATAAATTTATTTTTTGCAGTATATTCTTTATTAATATTATTAAAGATATTCTTTAACTCTTTTTTAAACTAATTATAACTTGTAAATATAGTTTATATTTACTTATTAGTATTAGCTTTATTATTAAAGAAATCCCTTTAAGTAAATTTAAACTATTTTAAAGTATTCCCTTTAAATTATCTAGCAGCTAAAAGAACTTTATTAATCTCTATATTAAGGCTAGTTAAGAAATAAGTAAAATAGTTATATAGTTAAGTAAAAAATAGTTAAAGTGCTATAGTGCTTTTATTAAAGTATTTAAAGGGTTATATCTTAAGCGACTCTTTTAAGTCTTTTAAAGGTCAGTTCCCTCTAGGGTTCAGTATAGGATTTAGATTAAGTATAGGTAGTACTTGGTTTTATAAGTCTATAATAGCTGTTTACTGTTAGTGAATTACCTGCTAAAGTTTAGCGTTTTCAGCAATTAAATATTAATAGTATTACTCTTATTTTATACAGTTAAATTCTATATATTAAAAAGCTTCCTTTATGCGGATATATAGTTATTCCGTTTTATTGACTTTATCTTTATTTTCGCTTTTACTTACATTATTGTCTCTGTTATTATTTTACTCTTAGTAAGGAAATAAAATAAAAGGTAAAGTGTTAAGGTTATTAAAAGAGGATACTGTAGTGGATATACTTGCAATATTATTTAAGATTCTTAGTAGCCTTTTAAATAAAAGTTGTTAATGTGTAATAATCCGGGTTAATTCTTAAAGGATAAACTAAGGTTTAGGGGTTTATATTAACAGAGAGGTTAAAGATAAATACTAAGCAGGGTAGTATAGTTATAATTCTATAGAATAGGTGGTTCTAGTGAATATAATTGTTAATAACTGTTTAAGTAACTATATTAAATAAGTGATAAGCCAGTTATATATATATGAAAGGAATAATTATAGATTACCTTAGATTACATTTATTTTCCTAATAATCTATAGTAAATTCTTCCGTTGGCTTACTGGGATCACTTTATAGTTTATGGTAATCTAAGTGATTTAATGCTGATTGGTTTGTCTATCCGAGGTTCCTCCAGGTATATACTATGTCATGTTCTTATAATGGTCAGGTCGTGACATGCAGGTTCGCCGCTAGAACTACAGAGAGTCCTTAAGCTTAGCTATCCTGTAAGCTTAACAAGTAAATTACTTTATTTAGTAAAAAGGTTAAAGCCAGGGAGTAGTTAGTACATTTTATAGTAACGATTAGGTTGTTAATAATTACCAGCTAGTTCGCTATTAAGGCAGAGTCTATATACCTATAGATTTATTGTTATTGTTAGCATTTAGCTAAAGCTGGTTGCGAATATAGGCTAGAGTTGTAGCTGCTGGAAAGTAGGTTATATAATAGAAGTAGCTAGAGTTATAGCAGTTACTAGAAATAAATTATCTTTGAATTTGTTAAAAAAACAAGGTTATACTGAACCTTATTTATATATGGCTTCTAGGAAGCTGCATATAACGCAGCAATAAGGAAACGACTGAGAGTCTAGTTAAGTTAACAATAAATAAACAATTAAATTATAACTAATCTAATAGCTAAAAGCTATAGAATATCTAGTGCATATACGGCTGGTATAGAAGTAATTATATAAACAATAGCTTTGTCTTCTATAATAGTCCTCCAATTAAATAATAGGCGTATAGCGGCAGAATTAGGTTTATAGCCGCATTCCTATTTTCCGCAAAATTTATTTATATAGGAAATTGGCCAAATCGATTTACGGCCATATAAACAGGAAACCATTTTGGTCAGATTTTTCACAATAGCCATTATGGCCATTGTATTGAGTCTAGGGTAGGCGGGGTAGCTGGTCCTAGCTTAATTGTTATTGTTGAAGATAACAGAAATTTCCTAACTTACACCAAAATTCCTCTAGGAACTCGGTCTTAGTATCAGGCCTAATTCCAGGTCTAGCCAGAATAGGAAGGTTACCCAAATACACTGAAATCCTTACTTTTTAGCCCTCCTTTTAACAGAATTGTCTGTGATATTGAAGAAAGGAGTAGGATACTCTGTAGTTTAAATACTAATAAAGTATTATAACCTTAATTAAACCTTAATTAAATTTGCTTTGTAGTTAAAATAGACTAATAGAGTATTATAACTTTAATCGAATTCGCTTAATAATTAGAATAGATTAAAAGAAGTAATATAGTTTAATTAAATAAATTAATAGCTTTTTATAATATTAATAAAAAATTATTTTTAATAATAACTACCTAATTATCCTAATCCTATTTACTAGTAAATATAATATGAATGTTTTTAAGTACTATAGCTGCTTAAAGGATTATTATATTATATATAAATATAAAGGGAATATCGAAACTCTTAAAAGATAATAAAGAAGCTAATATAATAATACTAACGTTCTTAGGAATAGGGGAATACTTATCTTTTTATAACTGCAGTATTCGAAAACGCGGGTCCAGGCTTATAACTGTTATATAAAGCGGATCGCATAGTCAGTATATTCATTTCACTATATAGGTCAAAAGGCACCTGAATTCTGGCTCTATTCCTCTCTCCTGTCCATTATTGAAGAACAATAATCTTATATCTTTAATAGTTTCCTCGCCAGCCACTTTATAGTGTATCTAGAACGCGTCGCGTTCCTCTGTTCTATATCGTTAGCTCCTCCTCGAGTTCCATATCGCAATTTCCTTTATTTCCATTTCAACAGAGTTTTCCATCTCGTCCGCACTATCCGACAATATTAGCCATAGATTTGATTATGGGCGGAGTTTAAACCCATAATGGAACCCTCCTATGACTCTCTTCACTTTGCATTACACCATACTATCACATGTCCGCCTACAAGCTTCCCTCCTACACCTACAGGTACCCCACCTTTTGGGTGCCTACTCACCAAAATTCGCAACCTTTTAACTAGCTATTAAGAAAAATAAGTTCAATAATGCTCCCTCGCCCCTCCTAGGCATATAGAGAAAGATGGCGAATGCTATTAGACTCTAAGCAAACTAGGGATAACTAAACCTCGCTGCCGCTAGGCAGGCAGCAATCTAGCGACTTAAAAAGGAGAGTACTCCTTTAATCCTAGGATAAAAAGGGACTATAGTCCTCCCGCTTATTCCTAAGAAATATTGCATTAACGATAAACGCAGTAAAATTAATATCCCTAAACTCAATTTTGGTTCTAATATAAAACCTAATATCTCTCTCTTTTTAAAAGGGATTTAAAAAGGCCTCTCTTCCTCCCTTTAAAGTAGGCTAATAAAAGTACCTGCCTTTAATAACAGTAAATAGTCTACTGCAGCTTATAAAATCTTCACTTAAATTAAAAAAATTAATATAATTTAAAGAGCTAGATAAAAAGTTTTATTCTTAATAGCCTAAACTATTAATAACTGCTTAGCTAAATATTAAAGAAAATACTATCTTTTAGCCGCCCTGTAAGTAAATAAAGCATTTACTGATACTTTTAAGGGCCTTTTTTTTCTAGGGGCTTTTGCAGACCCTAAGAAATTAAGCAGAAACCCCTCTTTAGCTTAACTAACAACTATATAGCCAGTTAGTAAAAAGATTTACCAAAACGTTAAGCAATAATAAATTAAACCCTACCTTTTAACTTAGATTAACCTAGGCGCCCCGCTAGCGATTAATAGCCTAAAGCAAGTTATATAAGCTATAGTCGCGGCTATAGATATAAATAAAAATCCCTTAATATAAGGAAAAGGAAATAAACTTACCCTTTAAAGTAATAGCAGGCCAGCCTTTATTACTTTTAAAAATAAATAAAAATAAATAAAGATTACTTTAAAGACTAATAACAGGATCTTCCTTTAAGTCCCTTTAAACTATAGCTAGAAGAAAATTACTGCTATTAGCGTTAAGCAAGAGGTTATTAAAATTAGTAACTTTAAAAGTAAAGATATTACCTATTTCTAGGAAATAAAGTCTAGCTTTATACTCTAAACTAAAACAGAAAATATTAGAAAAAAGATCCTTACTTTAACTTTAACTGCAAAGGCTAGTAGCCTAAAGATTAAAGAAGCGCGTATATAAAAGAGCTTTTTTATATACAGTATCCTTAAATACTATATTAATACCTTAGGCACCTCCTTTATAAATACACTAGTCTTAATTAAAGCTAAAGTAAATACTAGGTTTAAAAAACCCTTAATCTTTTACTAAAAGGCCCCTTTTAGCAAGACTATTAATACCTGCTATTACTTTATTTTATTTAAAGAAAATATTAAGGCAGGATTTAAACTTTTTAGCTATTTAGCCTTAATAAAACTTTAAGTCTAAAAAGCCTAAATAATTTAATATAATAAATACCTCGGCTTTTATAACCTTTAAAGGTATACTAAAACTATATACTATAAAAAGTACAGTAAACCTGCCTTTTAATATACTAATAAAAATAGAAACTGTAATAACTTTACTTAATATATTAACTGCCTTAAACTTTATTAATCTAATGCTTTAAACTACTATATATACTTAACTATTAAAGATAATATAAAAGTATATACTATTAAAAAATAACTTAAAAGCATTAAAGAACTTAAGACTTAGGAATTCTAAAAGAGGAACCCTGCCCCCTTTACCCTTAAGCCTAAACCTAGTATACTTAAAGGAGGAGCTTTTTAAACTGCCCTAGCCAGATCTCCTACTACTCCTAAGGCTTAAATTTAAAGACCCCCCCCTTTAAATAAAATAATACCCCTTACCCCTATAATAAAGCCCCTTTAAAATAAAATTAACTTAATAAATATCTTTAATAGTTTATTAAAGGAAAGTTTACTAGCCTGCTTTACAGTAAAGGTTATTAATTTTAATAACTTTATAAATAATACTTTAAGGGAATCCTTTAAAAGAGATAAACTTTATAAGCTTAACTTATAAATAATAAACCCTATTAAAACCGCTAAAAGAACTCTAGCCTAAAGATCTTTTAAGCTAATATAGGAAAAAGGGGAAAGTATTATAATACAGCCCTTTTATTAGCCTAAGAAAATAGCTTTAATATTATATTAATCTAAAAGCTATAGACCCGCTAAAATACTATATTATCTAAAAAATAAACAAAATCTTACCCTAACTTTTAAGTATTTAACCTATTTAATAATTAAAAGGAGACTAGACCCTTTATCCTTATATATATTAGAAAATCACTAAATTTATTATATTAATAACTTTTACCTTTAGGACTAAAAAGCGACTGCGTTTATTAAATAGAAGTCTATAGCTATATTATTATTAATATTTACTATAAAGCTTCTTTTAATACTATAATAGAAACCCTTAAAAGGTAAAGTCAGCCCCCTTTAAACTTAATTATTATAGGAGACTTTAATATAATATATTAAATATAGCAGTTAAGCTAAGTCTTAAATACTGCAGGTAATAGACTAGCTAAATAGGCAAATAAATATAACCTAGCCCCCGCCTTTATAGATACCCCTATAAAGGATTCTAGGAAATATATTAACTTTATTTTCTTTAACTGCCTTATATTAACAACTATTGTAAAAAACCTAAATATAGGCTTAGACTACTATACAGTTACTACTATACTTTTAAGCCTTACTAGGCTAATAGCTAGTATAGGAAAGAAATATATCCTTTTTAAAAGTTTATAAAAGTTTAGCCAGTTAATATATATATATACTTAGCTCCTCTTAAAGGTAAATATAACTAACTTAACTAAAAAAGACCTAGATGCAGCAGTATAAGTACTTTAAAGGTTTTTTATAGACTATATATAGTTAGCAAGCAAAAAGAGATATTAAAATAGATATAGCGCCTTTTAATAGGATAAAGACTATTAAATAGCCTATTTAGCTTTTATTATAGCATTTACTGGGACTAATAAATAAACTAAAGTAAAGAAAATACTATATAATATAGTTAAATATAAGAAATGCAATTATTAAAATAAAATTATAGCTAAAGCTAGCTTAGGTAAAGGTATTTAATAGGTGGCTAAATAGTGTAAAGCTATAGACTGGTTTTAACCCCCCCTTTTAATAGATAGCAATAAAAGTATTTTAAACCTTAAAGAGTAAGCGGCCTTTTTTAAGGAATATTTACTATAATAAAAGGGAGTAGAAAAAGATATTAAAAACCTATAGGAACTGCAGGTATTAAAAAACCTTTAAATACTATAAAATAAAACAGTTATTAAAAAAGAGGCAAAAAAGGCTATAACTAAAGCAGGGAATACTATACCTAGCGCAGACAGTATATTAATTGCCCTTTTATACTATATATAGCCTACTATTAAAAAGTTTATTATAAACCTCTTTAAAGGCTGCCTTAAATTAAAGTATTACCCCCTCCCTTTTAAAAATACTAAGGTTATTATTATTTTTAAGCCTAATAAACCTAATTATATAGATTATAAAGCTTTTAAGCTTATTTTACTATTATCCTATATAAAAAAAGGCTTAAAAAGACTGTTTACTAAAAAAGTATCCCTTTTAATACTTAAATATAAAATCCTTTTAAAGTAATACTTTAAGGCCCTCTTTAAAAGAGCAGCTATAGACCTAGTTGCCTACTTAATTTATAATATTAAAGTTGCTTTAAATAAAGGGGAGGTTATAACCTTTTTTACCTTTAATATCTCTAAAGCCTTTAATATTATTATAAAGAATAGACTAGTTTTATAGTTTAAATAATAAAGCTGGCCTGTTTAGTTTATAAAATAGGCAAAGTCCTTTATAAGCAATAAAACTGCATCTATCTATAAAAGAGATAAAACTAGTTTACTAAACCTTGCCTTTAAATATAATACCTTATAAAAGTCCTTTATCTCTTTTATTATATTAATACTATACTTTAGCCTAATCCTTTAATTTAAAAATTAATAGTTTTACTTTAAGTATATTAATAATATTGCTATATTTATTATAGGCAGGTCTACTTAAAAAACAGCTACCTTTATATAATAGGCATTTAATAAAATACTAAAATAAAAAATAAAGAATATAATATCCTTTAACTATATTAAAGCTAAACTGCTGCACTTTTACTATATAAAAGGCTAAATATATAAAGAAAGTATTATAATAAAAGGAAAACCAGTCTAACCTAAAAAGGATATTTAATAGCTAAAGGTCTACCTCAATTTAAAGCTCTTTTTTAAAAAATATATAAAAATACTTACAGGTAAAGTTTATAAAGTCTTTAATTTCTTTAAATTACTTAATAAGACTTAAAAAGGCTTACCCTTTAAGGCTATAGTATAAGCTGCAAAGGCCTATATCCTCCCTATTGCCTTATATAAAATAAAAGTATAGTAGCTAAAGTATAAATAATAGTTATAAATTAACTTTAATAAATAAATAAATATAAAAGTATTTAGCCTAATAGAAAAAATAAATAAAGCTTTTAAAGCTGCAGTAAAGGCAGTCTTTTTAGTTTAAAAGACTATAAGTATTCCTGTTTTATATAGAGAATTAAGGGTCCCCCTAGCCAGTATTACCTTAGCCTAAGCTTAATTTAAATATACAGTAAGATTTGCGGGACTAGATTAAAACTACCCAATCAGTTAATGCATTAATAAGAAACTCCCTCTTTAGCTATTATAAACTAGACTTCAGCGCACTGCCGCCCTAATTAACAGGACTATTAGGCCTATACTTTTCGCTAAAAAGTCCCTATATATTCTCTTTAATCCCAACTTAAAAAATATAAGTAAATTAACTACAGTAAAGAAATACTTAAAGATAATTAAGTCTTTCCCCCTTTACTTAATCTTAGCCTATTTAAATAAATCTTAAATTAAAGGAAATATAAGCTAAAAAGTAATCGCTTACTATAAAGTAAAAGCAACTATAAATACTGGGCGCTTTAATAATATAGAGGTCTATAATATAGAAGTATAGGCTGCCTTAAAGGCTATAAAGCTAATAGCTAAATATATAAAGGAAAACTATATAATCTAAACCGCCTACCTTTTCCTAAATAATTTATTAATTATTAATAGGCTATTTAATAAGCCCCCCCCTTTTATATAAAGAGTATATATATACTTTTAGAAACTAGTATAAAGCATTTTACCTTACAGGACTTATATCTTATAGGTTCCAGGATATAAAGATATTATAGGCAATAAATAAGCTAACTGTTTGGCTAAATAAGGCGCAGCCCTCCCTGCTGCGCTATAGAACTAGGCTATAATTATATATATTAAAAAATAAATTAAAGAAAAAGTCGCAGAGGTAAAGGAATAAAACTGGCTCAGCAAGACCCTAGAGGGCTATAAACGATAGGGACTTAAGGCCCCAGCTTCCCCCTTAAAACTCAAGCTCCTATACCCTATCCTCCACAGGCTTCTAGCAGAAAGATTAAGATATAGGGACTTCCAAGAATACTATAAACGCTTTGGGCACGATAAAGAGTCTGTCTGTAAATGCAGCGAATTAAAGAGATAAGGCCATTTCGCGGAATGTAGAATAGTTAAGCCTTTCCTCCCAGATATCCCCCTAAAAGAGACCCCCCTCTCTTACCTACTCGGACCTATAAGAAGCAAGGCTTTCCAGAAACTAATAGAGGAAGCGGACCTTTATAGCCTTCCCCCGGCAGAAACAGATTGACATTACCCAGATTGACCCTTTTTTCCTTTATAAATTAAAACTCAGCAAACAGCGGCGCAAGCCGCCGGCTCTTGACGTCCTATTGCCTATAAGGGATTTATATAACTAGCTTACTTAGTGGACGTAAATAATAAAACAAACAAACAAACAAACATGTCCGCCTAATGATATGATCCTGTCGGATAACGCCGACCTTGTTGTTTGAAGGATTGGATATTGGGTATGCAAGGGAGTTTGCTATTGGATGTGATGTGAAACAGAACGCGCGTCGTTCCCTTTTCTACAATAAAAGGGCCGGAAGGAAAACCAATTAAGATAAGACGGATCGGGTCAAAGTACACACATAACATGGTATAATAGAGTGGGAATTCAGGTACCTACTTCGTAGAATGCCCTATTACTATTGTGATGGGTTCAGACCGACTATACCACCACGTTGCACGACAGATCCAAGGATCTCAGCTCAAAGTTTCATCCATGACTCAAATGTTCTATGGAATCATCAGAGAATACCTATTGATTCCTAATCTTCGCTCACAACTTCATATTAACACATCAATATATTTCACATTATAAATTAGCGGAGTCTTACTGCCCCGTCTCAGTGTGCTGATTACCAATATCACGGCTCAAGCTCCGAAGGGTCCACTCCGAGTCCGGGGCCATGACCCCCACCCGAGTCCAAGGCCTACGAGTAAGGAGATCCATTTGTTCTCCGGCGCTCGCACATTAGCGGCACTCCGAAGAAACGCATCCACTGGCTTACACAACGACATGTCAGCTCTGACTAACAATTGTAAATGCACTGCATTGCGCTACTGATTGGGATGAACCAAACCACCAACCTTGACGCATTTCTAAGCATGTGAATGTCGAGGTAAGGGGGATGTACGAAAGACGCCGAGGTAAGTTTCAGCTGAGCATATACGAAGTACGAAGGATTAATATACATAGAGTTGCAAAGGAGATGTGCAGCAATTCGGAAACGTGGATTAGTATTACATTGGCTGAAGAAGCTGGGGTGCTGTCTGTTGAGCCGACATGCATGTCGCCCATGTCAACAACATGAAAAAACCAAGACCGAAAGCCTACGCGGCGTTAACACAATAGGATCCTTTCCTCCGCCACTGTAGACCTACAAGAGTCATGAAAATCGACATTGGTAGTCCCTTCAAAACCATAAGCCTCAGCGGATCCATAAGTTTACGATTCTACACACCCACAGAACCCTTCTTCAAACTCGGTCATCAGTCTAATATCGTTCAAGTATCCAATCCCCCTGTCGAAAGCCTTTCTTTGGAATCCAGACCTCGGGAAATCCGAAAGTTGCAGTTGTACCCGCCATTTGGATTGGGGGGAGGGGGGTTAGTCTGCCTTCAAAATACCATTCAATATCCTAGGCATCTAGAAACTATACAGAGGCATACCTGAATAACCAATCTGGTGCTTTCCTGTCAGCCTCTCATTTACCTTGTTGTGAGTACATGTGTTCCATGTAGAAGGCTTCAAACTTGAGCGTGAAACGTTGTAACTATTTAGCAATTACATCATTAGGATACCAGAGGCAAAGTTAAGGTTTGCCAGATTTTCCTCCAGGTCGCCAGTGGGTTGCAAGTGGAGACTCTCCATGAGTGATATCTGAATCAGTCCATGGAGACTCCATATCAATGGTGAGACAGCCGGTGAGTCTAGGGTTTGCTTGATTCTTTTCAGCAGGATGACCTGCCACACCCTCAACAAAACCAGTTAAGTACTTTGTATTCAATCAGAGATTTGACAGACGTGTCGGAGACGCTGGCGAAGCCCGTGAAAGTTCAGTTTATTTTATCCTCAAGAACATAAGGTCGATGATAATAAATCAAGGAAAGAGTTTATCCACCGGAAGCAAGGAGAACGCCGTTGAACGCCCATGACAAACAGCGTATATGCAGAATACAATGACCTATCCACACCATCACAGAGACTAATGATTAGTAGGCAGTATGCTCTTTTCTTTTCTGTGACTAGAAAGTCGAAGTGTAGGTTCCAGTCCTTCTCGGCCCTGAGCTTGACGATTCTAGTAATAATCTAAGGAAAAGCGATGCGTAATGCTCCGGCCTCGAGTCGCCCGAAGCAATGGTCTATCGAAACAGGCTGTGAATGGGCACTGATGATAGTGATATACTGTATCCATGTCTGTTCTTCGTCCTCACGATTTCTATGTTGAACCCGACCTTGTAGTGAATGACCAAATCAACTTTTCAGCTTCAAGCTCGAGCTAATCGCTGCTGGGTTCCTACTAGTCTTCTAACCGCTCGTCAGACCAAGGACAGAAACGGGATCGATTTACCGCTTGGGTCACTGACAACACGTGGGCAATGTGTAAAACGTTATAGTTATTGGTATAGAACAGGTAAGACATGATCCGGGCCATACATATATGCCTGGCACAACAAAGGAATAGGGATCCGGGTTGAGGAATTGACTTAGCCGCCGCTGGTGAAGGGGCCGGCTTGAGGGATTGAATTAGCCCCTGGTGAAGGGGCCTGCAGATATTCTATAATAGCGTACATGTCCATTTAAAACCCATAGACATAGAGAGAGAGGGAGGGAGAACCGAGAGAGTAGGAGCCGAAGATAAAGACAAAAATAGAGGAGATTGGATCTCAATGGCGATTAACGCCAACCAAGCTGAGAAACTCGTTCCGTGTCTTCTCCCTGCGCTCAAAACAGCCTAGCACGCAGCTAGTTACGGTAGTGCTACCTACCTTCTGCACACCACGCATTACCATACACAGGTGGCTCGACTCCATAACTACAGCCACGCCTTGGGGCTGTAGGACCTCGAAGATAGCATGAGCTACGTCCTTGGTTAGACGCTCCTGAATCTGCAGCCGACGAGCAAACATATCGGCAATGCGCGGCAGCTTGGAGATGCCAATAACCGCGTTGCGTGGGATATAGCCAATGTGCATCTTACCCGTGAAGGGTACCAGGTGATGCTCGCAAACCGAAAAAATGTCAATGTCCCGGACAATCACCATCTCATTATGCCCCTCCTGGAAGACTGCCCCATTCACGATGTCTCGTACGTTCTCCTGGTACCCCTGCGTGAAAAACAGCATCGCTTTGGCGTACCGATCAGGGGTGGCTAGAAGCCCTTCCCGGTCCGGATCCTCCCCAACGCATTCAAGCAAGGTTCGGACGGCGCCCTTCATGCGGTCGAGTCGCTCGGCTTGTTTCTCGGGGCTCTCTTCCAGGCGTTCGCGCGTGCCGAAGCTAGGTCGGCTGAGCCCGTCAAAGTCGATCACGGGACTGTCGGACTGCATTGAGGATGATTCGGCTTTGGCTTTACCATCGTCGTCCCTCTTCGCGCCATCTTTCGCACGACGATTCCGCTCCTTTTTCCGCAGTTTGGTCTCGGGCTCAGGCTCGTCGCGCAGGTCCCGCGCCGGTTTGCTCATGCTTGACCGTCGCACCACGAGGCTGCTGTCGCTGTTGGCGAGTGTCGCATCATCGTCACGTCTTCGCTTCTTGCCGCTTCCGCCATTCTTACTCCTGTGTCTCTTTTCACCATTGGCGGACGAGTCGGAGTTACTGCGTATGTCGGTTGCATTGAATTGGTCCATTGTGGAGAGTGTGATATAATAGGTGTAGGGATTGTCTGAGGAGAGACAAGCAATGGCCTGTGGGTCTCTGTTTTATTTTTTTCGTTGGCTTCAGTCAGTCCGGCCCGATAGAAATTCCGATAGCGCCCAGATGATGAGCAATGAATGAGCAGGGACTTTTGAGACGGAGAACCGGATTGCCGGAGTTGAGAAAAAAACATGAGGACTGCAACTAGTAATATATATCTGTACTTTGCCATGACTAGATATATAGCAAGCTGTAGGCATATTCTACACTTCTCAATTGCGATTGGCCGCAAGGCACCAGTTCTGGGTCTTCGGAATATGTCGCACATCATCGGAAATCCCTCGTAGCGCCCGAGTGAAGCAGCCGTTTTCACGTCCATCTCTCCGTGATGATTCCTTGACCGATAACTAAGTTTTACCAACTTCACTTAATCACAAGTCTGCCGATATAATTGGTTGCCATCATCTGCATCAAATACGCCACTTTGCTTAAGACACTTGGCCTCATGACGCTAGCTTATTTCCTGCCCAAAACAGTATGTGAGACGGAACGTCATATTGAGGTGAACGACGCCATCGAGAAACAGATCCTCGTAGGAAATGGTTTCAAGAATCGGGGAGTTTTCAGAAGGTAATATCAGAGGGGGATTTGAACAAGAATACTGTTGTAATAAGGTATCGCACCAAGAGATGCCGTCATTGATCAGGAGCCTTGTCGATTCTATCTATCTATTGTCTGTCCATTGCTGCTTTTGTATGTATGTATATGTACTATGTATGTATCCCCGGATTCTCCATATATGTGAGTTATACTTGCAAAATAATACGGCCGCTTAATGAGCAAAAAAGAAGTCAGCGTTGAAGGGCGGCTGGAAAGCGTTTGCTCCCGGCAGGGCTTGAACCTGCGACCTTCGCATTACCAATGCTGGAATCGAAGGGATTCAAAGTATTAGTACGAAGCTCTAACCAACTGAGCTACGGAAGCCTTTCAACCTGACTTGTGGTAACTTGGTGACGGTACTGCTCGGAAGTCTCTCACTCTCAGCATGAGGTAGTAAATTGCGCCCTTCAAGTATACTATCAATCACAAATCAACAGTATGAGGGCTCATTTGCAGATGCATAAAATGATAGAATTCGACACTCTTGTTGATCCCAAGTTAGGTGGGAAAAGCTGCTGCTTAAATCCATGAAAACTTGCTAACTAATTGATCATGACCACCCGGATCTAGGAAATCTAGCTGTCATGATATCGTCATTAATTTACGGATCCGGCTGTTATTGCAAGCTAGTTGGGAATCAAGGAATGGTTATTGGAATGAAGGAATGTGCTGTGATGTGGAACTATCCGTTACTGAGGTTGACATATACCATGAGTGTCCAAGATTAGGAGGGTACTTGAGCAACTGCACGGTTTATACAACCAGAGACATCATTCATGGAAACAATGGTATTCCATTTTCTACTCGGAGGTCTGTCGGTAGTGTGATGGTTGGCTCTACCTGTTTGCCCACTTCTTGGAGGTTGATGGGCGAAATTATAGCAAGTGTAAAAAGTCCAGCCAACCTCTCTGTGTAAAGCAGCGGTGACTAGCCAATTAGAAACTACTACCTTAACCAATATGTAGCCCAGTTTAATAAAGTAGAAGCTAACCATAGTTTTCCAAACAAAGCACAAGAGATAAGAGGATTTCTCAAGCTTGGAGGGTATTATTTTAGACTTTTAGTTATGCGTGAGAGCTTGGCTGAGTCCTGATCAATTGTGGTGCGCTGTCACGCAAGACAAATTATAGTAGAATCAAGATGGTCAAAATTTAGTCTATATCAAATATATTGCTAGCTTTGGAAACTTCTAGACTGTCCGAACAAAGCCTACTTTGTCTCGAAACGCAGCCTTTGTATAGCTGTTTGAGCCTTCTGTTGCTTTTCAACCCTAACCTTAGCCAACCCTGGTTCAGCAATTGTAAAGAGCAGTTGTATATCAGTCTTCCAAAGACCCTTGCACTCAGCCACCCTACTGTATACACCTCCCTATGACATTGTAGAAGTGGTGGAATAGTTGTGTAGTACTGCTTTTGGCGAGAGCATGGGTTTTTTTGGTGATGTACTGCGAAGTACTGGTGGGGAGTGACAGAAATCGAACTCATGCAGGCCGCAAAGAGTTAAGTCAGTATTAGAGGCATGGGTCAGGCTGGCTAAAACGTCCCCTAAAATAAGAAACGCGCCCCTAAACTCAAGCCCGGCCCAGGGAGCATTACACTGTTGATGGAAGAATTAGCTTGCTTGGGCCTCTAATAATAAACCTGCCGCGATGCCCTATAACCGCGACGCCGTCGTCAAATGCCTCCACCAGCACTATGACCTCCTTATCCGCATAGCCTACCTCGACCCGGAAGTGGTACAGCACCCGTCACACCCTTAGGCTGGAGCTATGCGCAACTGGCTGTCGATACTCTGCGAGCCCTGGGCCGCTCTGAGAGGGTCATTGATCTGTTGCGCCACCTGCCTTATATCCGGCGCGATCTCCAGGATGAGAAGTGGGAGGTCTTCCCCGAGACTCAGGCCATCTCGTATCTTCGCGGCGTGGATCTCCTGGCGCAAACGACAACCGAGTCCTGCGGCTCTGAAGGGCTGTTTGACCTTCTCCTGATGCTTTTCCCAGCGGAATACCCTCCTGGGTTGATCTCGTTGACCTATGGGCGCGGTGGGACGTATTGGGTGATTGATACGGAGGAGGGACTCATATTCCCCGTCGGCGTGTACGTGGAAGACGATCAAGCGCCAGAAGACCAGCCCTGGAGGCAGAATGGGGTGCCGCGTGACATTGAGGAATACTTTACCGAGGTCTACTCCAAGATTGAAACCCTTGAACTTGTTTCAGCCCCGAGAGCGGGATACTGGGAGCCTATCGTGGTGCATTGGGACTATCCCGAAGGACGGGTGAGTTATCGCGCCAAAACTGCCAAGACGCTCATTATTGGTGCACCGATGTTGACTTGGGGGGTGTAGGTTACGAAGCGTCTTCTCATGGAGCATAACTGGCCTGGGACTCTTCAAAAGGATGCCTACCTCCAAGCCGTACGGAGCAAACGCGCGGAAGCTATAGCGGCCTCGCTCGGAGAAGGATTTCGCCCGGTATAGAGCATGGTATCAAATAGATTGATTAACCCAACCAAAGAACCGACAATGGGTTTTTGAAAGGTGGAAGAGGTCATAAGATAATAACCCCCTAGGCACTTGATGGCTCCTGCAAGCCAAAAGTAGTCCGATCAACGCATAATAATATGCCTTGAAGCCTAAACGAGTGTCCGAGACTATCTCCGGACTGAGTTAATCAATTTGAATCAATGGCATACATTGTAATGAATGAGTGACGCGTTTGACAACAATACGCATTCCCGTGGACCCCCCCTTATCTCCAGAACTACTGCTTCGGCACTCTTCCAGTCCACGCAGACCTCGCCAAGTCTGCCTCAACCTTTCAAATCTCCCCCACATACTACAGCACGGCGAGTAGTAATTTCAAGACCAGGTGACCCTCACTTCGACCTGGCCATACTTTCCATAAATTGACGCCCTGGCCGAGGCTGAGATTTGAGGACGAAACTGAGCGGTTCCATTGGCAATCTCATCGTCAGGAGAGGGGCCGGAATCGTGGTCCCAAAGATTCGCATTGATTATGAGGTCGGTGTCCATCGGCACGGCTATCACGGATCTCGAGAGAGGGATGGCCTGTTGTGGGCGTACTTGGATTTGTTCGCTAGATCCCTTCCGGAAGAGCTCGCTCTCGCCAAAGGTGTTCCGGGCAGTGAGAGTGCCATAAACATTAGCGGGGTTCTCCCCGTCTCCGTTTATGAGAATGACCTTCACTAAGGCTTCTGCGGCATTGCTCATCACGATGTAGTTCACCGTCGCTGAGCCGTATTTGCCGCTGATCATCTGGGACCGGGCCTTGTCGTAAGTGTTGGTGGGGTCGTAGATATTCCATGAAATCTGGCCCCGGCTGACTTCATCGTCTGGAGAAATGCCAGAGTCCTTATCCCAGAGATTTAGGTCAATGATGAAGCTTCCAGCGGCCGAGATAGCCCGGACTGATGGATACGGCGTTATCCCTGCTACGGTTGTAGATGTATTGACTGTTCAAGCCATCGGATGTTGTGATGGTACCGTAGAGGTCACCCGAAGTCTCGTTGTCGATGTTGTCGATGCGCACCCAGAAGATCTCAGCCAATGCTCGGCCTTCAGGGGCCATTGGACCGGCAGTGAGCATGCGAGTCTGGAGAGGCCTGGGAATGTTGTAACGCAGCAAAATACCGATCGCGGTAGCCGCCTCAGCCGCCGTTTGGATCAGCATATTGTTAGGCTGCGGAAGTCGGAAGGGACCCACGGGATTGTCGTCGGCATGGAGCATCGCAGCAGAAACGTCTCCCCAGCCATTCTCGAGCGCGATCATCCGGCTGGTTGGCGGTGCGCTGCTGGTGAAGTTGTTGGCGAGAGTGTCAGATATATGTGCAAATCTGATCGATTCACTTATCATTTGTATGACGATAATCAACGAACGCGCTCTTTCCCTACGGTCGTTCGTAGTCGCTAGCTGGTTTACAGCTGTGACGAGCTGCTGCCGGCCAAGATTGATCTGTTCTCTTCTTTGTTCTGCAGCAGTAGTCAAGTTGCCGTAGCTACCGTCAAACCCCAAGAAGAGGGATCCGTTGATCAGGTGATAATCAACCCCATTGTTATTGAACTCTAACCACTGCTGAGAATTCTCCGCTCGATACCCGTCTAGGTAGAGGTTATCGCTTCGGATCCTCAGTCTCAAGGCCTGAGATGCCGTACGAAGTACTATGTCGAACCATCTCGTGGGCGGATTCCCTTGAGGAGGAAGGACTGGGCGATTATGAGAGTAACTTCCAGGATTCTGGAGCCTGGTGCGCAATTGCTCGATAAAGCGCTTGTAGTCTGGTCCAGAGCTGTGATCAACCCTGAGCTCCACGGTGAATTCCGCCATAGCCTTCAACTGCCCTAGCTGCCAAAGATGACGAAGGGGAAGAGGAAGTGTTGTGGCACGCAGTTACAATAGGCCGAACCCTGTAAACCACTGTGTGTATGGTGTGGCCTAAACATGAAGCTATGGGTTCTCCTTATCTCTTTATATAAACACATGGCGGAATATTTTCTGCCTCGTTGAATCTTGGTCTGTTGCGTGATCAAACCATTGGGTTCTGTTGTTACCTTCCCCTCTTACTTGGCATCACACTGCCCGAGGCAAGGAGGTGCATTTCCTCGACACACGTGGGCCATCTTACGCGATACAACTATGTTGTATTACGCCTAGCTGAGCACAATTGGGCCAAGATGCCAGCTGGGAGTGCTCTGAGAACGAAAACGAACCCCGCCCTGATGAAAATGCCTGCAAAGTATCATATCATGTCAACGTTGGACACCGTTATGTGGTTCGATTCATGCATACATGTACGACATCTACCTGCATCCAGGCGGAGAGCCGTTGCTCTCCATCAGCACGGCCTTAATTATTGGCTTCAAGCAAGTACACGTACTCCGCACATATAGATTGATCATTATGAGCTCGGAACACAGGGGCTCGGATACATTTACAAATAGAATACAATGGACAAGGATGATGCCCAGAACTCGGGTACAATAACTACAACACAATTCAGATGATAACTGATCTGTTGGCTGCAGCGTTGCAGTGAAGACTCTTATGCATATATGCACAAGTGACCGGTCGTAAAGATACAATATTAAATGCTTTATCAGTAATCATTATAGAGGGGGGGACTGCTAGGGGTTGGTATGTCAGTATACTCCGCTGTCGTCAAAGGAGGAAACCAGCCCGAGTCCGATCTATATACATTGATTGGTATATGTATTCATATAAGACGACGTTTGTACATTTATTGTTTCGTAGTTTAAGTGAGAGCCTGCCACCAAGAATGCTACAGTAACGGTAGTATTTATTGCTCATGATTATCGTATATGGACTATTGAGCCCGAATACTACTCGACAGGTTGACCAGCATGTCACAGCACAGACGAGGTTTTCATACATGTGCTATCAGTCGACGAATTGATACCACATCCAGAAGGTATCAACGTAAAATCTTTTCGTCTGAGCTTTCAGTTACACAACAAACTACGTGAAAAAAAACCCTCATTTGTTCTAGACCAGTGGACACGTAAGATGGCATGACTCGGGTTCTTTTTTGGTGTTCACCATATCATGTAAGAAATTTAATTCTGTAGAGTTCGTCTCTGGTATCATTTCGGCAAAGCCTCCTCTTCGTGACATCTTAAGTCCGGAACTATCGGCCAACGTCTGGATCGCATAATATCTCCGGCGAAGCCGCCCAAGCCCTGGATCTTCTGTCCGGACGTTGATATTGGATGAAAAGTCGATGCTATAGGGATTTTACGACGAGAGATAAGAGAAGCGAATGACTTAAAAGTATAAGTACCTAATGACACCTGATTGGCCTTGACATCATGCTGATCACCCTCATTGTAGTTTCCAAAATAGGGATTTGCGGGTAGAAATACCCGGCCTAGAATGTGTTTTCAATTGCCTCCATGTTGGAAAGTTGAGATTCCAGAAACACAAGAATCGATCAGATTAATACTGAAGTTTGTCGCAAACATGTAGTATATGACTCTCACATGTTTCCGATCTACTTCACTCTTGCAGGTGGTGCCATCTTTATTATTGATACAGCGCGGGGAAGGTCACATTGCAAATGCAAGCAGCCAAAGTAAGTCTAGGTACCTGCATAAGTCTGTCTTGAATAATTAGCTAATATGGTTGCGAAGGCATTGATCTTACGATTACCGGCGACTACCCCACTGAGGGCAAGTTCGCCGTCATTGTGATCGGTGAGACTCGTTTTGTGCACTTTGAAGACAAGAAGAACATCACCATCCGGGTCGAATTGCTTAGCAGGTACAAATAGTCTGCCATCAGACAGTCATCACTAAAGGAGTCCATGCCAACACCCACATCACGCTTCACGAAGGTATAGACAAAGCTATATTCGCTTATGTCTGGGCCACGAAAGGAGTCAAGTACGTAGCTGCTGCCTCTCGATGATTGAAACCACTGAAATACCCCCGAGGACGATAACTAGGCAGATTTTAGATCGCTGATAAGCGGTTAAGCTGGCTGAAGAAGTGAATGGTCTTATATCTGTGAACGCAGTCTCGGGGAGAACTGACTTTCAATTTCACTCTTGATCCTCGCTAGGATATTTCGGGGCCTAGCTTGCCAATCTTTCCAAGGCCGCTACATAGAATGGGAAATATTTCATTGATCAAAGAGACTTGCCTACCATCCATGTGACTGTCACCCTGCCGTTGATGGACTGGGAAGAAATTCTCCACCTTCATCAGGAGGCACAAAATTATGTAGATATTATCCAACTGATCAGTGACTTGGGCCATTCGTTCCCCTTTGCCTTCAAGTGCGCGTTTGTGTCTTGTAATCTTTAGGGTCAATGACGCCACCGGATGAAGTTTGCCGCGGCCCTTGGTATACCACCTAGGTATGCCATTTGCTGGAGGTACAGACATGGATTCGTCATCTTCATTCCGACAAGTGTACCCTAAAATAGATCGAAGTATCCCCAACGTGTAAATCGCTCGCCAATCATTGAGGACGGACCGTATGATGGATTGTGACAACTTGCCTCGTTCGAGACCGGCAGCATTGCCCCATTTCTCGAATCAAGCGACCGGCACTCGAGTCCCTCCTAAATTTCTTCCAAAAGTCATATCTCTCTATTTCATCGAGAGACATCTTGGAAACCCAACGGCACCGACGGCGAGTCCAACTAGGCGCGATGGTTGCGGTGAATAGTCTGTCTGCAAGTGTTCAAACAGCGCAGGATTTGAGTAGTTCATTATCTGTAAGGCATGCCATGTGTATGTGATTAGTTGGGCGAAGTCATTGCGGCTGAGCCTTCTACATAAATATGGGCATTACCATAGGCCATCCGGTTGGTGAGGAGGGTGACAATGTGGAAGCACATTGAGATGGATAATCAGGCTTTAATGTTTGAGTTAAGTTATGCTCTCTGGATCCCCGCGCAGTGCCCCCTGTAGGGCAACTTCAGCGGCCTGAGCGCCCTGGCTTGCCTAAATTCCATCACCTACATATCTACGGAGTACTCCGTATTACTCGTGGATGAGAAAGTGGAATAAAATATTATCACTGCTCCCAAACATAAAAGACACATTACGCTAACCAATTTACTAGCCAATTTATTTCACTGGATTGCATAAAATATAGATTATTGGCGTCGTAGTCGCATAGTGAAGTCACCCGAAGACGTTCTCCTCAGTCTTCCTATCGCCTGAGACAAACTTGCACATCTCGCCCTGCAGCTTTTCTGGCACCAGCTTCAAGGTTCCACGTATCCGTACTATTACCACCTATGCTGGACGATATTTTTACGCGTACGTCGTATATATCGAGTTACTCCGTATAAAGTGGCCTATCATCATACGATTGTGGGTAGTGCGGGATGCCAGTATCCTCCCCGCCACTTTTATACTCCGAGGGCTGAAATATTCCCTGTCTGCCTCTGTTGTTGTGCTCTCAGCTGATCTGATGCTGCTCAACAGTCGCACCTCACATCGCCAAGGGCTTCGTAAGCACCCCGTAATCCGTAAGGAGTAGTTTGCTCGGTTTGCCCGGACATAACCCGGGCTGCTGTACTCTGGCCTTGCAAGTATCTCTGGCAATTAACTTATTATTATGAGTTGCGGACCTACTGCGCACATGGAGGGCATGACAGCGTGGCTTGTTAAAACAGTTGTGGCACTGCCATAGTAAGGAGACAATGAGTCCGTTTTGTACTTGATAGGATCTGCACACATGTTGCAACTTATAAGAGTAATACACTGGGGAGACATGAATATGACGCCATGGTGCTTAATGCTCAAGGTTCATAGCCCACCTTGGCGGTAGTACTGAGCAATGAAGAACAGCAGGCCAAGATTGACGTTACTGCATACACGGCCCGCTTGTTTCCCTCTCTCTGTGAAATTTTCCATTGCCATGTCTTTTGAAGTAACATCTTGGAGCATGTTTGCATTGAGCTATTTACCGGTATCCAACAATGTGAATCATGCATGGCGGCTAAGTCTAGGACGGGAAGAGATCATCGCCGGTATTCCTCCGAAACTGGCGCCGTTCTCTGAGACATCCGAAGTGATCCAACTGGAGTATCCGTACGAAGTACACGACTGATACTAGTAGGTTTGTTGACGTATCATAGGTATGCTAAGTATTGGAGAGTAGCTCTGTACTATTGGTCATCAAAGCGAGGAGGACTGACAGCCATTGCGTTGACTGCTGGGCTACCTACCCTATATTGAATCAACAATCCCCTTCGGGATGTTTCTTCCAGAGAAGCACACCTCTACTCCGTATTGTTTAATACTTTTATGAATTTATACTTCTCTTGCGTGTGAAAAATCGTCTCGAAAATACAACCGTTTTCAATTACTAGCTAATATTCGTACTGGCCTCGATTGTCTCTTGTACATACTCGTGTCTGATTGATAAGGACCCAGGGAGGAGCAAATGTGGCAGCCTGGAGATTGCTAAGACACTCCCAACGGGTTTAGATGCGTCCAATCTGCGATTTACATTACTCATACACCGATTGGCCAAGAACAGATTTATATCCATTCATCCGGTATGGCATCATATCTTGGCTAAGTTGAAGCCATGGAAAAAGACCAAATGCCTCAACTTTCAACTAGATTCACAGCCCGGCTACTGTATCGTTTCTTGGTTTTATCATGGTAATTTATGCCCTGGTCTTTCAGCAAGCCAAGGCACCCCCGCCTATATGGGCACGACCTCATATGTATGTATGTACTCCGTATGTACTCCGTACTTCGTATGGGATACCCATCAAGTCCGGATCTGAGCCTCAGAGGGGCGGGATCTCATTTCCGCCCGACAACGGTGAAATGTCGATCGGCCAATTGTGACCTGGATTCTGTTCAGCTGCACAATCGGAGCCACAAGACATCCGATATGGTCGCCGGAATTGTGTACTAGTGCGGAGTAGTGCTGCGAGGATTGCAGATCAAAAATATAGGGGCGAAAAAGAAAAGCTGGCGATACCTAGTGCATGTGGTGATACAAGACCCATTTCGTATGGGCACATTTTTAGTAATACCTAGATATTGAACAAGCCGAGTCTTCTCTTGTGTTGGATAGTTGGAAATAGAAACCATCGGGTACCCGGGCCGGACAGTTAATTTATGCATTGAATACGAAGTACGAAGTACGAGTACTTCGTAGTATATATATATATGTTTTGGGTCAGGGATCAGACCCGGGACGAAGGCGCAGCCACGAGAGCCAAGAGGAGGCAAGGTGGATTGGGATTAAGACAACCTGCAGGGAGTCTGGTCACGCCATTGAAAAATCGTGGCATCAATGTTTCCAAGACTCTGCCATCCATTTATTATTCAACCGCCATGTTAAGACGCCTTGGCCGCATTTCCAAATGTGGATTGAATACTCGACAATGTGGAGCGTATCACGTCAGCTCGCTGTGGAAGTCAACGCTCTGGACTATGAACTGACAGGAGTAAAATCCTACAGGTTCAAGGACACAATATCTTGTACTTCGTATTACCGGTTAAATTCAAGGGTCTGGTTGTCTTTGGTGAGGGAAAGGGTCCCGCAGAATTTTGAGGCGCTAGGAGGCTGACGAGTAACGGCACTTAATCTGACATTACCGGAATAGGGCTTCACAGTGTAGCGGACCGGATCGTGGTGGATCTGCGGTAGTTATCCATAGTACTAAAAGTATTAGTCCAGTAAGCCATATCCACAATTCTCCGGTACCTCGCAGGTGGCGCTCTGAGACTGAGCTGAACTGGGCTGCGTATCCAGGGTTCAAGTCCATCAACAGAAAGGTTGGTCTTCAAATAACCACATGTTGGGTATGAATACAGGCATTTGTGACGTAGCACTAGTGCCAACCTACCCAGGGAAACATTGGTGGCTTTGAGTCGGTATGGAAGATGCATTGGCAGTCATTGTTGTTTGCAGCCTGACATTAACTGGTTGTTTTTTGGGCTGAGGCATTGTTCATTGCTCCACTCATCCATAGGAGAAGAGCACTTTACCGTTAGACGTCGTATGAGACAGTCAGGGTCTGTCGAATGTAAGACATGGCGAATCTTGTCGCAAGGCTTGTGTAACTACGAGGAGGAACCAGGTTTTCGTGAATCATGTATTGATATCAAAAGAAACTACTCGTACTACTCGTACTAGTAGTAGTACGAGTACATGCGAAATCCAATACAACCTGCAGGCTATGGGGATGGGGAGGCAAGGGTATTTTCCCCCGACCTATGGCTGCTGGTCATATTTTTTTTGCTCCTAGTATTTCCGCCTCAACATTTGCTTTTCATATGGAAGTTTGCCGCGGTCCGCGGGCATCTAGACAAGTGTAGATCCCCTAAATCCCGACAATACATACTACTAGTAGTAACTGATGAGTCGGGACATGATTCCCAATGAAGGAATTTCTGGGCTTACATGTAGTAATCCAGATCCCTATCCCCACATCTGACAGATCCTCTCCCCACCAATTCCTGGCATTCGCATGCACAAATCACCTAGTAGCCCACTATCCCTGCATCGCATCTTGCTCCCAAAGCAAATCACATCTTGATGCCGTATGGTACATCATGGCCGCCAAGGCTCCAATAATGGATACTCACACGCCTCAGGATTCTGACCGACTACGAGGGAGAGGAAGGGGGAACAATTCGCCACATAATGGCGGTATGCAAAGTGAACCCATGCACTGGCGTATGCCTGCACACATGGATGAAAACTCAGTGAGACACCTCTTGATATGTGATAGGAGTACGAGTCATAGTACATAGGTGTCGTTCTGCCCGCTTCTGACACCTAGTATCTTGCTGAGTACTACGGAGTACTAGTAGCTGTATTGTTGACTGCACGTTCCCCCTTCTACGCTTTGACCTCAACTCAGCAGCAGAATTGTGGTGTGCTGGTCAAGATACACAAAAGTTTTCTATTGCTTTCATTGAATCTATACTGAATCTATTCTCAAATACTAATTTACAATGTCTAATCGACTTGGGACCGACACTCCGGCCGGAGTGAAGGCCGACACCAACGGCTCGCTGAATGGTGTCAGTGAGCGTTCTATCAACGGAAAGGATGAAAACCAACTTCAAATTGCCATCTGTGGCATTGGAATTCGTCTTCCCGGGGGCATCCACAGCACTGATGGGTTCTGGGACTTGATGGTCAATGGTCTAGATGCTCGGATTTCTACACCAAATGCTCGACGTGGCTCCCAGGATGCCAACGGTTCTCCAGGAGGCAAAGCTGCTCAGGGATACCTCCTAGATGAAGACCTCAGCTGCTTTGATGGTCCTTTCTTCTCGATGGAACAGGTTGAACTGACGGGATGTGGCCCATATGACCAGAAGCTACTGGAGGTCACCCGCGAATGTCTGGAAGACGCATGTGAGGTGAACTATCGCGGCGATGATGCCTCTGTGGGCTGCTACGTAGCTACGCCTTACGAAAAGGACACTCATATGAATGGATCTGGACATCTCTCAATAGCGAAGCGTGTGTCCCAAGGATGTGATCTTCAGGGACCAAGGTAAGCGTCTCTCATTCACTCATTCTGAGCCATTCAAACCCATTGCCGTGGACTCACATGGAGCTAACGTCCTTTTAGCGTGGCCGTTGAGAATGCGGAGTGTTCCGCTTCACTGGCGGCGTTGCATGAAGCATGCAATGCTGTGAAAGCTGGTGATGCCAAATCTGCTCTCGTTGCGGGCATCAACTTGATCACGGCTCCTGCCGACAAGGATGCTTTTGAAGGAGAGGCAGTGGCCGCAGTGTTCATCAAACCATTGGCTGATGCTATTCGAGATGGAAACCCAGTTCGAGCCATCATTCGTGCCACAAGCACTCATAGTGATCATGAGGCTCACAGAACCGCGAACTTTCGGGTCCGTGTGCACGAGGCCCTGATCCGTGAAACCTACGACGCAGCGGGTCTGGATCCACAGCATACCGCCTTTGTCGAAGTGAGTCTTGTGCTTTCAATTCCGTCACTTAACAGACAAGAAATTGAGACGCTAACCTCTAACCTTGACAGTGCCATGATGCTGAGGCTCTCACTGGCAATGAGATCGAGTCCTCAGCCCTCGGATCCATCTTTGGCAAGGATGGTGTCTATTTCGGCTCCTCCAGACAGAACATAGGCGATTCGAGGAGCGCTTCAGGCCTCACAAGCCTGATCAAGGCGGTTATTTCCCTGGAGCATCAGGTGATGCTGCCAACAGTCACAGCTGACACAAATGGTAAGAAGCAATCTTTGATGCTTATCGATGAGATCGAGTGCTTACATAAGCCACCAGGACATCTCCCTAATGTCTTGGCGACACCACTTCAATTTCCATCTGATCGAGCTGAGAGAATCAGCATTAACTCGTTCGGAGCTGCAGGGCTTAGTGCTCATGCCATTATCGATTCATATCACGATGATGGCACTTCTAATATTAATGCTAATAATGCTCGACCAGAACTGGTATTGTTCTCCGCCAACAACGCGACGTCCTTGAACCACCAGATTCAGCTTCACCATGACTACACTCAGGCTCACCCAGAGCGCGCCTCTGATGTTGCCTATACTCGGGCTATGCGCCGCGAAGCCCTGAGCAATCGTGCCTTTTCGATCATTGGAACTGATGGCAAGTTCGTCAGCACATCGAACCATGCGCAATGCCCTCCTACACCCCCATTCATCACGATGGTGTTCAGTGGCCAAGGAGCCCAATGGGCAGGGATGGGTAAGGAGCTGATTCAAACTGATGAAGAGTTTAGAGGCGACATCAAGAGGATGGATGACATCTTGCGTCAGCTGAAGAACCCGCCCACCTGGACAATCGAGGAGGAGATCCAGCGTTCATCCGATGATTCCCTGTGTCGGATCAATTCGACGGAATTGGCTTATCCACTGTCTACAGCTTTGCAGATTGCACTGATTCATAGGTTCGAACGACTTGGCGTCACCCCGAAGGCTGTCGTTGGCCACTCTAGTGGTGAGATTGCTGCAGCTTATGCTGCTGGTTATCTCGATCTGAAGGAGGCTATTGCCGTGGCCTATTATTATGGCTACGTTGCTGCGATAAAAAAGTCTAATGGAGCTATGGCGGTCACGAGCTTGAGTGTTGAGGAGACGAGGCAGTTCTTGCGCGATGGCGTGGTTGTGGCCTGTGAAAACAGCCCCATGAGTACAACTATTTCTGGCGACCGTGATGTGTTGGAAGAGGTCGTGGGCGCGATCCAGGCCTCTAAACCACATGCCACTACGCGGAAGTTGCATGTTGATGTGGCGTTTCACTCCCATCATATGGAGTCGCTCTCCGACGAGCTTTCAGGACTTCTGAAGGCTGAAGGCATTGCCTCCACAAAGCGGACTGAGCGACACGCCACCTTCATGTCAAGCGTGAGCAACAAGGTTCTCGATACTCCCAACGACTTTGGCTCCGATTACTGGATAGCCAACCTAGTCTCACCCGTCCGATTTTCCTCAGCTGTCAGCTCTCTTCTCGGCATTGTCCCTGAGCGGAGTCTGTTCCTCGAGATCGGACCACATTCCACTCTTTCCGGCCCGCTTTCGCAGATTTGCACTGCGTCTAACGTGTCTTGCAACTACGTCTCATCGCAGACCCGAGGAAGCGATTGTGTTGTCAGCTTCCTATCTGCAGTGGGAAGACTGTGGCAAGACTCTGCAGTGCCAAAGCTAGGCCCATTGTTTAATGGAAAAGCAATCTCTGGGTTACCCCAATACTCATGGAATTACAATGACTATGATGAGAGCAGCTTACCAAATGCTTCCGAAATGATCCTATCGGCGAAGGATAAACGGACTCGAATACTTTCCGATGCTGCGTCAATGATCTCTGCGACCCTTGCGGCTGACGAAATCCCAACGACAGAACTGGAGCTCGTCTTGCGGGCTCTTTGGGCCGATGTACTACGCAATGTGCTTCGGGTCCGCACCATGGATATTGGAAAACAACATAGCTTTTTCCTCCTCGGAGGCGATTCCTTGACGACAATTGAGCTTGTTACCGCGGCTTATCGGCATGGGATTCGTCTGTCTCCAACAGCTGTCGTGGAGAATCCTGAACTTGTGCAAATGGCTGCTGCAGCGGTAATTGATGATGAAGACGAAACGCAAGATGCCGAGCCTTTTAGTCTGATTCCAAGGACCAGTATCGAAGATGTCAAGGCTGACATCCAGAAGCGGTGCGGGCTTGCAGCTGAAGCCATTGACGATATTTACCCTTGCACGACGCTCCAAGAAGGGTTCATGGCCTTGGGTCTGAAGCAGCCCGGATCATATATTCATCGCCAAGTGTACAAGTTGATGCCTCACGTCGACATTGAGCGCTTCCGGACCTCGTGGGACACAACGATGAAGTTCTGCGGCAGCTTACGATCAAGGATAGTTCTTCTTGACTCCCAGGCCTTGCAAGCCGTGGTCACGACTGACAATACGTGGGAACACCCTGCATCTGGCCTTGATGTCAATGCATATTTGAATGAGACTCTCAGTATTCCAATGAGCTATGGAGACGGCCTCAGTCGATACACGCTCCTTCGTCAAGACAACGGTGACATCTATTTTGTCTGGATTATCCATCACGCAGTTTTTGATGGCTTGAGCATGAAAATTGTTCTTGATGCACTGTATCGGACTTACCACAGCACCAAAGCTGAATCTGAAATCTTGCCACCTTATTCGAGCTTCATTCGATATGTCGAGTCACTTGACTCCGATAGTTCGAGTCAGTACTGGAGGAAAGAACTAGAGGGTTCCCAGCGATCTCAATTCCCTGCCACACCTCTTTCTGCAAAATCTCAGGATAGCGTCATGAAGAGATCCATGGCCTTCCAAAATACTAAGGCCTCGATCACGACAGCAACAATTATGCGTGCGGCCTGGGCTCTCTTAATCTCTCGGTATTGCGATTCAGATGATGTCTGCTTTGGTATGACATTATCTGGTCGACAAGCTCCACTGCCTGGCCTTAATGAGATTCCTGGACCGATGATTGCCACAGTGCCCATTCGTGTTCGGATCAATCGGGACATGCCAGTATCTGAATTTCTTCAGCATGTCCAGTCACATGCATCCGAAATGGTCGCTCATGAGCAATTCGGTCTTCAGAATATCTCAAAACTTAGCCAAGAAGCGAAGGAAGCTTGCGACTTTGCTAACTTGCTCGTCATTCAGCCAATGCAGCACCTCTCGTCTATGGCCGATACCTCGTCGAATCCAATTCTTCAGCAGGGCCCCGCAGAGAAGGCGATATCAGAGGAGGCCATGCGCAATTACTTCAACTACCCTCTGGTCCTTCAGACTCGCGTTGGGAGTGACCATGTCGAACTGGATTTGACATATTACGATGATGTCATTACTGAGAGTCAGCTTGAGGCCTTGTGCTACCATTTTGAGCATGTCGTCCAGCAGCTTCTTTTAGCAGATGATTTACCCCTAAAATCGGTTGAAGTGTCTGGCTCATGGGATCTGCAGCGCGCTCTCGTATCCAACAATGAAGAACCCGAAATTGTATCTTCATGTATTCATGAGGTTATCGAAGAGCAAGCTCGGAGGCATCCAGATTCAATGGCCGTTTGTGCTTGGGACATGGAATTGACCTACAGTCAACTCAACGATGCTGCTAATAGGCTTTCACACCATCTGGTTGATAAATTTTCGGTCGAACCCAACGATTTCATCCATGTATGCTTCGAAAAATCGGCCTGGTTCTTTATCGCTATTCTGGCAATTAATAAGGCCGGGGCTGCTTGGGTCCCTCTAGACCCATCTCACCCCGTCCAACGTCAGCAGCAGATTGTCTCACAGACAAAGGCAAAACTCGCTTTGGCCTCATCAAATAATGTTGCAATTTGCAATGATCTGACTGATCATGTCATTGAAGTTTCAGCGGCTCTTGATCATATTCTGGCAATGAGAGAACCAGTCAGCCAAAGTCCACGCCAAGTGCCCCCGACTACCGCAGCCTATGTTCTCTTCACTTCTGGAAGTACTGGAACGCCCAAGGGTCTTGTTATGGAACATAGGGCTGTTTGCACGAGTCAAACTGCCATTATTAAAAGACTCGGCATGACATCAGATGTCAGAATGCTGCAGTTTGCATCATTCGTCTTTGACCTCTCGATTGGAGAGATTGTTGGCCCCTGGGTTGCTGGTGCTTGCATCTGTGTTCCATCCGAAGAGACGAGAATGAATGGATTAGTTGAGTATATTCGCACCATGAAGATCAACTGGGCGTATGTGACTCCTTCATTCTCTCGCACGTTGAACCCACAGGACGTCCCTGGCCTTGAGCTGTTGCTTTTCGCCGGTGAAGCTGTGGGCCGCGATGTGTTGGAAACCTGGTTCGGGAAGGTCCGTCTGATCAACGGATGGGGTCCAGCCGAGACCTGCGTGTTTAGCACGCTGCATGAGTGGACGTCTCTCGATGAGTCCTCATTGACGGTCGGCCGACCTGTTGGTGGCTTCTGCTGGATCGTCGACCAGGAGAACCCGCAACGTCTAGCACCGATCGGAGCCTTGGGCGAAGTTGTCATACAAGGTCCAACGCTGCTGCGGGAATATCTGGCAGATCCTTCCAAGACCGAAGCGACAACAGTCAGGTCACTACCAGACTGGGCGCCTAACCGCGATTCGGGTCACTGGAATCGGTTCTACAAATCTGGTGATTTGTGTCGGTACAACTCCGATGGGACGATTGAGTTTGCTACGAGAAAGGACACTCAAATTAAAATCCGAGGTCTTCGAGTTGAATTGGGCGAAGTGGAGCACCAGGTCAGGGACGCCCTTGAAGGAGTCCAACAGACCGTTGTGGATGCAATCAAGACCGAGGCTGGCTCGAGCTTGGTTGCCTTCTTCTGCTTCAACAGCGAAACCAGAAATGTCAAGGCAAATGGTGCCACTAACGATGGGGACGATGTGATGTTCCTCCCGGTTACAGATGAGTTGAAGAGCCGGATTAGTAGCATGATTGGCCAGCTTTCCGTGAGATTGCCACGCTACATGGTGCCATCCTTCTTCGTACCATGCAGCTACATGCCATCAATCACCTCGACCAAGTTGGATCGACGGACGTTGAAGCGCGAGGTTGAGTCACTGGGTACTAACGAGCTTTCGGCCTATTCACTCGTTGATACTGTGAAGAACCCACCAGAAACTCCAATGGAGAGGAGGTTACAGGAGATTTGGGCAAAGAGTCTGAAGATCCCCATTGAGTCCATCGGCAGAGATGATAGCTTCTTGCAGCTCGGCGGCGACTCCATTGCAGCTATTCATTTCGTTGCTGCAGCCCGCCGGGTCGGGGTTTCGCTCAGTGTCCAAGATGTGTTTGACGATCCTCGGTTATGGAAGATTGCGGCGGCGGCAGATCAGGCAATGGGTGACTCCGGCAAGACCTCAGATTTACCGCCCTTCGGTTTGCTTGAAAGAGGTCTCAAAGACTTGATCATAGGCGATGCGCTCCTCAAGCAGTGCGGCGTGTCTAGTGGTGATATGATTGAAGATGCATTTCCTTGCACAAAGCTTCAAGAAGGTCTTATGTCGCTCACAGTCAAGCAACCAGGAGCCTACGTCGCGAAGAACATCTTCAAGATTGCTAAGGGCATCAACGTCGATCGGTTCAAGGCGGCTTGGGAACGCACTGCCGAGATCTGCGGCAACTTGCGCACAAGGATCGTTCATGTTGGTGGTGTTTCAACAATTCAGCTTATTGTTAATGAGTCTTTGCAGTGGGAATCTACGGAAGGCCTTGGCCTACATGTTTATCTGAAGGCTGCAAGCAACATTCACATGACCTATGGATCACGACTGTCTCGCCATGCGCTTATCCAAGACGATGATGGTGAGCAATACTTCGTCTCAGTCATGCACCATGCCGTCTTTGATGGTTGGACTCTTGCCCTTATGACGAGCACCTTGAACGCAGTCTATCGCGACATGGATGTGCCAAGGTTGCAGCCATATTCCGGCTTTGTGCAGTACACACTCGATCTTGAGTCGGAGAAGTCGTCGAAATATTGGGAAACTCAATTGGCTGGTGCTAGGCGAGCTGTATTCCCATTACCGAAAGACGACATGATCGTCGGAAGGTCAGAGCGACCTTTAGTCGTTGCGGAAAGGGAAATCAGCATCCCGCAGTCAACGAACAGCTCTGTCACGAAGGCTACACTTCTTCGGGCTGCTTGGTCTATCCTCCTTGCTAAATACTGCGATTCGGATGACATTTGCTTCGGTGTTTCGGTGTCTGGTCGTAACGCCCCGCTTGCTGGTTTGGAGAATGTTCCAGGCTTGGTTGTTGCGACAGTTCCTGTCCGGGTTCGGCTCGATGCTGAGCGATCATTGTCCGAATTTCTTCAAGCGATGCAGAAACAGTCAACGGAAATGGTGGCGCACGAACAATACGGGTTGCAGAATATCGTCAAGCTGAGTCAAGATGCGAAGGAAGCATGTAACTTCACCAGCTTAATGGTTGTCCAACCAAAACGTTTGACAGGAGTGAATGAGGCAGGTGAGGCCATTTTGGTTTCTACCAGAGCTGAGCAACGCCTAGCATTGCAGTCCATGCGAGATTACTTCAACTATCCGCTCAGCATCCAGTGTCACTTGGACAATGATAGCGTTGATCTCGAATTCATCTATGATCCAGCAATTCTTTCTGAGTTTCAGGTTGTAGCGTTGGGTCATCAGTTTGAGCACATTGTTCAGCAGCTTGCAATACCAGGCAAGACGGCTGTACGTGATGTGTCTGTAGCAGGGCCATGGGACCTGCAGCTAGCCATGAGCTGGAACAAGAACGAACTTCCAGCTGAGGAATTGTGCCTCCATGAACTTGTTTCAAACCAAGCCAAGCTATATCCCGAGCACGAAGCTCTGTTTTCTACAGAAGAGTGCATGACATACGCCACGCTGGAGCGCTTGTCTGACTATTTTGCTTATCAACTTTGCGAGTACAACATCCAGCCGGAGGAGGTTGTGCCCTTTTGCATGGATAAGTCTATCTGGGCCGTTGTCGCCATGCTCGGTATCCTGAAGGTTGGTGGTGCGTTTATGCCTCTTGATCCTTCTCACCCAGCTTCGCGACGAGCTGCTCTGGTTGAGGAGGTTGATGCTCGCATTGTAATTGCGTCACCCTCCACCGTCGAATCTTGCCAAGGAATGGCTGAACATGTTGTTGAACTCTCAGAATCGTTGCTGTCACTTGCTTCGGAGAAGTCTCCTGAGTACTCTCCGAAGAAGCCTTCCCCTGGGACTGCTGCATATGTTCTCTTTACCTCTGGGTCAACGGGCAAGCCGAAGGGTGTAGTTGTGACGCACTCGGCTATCAGTGCAGGTTTAATTGGCCAACAATGGTCATTTGCAATTCAAAACACGTCTCGAGTATTTCAGTTTGCCAGTTATGTCTTCGATGCTAGCATAGCTGAGATCTTTACTCCTTTGATCAGCGGAGGTACCGTGTGTATTCCATCGGAAAGGGAAAGGATGCAGGGTACCTCAAAGTTCCTGCAAGAGGCTCGGGTGGATGTGGCAATCCTGACGCCATCTTTTGTCAGAACGCTTTCGCCTGAGACTGTGCCAGCGCTTAAGACCCTGGTGCTTTGCGGCGAGGCCCCGTCGAAAGACATACTTGAAGCATGGTATGGCCATGTGGATCTGCGGAACGGCTACGGCCCAGCCGAAGCTTGTATTTGTTCTTCTATTCACTTCTTCCAGTCAAGCAATGACTCTCCTAGGTCCATTGGACGTGGCTTTGTTCATAACTGCTGGGTAGTGGACCCGGAAAATCACAACAATCTCACTCCGATCGGATGTATCGGCGAACTGATGGTCCAAGGCCATGCCTTAGCTCGTGGCTATATGAACAATGAAGAAAAGACAAAGGATTCCTTCATCGATGCGGTTGACTGGCTTCCGGCTGGCTTAAACACTAGTTCGTTCTATAAGACAGGAGACTTGGTCAAGTATAATTTTGATGGGAGTTTGGAGTATGTGGGACGAAAGGATACCCAAGTCAAGATTCGTGGTCAGCGTCTTGAACTAGGTGAAATTGAGCATCACATCATGACGAAACTTCCAAAGGCTCAGCATGTTGCAGTTGAACTCGTTGAGCGCGAATCCGGCAAGTCGTTGATCGCCTTTGTTTCAATGCAAAGTGAAGTTGGCGAGAGAGCTGCAGATGTTGGACCCTACGACAACCTCATTACAGACGAAGATGTTCTGTCATTGACCAATAGCCTTTTCGATCGACTGAAGCGGGTTTTGCCCAGTTACATGATTCCTGGGCATATTCTGCCGCTGCATCGCATTCCCTTCATCACTTCCACGAAGTTGGATCGTCGGGGTCTCCGCGATCTGGCAGCTGGAATGCCTCACGAGCTGATTTCCACTTTCTCCGCGGCAAAGAGAGAGAAGGTTTCTCCGACCACAGAGATGGAGTTCAAGCTTCGAGATCTCTGGTCTCGAATTCTGAAGATTGATGCAGAGGAGATCTCGAAGCATGATAGTTTCCTGGAAATTGGTGGTGATTCTATCACTGCAATCTACCTATCTAACCTAGCTGAACAGGAGGGCATGATTTTACCGATCACGACTATCTTCCGTGAGCCTCAACTTGCCTCGATGGCTGTCGAAACAACTGCAGGACAGGTCACCAGTTTCTATGCTCAGCCGTTTAGTATGGTTGAAGAGGCCAGATTGGATGACATCAAGAGCACGATTCGACAGCGGTGTACACTATACAATGAGCAAGAGGTTGAAGACATCTATCCTTGCACGGCGTTCCAGGAGGGCCTGATGGCCTTGGCAGTCAAGCAACCAGGCTCATATATCGCAAAACATGTCTATAATCTGCCCAAATATGTGGACATTGAGCGCTTTAAGACCGCTTGGGAGACGACGATTGTGATTTGCAGCAACTTGAGAACAAGAATTGTGCTGCATAGCGGCGTATCAATCCAAGCCGTGGTAACCAATGACGTGTCTTGGAGCGCAACTGATGGTCTTACCTTTGACTCCTATATGAGCGAGGTGAATAAGATTGAGATGGTGTATGGCTCTCGACTCTGCCGTTATGCTCTCCTCGAGGAACAAGACGGAGCTAGGTATTTTGTTTTGGCAATGCATCATAGCATATTCGACGGCTGGGCTATGCGGATCATCATTAGCACTCTTCAATCTGCTTACAAAGGGAGCACATCGCCTAGCCTTCCCCGATTTGCCAACTTTGTCAAGTATACGACACTGCTCGATCAAAATTTGGTTGCGGCATACTGGAATGCGCAGCTTAAAGATGCTGCGAAAGCTGCGTTCCCACCTCCTCGTGTTATGATGGATTCATCTCAACCAGTCGTAACTCGCATCAAGAAGAGAAGCATCGCCGCCCCGACATCCACTCAGTCCTCAATTACTAAGCCCTCCATCCTGAGAGCCGCTTGGGCATTTGTCCTCGCCCGGTATAATGATACGGATGACATCTGCTTTGGCACTGCTGTGTCCGGTCGTCAGGCACCAGTCCCAGGCTTGACTGACATGGTTGGTCCTACTCTCGCCACCGTTCCTGTCCGAGTCCGCCTTAATCGTACAGCCCTGGTGTCCGAATTCCTGCAAGATGTCCAGACCCAAGCCTCAGAAATGGTGGCCTATGAGCAATTTGGTTTGCAGAATATTGCCAAACTCAGCGAAAGTGCTAGAGATGCTTGTGACATCACCAGCTTGTTCCTCATTCAGCCGAACCAAACCATCAACCCTACTGGTAGGGAAGAAGAGGATATTCTAGCTGCTGCTATTACTGACGATTTGGGCGCTGAGAAGATGATGGAGGGCTATTTCAACTACCCTCTGGTTGTGGAGTGCAGCTTTGTCAACGATGAAGTTGATGTTACACTGTTCTATGACACAGATTTGCTTTCTGAGCATCAACTGGAATGCCTGTGCTATCAATTCGAGCATGTGGTGTCGCAGTTTGTTACACAACACAACAGCTCCCTCGACAGCGTATTAATAGCAAGTGAATGGGACCTCAACTTCGCTCGTACAGCCAACCGTGAAGGGCCTACCACTATTGATGCGTGTGTCCATGAGCTTATTGAGAAGCGCACGCGAATGCATCCCGATAGTTCTGCTATCGACGGCTGGGATGCTAGTTTCACTTACGCTGAATTGGACTCAGCGGCCAATAGACTGGCTACCTACCTTATTCATATCCTCGGCGTGCGAGTTGGCGATCTGGTCCTTTTGTGCTCCGACAAATCATCCTGGTTTGTTGTCGCAATGTTGGCTATCAGCAAGAGTGGTGCAGCTTGGGTACCGCTCGATCCATCACACCCAGTTGAGCGCCACCAGCAAATTGCTAGCCAGACCGGGGCGAGTTTGGCGCTCTGCTCCCCTAGACATGCCTCGAAGTGTGCCAACTTGGTTTCCAATATCCTTGAAGTCACAGCAGAATTGGATGCACGGCTTGCAGCTGATGAGACTTTCAAGGGAAAACCAAGTGTGGCGGTCGGTCCTCAAGATGTCGCTTATATCTTGTTCACGTCTGGATCAACAGGCGTTCCCAAGGGTGTAGTTATCGAACACGGTGCTCTTTGTAGCAGCCAAACGTCATTTAGCCAGAGACTTGGTCTCAACGAGGCGGTTCGGATGCTTCAGTTTGCCTCCTTTGTGTTCGACGCCTCCGTTGCAGAGATTATTTCTCCTCTTATTTCAGGCGCTTGCGTTTGCATTCCTTCATGGGAAGTGCAGATGAACTCCTTGACATCATATATCCGAAATGCAAAAGTTACGTGGGCGTTGCTGACTCCCTCATTTGCCCGTACCATTCAGGTTGAAGAAATCCCTTGCCTTGAGCTTCTTATCCTTGGTGGTGAAGCTGTGAGCAGAGATGTTTTCGAGAAGTGGTTCGGAAAGGTACGCTTGATTAATGCCTGGGGTCCTACTGAGGCTTGCGTTGCTGGCGCTGTACATGAATGGCGATCAGTCGAGGAGTCGCATATGACTATCGGTTATCCGGTTGGCGGCTACTGCTGGATCGTCGATCCCGATGACTCCCAGAAACTGGCTCCTACAGGCACGCTGGGCGAAATCGTTATCCAAGGGCCCAATCTGTTGCGAGAATATCTCTCAGATCCAATGAAAACCGCATCTGCAACGGTTGCCTCGCTTCCGAGCTGGGCACCAAATCGCGAGCCCTGGTCACGGTTTTACAAGACTGGCGACTTGGCCATGTATAACCCAGACGGATCAATCCAGTATTCCAGTCGCAAAGACAAACAGGTTAAAATCCGAGGTCTTCGTATCGAGTTGGGCGAAGTTGAACATCACATCAGCAAGAATATGGACGGTGTATGTCAGCTTGCCGTCGACGTATTCAAGACTGACGCAGGTGCTAGCTTGGTCGCTTTCATCTGCTTCAACGACGATACTCTCCCAGCCAGCTTGACCAGCAATCTGACTGGTGAGGACATCATCTTGCCGCTCACAGCCGAGCTGAAGAATAAGATCAACATCTTGCTTGGCTGCTTGAACGTTGTCCTCCCTAGCTACATGGTGCCATCATTGTTTGTTCCCTGCAAGCTCATGCCACTGGTAACGTCTTCCAAGCTAGACAGGCAACTGCTCCTTCGTGTAACTGCCGCTCTAGACAGACAGGACCTTGAACAATATTCGTTGGTTAATGGGACAAAGATAGCTCCAGAAACAGCCATGGAGTGCCGCTTGCAGCAGATTTGGGCTGAGGTTCTAAATATCCCAGCGAAATCTATTGGTCGAGACGACAGTTTCTTGAGAATCGGCGGTGATTCTATCGCCGCTATTCGTCTCGTTGCGTCTGCTCGTAACCAAGGTATTGAACTCAGCGTGAGCGATATCTTTAGGGACCCTAGATTGCTGGCCGTCGCTGTCAAAGCCAGTTTCGTGGAAGATATGTCAGAGAATGCGGATTTAATTTCGCCATTTAGTTTGCTCCAACAGTGTGATCAGGATGCGCTTTTCACTGAGCGGATTAGGGCTGAGATGGGCTTGGTGGATCCTATGGAGATTGAGGACGCGTATCCTTGTACAAACCTTCAGGAAGGTCTGATGGCTCTAGCTGTGAAGCAGCCTGGATCTTACATTGCCAAGTATCAATATCGTCTATCAAAGTTCGCCAATGTCTCCGCCTTCAAGGCTGCCTGGGAGCGCACCGTTGAGCTATGTGGCAACCTGCGGACTAGAATTGTGCACCTTGCTGGCTCCTCGGTCCAAGTGGTGATCAGGGGTGATCTTACATGGGACACAACAGACACCACTCTAGCATCTTATCTGCGTAGCACCCAGCATGTGGAAGTCGGCTACGGATCTCGACTTTGTCGGTACGCACTAGTTGAAGATGAGGTCGGCGACGCACACTTTGTTTGGATCATTCATCACGCCATTTTCGATGGATGGACAATGCGAATGATGCTGGATACATTCCATGGCGTATACAAGGGACTGGAGGTTCCGACTCTGGCACCGTATTCTCGGTTTATTCAGTACACAATGGATATCAACTCTCAATCCGCCGCTCAATACTGGACAGCGCAGCTTCGTGATGCTAAAAAGGCCACGTTCCCATCAACCACTAACTCGACAAGCCCAGTGGACAAGGCTGGTATCACCCGTTGCATCAAAGTGAAGATTGAACTGCCTGACGTAGGGACGATTAGCATCACAAAGGCTACTATTCTTCGTGCTGCCTGGGCCATCCTTCTTGCACGTTACTGCGATACAGATGACATTTGTTTTGGAACAACCATCTCAGGCCGTCAAGCTCCTGTTCCAGGGCTTGCGGAAATGCCCGGCCCGGTCATCGCTACCGTTCCTGTACGAGTACGTCTTGATCGACAGGAATCCATCGCCACGTTCCTCCAAAGTGTTCAAGACCAAGCATTGGAGATGGTGGATTTTGAACAGTTCGGTCTACAGAACATTAGCAAACTCGGTATCGATGCAAAGGATGCCTGTGATTTCTCTAGTTTGCTCGTTATTCAGCCAATGAAAGCCTTGGAGTACAATGACAATAGCGAGGAAGCTGTTCTCATTGCCGCTCATTCAGATCAGGACTTGGATGAGGATGGCCTGGAGAACTATTTTAGCTACCCCCTTGTCATCCAAGGACACTTGCATGATGAGTTCATTCAACTGATGCTCATCTACAATTCTGATGTTCTTCCCGAACAACAAATGACCGCACTATCGCATCAGTTCCAACATGTTGTGAAGGAGCTCGTTTTACACATGGAGTCAAGCGTTGGCTCTATCACAACCGCCTCTTCCTGGGACCTGCAGCGATCCATTCAATTCAACTCTGAAGTGCCAGAAATTGTTGACCGTTGCTTCCACCAGCTTGTTCAGGACCAAGCCCTTCAGCGTCCAGAGGCTATGGCGATACGCGCATGGGATGGCGACTTTACATATGCCGAGTTGAACTCTGCTGCCAACCGCTTGGCTCATCACCTGCTCAACCAACATGAAGTCAGGCTGGACGAGCTTATCCACGTGTGCTTTGAGAAGTCTGCTTGGTTCTTTGTTTCTATCTTGGCGATCAACAAGGCTGGTGCTGCATGGGTTCCTCTTGACCCCTCTCATCCTCCTGAGCGACTTCGTCAAATCGTCCAGCAAACAAAAGCGCATGTTGCATTGTCATCTGAATCCCACGCCGCTTTGTGTGGCAATCTTGTGCCAATGGTTATCAAAGTCACAGCTGCGCTTGATCAGAAGTTATCCGACGATGGCGCGCACGATCAGAATGCGCCAGTGACTGAGATATCACCAAGCAATGCGGTGTATGTCCTATTTACATCTGGTAGTACTGGTACTCCAAAGGGTCTCGTAATGGAGCATCGAGCTGTCTGCAGCAGTCAGACCGCTATTATCAAGAGACTAGGGCTTACTCCTGATGTTAAAATGCTTCAATTTGCGGCGTTTGTGTTCGACCTGTCTATTGGAGAGATAGTTGCTCCTCTTATATCAGGTGCCTGCGTCTGCGTGCCTTCAGAGCAAGCGCGAATGAACAACATAGCTGAGTTCATTCGTGAAATTGATGTCAACTGGGCCTATCTTACCCCATCATTTGTTCGAGCGTTGAGGCCAGAGGAAGTCCCAAGCCTTGAGCTTCTTCTTCTTTGTGGCGAAGCAATCCCTCGTGATGTCTTCGATACCTGGGTTGGCAAGCTTCGATTTATCAACGGTTGGGGCCCGGCTGAGACTTGTGTCTTCAGCACTTTGCATGAATGGAAGTCTGCGGATGAATCACCTCTCACAGTAGGTAAACCGGTTGGTGCCTTCTGCTGGATTGTTGACCCCGAGAACCCACACCAATTGGCTCCACTGGGAACTATTGGTGAAGTCATGCTACAGGGTCCAACGCTTCTTCGAGAATACCTTGCAGATCCCAAGCGAACAGCATCGTCGGTGGTTTCCTCGCTGCCTGATTGGGCGTCGCTGAGGACGCCGCAGTGGACTCGTTTCTACAAGTCAGGAGATCTTTGTTATTACAACCATGATGGCACCATTGAGTTTTGTAGCCGCAAAGATACTCAGATTAAAATTCGTGGCTTACGAGTTGAACTTGGTGAAGTCGAACATCGCATTCGAGAGAACTTGGAGGGTGTTCGTCAAGTCGCTGTGGACGTTCTTCAGGCTGAGAGTGGTTCCAATTTGGTTTCATATCTTTGCTTTGGCGATGAAACCCGAAGCACCTCTACTAGTGTAAAGAGCAGTTTGGATGACATATTCTTGCCTCTTACAGGAGACATTCAGTCGCTACTCTCAGCTGTGGTTGGCCAGCTGAAGATCACCTTGCCTCACTACATGATCCCAACCCTATTTATCACTTGCAGATACATGCCTTCCATCACGTCCACGAAGTTGGATCGGAAAACGCTTCGCAACATGACATCCTCGCTCAATCACGAGCAATTATTGAGCTACTCCTTACTCGACAGTAATAAAAGAGCCCCGGAGACTGAGATGGAAAGCCTATTGCAGTCCCTTTGGGCAAACATCTTAGGTATACCTGCTGACTCAATTGGCCGCGATGACAGCTTCTTGCGGATTGGCGGCGACTCCATTACGGCTATCCGCTTGGTTTCTCAGGCACGGGCTACTGGAATTTCATTCAGCGTTAAGGACATCTTCGATGATTCTCGGCTGCTCGCCGTGGCCTCAAAAGTGGCTTTCATTGATGGCTCGGTTGAAACCGAAAGTTCCATCTTGCCATTCAGTCTCTTGTCTCATTCAAGTCGCGATTCAATCATCGAAGAAGCAGAAAATCAGTATAGTCTCTCTAGAGAATCCATCGAGGATGCATATCCTTGCACCTCGTTGCAGGAGGGCCTCATGGCCTTGACGGTCAAACAACCCGGATCGTACGTTGCGAAGTACGTTTTCAAGTTAGCTGGTCATGTCGATACTGGTCGCTTCAAAGCCGCTTGGGATCGGACTGTAGAAATCTGTGGCAACCTCCGCACGAGGATAATCCTCTGCAACGGCTCTTCAGTTCAAGTGCTGGTCAAGGGCCAAGCTTGCTGGGAGAATACAGATGATGAGACCCTCTCTTCAATTACTGGGCCAACTCGAGATTTAACTATGGGTTACGGCTCGCCTCTCTGTTGGTATGCCATCTTGAGAGATGCAGATGTCAATTACTTCATATGGTCAGCTCATCACTCTGTCTATGATGGATGGGCCATGCAAATAATCTTGAATACACTTGAGACTGCCTACCGGGCCACAGAGCTTCCTCCATTGCAGCCCTACAGTGCATTTATCAAATACAATATGCAGCTTGATAATGTGGCAGCAGCCACTTTCTGGGAGAACCAGTTATCTGGCTCTCGGCGAGCTGCATTCCCACCCGTTCAAGCTCCTGACTCTCGCAGTACTGCCTCATCGACTCGAGTGCATCGCAGGACAATTGCACTTCCGCAAAAATTTCAATCTTCTGTCACCAAGGCATCGATTCTACGCGCTGCCTGGGCGATTGTTCTTGCACATTACTGCGATACTGATGATGTGACTTTTGGTACGACTGTATCTGGTCGTCAAGCACCTCTCCCTGGTCTTGAGACGATGCCAGGGCCAATGATCGCCACAGTGCCAGTCCGAGTACATATAGATAGTCAAGCCAGCACACCCGAGTTCCTGGTCAACGTTCAGAACCAGGCAATGGCTATCGTTCCCTTTGAGCAATTCGGTCTGCAGAATATTGCCAAAGTCAGCCAAGACGCACGAGAAGCTTGTAATTTCTCAAGCTTGCTTGTGATTCAGCCTCCAGCTCTGTCATCACGAGAAGAATCCAACGACACTATTCTGCTGTATAGTGAGGCTGAAAGAGCTCTGACTGAAGACACGATGCAGGGCTACTTTAATTATCCTCTCGTTCTCATCAATAGCATAATGGATAGAAGTATCGAGCAGCGACTTTTCTTCAACCCAGATGTCCTTGCTGAAGACCAAGTCATCGCAATCTCTCACCAGCTTGAGCATGTAACTCAGCAGCTGATGCAGGACAATGTTCAGCTGCGTGCAATTTCACTGGTCGGGGAGTGGGATATTTCCCACGCTGTGGATTCCCAAATGCTGAAACCTTGTACGGACTCTTGCACTCACTGGCTGATCCAGGAGAGCATTCAGGCTTATCCAAATGCTCCTGCCGTGACCTCTTGGGATGGAGATCTTACTTACGCTCAGCTGGGAAGCCTAGCTTCTCGGTTGGCAGTAAGGTTGCAACAGCTCGGTATCGGTCCCGAGACTCTTGTGCCTTTGTGCTTTCCGAAGTCTATCTGGGCTGTTGTGACAATGGTTGCAATAGAGATGTCTGGTGGAGCTTTCGTTCCATTAGACCCTAAGGCCCCACGAGCTCGGCTTCAAGGCATTCTTGAAGATACCAATGCTACCATTGCTATTACAAGTTCATGCTGCGAGGCCAATTTTGAAGGCTTGGATATATCCGTCCTTGTTGTTGACGAGACACTTATGCATACTCTGCCCGAAACTGTTGGTTCCATAGAGTCTTCCACCAGTCCCGCCAATGCATGTGTCGTCCTTTTCACCTCCGGAAGTACGGGCAGGCCCAAGGGTATGGTCATTGAGCATAAGGCTATCTGTTCTTCTGCTAACGCCTACGGCTCTGACCTTCAAATTGGCCCTGGCACGCGTGTTTTCCAATTTTCGGCCTATACGTTCGACGTCGGTGTGTTGGATGTATTAGTAACCTTGATGCGTGGTGGATGCATTTGTGTCCCATCAGATCATGACCGACTAAACAACCTTGCCGGGGCTATCAACAGTACCCAGGCCAACTGGGTGTTCCTCACACCCACTGTTGCTGATCTTCTGAATCCTATTGAGGTTCCAACACTCCGAGTACTTTGCCTAGGAGGAGAGGCTATCAGTCAGAAGTGTGCAGATCGCTGGAAAGAATCCGCTGAGCTTCATGGTCTCTACGGCCCGGCTGAAGCATCCATTTGCGCGTGGAATGCTGTAGTTGGCAAATCAGGCCGGTCAACTAATTTGGGTAGACCTCTATCCAGTGCTTTCTGGGTTGTTGAGCCTAACGACATTTATAACCTTGTCCCTGTTGGATGCATTGGCGAGTTATTGATCCAAGGTCCAATGCTGGCCCGTGGCTATCTTAATGTTAGTGCGGACAAGGCAGCCAATTGGATCGAGGACTTTGGTGCCGACTGGCTCCCTCAAGACTCCTCACAGAGAGTGTATCGAACCGGTGATTTGGTGCGGCGAAATGTCGATGGAACCTTCGACTATATGGGCCGCAAAGACACTCAGGTCAAACTTCACGGTCAGCGTGTGGAGCTGGGTGAGATTGAATCTCGAATGGACGAGCTACTTCCTCAAGACATGGCAGTTATTGTTGACGTTGCCAAGGCTCATGACGGACAAGGCCAAGACAGTCTCCTCGCCTTCTTATGGAATGCCGATAGTGTAACCTCACAGTCCCAATCACTGGAACTGATTGAGAATGTGTCTGACGAACAGCGAGTGCTGATCTCCAACATTGATGCGTCTCTGGGAATGATTCTGCCATCATACATGATTCCTTCATCCTACCTAATTTTTAACGGCAGACCAGAACAGACAACGTCTGGTAAAGTCAATCGCCGCGCCCTTCTAACGGTCGCTGAAGGAATTTCTAGCCAAGACCGTTCAAGATTTGCGCCAGATGTTGGACAGAATGAGGCCCCAACTACGTCTATGGAGTTCAAACTTCGGAATCTTTGGGCTCAGATCCTTCGTACTGACGCCGAAGATATTAGCAAGAATGATAACTTCCTGCGCATTGGAGGCGATTCCATCAGTGCAATCCAATTGGTTACTCTCGCCCAGCAGCATGGCCTTAGTCTTACTGTAGCTGCTATTTTCCACAGTCCCCGACTGGAGCAGATGGCCAAGGCGGTAGTGACAGATACAAATGTCTCCATCGAGAGCGCGCAGCCCTTCAGTCTCCTCCCCAGTACTCAAGTGGCAGGAATTGTATCAGCAGCACGATACCAATGCTCATTACCAAATGCTCTGGTTGAAGATGCCTATCCTTGCACAAGCCTTCAGGAGGGCTTGATGGTCTTGGCAATAAAGCAGCCCGGTTCCTACATCGCGAAACACATTTATCGACTACCGGCGAGCGCTGATGTTGAACGATTCAAAACTGCCTGGGAGAAAACTGTCGAAATTTGCATGAGTCTGAGGACACGAATTGTTTACATCGATGGATCGGCTATCCAGGTCGTATTGAAAGACGACTTTGCTTGGACTTCCCTTGGTGGCCATGATTTGAAGTCTACTCTTCAGTCCGTTCAGTCTATTGAGATGAGTTATGGTTCACGGCTTTCCCTATGCGAGCTTATTGAACAAGAGGATGGCAATCATTATTTCATATGGGCGGTTCATCACGCTGTCTTTGACGGTGTATCTCTACAAAACACTCTTACCATCCTGCACAAGGTATACTCTGGTTTAGAAATTCCATCTGTGCCCCAGTATGCTCGCTTCATCCAATACGTCCTTGCTTTGGACGTAGATGATGCTAGGGAATATTGGAAGGCACAACTTCACAATGCTAGTCGGGCAACTTTCCCACCCATTCGTGACGTGTCTCCTGATAAGTCTGACGCCACCTGTGTCGTGGAGAAGGTTATTGAATTGCCGAAGATGACAGATTCCAGCGTAACGATGGCAACGCTCATCCGCTGTTCTTGGGCTGTGGTTCTGGCGAGGTACTGTGAGGCTGATGATGTGTGTTTCGGTACGACCATCTCAGGTCGTCAGGCATCCGTACCCGAGTTGATGGGTATGGTCGGGCCAGCGATTGCAACTGTCCCAGTGCGTATTCGACTTGACCATAAGCGATCGGTTTCCGATTTCCTCCAGGACGCTCAAGACCAGGCCTTGGAAATGATTCCGTATGAACAATTCGGATTGCAAAATATCTCTAAAGTTAGCGAAGCTGCCAAGGACGCTTGCCAGTTCTCAAGTCTCCTCGTTGTTCAGCCAGTGCAGCATATCGCTAGTACCGAGGAGCAAGATGCGGTGCTTCTTCTTTCCGCGGATAAGGAAATGGGTAGAGTTGCTGATTCAATTCAGAACTATTTTAGCTATCCGCTCATTCTCCAGGCACATCTTCACGAGAACAGTATCAATCTGGTGGTTGCATACAACTCTAGTGTGCTGGCCGAAGCTCAGGCTCAAGCTCTGAGCCATCAGCTAAGCCATGTCATCCATCAACTTACATCGCTGGGTGACGCTCCCTTGGAGGAAGTGTCTGTTGCCTCGTCTTGGGATCTCGAACAGGCTGTTGCTTCAAATAGTGACACGTTTGAAATCATTGAGTCGTGCATCCATGAGCTTATTCAAAAGCAGACCAGGCTGTTTCCCGACGCTCCTGCACTATCTGCCTGGGACGGACAATTTACATATAGCCAACTGGATCTTGCTGCGAATCGACTTGCCAATCACCTTATCAATGCCTTCAATATCAAGGTTGGCGACCTGATTCATGTCTGTTTCGATAAGTCAGCTTGGTATGTTGTCGCTATCCTGGCAATCAATAAAGCTGGAGCGGCGTGGGCGCCTTTGGATCCTTCACATCCAGTTCAAAGATACCAGCAAATCGTCTCTCAAACTAAGGCCCCACTGGTATTGACCTCACCCGCCAATACCTCCAAGTGCGCCTCTATAGTGTCACATGTTCTCGAGGTGGCATTGCCCCTAGACCAAGAGCTGGTGAAGAAAGACACCAACAATCGTGAACCTATTGTTGCCGTTTCATCAGGACATCGTGCCTATGTCATCTTCACCTCCGGAACAACTGGTACACCAAAGGGCGTTGTAATATCGCACGAAGCCCTCTGTACATCGCAGACCGCCGTTGCTCAGCGACTCGGCTTTACGAACAACGTCAGAGTACTTCAATTTGCTTCTTTCGTCTTTGATGCTTCTGTCTTTGAGATATTTTCATCTCTGCTTGTTGGTGGTTGTCTGTGCATCCCATCCTGGGATCAACAAATGAGCGCGCTAGCTGATTACATATCTGACGCTGGTGTTACATGTGCGCTGCTGACCCCAACTGTTGCACGCACTGTGCGGCCAGAAGATATGCCCTCTTTGGAGGTCCTTATTGTTGGAGGCGAAGCATCAGGCTCAGACATCCTTGAGATATGGGGTAGCAAGCTGCGACTCGTCAATGCTTGGGGTCCGACTGAGATCTGTGTTATCGGGTCCGTTCATGAGTGGAAGGGCGTAAATGATTCGCCGATGACCATCGGGCGATCTTTCCCTGGTAACTGGTGGATTGTTGAACAGAACAATCCTCAACGGCTGGCTCCTGTTGGATGTGTTGGGGAGATTGTTTACCAAGGTCCAACATTATTAAGCGAGTATCTTGCGAATCCATTAAAGACGCAAGAGGCTGTGGTAACTCCTCTTCCTACTTGGGCGTCTAATCAGGACTCAAAGCATTGGAATCGCTTTTACAGAACCGGAGATCTAGGTTTCCTCAACTCAGATGGTACTGTCGAGTTTTCTGGTCGCAAAGATACTCAAGTTAAGATTCGTGGACTTCGAATCGAGCTAGGTGAGATCGAGTATCAAATCTCCACACACCTCGCAGGTGTTCGCCAAGTTGCCGTTGATGTTCTTAAAACTGAAGATGCATCACGGCTGGTGGCTTACTTCTGCTTTAATAACGACACTCTTCCATCTCATCTAGCAATTAATGCTGAGGGTGAGGGTCTGTTTGTGCCTTGGTCAGAGGAGATGGCGCCCCAGCTTCACGATCTTGTATCTCGCCTTGGCGGCGTTCTTCCTCCCTACATGGTTCCAAGGATCTTCATAGCCTGCAAACACATGCCTCTTGGATCTTCGACAAAGCTAGACAGGAAACTGCTTCTGAGCACGACAACTTCGCTTTCTAGAGAGGAGCTCGAGAAGTACTCGCTTATTGATTGCAACAAACGTGCTGTCGAGACAGCCATGGAGAAGAAGATGCAACAGCTTTGGGCTGAAATATTGAACATTCCAGCCGAGGCGATTGGAAGGGACGACAACTTCCTCCAAATTGGGGGTGATTCGATGGCTGCTATACGTCTTGTCTCTTCTGCTCGTGAGCATGGCATTGGTCTTAGTGCTAGGGACATCTTTAATGACGCTCGACTTCTCAGTGTCGCTGCTAAGGCTAAAGCTCTGAGTGGTGATGACCAAGAGATCGGCACGATTAAGCCCTTTAGCATGCTGAACCAATCTCAATCGGACGCACTCCTTGCTGGTAACACCAAATCCACCATGGGTTTGCGCGATAATATGCACATTGAAGATGCATACCCATGCTCAAAGCTTCAGGAAGGCCTGATGGCCTTGGCCGTCAAACAGCCTGGGTCATACATCGCTACATTCCATTACCGCATCTCAGAACAAGCGGACTTGAACAAGTTCAAGACTGCTTGGGAAAAAACTGTCAACATGTGTCCTAATTTGCGAACGCGAATTATACACCTTGGTGGATCCTCTATTCAAGCTGTAATAAAGGGAGACTTTGAATGGGACTTGACAGATGGACTGTCCCTAGCGGCTTACCTGGACATGCCGCATCGTACGGAGATGCAATATGGCTCCCGACTTTGCCACTACGCACTCACCCAAAACAACGGCGACATTCATTTTGTTTGGACGATGCATCATGCAGTATTCGATGGCTGGACCGTTCGCTTGATGCTTGAAACTTTGCATAAAATCTATCAAGGACTTGAAGTAACTCAACTGGCGTCTTATTCGCGATTCATACAATACACGCTAGATATTGATCATCAATCAGCAAGCGAGTATTGGCTGAGGCAGCTCCGTAACGCAAGGAAAGCCAGCTACCCAAGTAAACCAACTTCGGTTGAGGAACCAAACAAGGCGAACAATACTGGCTACATGGAATTGGAGATGAATGTTCCTAAACTTAGCGCGAGCATTACAAAAGCCACGATTTTACGTGCAGCTTGGGCAATTGTCCTTGCTCGCTACTGCGACACTAATGACGTTTGCTTTGGTACGACTGTTTCGGGTCGTCAAGCCCCGGTGGCTAGACTGACGGAGATGCCTGGTCCGGTCATCGCTACTATTCCTGTTCGCATCCATCTTGATCATCAAAAAGCGGCATCTGTATTCCTCGACAACATTCAAGCGCAGGCATCGGAAATGGTTGCATATGAGCAATTCGGTCTGCATAATATCGCTAAATTAAGTGAGGATGCAAAGGATGCTTGCGACTTTTCCAGCTTGCTCGTGATCCAGCCAAGACAAGTCTTATCGCATGGCGATCAGGTCGAACAGGGCATCCTTCTTCCCTCGCGATTTGATGATACGGCGGAAGAGGCATTGGAGAGCTACTTTACTTATCCACTTGTCATACAGGCTCACTTGCATGAAAATGGTGATAAACTTGTCTTCATCTATCAGAAACTTGCTGTTCCTGAGCAGCAACTTATTGCACTTGCTAAGCAGCTTAGCCATGTTGTTCAACAGCTGGCATTGCATCCCGAGCTATTACTTGGAGATCTCACCATCGCGTCTGAATGGGACCTAGAACAGTCTATCCGATTTAATCCCGAGATTCCGGAGATCATAGACTCTTGCATTCATCAGCTTATCGAAGCCCAGAGTCGGAGTCGCCCCAGTGCCCCAGCGATCTCTGCCTGGGATGGAGAATTTACGTATCGTCAACTCAACGAGTCTGCCAATCGACTTGCTCATTATCTTGTCAATGAGTGTAGCGTGAAACCCAATGACTTGGTTCACGTTTGCTTTGAGAAGTCTGCCTGGCATTTTGTGGCTATCACTGCTATCAACAAAGCCGGCGCTGCTTGGGTGCCTCTAGATCCTTCACATCCTGAGCAACGACTGCGACAGGTGGTCAGCCAGACTCGCGCCACGTTGGCATTAGCTTCATTATCTCACACCAGCCTGTGTTCTGGCCTTGTTCAGAGTGTTCTTGAGGTTGATGCAAAACTCGATAGGACGTTGGCTATGACAGAAAACAGCGAAGACGATCCATTCGTCGCAGTTACGCCACGTCACGCCGCATATGTGCTCTTTACATCTGGCAGCACAGGCACGCCCAAGGGCTTGGTCATGGAACACGGCTCAGCGTGTACAAGCCAGACAGCGATTGCAAAGAGGCTCGGCCTGACATCCGATATCAGGATGCTACAGTTTGCAGCTTTTGTATTTGACCTCTCTATTGGCGAAATTGTCGGACCACTTATCTCTGGCGCGTGCATTTGTGTTCCATCTGACGATGTTAGGATGAATGGTCTCAAAGAATTCATTCACGATATGAGAATTAATTGGGCCTACCTCACGCCGGCCTTTGTGCGCACGCTTGATCCTAGGGATGTTCCTGGCCTTGAGCTCTTGCTTCTAGCTGGTGAAGCGGTCCCCAGGGACTTGTTGACCACTTGGTTTGGAAAGGTCCGCCTGATTAATGGCTGGGGCCCTGCTGAAACCTGCTGTTTCAGTACCCTCCATGAATGGTCTTCTGTTGACGAATCACCCCTCGTCATCGGTCGGCCTGTAGGTGGTTTCTGCTGGATTGTTGATCCAGAAGATCCCCAACGTCTCGCTCCTACCGGAACCCTGGGCGAGGTTGTTATTCAGGGCCCCACAATCTTACGCGAATACCTTGCAGATGCTGAACGTACGAAGGCTTCAACCGTATACCCTCTCCCTAAGTGGGCGCCTCGACCAAACTCGACACACTGGAACAAGTTCTATAAGTCCGGCGATCTCTGCTACTACAATCCGGATGGCACCATCGTCTTCAGCAGCCGTAAGGATACGCAAGTCAAGATCCGTGGTTTACGGGTAGAACTGGGTGAAGTTGAGCATCACATAAACGCCTCGCTCGAAGGTGTACGCCAAGTCGTCGTTGATTTCCACAAGAGGGATAGCGGTTCTAACTTGATTGCGTATATCTGCTTCAACGATGAGCTAAGGAGCCCATCAAGTGACAAGGATGCTGGCGTCGATGGATTGTTTATGTCCATCACAGACAATCTGCGCCCAACCATCGCCGCTATGCTAGGTGAACTCAAGATCACATTGCCCCGTTATATGATTCCTACCTTGTTTATCCCTTGCAGGTTCATGCCATCAATTACATCCACCAAGTTGGATAGAAAGACTCTGCAGCGGTTGACTGCTTCCCTTGACAGTCAGCAGTTGGCCACATATTCCCTTCTTGATGGTCAGAAACGCGCGCCCGAAAGCGAGATGGAAAGTCAACTCCAAGGACTGTGGGCGGATGTCTTGAATATCCCGACAGATTCTATAGGGCGAGACGACAGTTTCTTACAGATTGGCGGTGATTCGATTTCGGCCATTCAACTAGTCTCTCGTGCTCGAGAGATAGGGATTTCACTCCAGGTCAAGGATGTGTTTGATGACCCGAGACTTTTAGCCCTGTCTCTGAAGGCTACCAAGGCTGCACATCAAGTTCAGGAGCAAATTGCGCCGTTCAGCCTGTTATCCAGCAGCCTTAAAGACGCTGTTCTTAGCGATGATGTTCGCAGCCAATGCGACCTGGCCGATGGACAAGTTATTGAAGACGCTTATCCCTGTACTTCAATGCAAGAGGGCCTAATGGCTCTCACTGCTAAGCAACCTGGATCATATATCGCGAATTATGTTTTCCGGGTACCTGAGCATGTGGATATTTCCCGTTTTATGGCTGCATGGAATCGCACGATCGAGATTTGTGCCAACCTGCGCACTAGGATCGTCCTCGTGAACGGAGTGTCGGTCCAATTGGTTATCCAGGACGATAGCCACTGGAGGATTACAGAAAACCAGACGTTATCCTCGGTCCTGAGCCAATCTCAAAATCTCAAGATGACCTATGGATCGCCTCTTTGCTCATGTGCCATTTTGCGGGAAAATAATGTGACACATTTCATCTGGTCCGCACACCACTCTATTTATGATGGCTGGACGATGCGGATCATATTCGGCACCTTTTATTCGGCCTATCACAACATTGACATTACCCCCGTTCAACCCTACTCTACTTTCATCAATTACAATATGAATAGCGACACTGAAGCAGCTGCCAAGTTTTGGACGAATGAGTTGGCCGGAGCTAAACGGGCTGAATTTCCATCTAGCAAATCTCTCGCAACCTCCCCGGCAATGACTAAGGTATATCACTCCAAGGTTGTCTTCCCTGATTCAATTCGCCCTTCTGTCACCAAGGCCACTATTGTACGTGCGGCCTGGGCTATTGTGCTCGCTCGCTATTGCGATAGTGACGATGTGACCTTTGGTGCTACCATATCTGGCCGACAGGCTCCAGTCCCGGGAGTCGAATCAATCTCTGGTCCTATGATAGCAACTGTTCCTGTTCGTATTCGACTTGACAAACAGACCTCAGTCTCTAAGTTCCTACATGATGTCCAGTCCCAGGCATCAACCATGATCCCTTATGAGCAGTTTGGTCTCCAGAACATTGCCAAGCTAAGTCCGGAGGCGAAGGGCGCCTGTGACTTCTCAAGCCTCCTTGTAATCCAGCCGCCTGCTCAGGATCCTGCTGAAGGAGACTCCGAGAGAGCTGTTCTGTCACAGACCGAAATTGAACAAGCAGAGACGGAGAAAGCGATGCAAAGTTATTTCAACTACCCCCTAGTCATCATCAGCAGCATTGGGGAAAACGAGGTTCATCAGCGGCTGTTCTACAATTCAGCAGTTCTCACAAAATCTCAGGTAGTGGCGCTGTCACACCACATTGACCATGTCATGCAGCAGCTTCTCGCCAACAACGGTATACAATGTGATGTTTCTCCGATTGGGCCCTGGGAGCTTCAGCAGGCTATCAATGCATCTCGACTGCGTCCTGCTACAGAATCATGCACACATTGGCTTATTCAAGATCGCATCAAGTCGCAGCCTGAAGACCTTGCCATTATCTCTTGGGATAGAGACCTTACATATGCCCAACTCGGTGTCTTCGCTGCTCGGCTCGCATCAAAGTTACGAGAACACGGCGTTGGACCTGAGTCGCTGGTTCCTTTATGCTTCCCTAAATCTACTTGGGCCGTGGTTGCGATGGTGGCTATTCAGATGGCTGGAGGTGCTTTTGTTCCTCTCGACCCTGCTGCGCCGTCCGCCCGGTTGCAAGGTATTCTCCAAGACACCAAGGCTACCTTAGCAGTCGCTAGTCCATCTTGCCAAGCAACACTCCAGAATCTAGGCATAGAGGTTATTGTTGTTGACGAGGTGCTTGTTTCTCAGTTGCCCGATCCCGTTGAGTTGCAATCTATGGTGCAGCCTAACAACGCCAGCGTCATTCTCTTTACATCCGGCAGCACGGGTAAGCCTAAGGGCATGATCATCCAGCATAATAGTCTGTGTTCATCTAGTGATGCCTATGGAGCCAATCTTAATATTGGGCCCGGCACAAGGGTGTTCCAGTTCTCTGCGTATACATTCGATGTTGGCGTTTTAGATTGTCTTGTGTCACTTATGAGGGGCGCATGCATCTGCATTCCTTCAGACCACAATCGCCTCAATAATCTTGCCGGCGCCATTAACGCAACCAAAGCCGACTGGGTTTTCCTTACGCCTACTGTTGCCGACCTTCTCCAGCCTACTGATGTTCCGACCCTCAAGATAGTTTGTCTTGGTGGCGAGGCTATCAGCAAGAAATGTGCTGACAGGTGGGTTAACCACGTTAGCCTACATGGTCTTTATGGCCCGGCAGAGGCGTCAATCTGTGCATGGAATTCTGTAGTAGGAACCTCTGGGCGATCGACGAATCTCGGACACCCAATTTCAAGTGCTTTCTGGGTTGTCGAGGTCCATGACCCCAAGCGACTGGTGCCAATTGGATGTATAGGCGAACTGCTCATCGAGGGCCCGATGCTTGCTCGGGGATATTTGAACGTGAGTGCGGAGGTTGCTGCTAATTGGATGGAAAACGTGGATTGGCTTCCCGGCAACGCTCAGCCGAAGCGAGTGTATAGGACCGGTGATTTGGTCCGTCGCAATGTTGATGGCACATTCGACTATATGGGTCGTAAAGATACACAAGTCAAGCTCCATGGTCAGCGTGTTGAACTTGGCGAAATCGAAGCCCAGATTCAGGAGTTCCTACCGACTGATATGGCGGCTATTGTCGACGTTGTTAAAGATGACCAAGGCTCCGATAGCTTGTTGGCTTTCCTCTGGTACACCGAAGGCCCTTCGAGCTCTCAAGCGCCAGTACATTTAATGGACACAATCTCAGACAAGGCGCGTGCTGCTATCATGCATGTAGACACATCACTCACCACAATACTACCATTATATATGGTTCCTTCTTCATACCTAATCTTCAATGGCAAGCCAGAGCAAACCACATCCGGCAAGGTTAACCGACGAGCTTTTGTTAGCCACGCTTATAACATCTCAGCTCAGGACCGTCTCCGATTTGCTCCCGAACTTGGCACGCACGAGCCGCCAACAACGCCCATGGAGTATAAACTACGGGACCTCTGGGCCCAGGTCCTTCACATTACGGCTGAAGAAATCGGAAAGAATGACAGTTTCTTAAGATTGGGCGGTGATTCCATCACCGCTATCCAATTGGTCTCACTGGCCCAACGTTACGATCTCAGCCTTAGCGTGGCTACGATTTTCCATAGTCCTCAGCTTGCACAAATGGCAGAGGCTATTTTGGAAGATGGTTTCGTGGTATTTGACAAGGTGCAGCCATTTGACACCATCCCTAGCCATGAAGTGGGTGAAATTTTGGCCCACGTCAGTCGGCAATGTTCATTGTCTGACACCGCGGTGATCGAGGACGCCTATCCTTGTAGCAAACTTCAGGAGGGTCTCATTGCTCTAGCAGTTAAGCAGCCCGGCTCTTACATCGCGAAACAAGTTTATCGTCTGCCTCGATATGTTGACATCGATCGATTCAAACTTTCCTGGGAGCGCACACTTGGCATTTGCAGCACCCTTCGAACAAGGATTATCCACATTAACGGGTCATCAATCCAAGCAATTGTCAAGGATGACATTTCATGGGAACCAACATCTGCAGTTGACCTCCAGACATTCCTCCAAGGCATGCAGGCAATCGAGATGGGCTACGGTTCAAGGCTCTGCCGCTATGCTCTGATCGAAGAACACGAAGCGGCTTACTTTGCCTGTATTATGCACCACACCATCTTTGATGGCTGGTCGATGAACATTCTTCTAGAGACGCTTTATAGCACCTATGAAGGCTTAGAGGTTGCTCCTCCAGAGCCGTATGCAGGCTTCATCAAGTATTCCATGATGATAAACCATACTGATTCCGTCCAGTATTGGAAGACACAGCTCGATGATGTGAAGCAGGCTACGTTCCCTAACCCAAGCGTTCGTACGGGTATTTCCCAAGGCACTATTACCTTCAACAAGAAGATAGAGCTTCCTCATCCAATGCCTTCTTCCATTACCAGGGCTACCATCATTCGAGCTTCATGGGCCCTTGTGCTAGCTCGGTATGGTGATAATGATGACGTTTGTTTCGGCATGACTATTTCAGGCCGTCAAGCTCCAATTCCTGGATTGACCCAGATGACCGGGCCAACGATCGCAACTATTCCTATTAGAATTCGCCTGAATCCCGGTCAGCTTGTTTCTGGCTTCTTACAAGATGTCCAAAATCAAGCATCCGCTATGATTCCATACGAGCAGTTTGGTTTGCAGAACATTGCCAAAATTAGCCCTGATGCTAAGAATGCGTGCGATTTCTCCAGTCTGTTGGTCATTCAGCCCTCTAGTAAAATCAACTCTAGTGACGGTTCCGACGGTTCTCTCATTGAGGCATATAATGGCGATCACTCAGCATTTGATGATAACTACTTTAGCTATCCTCTCGTTGCACAGGCCATCCTATCGGACGACCGCGTCGATCTATCTTTGATCTATGATTCAGAAATCCTCGTGCAATCGCAGCTCGATGCTCTAGCTCATCAATTTGAGCATGTGTTACAGCAGCTCATATCACCGCAAGCTAATACACTTGCTACACTATCTCGTGCAAGTAGCCGGGATCTTGACTTTACCAAAGCCGCAAACACGAACGTTCCTGAAGTTAGGGATGATTGCATTCACACACTCATCGAGCAGCAGACTAACATTTGTCCTGATGCTCATGCAATTGATGCATGGGACGGCTCTTTTACTTACACAGAGCTCAACCGCGCTGCCAATAGGCTGTCAAACTATCTTGTTCAATCCCTCGGCGTGCAAGTTGGTGATATTATTCATGTATGCTTCGAGAAGTCGGCTTGGTACGTCGTTGCCATCCTGGCGATTAATAAAGCCGGTGCGGCTTGGACACCACTGGATCCATCACATCCTGCTGAACGGCATCAACAAATTGTTGAGCAGACTGGTTCTGCTTTAGCACTAACCTCTGCCGCCCACCACTCAAAATGCACAGGCTTGGTTTCTACAGTTCTCGACGTCACACCTGCACTTGATACAAAGTTGGCTGAGGATGAAAAGTGTAGCCGGGACGCTCCTGGCACCAATGTAACGCCACAGCACATCGCATATATCATCTTTACATCCGGTAGCACAGGCACGCCAAAGGGTGTAGTGATGGAACATGGCGCGATGTGTAGCAGTCAAGTTCATACTGCTAAGCAATTGGGCATTACGAACAACACTAGAATGTTACAATTTGCTTCCTTCGTGTTCGATGCCTCAATCAGCGAGATTATTGCTCCCCTGATTTCTGGAGCCTGTGTATGTATCCCATCTTGGGATACGCAGATGAATTCTTTAGCGACCTACATTCAGGACAGACACGTCACTTGGGCGCTATTGACCCCCTCGTTTGCCCGAACTATACAACCCGAAAGCGTCCCGTCTCTGGAGGTCCTGATCCTCGGCGGCGAGGCTGTTAGCCGTGACGTGTTTGAGCTGTGGTTCGGTAAGCTTCGACTCTTGAATGCTTGGGGCCCGACCGAGGCCTGTGTTATGGGCGCATTCCACGAATGGACATCCTTGAACGAGTCCCAGTTGACTATAGGACGCCCGGTGGGAGGACTTTGCTGGATTGTAGATCCTGAAAACCCACAGCGCCTAGCTCCAACTGGTTGTATTGGTGAGATTGTCATTCAGGGCCCTAATTTGCTGCGAGAATATCTTGGTGATACACGGAAGACGGCAGCAGCGACTGTGACATGCCTCCCATCCTGGGTACCATATCGAACCTCTCACCGATGGAACAGGTTCTATAAGACCGGTGATCTTGGTTTCTATAACCCGGACGGCACGATTCAATATTCTAGCCGTAAGGATACACAGATCAAGATTCGTGGTCTTCGAGTGGAGCTTGGAGAAGTTGAGCATCACATCCGAGCGAAACTAGAGGCCATACGTCAGGTTGGTGTGGACGTTTTAAAAGCTGATGCTGGTGCAAATCTGGTCGCTTTCATCTGCTTTAATGATAACACGCAACAACCAGGCATGGGTGCTGACGACATGGGTGCTGATCTATTCCTTTCGCTCGATTCAGACATGCAAGAGATCATCAGCAATTTGGTCGGGCAGCTAAAGGTTGTCCTGCCACAGTATATGGTTCCAACGACTTTCATTCCCTGCAACTATATGCCGCTCACGACATCAACGAAATTGGACCGAAAGAAACTGAAAAGTACAGCATTTTCGCTTAGCCCTGAAGAACTCGCCAACTATTCACTCGTCGAGGCAGAAAAGCAAGCCCCGAAGACCGAGATGGAAGAGCGTCTACAGTTGATCTGGGCCCAAATACTCAATCTCCCCTTGGAGTCTATTGGTCGAGATGACAGCTTCCTACAGATCGGCGGTGATTCTATTATGGCCATTCACCTCGTGACCGCTGCCCGTGAGGATGGCATTGCCCTGACTGTGGCTGATATTTTTGATGACCCACGGCTTTTGTCCATTGCTGAAAAAGCTACCGATGTCGAGCAAAGCGACAGGGCCACAACGATCCCACAATTCGGGCTCATCGATGAGTCTGTTCAACAATCAGTCCTCACCCAGGATTTGCGACGCAACTATAGCTTTACGAGTGATCTGGTCATTGAGGATGCTTATCCTTGCACGAAGCTTCAGGAAGGCCTTATGGCACTGACGGTGAGACAGCCTGGATCTTATGTCGCCAAGTATCTCTATCGCTTGAATGACAAAATCGATCTCCCTCGATTCCGGGCTGCCTGGGAAGAGACCTTGAAGATGTGCACTAATCTGCGTACGCGAATTGTTGTGGTTGGAAGCGCAACAGTTCAAATCGTGATTGACGACATTGCATGGGACCGAACCGAAGGCGAGACATTGGTGTCATATATGCAGTCTGTGAATTCGTCCAACATGACCTATGGGTCACGTTTGAGCCGCCATGCACTTCTCGAAGACAATGGCGAACTGTACTTTGTCTGGTCCCTTCATCATGCCGTCTTTGATGGCTGGACTATGCGCATCATGCTGGACGTGTTCCACACGCTGTATGATGGTCGCGCCCCGGTGTCTCTCCAGCCATACAACAGGTTCGTTGAATACGTTATGAACATTGACAATGATTCAGCGAGAGAATACTGGGGAAGGCAGCTTAATGGTGCAAGGCGAGCTGTGTTCCCACCGGTATCCACCTCAAGCAGCAATGGCGATGGCAGCAAATTCTTAGAACGAAGGATAGATCTGCCCAGTGCAACAGCCTCCTCCGTTACAAAGGCGACGATACTTCGATCAACATGGGCTATACTCCTCGCACGGTATTGCGATTCCGATGATGTATGCTTCGGAACTACTATATCAGGTCGACAAGCCCCTGTTCAAGGCTTGCCGGACATGGCTGGCCCTGCAGTTGCTACGGTACCTATTCGAGTTGTACTTGACCGACACCAACGTGTATCTGATTATCTTCATGACATACAAACTCAAGCTTCGGATATGGTTTCCTTCGAGCAGTTCGGCTTGCAGGAAATTTCCAAGCTCAGTGCTGATGCTGGCGACGCTTGCAATTTCTCGAGTCTGCTTGTCATTCAGCCGTTACAGCACTTGGTTAACGATGAAAATGCTCTACTATTGCCGGTGGAGGGAGAGTTCCAGGAGAACAGCATGATACAGAACTATTTCACGTATCCTCTCGTCATCCAAGGTCATATGAATGACGAACTTGTCAACCTCGTCTTTATCTATGACTCAAGCGTTCTATCAGAGTCGCAGATATTGGCGATGTCTCACCAGTTTGAACATATCATGAAGCAGCTCATGTCAGAGCAGGAACTGCAACTTGGCGCTCTATCAGTGTCCTGCGATTGGGATCTTGAATTCTCCCAGAGAGTAAATAGTGAAGAACCAGAAATCATCGACTCTTGCATCCACAAGCTTGTTGAACATCAAGCGGAGATACGCCCAGAAGCATTTGCCGTCCGTGGCTGGGATCAAGAATTTACCTATAAGCAGCTCAATAACGCTGCCAACAGGTTGGCCCATCGTCTTGTGTCAGAAGCTGGTGTAAAGCCTCATGACCTTGTCCATGTATGCTTCGAAAAGTCTGCTTGGTTCTTCGTCGCAATTTTGGCCGTTAATAAAGCCGGTGCTGCTTGGGTGCCAATTGATCCGTCTCACCCACTCCAACGTCAGCAACAAGTCGCATCTCAAACTAGAGCAAGAGTAGCTTTGGCCTCTTCCCAGAATGTTGAGCGATGCGCTGCTTTGGTCACACATGTTGTCGAGGTCTCCCCTGTGCTGGATGCTGAACTCAATGTCAATGATGGTACCAGTAACCAGGGGCCCGATGTTGCAGTTTCTCCACGCCATGCAGCCTACGTTCTGTTCACGTCGGGTAGCACCGGCGTCCCCAAGGGACTAGTTATGGAACATGGCTCCGTATGCACCAGTCAGGTAGCTATCAGCAAGCGGCTTGGTCTCACTGAGAGCGTCAGGATGCTGCAGTTTGCCGCCTTTGTTTTCGATTTATCAATTGGCGAGATTGTGGCTCCACTGATCTCCGGAGCCTGTATTTGCGTGCCATCAGAGCACACCCGAATGAACGGACTCACGGAGTTTATTCGAGATATAGATATTAACTGGGCGTTCTTGACCCCGTCCTTTATCCGAACCCTTAAGCCTGTTGATGTCCCTAGCTTGGAACTCGTGTTACTCGCTGGCGAGGCTGTCCCACGCGACGTTTTCGAGACATGGTTCGGCAAGGTCCGCCTTATCAATGGCTGGGGCCCAGCCGAGACTTGTGTTTTCAGCACCTTGCATGAGTGGCAATCACTCGACGAATCCCCTCTCACAGTCGGAAAGCCAGTTGGTGGTTTCTGTTGGATCGTTGATCCAGAGAACCCGCAGCGCCTAGCACCGACTGGAACAGTGGGCGAAGTAGTCATCCAGGGTCCTACACTATTACGTGAATATCTCTCAGATCCTGAGAAAACGAAGGCTGCGATTGTGCCTTCGTTGCCAGAGTGGGCTCCATACCGTGATACTCAGCTGTGGAGCCGCTTCTATAAGTCCGGTGACCTTTGTTTCTACAACCCTGATGGAACTATCGAGTTCTGTACTCGCAAGGATACCCAAGTCAAAATTCGTGGTTTGCGAGTAGAATTGAGCGAGGTTGAGCATCGCGTTCGTGAGACATTGACCAGCGCGCGTCAAGTTGCGGTTGATGTCTTCGAATCTGATACGGGTTCGACATTAGTCGCCTACTTCTCCTTCAGTGATGCCACGGAGGTTATAGTTCCCAAGAACCCCAAAGCAATCTTCATGCCATTTACAGAGGAGATGCAACAACTTGTTTCATCGATGGTTGGCAAACTCAACGTTATCCTGCCCCGGTACATGATCCCTACCCTATTCATTCCATGCAAATTTATGCCATTCATCACTTCGACTAAGCTGGATAGAAAGACATTGCGAAGTATAACTTCGATGATTGGAAAAGAGCAATTGGCAGCTTATTCCCTTGTTAACAGCAAGAAAATTGCACCACAGACTACAATGGAGTACACGCTGCAGTCAGTCTGGGCCGAAATCTTGGGTATTCCTGCGGAATCGATTGGCCGTGATGATAGTTTCCTCCAGATTGGCGGTGATTCAATTACTGCCATGTATGTCGTGTCCAAGGCTCGCGATGCAGGTATTTCAGTTGCTGTGAAGGACATATTTGATGACCCAAGACTATTTGCGGTTGCCTTCAAGGCATCCCAGCTGAACGAACAGCCTGAAGAGAGCGAAGTTGTTCCCTTCAGTCTCTTAACCGATTCCCTCCGCGAGCAAGTTCTTGGAAACAATATTCGTCACCAGTGTGGCCTCTCTAGTGACGATGTCATTGAAGACGCCTATCCATGCACCTCACTACAGGAAGGTCTCATGGCCTTGACTGTGAGACAGCCTGGCTCCTACGTTGCCAAGTATGTCTATCAGCTTTCAGGCTATCTCAACACTGATCGATTCGTTGCCGCCTGGGACCGTACTGTTGATATCTGCGCCAACCTGCGGACCAGGATCGTGCTCGTCAACGGCGTTCCGATTCAACTAGTGGTCAGTAATGATCGCCACTGGGAGTCCACAGAGAACCGGACATTGGCCTCGCTCACAAACGGCCAGAGAGATTTGGCCATGGGCTATGGTGCCCCTCTCTGCTGGTATGCAATTGTACGTGATCAAGACGTCAACTACTTCATTTGGTCAGCACATCACTCTATCTATGACGGTTGGACTATGGGCATTATCTTCAAGACACTGTACTCCATTTATCTCAGTGCTGAGGAACCAATTTTGCAGCCTTATTCCTCCTTTATTGGGTATACCAGGCAACTTGATGATGCGGCTATTTCCTCTTTCTGGGAGACTCAGCTGTCTGGGTCTCAGCGCGCTTCATTCCCTCCCCGTCGGGCTCCTGGATCAAGCTCTGCAGGATTCAAGGTCTGTCAGTCAACTATTTCGTTTTCCCGGCACACACACAGTTCGGTAACACAGGCGTCAATCTTACGTGCTGCATGGGCTATTGTGCTTGCTCGGTATAGCGATTCCCATGACGTGACCTTTGGTACAACTATTTCTGGTCGTCACGCGCCAGTTCCTGGACTGGAGGGCATGGCTGGACCTATGATTGCAACAGTTCCTATTAGAGTCCAGCTCGACGATGCAGTACCCGTTTCACAATATCTAGTGGATATCCAAAATCAAGCCTCTTCTATGGTACCATACGAGCAATTTGGCTTGCAAAGCATTTCCAAGGTTAGCCAGGATGCTAGAGAAGCATGCGACTTCTCAAGTCTGCTTATTATACAACCGCCTTCACAACTTACCTCTCTTGGAGATTCTGCCGATAGCATTTTCGTTCGCAATGAGGCGGCGGAGACTCGGACAATGGAGGCAATGGAGCACTACTTTAACTATCCTCTGGTTCTAATCAGCAGCTTACATGAGGATAAAATTGAGCAAAAGCTCTTCTATGACTCGGATGCTTTGACCGAAGCTCAGGTTCTGGCAGTGTCTGACCACATCGATCACGTCACCCAACAACTCCTTTCTCCAGATAATGCCGTACTAGGCACAATCTCTCTAGTCGGACGGCGAGATCTTGAACACGCTGTGCAATCAAGCAGGCTGGTACCCGCTACGGACTTTTGCACCCACTGGCTCATTAATGACAGCATCACAAACCAGCCGGATAAAATCGCTATTGATTCTTGGGATGGTAGCTTCACATACACCCAAGTTGGCATTTTTGCATCTCGACTAGCGTCGAAGTTACAGGAACTTGGCGTTGGCCCAGAGTCACTTGTTCCTTTGTGCTTCCCCAAGTCGGCGTGGGCTGTTATCGCAATGGTTGCGGTGGAAATGGCTGGCGGGGCGTTCGTCCCATTAGATCCTAAAGCACCGCAAGCCAGACTAAAGGGTATTCTGGAAGATATAGGTGCGACTGTTGCAGTTACTAGCCCTTGCTGCCGGAGTACTCTTCAAGAGATGGGCGTCTCGATACTCGCTGTCGATGGGGATCTTGTGACTAGTATTCCTGACAGCCCTGTGTCTGCTTCCGTCCAACCCGATAACGCCTGTGTTGTCCTCTTTACTTCCGGAAGCACTGGTAAACCGAAGGGCATGGTGATCCAGCACAATGCTATCTGTTCATCGGCCAATGCCTATGGTTCTGATCTGCGTATTGGCCCTGGAACCCGTGTTTTCCAGTTCTCGGCCTATACTTTTGACGTTGGTGTCTTAGACTGCCTGGTTACCCTTATGCGTGGGGGAACTCTGTGTGTTCCCTCTGATTGCGCCCGTCTTAATGATCTCGCCGGCGCTATCAACACAACCAAGGCAAGCTGGGTCTTCCTTACTCCTACGGTTGCCGACCTCTTGTCGCCTGCTGAGGTCCCCACTCTCAGGACTGTCTGTTTGGGTGGCGAAGCTATTAGCCAGAAATGCGCCGATCGTTGGAAAGACTCCGTTCAGCTTCATGGCCTCTACGGTCCGGCTGAAGCGTCTATCTGTGCCTGGAACTCGGTTGTAGGCAAGTCTGGACGATCAACCAACCTTGGGCATCCGATATCGAGTGCGTTCTGGGCAGTTGAAGTTGGCAACCCAAAGCAGCTGGTCCCTATTGGCTGCATCGGTGAGCTGCTTATTGAGACACCTATGCTGGCTCGTGGGTACTTGAACGTTGGGGTTGAGGTTGCTGCGAACTGGATGAACAATGTTGACTGGCTCCCTGGCACTGGAAACAAACCTAGAAGAGTGTACAGGACCGGCGATTTAGTTCGTCGTAATGCGGATGGGACATTCGACTATATGGGTCGCAAAGATACCCAAGTTAAGCTCCACGGACAACGTGTTGAGCTCGGAGAGATTGAGTCCCGCCTTCATGAGTACCTACCAAAGAACATGAGTGCTATCGTGGACGTCGTGAAGCACGATGGAAATGATAGTCTGCTGGCCTTCCTTTGGTATACCGATGGGCTTGCTGCTTCCCAGTCGTCTCTCCGCCTGATGGCTGACGTTTCCGACAAGGTCCGCGCGGTAATGTCAAATTTAGATACCTCCCTGGCAATGGTTCTACCTGGATATATGATCCCATCCTCTTATCTCATATTTGAAGGCAAGCCAGATCAGACTACATCAGGCAAAGTCAACCGACGCGGTCTCGTTGCTCATTCTCACGACATCTCTGCGCAAGATCGCCTGCGGTTTTCACCCGACTCTGGCAAAAGCGAACCACCGACTACACCTATGGAGCTCAAACTCAGAGACCTCTGGGCTGAAGTCCTGCATCTTGAAGCCGAAGCTATCGGCAAGAATGATAGTTTCTTACGTCTTGGAGGCGACTCTGTCAGCGCAATCCGACTCACCTCGCTGGCTCAGCAGAATGACATTGGTCTCACAGTGGCTACAATATTCCAAGATCCACGACTATCAGCAATGGCAAGGGCTGCAACGACTGATAAGACAGAAGAGATCATTCCGATTGCCCGATTCTCTTTGCTTGACCAGTCTCATCAGGACTTGTTTCTTGGCAGTTCTACAAGGTCCACCCTTGGTCTTTCTGATGATTTGGTGATTGAAGATGCCTATCCTTGTGCTTCACTACAGGAAGGTCTGATGGCATTGGCTGTTAAACAACCTGGGTCGTACATCGCAAAATACCACTACCGTATCCCATCGCATGTCGATGTTTCCCGGTTAAAGGTGGCATGGCACCATACCATCAATCACTGCGCCAACCTGCGGACAAGAATCATCAGACTGGGCGCCATGTCGGTCCAGATTGTTGTGAAGGACGATATTATCTGGGATCCTACCCAGGGAATGACACTCCAATCTTACCAACGCGCAACACAAAGTATGGAAATGGGCTATGGCTCTCGTCTATGTCGTTATGGTATCATTCAGGACGGGCAAGAAATTTATTTTGCTTGGAGCATGCACCACGCCGTGTTTGATGGATGGACAATACCTATTATACTCCAAACCCTACATCGTGCTTACAGAGGCCTCGAGCTTGCCAGTCTTGCTCCATACTCCCATTTCATCAAGTACACATTGGAACTTGATCACCAAGCTGCTAGCGATTACTGGATAAAGCAGCTCTATGAGGCTAGGAAAGCAACGTTCCCATCCGCATTAGTTGACTCCGCTGGCAAGTCTGGTGTTACACGGTTAATGAGAACGGAAATCCAACTTCCACAGAGCACCACCAGTGTCACGACGGCCACTATCATGCGCGCTGCTTGGGCAATAGTCCTAGCGCGCTACTGTGATACTAATGATGTATGCTTCGGCACAACCGTCTCAGGCCGACAAGCACCGCTCGCCGGTTTAACGGAAATGCCTGGGCCGGTTATTGCTACTGTGCCTGTCCAGATTCATCTTGACCGCCAAAAGTCCATTACCCACTTCCTTGAGGACGTCCAAGCTCAGGCTATGGAGATGGTGGCCTATGAACAGTTTGGTCTCCAGAACATTCGCAAGCTTAATGACAATACTAGAGACGCATGTGACTTCACTAGCTTGCTTGTTATCCAGCCACTCCAGCTTTTCTCATATAGCGATGACGATGACGACACTCTCCTGGCTGTTACTGAGACTGCAGAGAACGATATGGATAGTATGCAAAATTACTTCACGTATCCACTCGTTCTCCAAGCTCAACTGAACAACGAACTCGTCAAACTTGTTCTGATCTATAACTCGCTCTGTGTCCCAGAGCAACAACTTTTCGCATTGTGTGAACAGTTTAAACATGTTGTCGGGCAGTTAGCTGCATCGCAACCCCACCAGACTCTAGGAGGGCTCTCTATCGCCTCTCAGTGGGATGTTGAGCAATCCTATAAATTCAACTCTGAAGTTCCTGACATTATCGACTCTTGCGTCCACAAGCTCATCGAGGAACAAGCTGACTATCGTCCCGACGCTCTCGCCATCCGTGCTTGGGATGGTGACTTTACTTATTCTCAACTGAACCATGCAGCTAACCGTCTTGCTAATTACCTCACTTGCACGTACGATATTAAGACAGATGACCTAATCCATGTGTGTTTCGAAAAGTCTGCTTGGTTCTTCGTGGCCATCTTGGCTATTAACAAGGCTGGTGCTGCCTGGGTGCCGCTTGATCCCTCGCATCCCCTGCAGCGCCTCCAACAGGTTGTCAAGCAAACACAGGCCAAGATTGCGCTCTGCTCGTCGGCAAACCTTGAAATATGCTCTGACCTTATTGAGTCTGTGGTTGAAGTTACGCCTGAGCTTGACAACAAACTTTCACAAGATGTAGATAGCCAGCAAGGCCCAACGACCGAGGTATCTGCAAACAACGCTGTCTATGTCCTCTTTACGTCTGGTAGCACAGGCACGCCCAAGGGCCTAGTCATGCAGCACGGGTCTGTCTGCACAAGCCAAACAGCAATCGTCAAGAGGCTTGGTTTAACACCAGATGTCCGGATGCTTCAGTTCGCGGCCTTTGTCTTCGATCTGTCGATCGGTGAAATTATTGCTCCTCTTATTACGGGCGCATGCCTATGCATTCCATCCGAGCATACTAGGATGAATGGACTTACACAATTTATTCAAGATATGCAAATCAACTGGGCCTTCCTCACGCCTTCATTTGTCCGGACTCTTAGCCCAGACGATGTTCCTGGCCTTGAACTTCTATTGCTAGCAGGTGAGGCAGTCCCTCGTGATGTGCTTAGTGCCTGGTTTGGTAAGGTCCGCTTGGTCAACGGCTGGGGACCTGCAGAGACTTGTGTATTCAGCACCTTGCATGAGTGGAAATCTGTTGACGAATCGCCTCTTACGGTCGGACGCCCTATTGGCGGCTTCTGCTGGATCGTGGATCCTGAGGATCCTCAACGCCTTGCACCAACTGGTACCCTTGGAGAAGTCGTTATCCAAGGCCCGACTCTCTTGCGGGAGTATCTTGCCGACCCAGAACGTACCAATGCTGTCATTGTGCCATCCCCTGAGTGGGCACCTCGTCCGAATTCAACACACTGGAATAGGCTCTACAAGTCTGGTGATCTCTGCTATTATAATTTGGATGGCACTATCGAGTTTTCAACCCGTAAAGACACGCAGATCAAGATTCGTGGCCTGCGTGTTGAACTTGGCGAAGTCCAGCATCACATCCAACAAGCTTTAACGGGTGTGCGACAGGTCGCTGTGGACGTGTTTAAGGGTGATAACGGCTCTACTCTTGTCGCCTACCTCTGTTTCAACGATGAGACCAGGACAGCAGGTATCAATTCCGATACTTCAGAAGGACCTTTCCTGCCGCTTGATGAAGATTTACAGAGTCGCTTGACAGCTGTGGTTGGCGAGCTCAGTGTTGCCTTGCCTCGATACATGATCCCCACGCTTTTTATCCCCTGCAAATACATGCCGTTTATTACCTCTACCAAGTTAGATCGAAAGCTTTTACAAAGCTTAACATTATCACTTGACAGGGATAATCTGGCAATCTACTCATTGTCTAACAGCGAAAAACGTCAACCGGAGACTGAAATGGAACAACGATTGCAATTAATCTGGGCGCAGATTTTGAATGTGCCAATGGAGTCTATTGGTAGGGATGATAGCTTCCTACAGCTTGGAGGCGACTCTATTATGGCTATTTATCTCGTTTCAACTGCCCGGGAAGATAGGGTAGCGCTTACTGTGAAGGACGTATTTGATGACCCTAGGCTACTGGCTGTGGCTTCAAAGGCCTCTCTTCTGGATGATGCTATGGACGTCACAGAATCTGCCTCAGATCCATTTAGTCTGCTACACGAGTCACGACAGAGCGCTATCCTTGAGGACAGAGTACACAAACAGTGTGGTCTTCGCGATGGACAAACTATCACGGATGCCTATCCATGTTCTTCTCTTCAGGAAGGTCTCATGGCTCTCACAGCGAAACAACCAGGCTCTTATGTTGCTACATATGTCCAACGCTTATCTCAGCGCGTGGATGTCACTCGATTCAAAGCTGCCTGGGATCTAGTCGTAGAAACCTGCAGCAATCTTCGAACACGAATCGTTACTTTGGACGGTGTCGCGACACAGCTGGTACTTAATGACGACAGTCATTGGGAATCCGCAGAGAATGAGACCCTCGAGTCAATAACTACATCTTCTCGGAATATGCAAATGGGCTATGGAACCCCTCTATGCTGGTACGCTATTGTGTCTGAAAACGGTGAGAACTACTTTGTGTGGTCCGCCCATCATTCAATCTACGATGGATGGACAATGAGAGTCATGTTTGGTGCTCTGTATTATGCTTACCAGGGTACTTATATGCCTGAAATACAGCCCTACTCTGCTTTCATCAAGTACACTCAAGGGCTTGATAACGACGCTGTTTCTTCATACTGGAGGACAGAGCTGTCTGGAGCCAAACGTGCTTCATTCCCACCACGCCGGGTTGCTTCGGGCAACATTGAAAACAAGCTCTACCGCTCAACCATTGCCTTTTCGAGGTCTGGTAAAAGCTCCATCACTCAAGCATCAGTCCTGCGAGCTGCGTGGGCCATTGTCCTTGCCCGATATTGCGATAGTAGTGAAGTGGTCTTTGGCGTGACTGTTTCAGGACGTCAAGCACCGATACCAGGAGCAGACATGATGGCTGGACCTATGATCGCAACGGTCCCTATCAGAGCACGTCTTAACACCGAAGCACCTCTATCAACATTCCTCCATGACATCCAGAATCTAAGCTCGGCCATGATTCCTTATGAACAGTATGGCTTGCAAAATATATCCAAAATTAGTCTGGATGCCAAGGAGGCTTGCGATTTCTCAAGCCTATTGGTCATTCAACCTCCTGCACATGCAGTTACAGAGGACATGGATGACAGTATGTTCGCGATTGATGAGTCCGCACTCGACCGAACAATGGACTCGATGCAAAGCTACTTCAACTATCCTTTTGTGATGATTAGTAGCCTGTATCCCGATAAGATCGTACAGAATCTATTCTACGACCCCACAGTATTAGTGGAGGCTCAGGTTGCTGCCTTGGCATCTCATTTGGATCACGTCACTCAGCAACTTCTTACCAAGGAGTCAGCCAACCTCCCTCTAAGCTCGGTGTCTCTTCTCAGTCCTTGGGACCTCCAGCAGGCGGTTGAATCGACCCGATTGAATGCCTCTACTGAATCTTGTACACATTGGTTGATTCAGGAGCAAATTCGGTCTCGTCCCAATGACACGGCTATCTCGTCGTGGGATGCCGAGCTCACCTACGCACAGGTAGGCCTCTTCGCCTCTCGTTTAGCACAGAAGCTACAAGAGTGCGGAGTCGGTCCTGAGACTCTTGTTCCACTATGCTTCCCTAAGTCTGCTTGGGCTGTTATCGCGATGGTGGCCATCGAAATGGCTGGCGGAGCCTTTGTTCCTCTTGATCCAGCTGCCCCGGCAGCTCGCCTGCAAAACATTATTCAAGACACCAATGCCACCCTAGCTGTGGCTAGCCCGTCGTGTGACAAGACACTTCAGGAGCTTGGAATTGACGTCCTCCTCGTAGATGAGGCTCTGCTCCTCGAACTGCCCGATCCAGTCAATGAAGTGGTGTCCAAGGCCCAACCCGATAACGCAAGCGTTATCCTCTTTACTTCTGGTTCTACGGGTAAACCAAAGGGCATGGTCATCCAACACAACAGTCTTTGCTCATCCAGCGACGCCTATGGTATTGATCTTAATATTGGACCAGGCACACGGGTCTTCCAATTTTCAGCTTACACCTTTGACGTCGGTGTCTTAGACTGTCTCGTATCTCTGATGCGCGGTGCCTGTGTCTGTATTCCTTCTGATAGTGCCCGAATGAATGATTTAGCAGGTGCTGTGCGGTCTTCAAAGGCCAATTGGGTGTTCCTGACGCCCACAGTTGCCGATCTTCTCTCTCCCACTGATATCCCTGATATGAAGGTTGTCTGCCTCGGTGGTGAAGCCATTAGCAAGAAGTGTGCGGATCGCTGGGTAAGCCATGTTGAATTACACGGCCTCTACGGTCCAGCTGAGGCATCTATCTGCGCATGGAATCCCACAGTTGGCAAGTCCGGCCGATCAACTAACCTAGGCAGACCAATCTCCAGCGCCTTTTGGGTCGTTGAGCCAAGCAATCCGAGACAACTTGTGCCTATGGGATGCATTGGCGAACTTCTTATTGAGGGTCCTATGCTTGCACGTGGCTACCTAAACGTCAGCGCTGAGGTTGCTGCTAACTGGATGGAAGATGTTGACTGGCTTCCTGGAGGGAACAAAAGAGTATATCGCACGGGCGACTTGGTCCGCCGTAACACTGACGGCACGTTCGATTACATGGGCCGCAAGGATACTCAAGTCAAGCTTCATGGCCAGCGTGTCGAGCTTGGTGAGATTGAGTCTCGTATTTACGAGTCCCTTCCTAAGGATATGGCCGTTGTCGTCGATGTGATCAAAGCAGCCGATGAGAATACTAACGATAGCCTTTTGGCCTTCCTCTGGTACACTGAGGGCGAGGCTGAACGCTCGCAGCCTTTCGGTCTTATGCAGACCGTGTCGGAGCAAGCACGGAACCTCATTGCACACCTAGACTCATCGTTGACAAAGTCTCTGCCTTCATACATGATTCCGTCTTCATACTTGATCTTCGAGGGAAGGCCGGAGCAGACAACATCTGGCAAGGTTAATCGTCGCGCTCTCGTAGCCCACGGCCATGGCATCTCAGCACAGGATCGTTTGCGCTTTGCTCCCGATCTGGGCGATAATGAATCACCAACAACTCCAATGGAACTGCGGCTACGTGATCTTTGGGCCCAGATCCTTAATATTGGTGATCTCACAGTTATAGGAAAGCACGATAGCTTCCTACGTCTTGGTGGCGACTCGATCAGCGCAATCCAGTTGGTCTCATTGGCGCAACAGCACAATATCGGTCTTACAGTGGCGACGATCTTCGATAACCCACGGCTTTCATCCATGGCAAAGGCTGTTCAAATGGACACACCAATGCCGGTGTACGAGGCGACACCGTTTAGTCTCATTTCAGGTACTGATAAACTCAGTGCCCTAGACGCAGTGCAAACTCAGTGCAGACTACCGGACTCAGTAGAAATTGAGGACTTGTATCCTTGCACTGACCTTCAACAAGGTTTGATGGCTTTGACTATCACACAGCCAGGATCCTACATTGCCAAGCATTTCTACCGCCTGGGGAAACATCTCGATGTTGAGCGGTTCAAGCTAGCTTGGGAGCAAACAGTCATTCGCTGTTCTAGCCTTCGTACACGAATCGTGCTCTTCCAAGGCACTGCGGTTCAGGCAGTCATCCAAGAGCCAATTCTATGGTCCTCTGCTTACACTGATCTTCGCTCGTTCGTGATGTCACAAGAGAATTCAGAGATGACCTATGGTTCGCCGCTCTGCCGATATGCTGTTATTTCCCAAGGTGGCGAGAACTACTTTGCTTTGAATATCCACCATACCATCTTTGATGGATGGACCCTACCAATGATGTTGGGAACGCTGCACGCCATGTATGCTCAAACTGAACCGCCTTCGCTTCTCCCATATTCCAGCTTTGTCAAGTATGTCTTAAGTCTTGACCACGAGGCCGCCAGCGAGTATTGGTCTATACAACTCCGTGACGCAAGGCGCACTACATTCCCACTGGGAACTGCATCAATCAACCCATCTTCGGACCCGAAGAAATCAACTGGAGTTTTAAGTAAATCAATTCACTTCCCACGATCAACAGATCCCTCCATCACCAAAGCCACGGTTCTCCGAGCAGCATGGGCGATCATCCTCGCGCAGTATGAACAAGTCGACGATGTTTGCTTTGGCACGACCGTTTCAGGCCGTCAAGCCCCAGTACCAGGCGTAGATCAAATGCCTGGTCTTGCTATCGCGACCGTCCCCGTACGTGTCCAGTTAGACAAACAGCAAACCCTTTCAAGCTTCCTTCAGAATATGCAATCCCAAGCATCCGAGATGGTAGCTTACGAACAGTATGGACTAGCAAACATCTCCAAGATTAGCGCCCTTGCCAAGGAGGCATGCGACTTTACAAGCCTGCTCGTCATTCAACCAGCTCAACAGTTTGCCTCAGCTGGCAATCCAACTGAGGAAGCTATTTTCCTTCCGGCTACCGTTGAGGGTCTTACTAATGACGAGCTCCTCAACAATTACTTTAGTTATCCTCTTGTTATGCAGTGCCAGCTACTTGGCGATGAGATCCAGTTGATGTTGATTTACAACTCGGATCTCCTTCATGAGTCTCAGATGAATGCCCTTTCGGAACAATTTGGCTACGTCCTTGAACAACTCCAAACTATGGGCGATATAACACTGGCAGCCATATCTGTTACTGGTCCTTGGGATGTGGAACGTGCAATTGGATGGAACAAGGCTGATCTTGAGCCAGTTGAAGCATGCATTCATGATTTGTTCTCCCTTCAAGCCACCAAGCAACCTGATCAAGAGGCTCTCTATTCCACCGCGGGCAGCATGACATATGGAGAAGTTAATCAACTTTCAGACCAAATTGCTCTGCATCTCGCTCGACTCGGAGTCAAACCCGAGACAATTGTACCTTTCTGCTACGAAAAGTCTATGTGGGCAATCGTTGCTATGTTGGGCATTCTCAAAGCTGGTGGTGTCTTCCTGCCACTGGATCCAGCCCATCCACTCAGTCGCCGTCAAGCCCTGATAGACGAAACAGGCGCCCGGTACATGATCGTGTCTCCTTCAACAGCCAAGGAATGTGAAGGCATGACAAGGAACAACATCGAGCTCTCGTCGACTTTCTTCTCAACCACAAACAGTTCTACCCTTACAACTCAGGGATCGTTGGCTGTGAAACCCGGTCCCAGAAACGCCGCATATATACTGTTTACCTCCGGGTCAACGGGTAAACCCAAGGGTGTTGTTATTGAGCACAAGGCTATCTCCACCTCCCTTACGAGAGAGTGCGAGATCCTAGGTCTTGCCGAGAGTTCACGGATGATGCAATTCTCAAGCTATGTCTTCGACGTTTGCATAACCGAGATTTTTGCCGTCTTGATGTCTGGTGGTACCGTGTGTGTTCCAACCGAATCAGAGCGCATGCAGCACACGGCAAGCTTTATTGAGCAAGCTCGAACCAACGCCGCCCTTCTTACCCCGACATTTGTGAAAACATTAAGCCCAGAGATGTTACCCTCACTGAAAATGCTTATTCTCGCCGGTGAGGCGCCCTCTAAGGAGATCATGGACTTGTGGCGTGGACATGTTCATCTCTGGAATGGATACGGTCCAGCTGAAGCCTGCGTCCTCTCAACCCTTCAGGCTTTCACATCGCCAGAAACGTCAGCTACTACCATTGGCCGTGGATTTGCTCATGGTTGCTGGATTGTTGATCCCGAGGATCACCATAGCCTCGCACCTATTGGATGCGTGGGTGAACTCTTGGTCCAGGGTCACGCCTTAGCCCGTGGCTATATCAACGACACCGAAAAGACTAACAAGTCATTCATTGACCATGTTGAATGGCTTCCGGATACTGCAGATATTGGAATGCGACGCTTCTACAAGACTGGCGATCTGGTCCGATATAACCCTGACGGAACTATCAATTACATCGGCCGGAAGGACACTCAAGTCAAGATTCGTGGCCAACGTATTGAGCTTGGTGAGATTGAGTATCAGATCAAGCTTCTCTCCCCTGAGATCGAACATGCAGTCGTCGACATCACGCGTCACGACGCCCGTGAGTCCCTCCTTGCATTCGTGAGCTTCCGCAACAACGAGGACCGCAACCCAATTGGAGAAGTTCAATTGGTGCCACATAGCAACGAGCTACAGGAGCTTTTCTCTCAGTTGGCTACAAACCTGTTTACTATCTTGCCAAATCACATGGTTCCCAAGTATTTTATTGCCGTTGAGCACATGCCACTCAATAGCTCAGGCAAACTTGACAGAAAGATGCTCCTGCAGACAGCGACAGAGCTTTCCACGGAAGACCTCGCAATGCATCTAGCTGGTCAGCGTCTGCCTTTCCGCGATTGTTCATCCGATGTTGAGATCTGGATTCGAGCACAGTGGTCGATGATACTCGACATGCCAGCAGACACTATCAGTGTGGACGAGAACTTCTACCAACTTGGCGGTGATTCTATCCGCATCATTACCATCTCAAAGCGCATACTTGACAAATTCGGTGTGTCTCTTAGTAGATCTCTTATCAACAGCAAACACACCACCGTCAGCAATATGGCGAAGTTTGTAGAAAACGCACAGAGTGAGAGCACAGAGGCACACCATTCAGGCATTGATCTGATGGCCAAGATCAAGTCAATTTCCAACTCATCTTGGATTTCGCATCCACAGGCTCTACAGGCAAACCCCACCACAACACTCCCAGAGCAATCAACAGTTTTCCTTACCGGCGCTACTGGCTTCCTTGGCACTGAGATTCTCAGGCAGCTCGTTCGAAACCCAGCGGTTGGATCCGTCGTCGTTCTCGTCCGTTCAAAGTCATCCCTCCACGGAATGAATCGAATCCGAGAGACGGCCCAAGTCGCAGGCTGGTGGTATGAGGAAGATGTTGGCAAGATAGAGGTTTGGTTGGGCGATCTCGCCAAGGCACGGATGGGTCTCACAGCCACACAATGGGCACGCCTCTCGGGCTTGTCCAAGTCAGAGGCCAACATCAACGCCATTGTCCACAATGGAGCTGTTGTGAACTGGAACGCCGATTATGATAGGCTATGCGCACCTAATGTCAACTCAACTGCTGACCTGTTGATGGCAACTGCAACGTCACCTATCCAGTCGAAGTTTGTGTTCGTGTCTGGCGGTGTTAACACGGATCCGAACGAAGATCGAACTGTGGTCTCGACACTCCTCAGCAACATCAACGGCTACTCCCAAACCAAGTTTGTCTGCGAGGCTGTCATCCAGGATATTACCAGGAGCCTCCCTTCCAACCAGAACCGGCTATCAACTGTCAAGCCAGGTCGTATTATTGGTACTGCCGATCAAGGCATCGCCAATGTGGATGACTTCGTCTGGCGTGTAGCTGCCACAGCTGCATCCATTCAAGCCTACCCAGAGGAGCCAATGGAGCACTGGATGTATGTCCAGGATGTGAGCACAGTCGCTTCAAGTGTTCTGAGCCAGATCTTTGATGGCACCATTGAAGCGTTCGCCACTCTTTCAGGTGGTATGACAGTGCCTGTCTTCTGGGATCTTGTCAATTCCGAGCTAGAAGTCCCATGCAAGCCATTGTCCTGGCAGGATTGGATTGAACGGGCTTTGGCATCCATGAACCAGATTGGTGACACGCATCCATTGTGGCCGGTGCAGCAATTCCTTGGCCAGCTCGGCGTGCCACGAACTCTTGCACAGTTTGCAACTGCGGAGTCTACTGAGCACAAGCAATCAAGAATGGCTGTCAAGAGCAATGTGCGATATCTCAGGAAGATTGGCTTCATCCAATCGTCAGAAAGTGGATTTGGCAATGTTCAGCAACAGGGAATGATTAGACGCGTTCACACGCTCTAATGATTTGCATAAGGCGACGGAGATAGGGTGTCTTTGGGATGGGGTTTACTTTCTTTCTTTCTTCCTTTTCTCTTTTTTCTTTGACTACTCTGCTTGGTGGATTTAAATCTCACATGTACTGATGCGATTGCATTACATCTACTTTCGTTTATTTCCTTTCATTGATAGATACATTTTAGGTTTTCTTAGAAACCACTCTCAGGCAAATTTATTTGATCTTTCATTCAGAAAAAGACCCATTAGTTCCATAATTGCGTGATTTTTCATATGCATCTCTGTAGGGTTTTTTGGACCATATTTTTGAGTGGAGTGCCTCCAGAGATCCGGCGCGTCCGGATTTATCATGAACGCGGTCCGGTCCGTTAATCTCCATGCGGGCTAGATGCCGAAAGAGAGGTCGTCAATTCAATCAGATACCTTATGTATATCTATGAGTAGTACGAAGTAGTATAGGTGTCTTAAGAGTAGGTTTGCGAGAGCGTGATATGAAGCCCAGTTATTTGTAAGCAGAGAGTTGGCAGTGCGTGGAGTGGCCGATGCAAATTTCTTAGTCAAGCTCAGCTACACCTAAACTCACTCACTCCGGACTTGACAACCTCATCACTACGGAGTGTTGTTCACTATCAGGTTCATCAATCTCATTAACAACCATGGGCTCATCTGATATCCCGCCTCCGACGGCTCCAACATGGCTCATCCCAGTGTGTACCGTGATATTGGGATGCGGTATGATCTTCTGGCTCGCCTGCTACGTCCTCATGACGCGCCGCTCCCTCGCCACCAAGGCAACGCCCATGCCGCTCCTCGCTCTAGGCATCAACCTCGCCTGGGAGGTCGTCTACGCGGGATACGTGACCGAAATGCCCATCGAACTGGCGGGCTTCGGCGCCTGGATCCTCTTCGACCTTCCTGTGCTCTACGCCACACTCAAGACAGCCAAGTACTCGTTTGCGTCGTCACCGCTAGTCGCGAGGAACGTCGGATTGATCCTGGCAGTGGTCTTTGCGGTGGGATTAGTGGCGAACGGCTGGATTGCCTGGTGGTGGCTGAAGGAACCGCATCGCGGGTATGGCGTGAAATGGGGCAAGTCATGGAAGGGCCTTGAGGCACGCGATACAACAGAGCTGGCTTGGTGGACGGCTGGCGCGGCGCAGATGCCGTTGAGTGTTGGCTCTGTCGCGATGGTGATGCAGCGCGGACACTCGGGAGGTCAAAGCTATGCGATCTGGTGAGTTCTTCTTGTTCCTTGGTCCTATTCATTTATCCCGTAGACTTGTCATCGTTGTCACCGTCGGATCTCGCAACCCCCGACTCCTGGCATTCTAGCTGTTTGGTGGTTAGTAATTAAATTACCCCGTGTTTGTGACTATGTATGAGTTGGTGGAGTGCTTCGGGCCGGTTTCTTGAGCTCAAATCGCCACGCTAGTCTTGTTGGTCAGACTTCAGAAAGAGTCATATCACTACTCATCAGGCAGTTGTGCAATAACTGACAGCTTCTTTAGGTTCTGTCGCTTTGTCGGCACGTTGATGGGGCTCCCTATCCAAGGTGCTCTGCTGTGGTGGTATTGGCCTGAAGCTCACGGATTTGTTTTCCATCCGATTTCGGTCATTATTATCGGCACCTCAGTCATCTGTGATATTGCGTATCCCTTCCTGTTGGCTCATGTTAGGTCAACGGAGCAGGTTATGCCCGACGGGACCATCGTCGCAGGAGGAGACCGAGCTCGTGCCGCTAAAGATAAAAAGAAATGAGGAGCATGGGATTAACTGCCGGATGTACATAACCATATTACGATATGTGTTGGGCCTCAAGAATCCACCTGAAAGCAGGTATCTACGGATCACACCCGGGTATGGACAAGCAACAATTGCGGCTCCGCTGAAGCTAAGACATCAGTGTCCTGATAGGAGCATATCGACATACTCTAGTAAAGAGACTTGATTGTATCCCTCGTAGCAAGTTCAAATGTCCGCTAGTTCCAACGTTCGGTTAGGGCCCGATGAACCCCAAACGTGGAGACAACAAACCTGTGAGGACTCTTAGAGTCACTCACTCAGTGCGATCACTTGCCAAGAGAGGAACACGCGCGGCCATCTCCATTTTTAATGCCCAATCATGGCAGTCCAACCGTGCTGTTAACAACACAACACGGTTCGTAAGGTCACAGAGTAACCCGACAAGATAGGTCGAACGAAGAGGCAACCTACCTTGGGGCTAGGGAAGCCGATCATGGCACTCTGTCGTTGGATAATTGCTGGGTCTAAACTGCTGGGACCAGCATCAAGAGTCCATTGGTGGAAGAGATAATAGTGCTGCTCCGAATGCTCATCAAAGGGCATCGGAAAAAGCAGTAGTGCTGATGATGGTCGGGGAACTCATGTACATACTGCTTGCTCGGAGCTTGCCCAGGAAACAGACTCAGCCGTTCAGGCTTTCGGAGTTATTCACGCCCCCTGGCTCCCCGTCGTATGCTCCAGGCTGCCGCGGAGATCGAGCAGCCATGCTGACTGTTGGCTTATTAGAAGCCATCAATCAGCATATTAGCCAACGCCCTGCGAAGAGGACAAGGGAGTCCACACTTGCACTGCCGGATGGGGAACGACTTGCATGAGCGTTTGTTCACGGGACTTTTAGCGCCGGGGGTGGCGGAAGTCGAACCAGGAACAGGGCCTAAATGAACTCGCGTCCCATCACCAACAAGCTTACCAGAACTTGTCCGGCATAATCCCGTCATTAAAATAGAAATACTAGTACTAGGGTGTAGGTAGAACGGGAAGCCCAGGGCGTGTGGGTTGCCTTGGACCTAACAAAGCGCGTTGTTGTTGCTACTACTACTCCGTACTACTAGCTTCAATGGCCGGTTATCGCTGGGAGAGGCTTGTCGTTCCGTTGCGTTCAATTTGCCCCCAACTGTGGCTCAATAATTTCTCTAAAGAGATTCGATCAATCCATTGAGCTTCTATTTCTGTCTCATTAACCATTAGCTGCTAGTCGAAACACAGCCTCGAAATTCCACATTCCACTCAACCCATAATAAACGAAATAAAGTAAGGAGCAAAGACTCAATATGAAGCAGAACCAACGAGTATACAACGTATTCGAGTGGAAAAGAATGCTATATGGGAGGTCACATGCTTCGTGTGCCATGCGGGAGAGCGGAGCCTCTAACAAAAGCCGATATGGAACATGGCAAATTGCAAGATGAAGTCAAAACTTGTTGCCTCCCCGATGAATAGGGCTCGAGCCCAGTGTGCACAGAACCTCGAGAGGTCTGTTTCTCTGCCACTACTCTAGACAGGGCATCGAATAAATTGATGCATTAGTTTGAAGGGATGCTTTGCATTGTGCTTTGGCCTATGGCAGTGGCCAGACTGGCGATGAATCGAGGCTCACGGACTACGGGTTACACGTACTAGGTAATTTTGAATAAAAATACTACTAGTATTGCCCAAATTGATATTCAGGCACAAGGCTGACGCCACATTACTAAACTCACTCCTAGTGAAGGCCGTAATAGAAGTGCGTGTGGAAAAGATAATCACCCTTTCCTTCGTTATAGGGTAGTAATACCTTGACTTGCACTTATTGAGGTCTTGCAGTTAAGAGAGCGTTGGTTGGTTACTCATCACCATGTGAGATGTGAGATGGGGTTGTGTGCTGGCAGGATTAGAAGGTAGGAAAAGTGACAGAAGTTGTGAATAATTGCTTTTTGTTGTTGTTTTGGTCATTTGAAGGCGATTACGGAGTAGCATGGAACCAACCGAAAGGGCTTTCTTTGCTCGGACCGCATCAAGCATCCTATCGAGCCCTAACTAACAAAACCGCTCTTAACCAACAGCTACGAGTAATCCTAGTCCACTCACCAGCCCTACCACTGACACCCATTATGTGGGTCATAAGTGATCTGTCCTTCACCTGAATGATGCCATATTCTCGGTAGATTTGACTGTATTGAGACACGTAAAGCCACCAATCACTAACATTCTGAATGCTCTTCAATGCCATGCCAAGGTTGGACACCATCGATCTCAGGAGCAAATCTCAATCGCCAAGAAAGAAGACGCCCATTGCCCAGAGCTTGGGGCTTGGACTCTTTCTTGGTCGACCTTTGGCCAGTCATGTTGCCTTGACGCAGCGATTCCGGAGCACCTGTCACACACACACACACACACACACACACAGTTTCTCAATCAGCATGCGTCTTGAGTGGAGATTAGTTTGCGAATCCTTTCTCCCCACATATTATTCCCTGATGCAGAGGGAATGACAAGATGTGACGAAAAAAAACGAGATGTCAACTTTTTTGCCGCTGTCAAGTGTGATGGATGGTGGACCCTTCGCCCTATGAGGCGCCTCAGCTATTAGAGGGCAGACATGGATCAACAATCGAGTACTACTACGGAGTACATGGCCACTAATGCTTCTAGCTGATAGATAGATACGAAGTACTTTGCATGATATCCTGGTGCCTCTTGTGTACTCCCTTTCACTTATCTCTATTCATAAACCCTATCACCATTTATTTTGTTGTGGAAACGCCATGTGGCTAGTCAAAGACCTAAGACAGATAGACATAAGCGGCCTATCACGCAAGGGAAGAATAGTGTTGATTGTCTGCAGCAGGCATTCACGCGCGCAACATACATACATTTCACACTACTAGTTTCCTCATGGCCATGGAGACTCCTGGGCCATCGTTACTCCATGGCACAGCTTCTTCCGTCGGTCCTTGAACTGCGTGTCTCAGAGCCACATACAGCTGGGGAGGAGGAATACATACGAGTAATACACAGGGTGGTATCAACAACAGTCACGTCACACCAAACTCGCTACTCGTATCACACCAATGCCAGGGCATCACCAAAACGGCCCCCAACAGATGCATGGTTGTTCGTCTGCTGTTGGCTAATCGTGTAGGCATGTATGCGTTACGACCTGCCCGTGTTGCATACGTGTTTGCTCGTACATCCTTTCATGCAGCAAACCTGACTTCAGTCCTCCAATGAGACAAAAACGTGCCGTAGCCACACCATTGTCCCGCCCACCACCACCGCCCGTACCGTATCATTTTCTCCATCCTTCTAGAACGAGGTCATCCAACTTGCCAACCTCGAATAAGTGTAGTTGTCTCTTCTCACGGCACCAGCTGATAGCTGCTAACAAGCCCTCCAACGCCACCCGAACAAGCGTCCGGCGCCAAGGCCACAAAACGCGCCCGTCTGTCGCCGCCATTCCCAATGTGCCTAACAAACATCACAGTCGTACGCAAAAAGGTCGTCTCGAGTGCCGATATTTTGCGGATGATGCCAGCCTATGAGCCACCGCCGATCCAGCCAAAAAGGCATGGGTTGGGGGAATCGAGAATTACTCGATTTAGTGCGCAATCATGAGATGTGAGATCCTAGATCTCGGCAAAGTGATAGTTGAGAATCCTTTGCGACTTGAGTTATCTTCGCGTGGGAAGAATGCTACTACTTCGTACATACATACATACCTTACATGCAGGTCGTGACGAGTCTTGCAGAGTGGAGGAGAAAAGAGGGCGGCGCAGAGGCCAGCACACACATGGGTGCACATGCATATGGAGTAGTATATACGAAGTACACGTAACTGATGCTCTGGACACATGTATTTATTTAGCCCGAATTATAGGATACGTCAACCAACATACGTACGGAATCTTTACGAGGCCCCTAGTTTGGAAGACTTCTGGAAGACGAAAACGCAAAAAAAAAACGACTTTGCGTTACATTCGTATCTAGCTCTTTTGAACGAACCATCGTCAGGGACGGGATTTAAATGAATACTACTCCTACGGTAGTGCGAGCGAGGTGCAATAGAGCGTGGAGACGTCGGGGTAATACATAGTATGAGTCGTGGAACGCCATACTCTGTCCAACGACGACTCGACCGTATTACCATGCCATGTTAATAATAGTTGGGCGCGTACGTGTATGTATTCGTATGCAATGCGATATAAAAGTGATGTCCCCCCATAAAACCTGTCAAATCTCGATAGTCCCGAGAAACTGTACAATGGACCCCACGCTCATCTTATGGAGAAACCAACAATAAGGGATTGTTGATGTCGTTTCTTTTTGCCCTGAAAAAGAGTAGAAAGCTTGCCCAACGTGGTGGGTTGGGCGTGGATAGGTGCGTCTGGTATGGAGTATCGGTTTTTTTTTCTCTTGCACGCACACCACTACACCACTGCCACTACCACTAGCTGTAGTACCCCTTTTCTTTTCGTGGGCCGTGTCTTGTTTCTGTCCGTTTGACGTGGTTGACTGCTGGTGGTGGTATTCAGGTTCAGACTGGTCTGGTGAGACAGAAAAGTTCCGCCATTGCACATGGTAAAAAGGTCGCCGAAGTCTCACATCTTAGTGCCACTCGCCTATCAACTGCAGCACGCCGCCTTGACATGCTGATGCGCGCAAACCAGTGACCCGCTAGGTAATAGTGAGCACAACGTTTGCGCTGAACTGAATCCATCACTCATCACAGTCGTACAATAACGTGATAGCCCGAAACCTAGCTTGCTTGGAGGCCGCCGCCTTGTTTCTGCCAAGCAAGAGTTATACAAAAAAAAACCTGGATAAAAAAAAACGGTCGGTGGCTCATCAGGCCGCAGTCGGAGGTGTTGAGCAGCCCAACAACTTGATCGGCGAATCGACAAGACAAAAAGCACATACATTGCACGGAAGTATCGAGGCCTGGTTTCCCGTGTCTCAGCCTTGACGGACGCAGAAAAACCAACAGCCTCACAGCGCTACTCCTGGTAGTAGTAGTATTCTTCGCTAAACATTCATCTGTGCTAAGGGTTGAAAGACAAAATGTGATATTGTGTGTAGTAGTAGTACTTCGTACTCCGTATTGATTGAAAATTGACGCCCAAAAATGCCAGTCTCTTTTCGCTCGCTCGCTACTTTGCCCTTATCCAGTAACCATGCTCCGAACCAATGTGTGTAGTAGCCCATACCAATTTTTTGGAGGCGTTCATGTCCGCTTGCTACAAAGCCACGAAAAAAACAAACCAAGACCCGGAGATTATCTATGATACATATCTGACTCGACAGTGTGGCGAGTTCCCATGTCATAAGAAAAAAAAAAACCAAACCAGCCCTTCAATGATCGCCGGTGCGTCAAGCGTATGTATGCGTTGTGCATCGCAGCGTTTTCCCCTTTGAGCGTGACGTCTCGCCGCTCAGCCTGTCGTGTTACCGTGGCTGTCCACCTCGCTTCCAACCTCTCTCCAGCCAATAAAGCAAAAACCTTGTCTTCTGACATCCGAAACTCCCAAAGTGGCTTTCGTAGCCGATGCATGGCCGTAGTGTTGACCATCCGGAATTATGCGCCTTTCTCCTCTCCCATGGTCAGGAGGGAGCCCAAATCCCGGGAATCCAATGAAATATTCCCCCCCAAAAAACAGAATCCCAAGCACGGAAGCTCAATCCCAAAAAGATGACCAGGTTCGCATCCGGGAGAGCCCAGTCGATCCCTTTCCCATGCCGTCATCTAGAGCAAGTAATTTTAATGTGTTCCCAACTTTTGGTTTCCATGCCGATAAAATAAGAAATTTCGTCCTTCATCTGTTTCACAGCCGGTTTGCTGAGCACCATATGATGTGGTGGCAGCCTCATGGTGGTGGTGGTAGTGATGATGTTTCCTCCTATGAGATCCAGTCCATCATGGTAGATGGACGTCTCCCAACCGTAGTACTCCGGTCCATTGAATTCATTAGGTTTGTCTCCAAGACAAGAAATATGCTGACAGTCCCAAACCGGGGGATGTCGCTAGCAGTTGGGTCGATTAATGATTCATCGAGCAGGGACCTGCGCATATGATGGCACTCTTGATTCCGGTCGACGGATGAGCTTCGCCCATGGGTGGTTGCTTGGCTGTTGTCGTTCGCGGCACGCAGCTATGACGTTAATCAGTATGTGAAGGCTTGTTATAGATTCGTTCATGGCGGAGCATACCACAAATGTCGTCACCCCTGTGAATATTCCTGTCAACACTTGTCTCCTCATGCGGGGCTGGCTGGGGATCGGCGAAGGCCTGACGTACCAGTATTGCTTGCTCACTACGGTGGGAGGACACCTTCGCTCAGTCTCGATATACTTGTGACACCATGACTCTACCAAGTGGTAGTGGTGTTGACAGCTCAACTCCTTCTACAAGGCGGCGGGGACACTGGTTAGCTCATGTCCATAATCGCTCCCATCGAGCATTGGTTCCGAGATCCAAAAGACCAAAGAAAAAAACTGCGGTGAACATACGTAAATGTAGTTGCACATGGTGATGGTTATGTGTGTGATAAGGCGGAGTGGTTCGGCGTGATCGGGTGAATGATGGTCGTGAAGCGGGTGTGACGGATGAGGTCGTCGACGAGGGGAATATGCCTGTCTTCCAACGAGACGATTGACTTGCCCAGGAGGAATCGTCGAGTAGTTATATGTTTGTTGGAGAAATGTCAACACCGATGAAGCCCAATGCAGAGAGACCTGCAGCCAGTGGGGGGATGCAACGTTTATATGTAAGGCCGGCGGACTAGTCATGGCAAGGGCCGTTTTTTGCGTGCCCAATTCTCCGGGATGCCCATGAGAGACAAAGTCGTCGATGCCGAGCCGTCTCATTAACCACGGAGTAAAAACAAAGCAGCGACCCGCCGTTGAACGGACGTTCCTAGTTCCAGACTCATTAGCACAGCACCGTGGGACATCCACGCAGACTCTCTCGCACACACCCCTCCCCTGGGCCTTGAACTTGACCATGTTTGCCCACCCTTGGCCCGCTGTCCATGAGAGACCCTGACCCTGCAACGGGGTGTGAGGTGTGTGGGGCGTGGAGGGACCCGAACAGGGGCCCCAACTCGTGAGGACCTTGAGAGAACACGGACACAAGCAAGCACGACACTTCGATAAGTCCATAGGCGAGGCGTATGCATTTGTGCGAGCAAGCGCTAAAGGTCCGTCAGGTGCAACACCAAGAAGAGTTGCGTTGGCCCAGGACTAACTCGTTCATTCTTGAACTGTCGCGGCGCCACACGGACCGTTCAACAGCCTCAACTATTAGCTGGCACCTATAACAGGACTTTGCCCCTTGAGATTCTGCCTTCCACTCTTCCCCTTAGCATAGTTTACCCGGTAGTTTTGCAAAAATTTCCCTGCTAATCAAGCACTTGATTCTTGGTGGGTATGGGTGGCATTGGGATGTCATCCTTGCGTTTAAAAGCACGGCAACGGACAACGGGACCGTATTTATCGGTAAGAATTAGAGAGTACATGATTTTGATTCCGTAACAATGCCCGCTGACAGCCATTTCCTCACTTTGATGGTGTACTAGTTTACTCTGTGCCTTCATTTGCATCTAGGTGCAAAAGGAAACCCACTCGGCCGATACCGAGCTCCACAAACTAGAGCAACGATTTCTCAACGGTCTTGAATAGTTCAACGGAGAAATTATAGCTACTTGGCCGTCTCAGGTCTGGCCGTTCGTGAGGCTCATTTTGGAGCTCTTGCTCCGTATGACTCGTGCGAGTAGTATGCCTTACTTGGCCATGTCTTCGTCCACCGGTTCTCGTTACGGAGTTGTATAACCTCCCTCCCCTGCATTTGCGAATCTCAATGGCTTTCTGGGCCAGAACGTAAGCAAGCAAGCAAGACGGGTGCTGCCGATCATCGAGGCAACTGACACTCGTACATGCAAAGACCCAAACCACTAATGTATGAGTACGAAGTACTCGTACCCTACCTTCGTACTTCGTACGGCATATTACTAGTACCCCGAATGGCACGTCCTGGTCACCCGCCATATGAGAATGCAGGATTCCGTCAAAGACAGCGTCTGTGACACACAAACACCGCCTGTTACTGCCTACCAACGAATACATAACTGCTACTTCGTACTTCGTACTCCGTACACCGGTGAATGAAGGCTGATGGGCTTGCAGGCTGCAGGCTGCAGTCGGACAGCCCAAGGAGCCCACGTGGCCAACCTGGTTAGCAAAAGCATTGCCAGCCCACCCTTGCCGCTGGCAATCCATCGATTCGAGTCTCCAGTGACCAGTCCCCGCTCATGGCTGTGCGAGTAAGAGGCCTCTTCCTCGCGTTCTCCGTGATATTAGTTCCTCAACACCGTCAGCACGTATGATTTGAATAAGGGAAAATTTTTCTCGATTTTCCCCCTTCTTCATTTGGGCACAGGGGAGGGAGGTGAGAGTGGATGGAGTGGAACTGTGCCTAAAAGCTGTGCCAGTTACGACTCATGAGAAAGACGCCATACCTACATTTGCTAAGTTAGTGTCATTCGCGGGATCTTACCCGCTGCGACCCATCCGGAACGGCACTCTCTAACAATCACCTGAGTCTAGCTTACACAAAGTGTGCCATTCGAGACGGCTCTTGGACTAGGGACGAACAATGCAAGAACCCGTTTCTTTCCAGGCAGCCAGTCAGTCATTCTGGGCGTGGTGTTACGGGAATGGAACATCTATTGGGGCCCTCCGTACGACTTGGTTGCTGTCATCATTAGTCGGATGATGACAGCAATCCTTCAAACAATGTTGCTTCAACATTAACGGGGTTGGGCACGAAATAATAACCCCATCATACTCCATACTCCGCCTCGGCAAAACTGCCACTAACTTGATCCTCTCTAGAAACTATTCTGGAAAATTCGCCCGTCACCGCAATGACCCAAAATGGGGATATGAGGAGGAATTGCACCCTTGCAGATTGACAGGCATTCTTCCAGCAAAAGTTCACATCCGTCAATTCAAGCATAATCGGCGACCCGAAGAACAATCAGTCTCGTAAATGCCGTACTTGGGGACGCCATCAGCAGCGGTTTTATGTTGATTACTATTCATTATTGTCTTTGCATCAGACACATCGTGTTACGGATTCCACCGCTCCACCAACCAGAGACATCAGGTCTACCATCCACCACAGTACACAGACCAACCAGATCAAGCCAGGGAACACAGCTCCAAGGACCTGGGTTTGGACACGCAAGCCTTTTGGCGAGAGCCGATCGCGGCATCAGTCCAGCTGGTCGGATTCGCCCAGCTCTCCAACCTGACCCAAGTGCTCTGCTATCACTGGTCGGCCTTCCCAATGCAGGAACCGGTGAAGATGCAAAGACATGGATCAGGGGCGGCATGGTCGCAGTGGTCTGCATATATGGGTATGGGTGGCCACCAATGGAGGTGGGAAGACCGCGTTGTTGTGCAGCAGCAAGGGCCTTGCGCGGCGCCATCTTACACGCCGTCAAACGCCTCGCCTCGCTTCTTTTCAATATTCATCAACGCACCATGAACTCCTACAAACGGGGGCGGTGGTTCGCCGAGCAAGGGGCAAAGAATCGTGGGATTGCAGATTCTCTTTAACGAGAGTCCCTTACCAGGCTGAAAAGGAAGCCCAAGCTCTGTCAAGAGAGAGAATTCAACTGACACCCGATCCCCACACCACACATGACGACGCCCTCCTCGGTCTCTCGGCGAAAATGGATGAGGAATTTTGGCATTTACCGATCGGCTGGAACTCAACGTCGCGCCGCGAGCTAAGCTTACTAGTCCTCCTTACTAGCAGTCTTCCCTACTCGTCTTCCTTGTTCTGGTATCCTCATCCGTGATCCGCGGGGACCCAAAGTGAGCGAGCTAAACCCTCAGAGACAATTTGACAAACGCGATCCGCTTTAGTGGCATGTGCCTCACCAAAAACAGCCACCGCCAAGTGTCCCAGCCCGACGGCTCGGTCGTGAGACTATTATGCTTTAATTTACATAGACCTGGTGCTTCTCCTCCTGTCGTGTCGATCAACTGGCTCGCTTGACCGTTACACCTTGCTCGTCTGGTGGGTTTTTGCGTCTATCATCTCCAATGACTCCATCGTCCGCAGCATGTGACAAAACTCCAGGGATGTATGTCGAACTCGCAAATCTTGCTCCATCAGAGAGTCCCTCAGTTGAGTCCCTGACCTGGTCATTACTATTACAAGGTCCAAGGGGAATCAAAGCTTACGCCCCTCATCTAGTTTCAACTTTTCTCACCAAATCCGCGCCAGGGAGGGATGCCTACTCGTAAGACAAAGAGAAGAAAAATCGAAGTCCTGGTCAGTCATGGCTGCGGAAGCGAACTTGGCTAGAGCCGCAAAAACGAATTCTCGGGACCAATAACCAGCGGTCCCAGGCTCCCAGCGGCTTGTCACTGGATTTCCCGGGACATGGTCTTGGGTGCTAGGATTTCAGCCCTTGTCTTGGAGATTTCTACGCCCGCTGCTCTCTGTTTTGCCTTGCCTCAATGCCTTTCAGGCTCATTTGCACAAGCACAGGGTTAGTGACATGATGTGCATGAACGATATTTCAGATGAGTGAGCATCAACTTGTTTTTTTCTCCCACGAATATCAAGACATTCCCCCCGCCTTGTCATGGGCCACCCACTGCCTTGATCGACGAGCTTGTGGGTTGCGATACGAGCTTTTTGTCACATGGGTGGCGGTTGCGGCGGCCGAACCTTAGACCCGATAGCATGGGATGCGATTCAGGTGAGAAGCAAGTTCTGAAGACTCTAGGACCAATTGGGGTGCAAAAATCATCACCAGCCCTGGTTCTCTCGCAGGGCAGCGACGGCAGCAGCAGCGTCATGAGTCAGGGGACTGAATGGCACTCGCTGACAGTCGGATCTCGGATCATTTTCAAGGTTCAGCAAGCCACACACTACCGCAGGATGCTGGCGATGTTGGTTTGGTGGTGATGGCTTCATCGATCGAGAGACATGATACTATTCATCAGCCGGCTCGACCCCTCAAATGTGTTCGGCTATCGACCGACATTGTCTGAGAAGACATGATCTCACCGGTGTAGTGAAGATACCCATGTCGATCACCAACCACGCACATGTGTTCCCATGACACCCTCCTATCTTCCTGTCTTTGACTTTACAAGGCCCCCATCGCATTGCTGGCGCTCATGCCAAACGAGATGGGAATGTCGCAGACAAGCGGAACCCTTGAAATGGTGTTCTTCGCCCACCTTCTTGCCTGTCATTGGATAAGAATTAGGTTTGTTGTCCAGTCCGCACGGGACTATTGCTCGCCCGATCAGTTGACCCGACGTCTGCAGGTCGTGCTCCAAGGCCTGCCGCCCGCCCGCTATTCCCGTAGATCGGGAGCGTGCCACTGTAGAAGAAGAAAAGGATAGCAAGCATGTTTTTCTTTAGCGAGGAGACCCGGGGTTGAAAATGCCGCCAGATATGTGCCGATCCTCTCTGTCTTGCTCTGGCGGTTAGCATTGCCATGACTCAGTTTGTGGGAATCCTCCTGCTAGACGAAACCGAGAAGAGGAAACAAAATACTACCGTGAAACGGGCGTATGTGGGATTATCGGCGAAGACGATGTGACATCGGTAGTGATTCGGCATCTCTCGGTGATACCTTATGTACACATGTGATACTACTACTACTAAGCCATCAGGTTAATCTATTCCAAGTGCGATATTTTCTCAAACATTTGGGGCCAAACGCTATCAAACGGTTTCTTTAGAGATAGTAGTACAAAGAACCAGTACGAGGACGGTGAGTGTGAGTGCGTTTCGATCGCAACCCTGACTTGTCTCCTCCAATCCTGCCGGGATTCTGGGACCAATGACCTACCCTTAACGGGTTTCAGACATGGGGCACCCATGGAGCTTGTCTTTGTCTGGTAACCTCCGATGTGGCCAGACACATGCAGGGTCCCGCCACCAGGTATCCAAACAGGTGGTCCTCTCTCTGGTTGAACTCAGACATTTCATCGCTTTGATTGGCACGCACCTGAACCTAAGAGTATAGTCTCCCTTTTATGGTATAAATCCAGTGCCTGGACCGCGTTCATGGGGAACTGCAGCTTACTGGGAATATCGATGACAATTAGTGGACCTCGGACCTTGATGATTGGCTTTAGTTGCCGGCCAGAAGACCCAAAAACATCATCCTTTTTAGTGAAGCGGGTTGTGGAGCTGGGTCGTGACCATGACATGACCATGATAATGCCGGCATTGTTGTCAAATTCCCATAAAGCTACTAGTTAGTACTGCTGCTACTGCAGTAATATTCTTACTCGCCCAATGACTTTTTCCAGTTTAAACGGATATTTGATGGCATATTACGGAGGATGACGGAGTACAATCCTTGCTTAGAGCCATTTAGGCAGACACCTACTGCAAATTATCCTTTGGGAGGCCCCTGTGTCCTAAAAATAACGATTTTTTGTTGAAACCCAGTCAGTGCAATAATACCTGGGTTTAGCTATGCGATATGGTAAGCATCGGAGTGGTTTGCGGGCACAAAGGCTTGCCGATGCTACCATCTCCTCTATCTACGAGTACATCCCTTAGAGTTGACGAGATTGATAACGCTTCGGTTCTCGGGTGGCGGCGGAACTCTCCGTGGAGTATGCACATGCGCGTATCACACGGGAACGGCTTGGTCGTCAGCCCGTCGACTCCATTCGTCATTCGTAGTACGAGTACTCCATAGAGTTGCTGTTATCCTGCACCCACAGGGTATCGCGCGTTGACCGCGCTCAAGTCGGACGAGGCGGCTAATGGGAATAGACGAGTCACCAACGGGGTGAAACTGCAAAACGCCTACCTGTGACTGATACGAAGATTCGTCACTTTGTTAAACACGCCTTGCAGTGTTGTCAGAATTACGTGGGGCAGCATGCAGCATATCGAAGCTGACATGGGGAGCCCAACCTTTTGAACAGTCCAATGCGTCGAGACAATACGATAGCAATCACATCCAAATACTACCCTTGAATTCCATCACACACTAACGTGAAGCACTTCCATTGACCGCCAATACGGCGAGTGATCCATGCTGTCTTGCTATTTCAGCCGGGTTGAAAACCTATAGACTATTGAAGTGACTCTTCGGGATTAACGGATCCTTCCCATTCCTGATGCAGTACGGAGTACTCAGGCCTGAATACCGCCTAAAAGGCGTAACAGAGCTACCAAGATGGTAATATTCGGTCCGGTGTGTCGCCAGCATCCCATGTCATCTACTCTCGCTAATATCCGAGGAGCCTCGTGCCTCAATACTGTCTCTTTTCCATTCCCAAAATATGCAGACCTGCTGAGGAGATTGCTACAAGTTCTTAGCTAGACAGATACCACATCGTCGGAGAATCGCGCACGTCGCTTCGTCACCCGATCCCTCGTTTCATAACTAATCGTGTCAATCCCGATCTCGGACACAAACTTGGAGAAATACTGACGGCTCTCTTATCTTACCGTAAGGGGAAAAAGCTGCAGTATTACATCTGGACCAACTATCCGAAGCACTTCAAATAACCTTCGTCCTTGCCAAATCGCGCCGACGGGGTACGTAGTTCAACCTTGGGGAATAAATCCCATGTATATGACTTGCGAGCGAACACATCATGTTAAAATCTCCGTTCACTGGTCACCATCGGTTTCTGCCTGCTCAGCAGCCGTCCACTTGTCGTTGATTCGTTCCTCCACAAACTGAAATAGGAGTCCGGAGCATAAGGCTACCTTCTCAAACTCCTGCTTCATCTCCTCGAGAGGGGAGGTTGCAATGATTTGTCGGATCCTGGTGGAACTTGGAGGGTTTGGTGGTCTGAGTGCAACATTGCAAGGCACAAATCGAATATTGCCCTTGGGCTTTCTGTAGGTCTGGCACGTAGCCAACCGCTCTATCGTAGCGATAGCTGCAGCAACGGCATCTTGGACATCTGCTTGGGAGGATAGATATGGTTAGGGAAAGCGATGCTAAATGCGGAAGATGGAGCTCGTCACTCACCTTTCTGAGTCTTCAATTTCCCCCTCATCTTGGCCACTACCTGTCGCTCGAGTTTATACTTGTCGAAGGTAACACCAGTCCAAGGGGTGCAACCCGGTAGCTGCCTCAATGTAGTGGGATATCTGAAGTCTACAGGTCGGGACACATCACTCGTGATGGCATCCGCACAACCCCAGTACTGCGGATCGTGCAGGGTCTGTGAATTCATCCAATCTGGTCCGCCTAGGAGGATAAACTTGAGGGGTTTCTCGTCGTTTTGCATCTTGGTCGAGAGTTGCTGTCGGAAGGCTGGCCATGAGGCTTGGGAGCCTGGGTAGACCCAGGCCCAGTCTTGTAGTTTGCCAGAGCCACGCCACAGCATGACTCTCTCCTCTCGTTTCAGAATCAAAGGGTTCTTCTCTTCACTCGTCTTGTGGACGAGCATCTCATCATCAGTCAAAAGGATAATGGCGGCCACGAGGTGAAGATCGTGGCCAGCGTTGTTGAACACATGGGTTAGAAGGTCGGAGTGACCTTTGTGAGGAGGGTTAAATGATCCGGGATACAGAAGGATCCTGTTCACTCCATTGGGACGAACGACGGGTGGGTTCTTGGTAATCCCACTGTTGAATGATTGACAAGCTTCAGTAATGCCTTGGTCGACACAGACGCTCTCAAAGTAGTCGGCTAGTTTTCTCATGATTCCAGTTTCAAGGAAGATAGGCAAGTGAGGCGAGTGAAAGAAGGTGAGCTTGGCGAGCGAGGTAGGGCTGAAGGAAGGAGAGGAAGAGCGATGCAGGAGGAAGATCTTCAGTTGCTGTTTTGCCAGGAAAGAAGTTTTGAGCAACTTGGCAACTGGCAGGTTTTGTTTCTATGGATTTTGGATAGTGTAGAAAGGGACTGTTTGCATAAGAACCTGATTTCACTACGGCAACGCACAAAGACGAGACAAAATTTCAGGAACCAGTCACTTTGAACAGCTGAATATCGATATAACAAGGGCCAGAACCTCATTTTCGATAGGCTTATTATTTTCCAACATTTACGACGCTAGCTATGAGTATCACCAAGTCGGTGGTCTGTCTTCGAGCAGCCTCAGCATCAAGAGTAGTACTACATATCCACGAAATAGTACGGATCTATCCAAGCGGAGCTAATTGACGGGAACGGGGGTGATCTAGGGCAAGTTTGAATACTACGCGAATGAATGATCTGTGGGGGGGTCAGACACTGGAGGGTTATGGCGTCGGGAGATTGTTCAGGCACCAGCGCATCACCACCATCAATCACATGTGAAGCATTTGGTGAAGGTGTGCGGACAGCAAATCAGCACAAGGCCCTTTGTTCACACTTGGAAATCGAACACATGAAGATCTACTCTTTGAGTAATTTCATGTCTGTCTATGTATTTGGGATTTTTAGGGAAATTATTCAATGGCCATTTTATGTTCTTGTGATGCACATCAACACAAAGTGCCGGAGTTTGCATCTGCAGCCTCAACGATCTGCAGCCACCAAAAAAAACAGTCCGGATCCACCCGCATGTCATCCACAACCGTCTGAAAAGGGAAAATGAGCAAAAGACTCCCAAGTACGAAGTACATCAGGCGCAAGGCTCCTCATTGCGCCGCAATCTGCAGTCAAAGGGACAAACCGTCATGGTGACATTCGATCCCTCCTAGTGAGGGGTCTGGTGCCTATCAGCCCGTTTGAGAGTGTGTGTGCCTGGCTGGTGAAGATGGGCTGTTCGAGCTGGTATTGGTGCCCTCCTAACGCCTCGCTCCCCCTCCAAACGTCACTATTGTCAGGATCAGCAGACCAGCATTATGGCAACCATCCCTTGGGCAAGGTGAATCAATAAACCGCTGCACTGTAACTGCATGCAAGTCTTAGTACTTGGTACTATACGAAAGAAGGACATGTGCTGCTGCTCTGCATGGAGAGGGAGGTTGAGATGGGTTTCGTTTTCACCGCCAGATGCACAAGACATGTGTTGTGTTGTTGTTGTCGTTGTTATTGTTGCTACCCTACGAAGTATTACATAATACAGTGCAGCAATTTTCCCCCACCTTTTTTCAAAATTCCTCCCCTTTGCACGTGCCTCTCGCTCTCTGTCTGTGGGAGAGCGAGCCATCGAATAAAGATCAACAAAAGGCGGCAAATCAGCAGTTGAATCGAGTGTCGCACATATCGATATACACCCGCAGACACACACACACACACACACACACACACACAGAGAGACGGCGGTGAAGGAACTGCGAATGCTTCCAAACGGGTCGCGGTTATAATGCGTGCATGAGAGGTGCTTTAGTGCGTCCAGCGCATCGAGCTGATGCGGCAAGGGTCTCACCCCCCCTAATCCCTGTCCGGTCCGGGTTCCTGGACATTGATAGATATGGGCAGCAGCAGTGTCACCACCAAGAAAGTCACGACTGGGACTTGATGGAATAGTATGACTGCGGAGGAGGATATACGGAGTGCAAGAGATGCGTACCTGTATGCGTCTGGGCGATGATATGACATACTCGTATCTACATGCAAGAAGTTGCATCACCACCACCAACCAACCTCGAGACAAGAAAGAAAACCCCCCCCCCCCCAAAAAAAAAAAAACCGTCGCCTTCGGCCCATTGAGAGCTTCCCCGCATGAGAGAGAGCTCTCTCCTGCGTTGGCGCCAACTGGCAGACCAGACCATCTCCCATCTCCTCCTTGTCCGGGGATCCGCCCTTTCGCTAGCTCCACGCCATCCTGCCACTTTGTTTTGGGCTTTTTTTTTTTTTTTTCGTTGCGGGCTATTTTTATTATTTTATTTTCTTCTTCTGGGTCGTGGCAATTTCAATTTCGCTCCCTCATCGCAATCATATCCGTTTCTGAAGCATGAAAAGTTCTTTTTCATGAATAGTGCGACTATTCTTTGCAGCGCCAGCAGCTCGAATGACGCGACTCTTCATGATGCGCATCGCATGAATATCCATCGTCCTCGCTCGAACCCTCATCCTGGTCTAATACATACTACTACGAAGTACTTGCTTGCTCGCTCTCGCTGACTCTCAGGGCCGCTAAAGCAGCAGATCCTGGGAGACGGAGTGAGACAGGCATCTTTTGCTGCACGCACAGGCACGAACGCGTGCCAAGCTGAAGGAATTTTTTTTTAGACGTTCACGGGGTCTGTCTTTGCACCTCCGTCATCAGATCAGATCAGATCAGACCAGTGTGCGCCCCGACCAGCAGCCAGCAGCCAGCCAGCAAGCATCAGCAAAAGGGACGGGGGCCTTGGTAGGTACGAATAGGCACAGAGCAGAGCAGAGCTGCTGCATCTCATTCTGCAGCCTCCAGACGAGACGAACGCAACGCCGACGACATCTGTGGGGCGCGTGTGCTGGACTGTACTGTGCTGTGCTGTGCGGACGGAGCACGGAGCCTTCTGCTGTGTGTGTGCGTGTGTGTGTGTGTGTGGTGTGTGTGCGTGCATGCCTTACTGGGCTCTGGTCATTTGGACCTGGTCATATCTATCATATTTTTTCTCTCTGTCTATTGCTGCTTGCTTGCTGCATGGCGGCTCTCCGTTGCGCTTGACTGGGCATCTGATCGTCTAGTCCCTGGATCGCTCCGCCCACATACCGCGCAGGTTCGGAATTTTTGAAGCTAAGCTGCCAAAACTTCGGCAGCCATGGATCCAAGACAATCACCAGCTTACCCCAACAATCACCAAAACCACAATCACAATCACAGTCACAGTCACAACCCGAGCAGCAATATCGCCAGCAATACTGTGAGCAGCATCAGCAACAGCAGCAGTAGTGCACGCTCTCCTTTCCCTCCATCTGCGACACAGCAACACGCCTCGACAGCGCCCGCGACCACTCACGCCTCGCAGCATCAGCATCAGCAGCATCAGCATCGCATCCCCAGTCCTGCGTATGCCGCTCACCAGCGACGACCGTCCGACGCGACTTACTCGCACTCACACCACCGCCACTCGCCGCCCTCCCGCGACTATCCGGCCGAGCCCAGCCATTCGCGTGCTCAGAGCGCCTCGTCATTGCCCACAGCCCGCGAGCTCAGTCGCACCATGCCGCCGCCGACTTCGCCTCCCCTGCCTGGAGCGCAGCAGCAGCAGCAGCATCCGCACCATCAACATCAACAACCACAGCTGCAGCAACAACAACAACAACAACAACAGCAAGCCCATGGCATCATGGGCTACGGGCCTCCTCCCCCCAGGCCACCTCCTGTTGCCGTTGGGCCCCCGACCGCATTCCCATCTGGCCGGGAGCTCCCTGCATTGAGCTCCATTACGCGGTCTAGCTCCACTGGCGGCAGCTCCATGTCCATTTCGTCCATGCTGGGTGGTCCGCCTCCGACTTCGCGAGAAGCCCAGCCTGCTCAACACTACTCGCCACACTCTGCGCCAGGCTCTGCGTCTGCCCCGGGCTATGCGCCATCCATCCAAGCCTCTCCTCGAATGCACTCTGCATCCTCAGATTACCCTCAATTCCGACGTCCGCAGACCCCCGATCACCAGCGACCCTACGACCCCCGAGGAGGTGCGGTGCCGTCTCCGCGTGGCGGCCACTACGCCAACACCCCAGATGTCCAACAACAACAACAACAACAACAGCAACAACAGCAGCAACAACAACAACAACGGTACGGTACGCCTCAATCATACCACTCACGACACCCTTCAGCCTCGGCCGATCCGACGAGAGACCATGGCAGAATGGCCGCCGCGGCGCCCCCTCCCGGCCCAGCCGCTCAGTCGCAGCCATACGGTGGGATGACGACGCGGCCAATGGAAACGGCGAGGCCACCCGGCCCAGAGGATGCATACGGTCGTCGGGAAGAAGCGGGACGGCCTGCGTCAGGGATAGAGTACAACCCTGACCGATCTGGTTTGCGACCCTACCCGTATGATGATCGCTACAGGGCAGAAAGAGAAAGACAAGGGGCCATGGCGCTAGAACAGCGGGATCGGGAAGGGAGGGAAAGGGCGTACTCGGGTAGTGATTCGGGTCGACATCCTCTCCCACCGCACGACCAGACGCACCGCGAGCCCTCTAGGCACCAAGGTCCGTATGGTCGCCCTCCGGAAGTGCACGACCGACGAGATCCAAGAGATGCACACTGGGTACGACAAGAACCAGAGTCGACATACCGAGCCCCGATGGACCACCAACGTTCACATCCAGACTATCCTCCCTCCTCCGCCCCCTATCCACCTCACGGCCCTTCCTACCCCACAGCACCGCCCGAAAGGTTCCCACCGACCTCACATCCTTCATACCCTCCAACTGCTTCTGTTGCTGCTCCTCCACCACCTCAATCCCACGAATCCCCGGACCGAGCCCGAATGGACCACCGCCACCCGCAACAGCCTCCTCCTCCTCGATCGCGACCCATTGACGAAGGGCCGCCTCCGCCATCATCTATACCTTACAGCGGTGGCGTTCATGGCCATCATCAATTCGATCCCGCAAGAAACAGGAATGCAGAGGATCAATCAGGACCGAACATCCATCAGCGGAACCTGCTGGCAATACAGGATATCAACCGTAAAGGGCGCGTCTCCCCTCTCCCACAGGCTGTGCAAGGAGCGCAGCCACAGCTGCCAGGACCCGCTGCTGAACCAGGTATCAAGAGTGAATTTGGCCGTATGTTTGCGGGTATCGGTAGTGGCGTTGGCGCCATGGGTGGCGTGTCAAGTCCCGTTACTTCCGCCTCGATGGCGCAGTTCACCAGCGTGGCTTTGGCAAAACGAGAGGATGCCGATAACGCGGCTCAAGATTCTGGCCCAGACGCCGTGACTAAGGGTGCTAGAGGCAGAAGGCGCAAGCTGAACCCAGAGGAGAGCCGCGATGACGACAGTTCAGGGAGGCTGACCCCGGTGGGTCGTGGTAACAAGCGATCGAAAGGGCACGGGCATCACCATCACCAGTAAGTATTCTTCATAGCTTTACCATGCTTGCCGACCTGCTGACAGATTTGAATTGTAGTCACCATCACCATCATCATCACCACGCACAGGAAGGCACCTCTCCGACCGCTGGAACCGCACCACTCAAGAACCCCAAAGGCACTTCACCTACCGACAAGGCTGTGGGCGTTCCGCATTTCCATCACCATCATCACCACACGCCACGGTCAACAGCGTCAGCACAGAATCAGTCGGCGAAGCAATCCAACCAGAGCCCTGCCGCGCTCATCCCCCCCAAGCCGCGGATCACTGTAACGTCTAAAGCAGTACTTGATCTAGTGGCTGGGCACCCCCGCCATCACCTCGGCGATTTCATTTACGATCCGGGCCTTAAGCCTGTCCGGTTGTTACCTAGAACGTCCAACACCCGGGGGTTCGTGTCAAATCCGAAACCGCTGCCGATGGACAGGATTAAAAACAAGATGAATTGTACTTTGACGGTCAAAATATCGCGCACTCACCTTTCGCCGATTGCTCGGGAGGAGATTACAGCAAGGGGGTATCTGTGGGGAACTGATATCTACACAGATGACTCAGACGTCATTGCGGCTTGCATTCACGGGGGCTGGATAAAGGGAGAATGGGCTGAAGATGTTGATGCGTCAATGCTGGATCTTGAGCAAGGGTCTAGCGCTGACACAAAGCGGCGCAAAGTCAAAAGTCAGGAGAGCGAGCCTTTCAACCCTTCATCGGAAGGCCCCATTGTGTCACCTCCGGCTGGAGGCCCTATGTCAATCCCTCCTGGCCGCGATCTTCATGTCAACGTTTTGATATTGCCCCAGCTGGCGAGGTACTCATCGACGGTACGGTATGGCATCGCAAGTCGCGAATATGGTGGCGAGTATGCGATGCGCCGCTCTGTTCATGATGGGCTTAGCTACATGGTTAAGAGCATTCGCTGGGTGCAGAATGGCGCGCAGCCTCAGGCGAGACTACGTGGTAAGGGCAGACGGGACCGCATGAGGGAGCAGACAGCCAACTTTGCTAATATCACGGGGCTTGGTAAGGATAAGAACCCGACTAAGGAGGGTGATTTGGGCTTGGGCAACGAGATTTCAGGCAGTTGGAAGAAGGGAGATTCAGATGAGGCTGATGGGCGGGAGGGCAAGCGTGCCATCAGTGAAGGCGATAAGGAGAACCGACCTGAGGACAAGCCCTCGTCTACAAACCCCCGGCCTGAGGGACAGGCTGAGGATAAGGATGTGGAGATGCGCGACGTTGCTAACGGAGCGAAAGCTGCCGCGACTGAAGAAAAGTGATTTTTTTGAAAGGACTCAGTTGGGAGAATTGCATGGGAAGAAAAATGGCATTTGGAGCTGCTGAGTATACTTTTATTTTTCGCCTTGTTATTATTATTCACACGGAACAGCGACATTGAGATGGATGGGTGTGGTGTGGCATTGTTTTTGTACATGAGAATACCCTGTTACCACTCATGATTGTGATAGTACATGTTCAACTCTAGTAATTTGTACAGTCGCCGCTGTGCGGCTTTTGCTTCCTTATGGTCTTCAAGGTGTCAGCGACTTCTATCGTCGTGTGTTTCCCTCATAATGTGTCCTTCGTCATCGCAGATGTCGCCCAAACTCCACCTGCTGCGTCATTCTCATTTCTATAGAGCCATGTTCGCCTTTGTATCTTCAAACCCACGCCTCCGATTCGTTTCGCGCTCCGTTTCTCGCACCGCTTCTCGCACCGCATCGACATCTTAGAAATCCGTCACCCGTCCGTTATAGCTCCAGTCGCCACCCCCGCCCCACCTCAACGGCTCGTTCTTCGGACCGCCTACTTCTCCCGTCTTAGGGTTCGTATCGCCTTCGAACTCTGGTGGTGCGCCTCTGAATAAGCCTTGGTTTATGCTATCGTCGTCTTTGGCCCCTGCGCTGCTCTTCCCTGTCGCGGCTGCTGCTGTTGTGGTATGGCTGGAGGGGTCTGTCTCGGCGGTGGTAGGGGCGGGAGGAGGGTCTTGGAAGGCGGAGGAGACGGAGGCGGCGCGTTGGAGGCGTTCGAATTCGGCTTGTTGGTCGGCGGGGAGTTTTGGTGGGGAGGGCCGGGAGGAGAATGTGGAGGAGGGGCGGGAGAGGGTTCTGAGGCGGATGAGGCGGAGGGGGAGAGTGAGGGAGCGCATGATGAGAGGTTTTGTCTGTTTGTTTCTTGTTGGTTTGTTTCTTGTTTGTTGGAGAGAGAGTGATGGGTTGAAGATGAAGAAGTGTGGGAGATGGTGATGATGGTGGGAGGTTGAGCCGAGGTTTAGGCTTTTGTGGGGCCGAGGCCGGGTCATTCCGGCGGAGGGACCGGATGAGATGATGGCTTCTACGAACATGACAATAATGACGTCTGACAAACTCATACTACCTATGGGATTGTAGGCTAGACGCAGCAGCAGCAGAAGAAGCGACAAGCACAGAAAGTTCGAGTCCGTTGGTTTGCAGAGTGCCAGGTTGATGCGCATCCGTGTAGAGGGGGAGGGGTTATCCTCTCGGTGAGCTGGGCGAATCAAACTGCTAGGTTGGGACAAGACATTAAAACAGGCTTGGGCAGCATTGCATGGCACATATTGCCTTTATCTAGAAGCACTTGCTGGAGATGATACGAGGCAAGAAGGAAGAAAGCTATACTTGGGGGAGTGCAGATAGATGGTCTAGTGGCTCGTAGGACAGTGCAACATCGGACGGCGGCTGTTTCGCCCACGGGGGAGGAATGTACTGTTTACATCCCAGGCATCTCTTCAAGGTCAAATAAATATTCCTCCTATACCTGCAGTCTTATTTGCTCTGCACACGCTACCTTGCAGCGAAATTATTTACAGTAATACCTTTGACGGGGCGAGTTACGCTTACAGAACCAGACGAGATGCAAGATGACGCGATAGCTTCATTCAGACAGACGAGGAAGAAGTGACTCGTTTCTTAGCTTCGGCCCGTGCCGGCACTAGTCCCATACTTGCAATAGCTTCAGATGGAGAGTACGCCTTAGTCAAAGAACCCGCGCCCGCCAAACCTGTTGCCAACTTGCACCTTGGCCTGGCCCTTTGCTGCCACAGAACCGGCGTGATTCATCGTCCGATCCGGGATGTTGTTGCCCTGAGACACGGCACTGTTAGCCCACTGGCTGCCGAGAAGGACGTATGCCGACTCATCGGCGTTGAGGTTCTGGATGTAGTTGTTCCCCTCGGCTGAGCCAGCCTTCTTCTCAACGGCTGCCGACATGGCATCATCAACGCCAGAAGCAGCGTCTTGAAGGGCCTTCAAACTTGTCTCGTCCGTTACCTCCTCAATTTCCACCTCAACAAGTACGCTATACGCGGTGATCCTCTCAGGGAATATCTTCTCGAGAGCATCCACGAACTCGATGATGTCCTCCAGCAGCTTGGTGAATTGCTTTGCGTCGTAAAGCGCCCATGTCGCCTTCTTCAGGAACGTCGTGCTTTTTTGCCTCTCGCGAGCTAGGCGTTTGAGACGGTCATGCAATTTCCGAATCGGCGGCTGCAACTCCTTCTCGTCAAAGCGCGGTGCCTTTTTGTCCGCCTCATATCGCTTGGATTTCTTCTGGGCGCTCGCAAAGAGCCCGTCAATCTCTTCCAGAATATCTTGGATCCGTTGGCTGTCCCTGTCCGGAGGCGCATTGGCGCGGAAGCGAGGGTCCTCGTTGATCTTCACGGCCACGCCCCATCGGGTGAGCCGCACTCTAGCGACGTCGAGTTTGAGTTGGCAGCGTTGGAAGTCTTCACCGAAGTGACGAGCTAATTGGATGTACTCGAAGCACTCGACGCAGTTGTTAAATAGTGCAGCAACGCCCAAAGCGCCGCTTACCGTGCCGAAGACTTCGGCCATCTTGTGGTGGGTGGAAAGACTGGGGTATTGGTATCAGGTGGATGTTTGAAGATGTCCGGTTGCGGAGGAGGAAGGGGATCATGTCAAACTAGTGAAGGCGTTCAGTGATTAAATAACTAAGACATAGAAGTACAACATGGGGCTGGCCAACAGAATCCAGACACGACAAATCATGATTGCCTTCTCGGTTGGGCATCAAACAAGGCAGACAGCGAGCGGGGGTGCTGAAGAAAACGGTCGTACATACAAGACGCACCTATCAGAACCGCACGTGATGCTAATGGGCCAACGCATGCAGAAACCCATGCTTATATGACAGAAATTGATGAGGCAGTGCTTTTAATTTGCTGGGGTGAGGGTCGACATCGTCATCGTAGAAGTTCACAGAAGACTGCTGCACAGATATGCCCGTTGCTTCAGGCACAACCGACACCCCCTTCATAGATAGCTGTAGGCTTTGTAGCCACACTTACAACTGGCTCTATTGGGGTACATGAGGCTCTGGTCGGAGATGCTCATACCGTACCTAAGAGCCTTCAGAGCCTGATGGAAGAAAGAGCCTGAAAACCCCACGTGGGTTTTACAAGGACTTGGTATCACTGACGATTGGTGCTTTTCAATGTTCGGCTATATCATCAGCCACATGTGGGTGAGCACGAGACCAGATGTTGTCCTGTCTCTTATCGAATCATTTATGCCATCCTGGCGGCCTGACGTCGGTGAGTTAACTATTGTATCTCGGAAACTAGGACGGTCGCACACAAGTCATGGATGGGAAAGTGGTTGCCTTTTGCCTTGTTGAAGACCCCTACTTTAAAGCTTTGAGCCGCGACCGCTTGTTGAAAATGGCATGGACATACGGCTGTGTATATGTTGGACTTGGCTTCCCGTGGCCTGGGCCTGCGAGTCTTTCTTCACATTCATGACAAGGCCATCGTCAACTAAGACTCGAATCTATTTCTCCTTTGGCGGAGCAGTGGCTTTATGTGAGTATGATGAAACGATTCACACAAAGTCAAGCCGCTAACATCGGTGAAGTACTTTGCTGAGGGTATCGTCTCGGCATCGCAGATACGAGCACCATGGCAATGAGTACACTCAACAGAGCCGATGAGATCATCGCCTCGGATAATGCCAAGGTCCAGATCGGCAACAATGTTCATCACGGGAACAACTTTTATGACATCAAGAACACGACGGAGCATAGAGATCCTATTGTTGAATGCCTTGTTGACCTGCTGGATACTGACCCTGAGGTTGAAAAAGGAAAGATCGAGAATATCAGAGGCGGACCGCTCAAGGACGCATACCAATGGGTTCTAGATCACGAGGATTTTCGAACCTGGCGTGATGATGAACAATGTCCAATGCTTTGGATTAGGGGAGGTCCTGGGAAAGGAAAGACCATGCTCTCGTGTGGAATCATCGACGAATTACATCCATCATCGAGGTTGGCGGGTGAAGAATCGGACACTCTGCTGACATACTTCTTCTGCCAAGGCGCTGATACACGCCAAAATAATGCCTTGAACGTGCTCCGCGGCCTCATCTACCTCCTTTGCCACCAGCAAACCTCTCTTCTTCAACGATACGTACTGCAGAAACACAAGCTAAACAAGCACTTGTTCGAGGGCGAGAACGCTTGGGTCTCTCTTTGTGCGATATTCCGCAATATATTACGCCATAAAGACCTCCCACTCACATATGTGATTATCGATGCTCTTGACGAATGCGAAGGTAATTTGCACGACCTATTGCAATTTATCTACGATTGCACGAAAATCTCGCCACGGATGAAATGGCTTGTCACAAGTAGAAACTGGTCCAGGATCGAGGGACACCTACGCTACGTCAAGATTCTCGATCTGGAGGTGAATAAAGAGGCAGTGAATGCTGCAATTGAGCACTATATCCGGGAAATGGTGCGAAGGCTGGACTTGAAAAACAACTACAACGAAGAAACCCAGTCGACTGTCGAAAACTATCTATTGAAAAACGCCAATGGTACTTTCCTCTGGGTGGCACTGGTCTGCCAATCCCTACGAAATCTGGGGCAAGCCCGGAGTTCAAAGATACTTGAGACCCTCAAGACTTTCCCTCCAGGACTGTCTGCTCTCTATCAGAGAATGCTGGATCAGATACTCGCCTTCAAGTCCTGTGAGAGAGATGTTTGCATGAGGTTACTCGCTGTGGTAGCCACCGTCTATCGTCCGTTATCACTGGAAGAATTGGATACCTTCGTTGAGCACCACGAGGAAGACAAGGTTGAGCGGATTGTCGAACGTTGTGGTACCTTTCTCATCGTTCGAGAGGACAGGACTGTTGACTTCGTCCACCAGTCTGCGAAAGAGTTTCTGTCAGCACATGCCAGTCGACTCTTTCCTTGCGGTGTGGAAGAGATGCACCAGAGACTTTTTGAGCAATCCTTGGGTGCCATGTTAAACACACTACAGCCTGATATGTACAGCATAGAGCATCCAGGCATTCCAATCAGCGGTATCAAAACGCCCACGCCAGACCCGTTATCGCGAGCAAGATATCCCTGTGTCTACTGGGTTGACCATCTTTGCAATGCCATCACGGAAAAAAATACCACACTGTCATATGTCCTCAAGGACGATGGAGCGCTGGATCGGTTCCTCCGTGAGAAGTACTTGTACTGGCTCGAGGCACTCAGCTTGCTCAAGAATATGCCAGCAGGAATGAAGGCTATGACAAAACTCGAGACACAGCTTGTAAGTTGATTTAACCCCGTTGAATACCATCACAAGCTAATAAGATTTCACAGAATGGGCGGACCGGTTGCTCCAAATTGCTTGCTCTGGTACAAGATGGACGCCGATTCATCATGTCATTCGGCTCGGTCATCAGCGACGCACCTCTCCAGGCATATGCATCAGCCCTGGTCTTTAGTCCCGAGAAGAGCATCATAAAACAATTATTCAAGGAGGAAATGCCAGGCTGGATAGAATCCCGACCAACTATGACCGACAAGTGGGATGCGTGTCTGATGACGTTCGACGGACATAATGAGAAGCTTTCTCAGGCCTCGATTGCGTTTTCACCCGAAGGACCGCGCGTTTTGACAGCGTCAGAGACACATGGCACCATCGACATTCGAGATGTTAGTGTCCAGGAGGCCAAAACGCAGGAAACGCACATTGATACTGCCAGTAAAGTTCTCGATACCGCGATTTCACCCTGTGGCCGGAGTGTTGCTATGCGATTATTCAGTGACACTCGCATTTGGGATGTTGCAGTCACCCCCCCTAAGCGAAATGTCTGTTTCTATCACTCCAAAAAAACTGAAATAACGTCGTTTTCCTTCTCAGACAATGGCAAAACTATCGCACTCGGTTTAGATACAGGCCACGTTCAGCTTTGGGATCCTGCAGTACGCAAACGCAATGGCACTCTCAGAAGAAACAACAACAGGGTCTCTTCAATCGCTGCCTCACATGATGGTCAGTATATCGCATCAAGGTTAAGATATTGCGATGACCGTGACATATCAAGGCCAAAGGGGTGTATGAGGTCAGAGATGCCACTGGACTGCTCCATCGAGATCTGGAACACTAAAGCCAGCCGCTCGGAGAAAACGATCAGCGGACACGACATGCTTGCTGGACCGATCACCTTCTCACCGCAGGGCGAGTACATCGCATCGGGCATCCATGGTGATACCTTCAAGATCTGGAATGCTAATACTAGCAACTGCCAGACAGCGATAAGAGGCCACGAGGGGGAAGTTACAGCAATCACTTTCTCACCTGATGGGAGGCGTGTCGCGTCAGGCTCTAAAGACAGGGATATTAGGGTCTGGGATATCACCACTGGTGACTGCGAAGCAACACTTTCGGGCCATGTCTCAGGAGTCATGTCGATTGCTTTCTCACCTGATGGCGAGCGAATCGCATCGGTATCAGGCGACTCTGCCATCAAGATCTGGGATGTGGCGAGACACTACGACCAGAATAACCTTGATTTCCATAAACACGAGATTCAGTCCATCGTGCTATCGCGAGATGGCCAACGTATTGTCTCGTTGGACCAGGGCTATCTCAGAATATGGGATACCACCACTGGTTACCGCCAGGGAACAATTGGTGCTCGCAGCTATCATGACACGCCGATCGTTCTCTCTCCTGATGGCCTTCGTATCGCATCAGGGCTCGATGACTTCAACATTACGATCTGGGACGGAAGGACTGGTTGTTATTGGTATACGCTCAAAGGCCATGTCGACCGGGTCACATCAATCGCCTTCTCGTCTGATGGTCAACTTATAGCATCAGGATCAAGAGACAGAACTGTGAGGATTTGGGATTCCTTGCATCGCCGTTGCCGGGCTACTTTTGATGGCCATGAGGGAGAAGTCTGGTCAGTGGCCATCTCACGTAATGGGCAGTTTGTCGCAGCAGGGTCACAGAGATCCATCAAGATCTGGAATGTCGCCAATCGTCGCTGCCAAGCAACTATTCGCGGTGTATTTTCCAAGCCTATTACGTTCTCACCTGACGGTGAGCGTATTGCATCGGCGTCACGAAAATCGGTCAAGATCTGGGATGCTATGAGCGGGTGTTGGGTAGTCATGATTCCCATGGCGCATGACGTCCAGTCTGTCTCCTTTGACAAGACCGGCAACAATATTCTTACAGACGCTGGAAAGTTCAAAATCAGTGAGGGAATACCTCCACCATCACAACCGAAAACAATATGGCATCAACTGCTCGGGACCACACCTGAGTATACTCCGCATCGTCCTGATGGGTATGGCATCAGTGCCAACAAGGACTGGATTACCTATAGAGGACACAACATTCTCTGGATCCCCGCAGAGTATCGTCCTCAAGTGGTGGCAATTTCAGGATTAAGTTTCGCCATGGGTTGTCGGTCAAAACGGGTCGTGCTATTTCGCTTTACCCAGGGGACGCCTTACAAGCACTTTTCGCAGAAGACAGCAGGGCCTCGGGGCGAAGCAATTCGTGAGGCTCTTCAAGAACCACTTGAGAAAATATTTTCTTTACTTAGTGTCTATTTGGTTTTCATTTTCGCTTTTTGTCGACCATTTCTATGGTCATCGCTATCGTCAAGAAGGGCCGGTATGGTCCAACGACTAAAATCCTAGTGTAAGATCGTTAGTTACTTTACATATGAATGATCTATCCATCTAGCTACTACATGAGCTGTTGAGTAACGGAACGTCTCTGGTGTGAGACTTTGTTGTGAGCACTGTCATGTCACCCCTGTGAACGAACCAAGGTTGAAGGCTCAACAACTTGGAACCTCCTGAAAACTGGCCTTCCAGAGGATACATCGAGTTCAAAAATATCACTGCATCCTACCAGTACGTATCCTGTCGAAAGCCGCTCTTGATGATAGCTACAAAGCCCAACATCTAGACCCGAGTCTGTTGCCTACAGAATCTGAGTCTGAATATTACCGCAGGTCAAAAACTCGGCAGGTGAGTCACTACACACGGTACATATTATTCATCTGAGGACTCACTCTATATATTAGCGGTAAAAGCACGTTACTCTTAACTCTCTTACGGCTTCTGGAGCTGTAATCCGGCAAGATTGAGCTAAATGGCATTGATATCAAGCAAGTGAGGCTAGATTTGCTACGACAACGGTGCTTCATCGCGGTGTCTCAAGATCCTCTGCTTTTACCCAACGAGACATTGTGGCATTGATGGCAGATGGTAGATTACAGGAAGTCATTGAAGACTTAGAACCAGCGACTTTCCCGCGTTTTAGGCAGATGGAATAGAGGTACACTGGTGGCTTTGAGAGGGTTCCCGGCTGAGCATTTAATATGAGAAGTTCATTTCTGTATACAGCAACCACAATGCTATGTATCATAACGAACTATCTGCTTGACCGCAGAAATGGAAATGTTTGTGGATTATTGATGTTTAAACCGATTATTTGGTGAGCACTACTTGTAAGAATTAGATACTATTGGAACAATATATTTATTTTTCTGGTATTATTTCTTTCACTTCATGAATGTTTTGTTAGGTGTTTTCTTTTTCCGGGTATCCAAGTCCGCCTAGTGTCGTCACTTTGCCAGCTGATTATGGTCCATACTCCCGAATGACACTCTTGGGCTCTACGTATGTGCCGAGAGGCTTGTACTCTATGTCGTTGTATCCAAATGACTTTGGTCCACCAATCTCAATGCCCAATGGAATATCTGTCCATCTTGGGGAGCAAGTGATGCCAATCACAGTAACACGGCACCCGTACTTGAATTCAGGGACACCCAAGGCTCGTCCGCTGCCGTTGTCAAGGACAGCGATTAGATCAGGCACCGAGGTAATGATACGGGTTGTCTTGCCATCTTCCGAGGTATGCTCTGCGAAGATGTTCTCATTCTTGAAGGGGATACGTAGGGTACCGCCAGTAGCGACGGCAGGGGCACGACCACTGCTGTTACTCTCTTCCTCGTCATTCTCACCAAAAGCCGCAATGTGGAGCGTTCCGTAAGAGTGGCCCTTGAAGAGACGGCGCTCAATCGCAACAATCTTGCCGCGGAACAAGACCTTGGCTGCTTCGGAACCACCAGCCTCTTCGATGATGGACTCGGCAACGGTAGAGAGGCGGTTGCTAGCCTCGCAGCGAGCGATGCTTCTGCCGATGCGCCAGGCAAGAGAGCAAGTGTTCAAGACACCGTAATCGCGAACATACTCAGCTTTTGTCGGTCTGGCCGCCATGCCCACTCGGCTACCCATCTCGGAGGTTGAGGCTCTGAGAGCGCGGTCGACGATTTCGTCATTTGATGTGCGTGTCATGACAATGCTCTTGCCATCTCCTGAATCGATGGCACAAGGTACCAACTCACCTGGCTTATGGACAGCGAGAGTCGTCTGCCAGTATGTAGGATAGGCACGGCCCATCCAGTCTCCATCAATGACGGGGGCATCGAAGAAGCGTGAGGATCCCACAAGCATGGGCTCCATACCGTTGGCACCACCAATCTCCAGGCCCATGACAGCGTCAATCTTCTTGTGGCCTAGATACTCCATCAGGACCTCGAAGGCACCTACTGTCTCGAGAGACTGGAGACGCTCGACTGACACTGCGGGGGATCCCATGTGGCCACCCCAGTAGATGATGTCGTCTTCCTTCAGAGCGGAATGGTCAATGATGCGGATAGTGTGGCCGGCACGGACGATGTCGCGCAATTGGATGAAACTCGGGGCTGGAGTACCACCGCCAGCACATCCAAGCACATAGCAGCCATCGGCCAGCCACTGAAGATCAGTCTCGTTGAGGAGCCACTCAGGGACACCCTCGGCATTCAGCTTGATCTCTGGCCTGTAGGCGAAAGGGTCAACGTGGGGGACATCAATAGTTTTGACGGCCAGGTTCTTGGACTCTTCAACAGGGATCTCGACATCGTATCCATCGTCCTCCTCATCTTGAACCTGAAGCAGTGCCCCTGCGTGGAAGTCGATGTCACCAACCGCCTTGACAATTGTGCGGATCTGGTTGGCGACGTATTGCAGCGGGATGCTCTCCACTTCGGCGATAGATATGCTCTCAGGAATAGCACCGGTCTCAATAGCTCGCTTGACAGCCAACTCTTTGGCATGTTGTATAGCCTGTGCCTCGGTTTGATTGGTAGTGTTCTGTACAATATCCACACTTCCGCAGACACGCGAGATGGCGGCACCGACAGCGTTGGCCACATCATGGAAAGGCGGCCGGATGACCTTGGAGGCACCAGAAATGTTATCTGGCGCAAGGACGGCACCGCCACCAACCAAGAGCACGGGCAGAGGCTCCGCCGATGTCTTGATAACGTCGACAGCGCCATCTAGCAACGTTTGGATGCAGGCCTTGGCTTGCTCAACAAAGTCGGGGCTCAGATGGGCGACCTTGGACTTATCTCCCATTTCCGCAACTCCAAGGGCCACAGCAATGTCAGAGGCTGTGCAAGTCTTGCCGCCGAATACGAGACCCTCTTCGAGCAGATAGTGGCCGACGGACTCCGGGCCAACCTTGACTTTGCCATCAACTTCACGGACATGAGAGCCACCACCAAGGCCAACAGAGTGCAATTGCGGCATAGAGTAGTTGACTCTCACTCCGGTAACCGTCACATACGCAGAAGCCTGTCTGGGAAGACCACTGGGGAGGATGACACCAACATCTGCTGTGGTACCACCAATATCGACAACGATGGCTGATGAATCACCGCCAGCATCAATGCCGGCCAGGTAGGCAGCACCTCGCATGGAGTTTGTGGCTCCCGAGGAGAAAGTCCGAATGGGAACCTTGGCTGCCGATGCGGAGTCCAGAATGGTGCCATCGTTTTGTGTGATGAACAGAGGGCATGTTAGGTTGAGCTTCTTCATAGCAAGACGGAATCGCTTGACCGTTTTGCGTGCGTATTCAAGGATAGCGGCGTTGAGAATACTGGCATTCTCTCGCTCAAGGAAACCAATGTTGGCCACCTCATGAGAGCAGACAACATCGACACCAGGCAGCTCCCGCTGGACAATGGCCCGCACATGGTTTTCTTGCTGGAAAGTCTCATCTATAGGAGAGAAGACACCGGCGATGACGACGGCGCTCAGACCAAGTTCCTTGATCTTCTTGCATTCCTCGACGACCTGGTCCTCATTAATGGGCGCCTCTTGTGAGCCATCGATGTGGAGTCCTCCGTCGACAATACAGCAGTAGCCGTTCAAGATGGAGGCCAGATCCGCTGGGAAGTCAGAGAAGGGAGGCACCTCACGGAGGAATGAGCGAGATAGACGCAGAACCGCGACTTTGCGCAGTCGACGAGCGTCTCTCTCCAGGACGGCATTGATGAAGTGTGTCGTGCCGACAGTGACACTGGCGATGCGGGATGGATGAATGTTCCCAGCCTCTATGACAGCTCGAACGGCCGTCTCGATACCAGCGGTAGCATCGGGTGTTGTGGGCGTTTTCTTGAATGTGATAACGCCTCGGTTGGCGTCACCCTGGGAGGCCAAAGCAACATCGATGGCTACAGCATCGGTGTTGGTTCCGCCGACGTCTACGCCAATGCGGACAGTCTTGCTCAGGGTCATGGCTTCAGTCTGTTATTCTTGAATAGTAATGGTAAAGTAAATAAAATGAGTGAAATGAATGCTCCTTTTTAGACCTTGTCTCGCTATGAAGCAGACGGGCGACTCATCCAGACAGAGACACAGGACAAACAAAAGACGACGGCCCTCAAATTATCAGCCGCCAATCGACGCTCATCTATAAGTTCGAGGCTCCGGAATTCCGGCTTCGGATACAATGGACTCGTGTTAAAGCAAACGATTACCCAACATCAATATTGGGTCGTTATCTTCGCGCTACCGCCCCGAAGAATAATGAGCGGATGTTATCAATAAATATTGGAAAATTGCCGCCACCTCCGGTCACCGTCTCCGGTTATTTATGTAGCGTTTCCCACTTCTCCTTGGGAAAAGGAGTATTAGGTGGCTCCCGAATATCGGTTCGGCTTTTAGCCGCTATCAATGAGAGCCGCTATCAGCGACTAGCGAATCGCATGATAAGTCTTACTCGTATTCAGATGGTGGAGTTGGCCCAACATTCTAGCGTTCTGGCGAGAGTAATCCGACGCTTATCATCATTCAGTAGTACTACTAACATGAGTCGGTTTACGATGATTGGGAGGCTAGTACACTTGGGCCGATTTCGTCCCGTGTCTGATCCTCGTAAACGGGATTTCCCCATTCCAGACTCCCTCTCCGTCCTTTATCTTTACTTGGTCTCATCTATCTTTCCATGTAGTGCTGGTGTATAGAGTTGTCTTGAGATCATGTCGTCTTGAAAAATCCACAACACATTAAGCCTTGGTCATGTAATAATAAGTAGTAATGTAGCAACACTAGTGAGCACTACTCTGAAAGGAGTGGATGCCTATACTACTTGCATATCTCATCCCAGGAACCACATGTTGGCCGCGTGCATCCGTGGGGGGAAAAGCTGGGGTATGGAGAACTATTCATTCGTTATCCGAGGTAGCATAGTTATCCCAGACCTGTGTGTTCCGTGGCATCTCCATAGCTTCGTAGAACCCACATGCAGGACATCCCGTTTTGGTATTCTATCTTGCGTAATGATAACCGACAGTTGGTCGATGATAATAACTGATTGGAGCTGAGTGATGACAACCCTAGAGCGATCCGGCTATGATCAGCATCATTAACCGGCTAAGTGTGGCTTGGCTTCAATGTCTGTTATCTCGTAGCGTCTCCACTATCCCTGAGACCCTGATTCAGTGTCGATAAGGTTTCTCAGCGCCCTTCGGTCTTGGTGGTATAATAGAGAAACACGATCGTGCCCTGTTTGTCGCGTGAGTCTTGTGATGTGATCTCCATCATCTTCCATTTACTCCTCTAACACCCTATTTTCCTTTCAAAGTGAGCCAACATGGTCGTTGCCTCCTTCAAAAAGTGGGCTCGTTTGCCCAGTGTTGACGGCACCCGCGCCAACATCTGGATCTTGTTGTTGTTGTTATTATTAACGTCCTATTGGTGCTAAATACACAGGCCTATCTAGGCATCTGGACGGTAGGAGCCAGCCAAGGTCTTTATCGCATCCATGGATACAATATTGGGTCACCTCCACGTGGTCCTGTCAGTTCAAGACCGGCCTAACTGGCCAGCAAGCTGCCAGAGAATAGCCGGAGGTGTTGACCTTATAGCCGTTCGCTACGTTTCGCCGGACAAAGGAAAGGATTCGAGGCCTAGGGCCTCAGGATTCAGGCACCAGGATGAAAAACCCTCCTTGCAGAGGGGAAAAACCTGAGTGTTGGCTGCTGAGCCCTCTATGAGGTCTAGCAAGTGGTTCAGGGCAGGCCGAGGCTTGCGAGCCAACATCTGGATCAATGACGATATTCGTCCTTTGGAGCCAGCAAGGCGAACTTGGGGCACTATTACCTTCATATCTTTCTGGTTAGTGAACCAGGTTGCTAGTATGCCTCTCCCAAGTTACGAACAGGCTTTTCCAAGCCTAGCAGTGCAACATTGAACTAACAGGCGCTCAAAGTTTCAAATTGGCAGCTTGGAGCATCCCTTGTGGCGACTGGTCTTAGTGTCTGGCAAGCCATTCTTGCCACTATCGTTGGCAAGATCATCATCAGTTTTGTCGCCATCTTCAATGGCTTTGTGGGCGCAGAATGGCATATCGGCTTCCCTGTGATGTCACGATATGTCTGGGGCCCCTATGGATCATTTATCCACATTGTTCAAAGGATCATTCTCAGTCTGGTGTGGTTTTCTGTGCAGTCATGGACCGGTGGCCTTTCCGTTGCCGTCATGCTGTCAGCCATCTTCCCCAGCTTCCAGAATCTCCAGAATGTCTTCCCGGAGTCTTCGCACCTCGAGACCAAGCAATTTGTCGGCTGGATTTTGTTCAATGTAGCCATGGCCACGGTCCTATGGATTCCTCCCCACAAGGTTCAGCGCATGCTTGCCTTCTTCAACCTTGCGGCATCAATCACCCTCGTCTCTATCATGATTTGGTCTCTGGCCAGGGCTCAAGGTGGCGGCCCTCTGCTTTCCGCTACGTCAAAGCCCATGACCTCCTCAGAACTGGGATGGAATATTGTTTCCGGTATCAGCACAGTTATTGGAGGCATTGCCGTGGGCTTGACCAACCAAAACGACTATAGTCGGTTCGCCCGCAAGCCTGGTGACCAGGTTTTCGGACAATGGTTCTCCATCATGTAAGTTTCAGGCCTAACCATCATGAAACTGGGAGGAAGAATTCTGGGTGTCTAATTCTGAGTACAGGTTTTTCGGAACCCTCTTCCCTCTGTTTGGCTGCCTCACTGCATCTGCCACTCAAGGCATCTATGGCCAGGCCCTCTGGAACCCTCGTATGTTGCAACCCAGTTCGCCCCCTCGTTATTTACTAACAAGCCATGATTAGCTGTTATTTGCCAGATGTGGCTTGACGATGGCTATACTTCCGGTTCCCGAGCTGCTGCTTTCTTTGCTGGCCTCGGTATCCTTCTCTGCCAGGTCGGTATCAATGTCACGGATAACGCGTTCAGCGCGGGCATGGACCTTGCCGGTCTTCTCAGCACTTACTTCAACATCCGTCGCGGCGCTTATATCGGCTTGATTCTCAGCATTTGCCTCTGCCCATGGGAGCTCCTCTCCTCCGCCGCTGTCTTCATCTCGGTCCTGTCGGCTTATAGTGTCTTCCTCGGACCCGTTGTCGGTATCCAAGTGTGCGAGTACTGGGTCCTTCGTAACCGCCGTATCAAGCTCAGCGACCTGTACAACCCCAAGCCAGACAGCATCTATTACTATTTCCACGGATTCAACATCAGGAGTTTCATCTCCTGGGCGCTCGGATTTGCGACTCAACTTCCAGGTTTTGCCCAAGCCGTCACTCCAGACAAAGTCCAAGTCTCACAGGCGTGGACCAACCTGTATTATCTCGCATTTCCTCTTGGTTTCACAATTTCCTTCACAGTGCACTACATCATCAACAAATTCTTCCCACCGGAGGGACTTGGCGTCATTGATGATGTTGACTATTATGGAACCTTTACCCCAGAAGAGACTGCAAAACTGGGCATTGAACCTTATGATTCTGTAGGAATAGAGGCTAAGTCCGACAGTGCATGACCGACTTTGATGTCGAGTTTGGACTTGGAAGCAAAGGGCTTTCAAGTACGGAATAATAATGTCTTGATGTTTCTTTAAAATAGCTAAATATATATTCAATCTAATAACAGACAGCACAGCCGTCTGGTAACCCTAGACAATTCTGGCCTTTATAATTGACTGATTGGCTCAATGATTACAATGAGTGAATGCTTACGAAGGAGGCACGGGGAATGGCCAATTTGGCGGCCCCAAGTAGGGTGGGATGGTCATTTGTGAGACCCCCCAAGTGTGTACGAAGTATGATCTGTTATACTACGCTTGCAGTTCGGTGGGGGTGCAAAATGGGGCCACCATTTTCCATCGGTTCAGGAGTGCGAGCATATTTGGCGTCGCGAAATGGGATTGACCTTCATTATTACTACCAGAATCAGTTACGAGCACTACTATAACTCACTCAAGCTCTCCATAAAGAGGAAGAAATGGATTCACTGGTACTAATTTGACTAAGTTGAATCATTCGACTGTACGGAGCATGGACAGACTCGTATGCCTCGGCTCCGCAGTTTTTCAGGCTTCAAGGGGTCTCCGTATCCACATATCACACATACGTGCCGTTACATTTGTTGTATAACGCGTTGTGCAGACCATGGTCATCACCATACTCCGAGGGGGACTCGGAATCTTTATTCAATACCCTGCATCACGTCCATCCATCCAACAATGTTGGCGTTATCCACCAGCAATGGGTTGATTGGCTGCACATCTGCACATTTTTATGTACGAAGGTATACGCCTTGTCAAATAATAATACACAGATGCTGTATTACTACGAGTATGGCGAGTGAACGAATCAGAACACGCCTAACTCTGCAGTCAATGCCCAAGACACGTGGTGGATGCCCAATTCTCGGCCTGGTCATGTCTTGGTCCTGACATGAATTCTAGAGTCATAAAGTCCTTATCCCTACCTGCCTGTATTCCCGAATGCTCCACGTTGGGCTAATCATTCCTCTCTCGACTGAGCGCTACACGTTCCACGATTGCGTACGGGCCTTGTAACTTACCCATCATGGAGGTTACCGGCGGCGTTTCCACTCTCCTCGACCTTTCTACGAGGGTCATCTTCCTGTGCGCCCAGTATTCCACAGGCGTAAAAAATGCCAAAGCCGAGATCAAAAAGCTTCACGACGAGGCTATCCAGCTCAAGGGGGTTCTGGAAGAGATCCAGAAGCTGTGTGACAGCCCTGATGGCGCGAAGCTCAGAAGCACCAGTCAGCTAGTCGACGCCATCCAGAATGGTAAATTGCAGCTGCAGAAGCTGGAGGAAGACCTTTCCCCTGAAAGAAATCATCAGTCAATCTGCTGCATCAGCCTGCGCACTCTGAAATGGCCCTTTCAGACCAAGGAGGTGGAGAAGATTATCCATGATATGAATCGGTACAGAGAGGTCATTTCTACAGCTCTTCAAGTGGACCAGACGTAAGTGAGCCATCTGTGAATCCCAAAAACCAATTCCTGACCCCTCATAAGGAACATCATCCTAGGTCTCTCTCAAAAGGCAGAGAAGGCAGAGCTGGCAGAGCTCAAACAACTCGTTGTTGAGGGAGCTGCATTTGACTCTGACTATGAGGGGCGCAGCCCGAAATGCCTCCCAAACACTCGGGTTGAGTTTCTCAAGGATGTAGCTCATTGGGCCGAAGACCCCAAGTCACACATCATTTTTTGGTTGAATGGAATGGCTGGAACCGGAAAGTCCACTATCTCTCGAACAGTCTCCCAGTCCTTTGCGGAAAGCAAACACCTTGGAGCTAGTTACTTTTTCAAGAGGGGCGAAACTGACCGAGCCGGGCTATCCAAGTTTGTTACAACAATTGCTGCCGATCTGGTTGTCAAACAGCCAGCAATTGCACCCTTTGTGAAGGAAGCCATCGATGAAGACTCTATTCTGAGGAAGTCAGTACCAGAGCAATTCGAAAAAATGATTCTTGAACCTCTATCGAAACTTTCGCCAAATTCCGGACACGAAGGCTGTGTTAAATCCCCCATCATCATCGTTGTTGATGCCTTGGATGAATGCCAGGAGGATGACGATATGAGGCTCGTCATTGATCTCTTTTCACGCGCTCAGAATTTGCAGCATCCGAGGCTGAAAATCTTCATTACGAGTCGACCCGAACTTCAGATTCGTCTTGGTTTCACGGCAATTAATGGACACTATCAGGATTTCATTCTTCACAGAATAGATGATTCCGTTATTAAGCACGACATTTACCTCTTTTTTCAGCACGAGCTCTTCAAGATCCGATGCGACTATAACAATTCAGTGCCAGTGGCCCGACGGCTGCCAGACTCCTGGCCTAGCGATGACAACATTAGAATTCTAGTGGAAATGGCTGCGCCGCTGTTTATTTTCGCGTCAACCATATGTCGTTTCATCAATGAACGCAGACATGGCAATCCAGAAATGCTCCTCAACAAGGTTCTCAAGTACAAAACACAAAGTCAGGAATCGAAACTTGATGCAACATATCTGCCAGTTCTAAATCAACTGCTCATTGGTCTGTCCGTACGGGAGAAGAATAATGTGGTTCAACAATTTCAGTACATTGTTGGATCCATCGTCATTCTTTTTAGCCCCCTTTCAACCACTGCGTTATCGACGATTCTCGACGTTCACCTAGAAGCTGTTTATGCTCGGCTTGACTTATTGCATTCAGTCCTCGATATCCCACAGTCAGCAGAGGTACCAGTGAGGCTTCTACATCTGTCCTTCCGTGACTTTTTGTTGGATCCAGAGAAGCGTGATAAGAACCCGTTCTGGGTGGATGAGAAAGAGGCGCACGCGAAGATGGCAGACAATTGCCTGTGTTTGTTGAACACTCTGAAACCAGATCTCTGCGATATTCAAGCCCCAGGTACGCCACAGCAAGAAATCGACTGTGCTCTACCACCAGAGCTTCAATACGCTTGTTTGTACTGGGTCAACCATGTACAGCAGGCAGGAACTCAGCTCACAGATGGAGACCAAGTCCACGGGATTTTATTGCGCCATTTTCTTCATTGGATGGAAGCATTGAGTCTAATGGGGAGAGCGTTTGAAAGCATAGGCCTGGTTCAAGTTTTGCGGTCCCTTGCGAAGGTGGGTAATTCACACATGTCATATTCTATCGACTGACATTCACTGACAATCTTCAACACAGCCTCAATCTAGCCGAGAGTTATCTGAGTTTCTCGATGATGCTGAGCGCTTTATACTTGCAAACATCTCTACTATTGAGTCTTGGCCGCTTCAGATCTACTCTTTGCTAGTGTTTGCACCAAAAGAGAGTAAAGTGCGGATCACCTTCAATAACAGTATCCCCTCTTGGCTATCCCTTGCGCCAGAAATCGACTCAAAGTGGAGCCCATGCCTTCAGATTCTAGAGGGTCATCAAAGCGATGTAGTATCTATTGCCTTCTCTCATGACTCGGAATTATTGGTCTCGGGCTCATGGGACCATACTGCAAGGCTCTGGAACAGTAATACGGGCGAATGTCTACAGGAGCTGAAGCATAGTAGTCAGATCTACTCAGTCTCTTTTTCATACAACTCGACGCTTATAGCATCTGCCTCAGCAGATAAGTCAATCCGTATTTGGCGCACCAAAACAGGCGATTGTGTGCATATACTTGAAGGACATTCTATGGAAGTTAATTCAGTGGCCTTTTCACATAACTCATTACATATAGCGTCGGGAAGCGATGATGAAACAGTCCGTGTATGGGATGCCAGCACCGGAAAATGTGTGTATACGTTTCTGGGTCATGACGACTGTATCTATTCTGTGGCCTTCTCGCACAATTCAGCGCTTGTGGCATCAGCGTCGAGTGACGACAGCGTCCGGATCTGGCAAGTCGATACGGCAACCTGCCTGCATACTTTTAGCACATGGCAACACTGCTCTTTCCGTTGCCTTTTCACACGACTCTGCACTTTTGGCCTCTGGTTCATCAAGCGGACAAATACGAATTTGGAAAGTCGACACAGGCCATTGCGTGCATCAGTTCGACACCAAAACTAGCATGTATGTCTCTGTGGCCTTCTCGCCCAATTCGGCTCTTATCGCTTCTCCTTGGAGTGGCGAATGTATAAGAATCTGGTCAACGGATACAGGAGACTGCCTTCAAGAATTCAACGGCCACAGATTGTATGTTAAGTCAGTGGCTTTTTCGCACGACTCTAAACGTATCGCATCAGGCTCATTGGACAAGACGATCCGTATTTGGAATGTCGATATTGAGGATGATAGTGCAGCCATTTTAAAATCCCCTCAAGTCTCACACAGATTGGGTCATAACATACAGGAATCCAAATGCCATAAAGGCGCCGTTCATTGTGTTGTCCTCTCGCCTAATGCGGTACTCATAGCGTCACAGGCTTACTCGGACGAGACGATCCGCATCTGGCGCGCCGATACTGGCGAGTGCATTCAAGAACTCAATCACGATGGAAACCTTAACTCGTCTCTGCCTCCTGTTTTTGCGCATGACTCGTCACTTCTCGCGTCCGGGACACACAATGGTACAAATTACATCTGGCGACCCGATACAGGCGATCGTGTTCATCAATTCAAAAATTGTTTCGATTCAATTCTGGCTGCTGCTTTTTCTTGCGACTCGATTTTTTTGGCCTCAGCTTCAGTGGACTTGAGTTTTAATAAAGGAGCTGTTGAAGTTTGGCGCGTCGAGACAGGTGACCGTATTCTCAAACTTACAGATCTTAGCAACGGGGTCGTCGTCTCCGTTTCCTTCTCGCCAAACTCAGCTCTCATAGCAACAGGCTCACGTGATGGCACAGTGCGGATTTATGATGTCAAAACTGGCAAGTGCATCCATAAACTGAAGGGTCATTCTGAACTTATTCGGTCAATTGCATTTTCTAATGACTCTGCACTCGTTGCATCTACCTCGAGTACAAATATATTCATCTGGGGTGTTGACACAGGCAACTACGTGCGGACATTGGAGCACCCGGGCCATGATATAGAAATGTGGGTCACATCAGTGGCATTTTCAAACGACTCATCGCTCATCGCATCGGCTACAACCAATAAGACTGTGGGGATCTGGAACACGAAGACGGGAGAGTTAGTCCAGGAGCTTAATCTCGGGGTTGAACCCCGCCGCCTAGAATTTGAAGGTGATCAGCTTCGATTAAATACGGATGCGGGCTCTATCGACATAGATGCCAATTGGCATCTGAATGCTTCTTCCGCCCGGAACTGCCGTCGTTTTGGCTACGGCTTTGTTCAAGATGGACGCTGGATTATGTGGTGTGACGCCAACTTACTCAGGCTACCAATGGAATATGAACTTCAATGCTCAGCTGTGGCAGGATCTACAGTTGTAATTGGTTGTAACTCAGGTAGGGTCATTGTCATTGGCTTCTCAACCGATAATTTGCCAAAGATGATCTAGTATTGGATCAAGGAACGTGTATCTAGAGGATAGTTGTTTGATAACGCCTACTTTGTTGTTAGTTATCTCTAAACATAAAATAAGCAGGAACTCATCCTATAATATCCTTGGCATCCATATCTGGCTTCCCAGCGACGCTGGTAGGCCAATAGAGGATCAATTATATTGCGCCTAGTCTTAAAAGTGGAAAGATAAAGTTGTATATCTTCGTCTTCCTCACCCATCCGGGCCAAGGGTTGACCATATATTCGAGCTGGCGTTGGGTAGATTTCCGTGCCACACCATTCCATCTTTGAAGAATGACTGAGTAAAGGTCCAGGTCTACCCTCCAACTACTTCTCCAAGTAAGTTTCGAACGTCTGCTGTTATAGCAAAGGATACAAGCGTGTCCTTCACCTGTGTTCCATAATTCCATTATATATAGTTCAGGCATCTAGTTCGCTGCTATTGTTGCCCTGCCGATCAAATCCTGGACTAAAATTGTGATGCTGTCTGAGTGCAGTATTTGAGACGTCAACGCTACGACTCACAGCCTACTCCAGCGAGGATCGTGTAGAAGTTTGCCATTTAGGAGGTCAATTTCCGTGAAGTCAACGAAGAAATGGACAGCATCAAGAAAAAGTGAGGCCGTTAAAAGACAAAGTCCCCGACTCTATCTTACTTTTGCAATTCCCAATTCTCTATTAGTCAGGCGCTTCCCGCGGTCAGGATATAGGTGAATGTTGTGGTCTTCGAAAAGATCAAGTTCCCTCAGATCTGACAACTAGTGTGCGACCAGGCTCTTGTAGTCTAAATTGTGAGATGAACGTTAGCTTCATCAAAAATTGAAATATCTAGGAAGAGGTTTGGACATGCCATGTTCAGTTTCCGACTGCCAGCCAACATTAACATGGTGCCAGACCTCATGGCGGATCCAGTGGAAGTTTGTGAAACTTTGATACACGAGTGTCGATATCGCCATTGGAGCTATGACACGATAAAATTGACGTCGAATGAGTAGTCCGGTGACAATCTCAGCCTCTGGAAACCGTCGTACCCTTCTGTATAGCCCGCCCAGTTTATTGAGATGGCCATGTTACCTAGTACTCAGACTCCAAGCTCAATAGTCAATCCTGGTTGCCCTTGGCTAGTTCCTGATCGCTTCCATGTTGTGATCGTGCATAAGAAGCTGTATAGTGTTTGAGTAAAGGTAATAGCGTTACTGTATATGGCTCTGATCATTAGCTACTGTAACTTTGGAAATGAATCCCGACCAATAAGAGCTCCATGATACGACCGAAACATTGCGTACCGGTTTACTGTACTTTCTGAATCTTCCATCGACTGGCAGTTATCGCAATCGTATTCCTGAAGTTTCATAAAAAGGGAAATATGTTGGATGTGGTTGATTCTTCTCCTGCTTTCACCATGAACCACGCCTTTCAGCTTCCTCAGGCGCCCCTGGTCGAGAATGAGATGGTGGAAATTATGTTCCTCAAAAAGAAAACCAATGCTAGTCTCTGCTCACTCTAGCATGGCCTGTACGGGCAAGCGACTCTGTTTGGGATCGAAATCCCCCGCAACAATGTCAAAGATCATAAGCATCAGCTCCGCCGGTAGATCGTTGCAATCTGCCATTATAAGCTAATGCATGAGTTCAATATTGATGTCGTACGACCTATTGCAAAATGAAAGTGGGGATACTTGGAATTCTCGGAATCAAAGATAAACCATGAGAAAAAAAGACAGTCAGCGCATAGGCTTTACGTGTATGCAAGGCTCCCTTCACAGATGTCTTGGTCTCGGTAATTTGCATCAACGATTGCAATGACTGATGAGAGGGAGAAACAAAGATTCTCTCCTGGGGTTTTTGTCTTGTACATTGAAGTTGAACTTTACCTCATTGGAGTCAACTTTAAGTTTGAGCCAGCCAGGGAAGGTTAGGCAACACAGTCAAGACCACGCCACCGCAGCCAACAGACCATCATATACATTCCATTTCCTAGTCACTGTATTTGAGGGCTAGGTATACCGTTTGGTGCATCCGAGTTCTATCTGTGCGAGGCCCTCCGCGGAAGGGGAATAATAAAAACTCGAAAAACTGGATGCAGCCGCAACATTAGAGCCAAGTTCCCTATAAGGTGGTACGTGGGCTGAACAATAATGCGAAGAGGGGGAGGTTGATAAGTCTCTCGGTTGAATGAGTGAAGGTTTGGGGGGAGTGCGTCCCTCTCCTTCGAGACAAAGAGGTTCATCGGAATGAAAAGAGATGATATACCCTAAGAGTTGGGGATGGCTCTTAATGGACTGTCACAAACTGCGATTACTTTTCCTATGACCTAATTCTATATCGAGGCACTTGATAACTCAGAATGAGAGATTGCGTGGCATCATAACCTCCAAATCCAAACCTCCAAATCCAAACATCTCACGTCAGCCTGTCAGCATATTTACAGCTTCCCGAGAGTGTTCCCCAACTCAGCTCCTCGGGCCGTGGCAGCCTTGACAGCCTTATCCACTGTGTCTTTGAAGCCCAATGCGTCAAATGTCTGGAGTGCGGCATGCGTGGTTCCATTGGGGCTGGTCACGTTCTGGCGCAGCTGACCAGGCTCATCAGACGACTCGGCAAGCATCTTGCCAGCTCCCAAGCATGTCTGCTTAGCCAAACGAGTGGCCTGCTCTTTCGGCAAGCCCAAGGCGGTGGCACTGGCAATGAGATGCTCCACCATGGCGAAGAAGTAAGCAGGGCCAGATCCTGCTCGGTGTTAATTAGGCACAAAACACTGAACTCCGTTGACAAACTTACCGGACAGGCCGGTAACGACATCGAGCAGCTCTTCTCGATCGACCCACTCAGTAGCTTTGCTGACACTTCCAAGCAGAGCATTGACCAACTCCTTCTCGTCGGCTGTCACATCCTCGCTGGCAAAAAGCCCCGAGGCGCCTTCACCAACCAGGGCGGGAGTGTTGGGCATGACACGAACAATATGTGCCGTCTTTCCCTCACTCGTTCTAAGCCACGCTTTCAAACTATCTAGTGTAATGCCGGCGGCAATGCTGACAACGATGGGTAGTGTGGTGCGCTGTGACCAGGAGGCGCCCAGTTCCTCGCACACGGTCTTGGTAACCTGTGGCTTGACAGCAATGATGACGATATCCGCGTCTTTGCTAGCCTCGACATTAGAAGTCGTTGTCCGCACACCAGTAGCGGCCAGTTTCTCTCGGTTGACGTCCCATGGCTCCGAAACGAAGATGTTCTGCTTGTTGATGCCCTGGTTGGCCAGGCCTCCAATAATGGCAGCGGCCATGTTGCCGCCGCCAATAAAGGCTATCTTGCTGTTCTGAAGTGACGCAGCCATGGCAATATTAGCACTGAAGAGCCTTTGAAATGACAGCTCTGTTGTTTGAAAAGACTTGAAGATGGCTTGACGTTTGGTGGCATCTAAAATCACGCCGCATTGGTGGAGAAACTCCGGTCCGGCTTCTATCGGCAGAGTGGGGAGTCTAAGAGGGGCACAATTGACCGGTGTCGGCAGAATCGGAGATTGTTGTTCCGTATTTTTTAAGGGTCAACGTTTACCCGTAGATCGCTCTTTTAGGTAGGGCTGCCTAAGGTAGAGGTAGTTAGGCAGAACTGTCCGGGACAAGGTGATGAATTTTCTGAAGCAAACACTATTTATAGGGACGTATATACAAAACTGCATCTTCTAGACTTGATATGCCGCGATGTCTGTTATTTTGGCATATGATTTTGAATATATAATTCAGTTATATGATCTTGTCATATATTCGGTTCTTTGTATTACTATATATATAGGTACTGTACTCCGTAGGTAAGTCAAGGTCCTTGACTAATAGGTTTCTCTTTTTTCTCTCCTCTTTTATCGCGTGATGCCGTTCAAATTACTACTACGACTATATACGAAGATACGAAGATACGAAGTATGAGTAAATCTCCTTACCTTGTCAGAAGCTAATATTATACCCGACTGGCGTGGGGCCGCTCAGTCGGCCCAAGGGCGGCACTCGGGAATATAATATCCAATAGAAGACATGAAGGGACATACTACCTACTGCTAAAGCTGATCATTTTGACATCAATTTAAGCAACATGGCAATAGATGAGACATGTCACGCGTTCAAGGGAATACCATTACGCGAATAAAATATCCTCTGAGACATTATGCCCCCCGCTTCGAGAGCTAAACTCGTAATTACACTAAAATCCCTTACCCCGGCCCTGGCCACTGAAGAAAGGGAGTAATAATAGGCTGCAGACTGGCAGCAGTGCATAGCAAGGACCCATCGGAGGGTAGTATCGATGGTCACGATACGAGAACGCCTCAACTGTATGTCACAGAAGGGTGGATGTCAGTGGTCCAAGTGGCTGCGCCCATCATCACGACCCTTGAGAAGGATGCTGGGAGATTTTGCTAAAACAGCCGAGTAGTTTTCTACTGGGTATAGCACTCCGTAGTGCAGGCACGGCACAAAACATTCTCCCTTTGCTGACAACATCACTCAGCATGAATCATGCTTATTATCCCTGCTTGCATCCTCCATCTGGGGCGCGTCTTCTATGAGATATTATATTAGCCCTGCTCCTTGAAAATACCGACACGGGCTGGGGGGAGGGGGGCGGCCTCGAGTCACGCGACCCATTGGAGCTGGAATCAGTGTGGCGTAACCGCATATGTGCAACATTCCAACTAGTATCCATTCCTGGAAATATGGCACGCGACACGAACTCTTTGGGCCGCTCATGTTTGAGGGACTAATACTGGTCAGTACCTGACCGGCGGTGACTGCCCCTATGTAGGGCTAAGTCCGTCCCTTCGAAGTTTATCTTGTTTGTTATAAGGATCACGATCCTATACGAGACCAAGCTTATTTTGCACATTCAAGTATTCGGATATGCGACCGTCACTCTTCCCTCCTTGCTTCAACGCCAGGATATCACGATGATCACCTCACATGGTCCTCAACGGCCAGCTTTGGCTGCAACTGACTGTCAACATGCTATGCATGCGACGGGGCGCCGATTCGCCGGCACCATGGCCTCCGCACTTTTTCTCTGCAGACGGATCGTGCTGGCCATTGCCCCCCGCCTTATTAACAGGCGATTTGCCTTTGCCATCTCCGTCGCCGCCACCCTCAGTGCGAAATTGGTACATATCTACGCCCATCTCGATGCCCTGCCAACAATCGACCTGCTTTTCTGGGGGGCGTCATTCTTTGCCCAGGACGTGGCCTTCTTGCTCGTGCTGCGACTGCTCCTCGAAAACTGGCTGGGCATCATCACGACAATATTGGCTTCTGTCCTGATCCCGTTCGTGCTGAGCATAGCTGCGATCAGCATATCCTTCTTCTTCACTGCTGGCACAGAACTTCAATGGCGCAACATTGTCGTTGCCGGCGACTCTTCATCATGGTCCACGCTGCTGACTGGACTCATGTCCTGCACGCTGGTGTCTGCGGTTTTATTCATGATGGCCGGGATCTTCCAGCTACCCTGCGAACTTGTGTCAAACATTGCTTTGCATATACTCAAGTTGCCAGTAACATTTCTCTCTAGCAAGCTCTCGATACTCCGACGATATAACACATCGGATACCAAGTACAGACATATACCCCAAGGCGATGTGGAAACTTCGGGCGAGCAAACGTGCAAGGAAGTCGAGTCGGATGGTCAAGACATGGAGGATATTTCGCTAGATTCATCAAAATCTACGTCAATATTGGTCATGCTGGTTGGCATCGGACTGATGGCTCAGGTCTTAGGGACCATTCTTCGGCCAACAGAGAGCTCATTCATTTACATGTCATGGACTCTGCCATTGATGCCGTTTGTGGACTTTGCTCAATCAACACCACAGTTGACGAGTCTGCATGCTTTCTCAGGCAACGTCAATGGAACTCTGGATAACACCACTGCCTTGGCTCCGCCGATCCAATATCCTTGGCTACCCAAGGATACCAAGCTCCCCGGTTTTGAGGACTGGTATGAGACGGACAAGGATCATTACCTCGCGGCCAACGATCCATTGAAGCTGTCCAACCTTAGGGATGAGCTTCTTCCAGCTCTACGACACAAGCTTCGTGGCATCAAAATCCGGCACGTTATGCTGATAAAACTTGAAAGCACCCGAAAGGACGTTTTTCCAATCAAGAAAGGGCAGTTTATCTGGGACCGCCTCACCAAATCATTCGGGAATGCATCTTTACCTCTTGACGCACAGCAGAGACTCGCCACGCTGACATCAACCGCAAAGCTCCTTACCGGCGACTTCGATGATGGCTTTGATCAACAGTCACAACAGAAACCACGCGGTGGTATCAACGCTAACAATGCATTCACTACGAGCACCTACACACTCAAGAGCTTAACAGGCACCCATTGTGGACTATCTCCACTACTCGCTGACTTCAACATCGAGCCTCAGCACCACGTTTATCAGCCATGTCTGCCCCATATTTTTAATGCTTTGAATCATATTGACCACAAGAATGACCGGACTTCAAATGACGATTTTACTTCATTCAAGTGGAAATCCGCATATATGCAATCTGTAACGCTCAGATACGACAAACAGGATCACCTCATGCCAGTCTTGGGGTTTGTTGACCCTATCGGCTGGTGGGAGCTTAAGAATGAAACGGCCAAGTTTAGCACCGCCAACTTGACGGATGTCAATTACTACGGCATGCCCGAAGTTGCCATCGAAGAATACGTCAGAGATGCGTTTGCGTCGGCTAAAGCGAATAATGAAAGACTGTTCCTTTCACACCTAACAAGCTCCACTCACCATGACTTTGGTATTCCCAAAGATGAGAAGTACGTTCCGCTGGCGGGCGAGAAAGAACTTAATGATTTATCCCGCTACCTCAATGCTGTTGGCTATGTTGATCGGTGGCTGAAGAAGGTACTCGACATTTTGGAGGAAGAGGGCGTTGCTGACGAGACCTTGGTGGTCCTTGTCGGCGATCACGGCCTCTCCCTTGCAGAACGCGGTAGCATCACGCCGTATAGCAATCCTCACGTCGCAAACTACCATGTACCTCTCGTTTTATCTCACCCGAAGCTACCGCACATCAATGTCGACGACGCGGTATCCTCTATACAGATCCTCCCAACCATCTTGGACCTCCTTCTGGAAACAGCCTCCCTATCCAAGTCCGAGACCCAAGCTGTGCGCGACCTAGTTCAGAACTACGAAGGCCAATCTCTCCTGCGTCCGCTACGCAAATTCTCAGAGAAGAACGGCCAAGGAAGCTGGCAGTACACACTCATGAATCCCGGGGGCTCTACCCTCGCCGTCCGCGATGCCCGCAAACCGAACTGGCGTCTTATCGTGCCGGTGTTTGGAAATTATGAGTGGCGCTTTACAGATCTGGAATCAGACCCCCATGAGAAGAGTCCATTAGTCTCTTTCGACTTTAAGACGGTGGTGCGTATTGTGGAGGAAAAACAGGGTGCTGAGGCAGCGAAGTGGGTGGAAGAAGCTGCTGTCGTGGCGCGATGGTGGGCAGGTGAGAATTACAAGCGTTGGCGTTATCATCCCAAGTGAAGAGCACTGTTATGCCTAATTGTAGTATCTAGATATAGAATATCTATGTAATTTTATTGCTGATTTGTTCATGGTGTTGGGGGGTTCGGTAGATCACCTGGGTCTAGCACATGAAGGTGAATACTTTACAAATAATGTACCATTACTCCAACATAGCAACCGAGTGTTAAATACCGCCTTGGTACTACGTAAACTTCACTCAATTTGTCTTTGGTGTCCTTGATCCAATTACTGGGCTTAACCTCTCCATCTCGACGGCATCTTGACGACTTTGTATCTGTCTAGTTGATGGACTCTTTTCCGGTATATTCTTATACGTACCGAACAATTTGTGTCTAAGCACTATTTAGCAGCGATTAGTTTCCATTAAGAGACTATATGCTAACACATTCCAGCAGATGCATTACTCGTCGTTCTCAATGGCCATTCCAACGGGTTTGTTATGAAGATCAATTCCCTTATTAGAGTCTGTTTTTGATTCGTCATTCGTGTATTAAAGTAGTAGTAGTAGTAGTAGTAGTAGTAGTAGTAGTATTCTTCATTATTTCGCCTAGCAAGCCAACAGTAAGAGTGTCGACAAGCCTCCACACAATATTTTCCTTCTTGTTTATGTGCCCTCATATTTGTGTTTTTCAGCTGATAGATGCATTGTATGGAGCAGGTACACATGGTACATTGTGTCAGGCTCCCTTGAAGTGATATCTTGAAGGGATACCCGACGTAAGTCGGCATACCAGGCTCTAGTAATACATATCTTCTCAAGGCTTGGGCGACTATAGGATAGCTGATTGCCCATTCTACTTGCCGATCATCATTTCTCATCTTTCAAGGAGCATCTTCCGCTTTGATATCTATCGTGCTCCATATTACCGAATTCCAGCTTCTTTTTCGCTTGCGTCTACGACACAGCTATGAAGCTCATCACTACCATATTCCGGCATTGGACGGCGCCCTCGAGGCACCTAGCTACCCTCCGGTTAACAAGTGCGAGATGTCAATACGGCATCTTACTGAGCTTCTAGAAGGGCTATATCTCCACGAGAAGGAAGTTGCAATATTTGACAAGAGGGAGGAAATGGGCACTCAGGCCAGCAGTGTAGACCCACTGGGTATCCTACTCAGTGGCACAGTAGGTGGCGTCAGAGGTGGCCCACTGGATCCCAAACCCCTGTTGAATATCATATCGGATCTCAAACGCATACTGTGTGATAAAGGTGATAGAGGTGACGGCGTGCTGGATCCCAAAAAACTACTGAGTGATTTCTCGGCGCCCAGCAGCACACCTAGTCACAAAGAAAGAACTTGCAATTATACTGCCACCAGGTTTATTAAGAAATTAGTGACATAATAACAACATATCCATTTCTCTCAACAAGCATCTCGCCCCGCCTATGCATTCACCATTGCCATATAATCTACCTCGGACTTCACCTCTTCAGCCCTCCTGAAATTCCCAGCTGACATGCTACTCTCAATATATGCGGTTTGGAGGCGCTCGGCATCAGATCGAGTGATCTCTAGATTCGGGACAGCGTTCGGGCGCAGGATTTGCGTCATGACCTGAGCCCATTTCCATGGCTCGGCTGTTCCGCCAGGCTGGCTATTGAAGTACTCCCAACCCATCACGCCGCCAATTTGACCATACTGATCTCGCAGCGAAATTACAGTAGCATTGAGATCGGTGTATGAAATGTAGCCTCCACCATTGGCTGGGGACGTGAGTTGACCGGCAACAACCTCTGATGGGGTAAAGCCGTTCGTGACAATGTTCCGAAAGTCCCTTGGCGTCCTCATACTGCCGAAACCACTGTAGAATTGCGCGTTATACCAGGCAAGATCGGAGCCGAAGGTATTCTTGAGGGTCTTGTAATTGAAGCCACTGAGATTGGCACCGTTGTTGAGTGCCGACGCGACAGGGGCCGTTGTGATAAGGAAGTCCGGGCCAAAATCTCGACGCAGACGAGCGACTAACCGCGTAATCCCATTTTGGCTCATAGGTTGCTCGACATCAATGTCCAAACCTTCCAATTTAAAGGACTGGATAACCTCTCGCAGCTCTCCGTAGTACCACTCGAAGGTGGTTTCGTTGCCATCCAATGTGTACACGTCGAATGAACCAGGAGCTGCGCCTCCAATCATGCCCATCACCTTGACACCAGCCTTCTTGATCACGGCTGTCTCGTTCCAGAGAGTGTAGAATCTCGGGTCACTCGGCGGGTAGTCGTTGAGGTGGATCACCGAACCCCGGTTGATGTGAATTGAGCACACAATCAGATGCGTCAGGGCAATACGTTTCTGATTGATAAGTGGTAGCATAGAAATAGGCCGGTTTAGTGAATCGTGCGTTGTCTGGAAGTAAATAACGAGCCGAGGAAGATCATTTGCCTTTGCTCTTATGTCTGTGATGGGAGTTGCCCACGACAATGAGGCCAGTAAGGCCACGAAGTATAGGAACAGGGACTTCATTTTGGACAAGTCCAGAGAATCTATAAGGCTGATTTAGACTGCTGGCACAGGTAGGTCTTCGGGCATTAAACAAGCTGGCGATTCGGGACTTGATATAACCCCCTCGCAGATGCGGAGTACTTCGTATTCAGGCCTTGGGAATGGATCATGCCGCAGCCAAGAATCCTAAGCCATCTCGCGCCCTATAAAATTCTCCGTGAGTATCCACTCGAACTCCTCAGAAAGGTGATGTCTTGCAAATTTCGCTGGGTGTGGGCTTCCACCGTCCCATGTCCATTGGATGTAACCTTCCCTCCTGGGCTACGGCTCGATTTTTGGGCGTCCGTTGACTTTCTTAAAAGGTACGGAAGGGGTTACAAAGCTTATCAACTAGGCTGTTTTTTCCCGTAATATTGCATGCTCTTGCATGATTGATAGCGGATGTGAAGAAGAGACTTAATGAGGCATGGCGGGGGAAAGTCTTATCACCGACGAGAACGAAATGTCTTTGTAAAATGCGGATAAGTATCCGTTGGTTAACCACTATGAGCGCCCTGTAATTACGGACATGGTGTGTATGCTGAGTGGAAGAAGCGTGTAGGTTATTCCATGTTATCCGATCGGCAATCGAGTCTCGCCATTCTAGGTACAAATAGCTAACCAGTCCCAGAAACACAAGCAAACTTCTTGTGGTGCTTCCATATCAGTGTAATATGAGCCGTTTGCTAAATGTTCTGAAATTGCTTTCTGTTATCGGTAAATTTGATGTTGAAGATTACATGGCGGTTTAGGATCATTTTTAATGGTGACAAGTTGGGAACAGGTCCAGCAGGTTGACACTCAGTGCGCGACCGAAGGTATTCGCCAGCTGCAAATTCCATATTCTCAATAGCCTATACGCAATATTTAGCGATCAACGTATAGTATGGGTAATTAAAGGGTCGTCTTGCGACACAGAAACAGCAGTTGCCGCCTCTAGATGAGTGAGTCAAACGAGGTCCCTCAGATTCGTCATACTGTGTTGATTAGAGACCAATAATAACACACATAAGTAATTTATTTCTGTATTGGTATTCTAGGATATACCCCGGATTTAGTCCTCGAGGCGTCGTATTAATAGAAAGTCTAACTATGGTAAGAGGGGTGGGTATAGCTAAAGGTCACATCCACTTTCCAGACTTAGACTGGTCCACACTTTAGTTAATATTTAATCTATAACCTATCCTCTATTCTAAAGTAGAAAACAAATCGCTAGTCTACTTATTGCCTCACGATGAAATCAGATAGTTCATCTTCCTTACCAAGGGAGCTTGCTGCCATCAAAGGTGTAGAAGGATCCAGTATCCTCAATCTTGACCTCCTTAAGCACCTTCATGCATCCAACCGCAGACTCCTCGATAGGAACATCACGAGTATTCGGAGCATACTTAGTCAGCCAAGGAGCCATGGCATTGCCGATTCCAGTGCTTGAAATCCAGCCTGTTGATTGTATTTTGTTAGCGATCAATAAAATGAGAATTAATACCCGGGAACTTATACCAGGGTGAATCAAGATCGTAGTGATTCCATCATTCTTCAGGACTGCATCCCATTTGCGAAACAGCCTAAATTATAAGTTAGACAAGCAACCCCTCTGTAGATAAGAGCTCACTCACATGTTTAATCCAGCTTTGGCCACAGAATAGGCGTTCGATAAGTTGGGCATGAAGCCGCCAAGCTGAATTGATCCCACTACAGACGTAAGAACAAGAATCTTCTTTTCCTTGCTCTTTTTGATACTGGGGAGGAATGCCTTTGTAATGGCGATGGGAGAAACAAGATTAAAGCGCAATTCTTCCTCATACTTGGCGATATCACTGTATCAAGGGTTAGAATCTTGCACCAATATAGAAATAGAGAACGCACAGGTCTTCAAAGCTAGTTAAGGGTTGAAGGTTAAGTCCAGCGTTGTTGATGAAATTGTCAAGTCCCTCAGGGACCAGGCTGTCAAGTTGCGTGGCCACATTCTGGATGCTCTCCAGATTGGTGACATCCAAGTCAAGTAAGACGAGACGATCTTTCGAATAGTTGGCTGCCAGCTCTTGGAGTCCCTGAGAGCCTGCAGTGCTTCTCGCTGTAGCGATAACCTTATTCAAGGGGTCCTTGAGCTGCAAGTTTTTGTGTAAGCCTCAGTCGCAGTTGTTCAGTCTATGTCCTGGTTATGCCTTACCAGCTGTTGGGTAAAAGCCAGGCCCAAGTTGCGACCGGCTCCAGTAACTAGGTAGGAAGGCATGTTGGATTGTTGGTATTTTAGAATGAGACTTGCGAATATGAGCTAAGGCTGAGATTGCTTGTGATTGTTGATCATGTAGTATATCGGATAGAAGCTCTCAAGGTTTTGTTGAATATGCGCAGACATATATACTCATTCAGTCAATTGCATCGAACTTGCGAATTGACATTTACATTCTAGAAAGTCATTTGAAATCAACTGTAGGCATTGCTGCTTGTAAATCATCATGTACCTAGCGGTGCAAGTATCCTCCGTTTCAGAGAGACTGGCTTAGACAGTGGTGGTGTATCGGCTGACTATTGGCAGCAGAGTAAGGAAGGTCCTTCGAATATCATGTTTAGTGATCAAAGCTAGGTAGTTCGTCCGTCAAATATTGTGATTACTGATCAGTAATCACAATATTACTGATCAGACTTTTAGTGGATTGTTAAGCAAAGCTGTGGGCAGACTTTCGGCTGTGATGTGTTACGGTTAGTATTCCATTGTGGACGTGTGGAGACCTTCGCCTCTTACTGAAGCTCGGGCAATAGTATTTATCCGACTATTGCTTAGATTAAAGATAGGATCGTTATTGGCCGTTTAGAGACGACGTCAAGTCCGCATCCAAGACTCTAGAACTTTGCGTACCCTACGGTAGTTCTGACGCTGAGATCAAATTGGAAGTCTGATATCAGAGGCCTTTCTATTCACAAACTGCAATTGGGTTGCAGCTGAAGCAATGGCTTAGGTACAAACTGATGAATGGCCTAGTGCACTGACTACAAGCCAGATCCAGAAGCTAGAAGCCATCATGGCTTGCAAGGAAAATCACCGCATGACGTAATTACTATCAGAACCTTGATGCCCTTGGTTACAAATACTGGTCTTACGCACGACGAAAGCCTGCCTAGGCCAGCTGCAGGGAAAGACACATACATACTATTGGGTCGGCTTGTTGGTAATTCGGTCGGATACATTCGGAGGCGGGCTACAGTCGGGCCGGCGCATTCGGGCCGGCGCAACCCAAGATCATAAATATGTAAACCATCCGTTAGTAGGAATAGACGCAATATTTTGATGTGCCAAATAGTGCCAGGCTTAGCTATCGAAGAACTGGAATTACCAGCGGCGCTTCTCTCGTTATCCTGGGATCTCGCCGCCAACTGCCTCCGCTCATCACTGTTAATTACGACAGCCTTGGTTCCGGTGAGAGCGAATATTTCTTCTTTCCGAGAGAAGAAAACTGGCGAGAAGGATGCAGATCTTGATGAGTTTATCTATTAAGGCTTCAATAGAGTTATCATGTACGCAAGTTCATCACGACGATTTGCCAATGGGTCAATTATAAAAATAGCAACGCTGGAATATACGTCTTTATTAATGAGTCAATCTGCGCGGTGGTCTAGCCCCTATAACAGGCAAGTGCAAGTCAGCTTGGTGTATTTGAAGGACTAGGAATCTGGCCTCTGAAACTTGGTCCATATGACATGTGTGTTACTGGGCTCACGCACGCATATGGACCTTCTGCCACACAGACACTGAAACCAAGCCAGAGGTTCCCGCAGTTTGGTCCAATGCTATGGTTCCATCGGAGAATGGGAATGTTAATGCCGTACTTCTATATGATGCCCCAACAACTATCACCTAACACCATGGTGCGATATCTGGAGCACGTGGCTGTGTTGCACCCGGTGGTCCAATGGTGTGGTGGTGGCCTGTCGACTCCAATGTAGATGCCGCGGCTTTCAACATCTCCCAAGCCATCATAAATGTCCGTGTCACAGTTCGGGCCAAACCATGGCTTTGATGTCAAGAGATGATCGACTGTGATCCGAGTAGTCTCTTCAATATCCGAGCAGAGGGCGACTGCAACGAAGCATACTTGGTTAGCAGATACAGTATTTTATAGTGGTATGCTTACCATAAACAAGAAAAATGGCCACTTAAGTCCAACATCGGAGTCGAAAATGAGGTTGTGACAAGAGCATATAGGGATTGTTCCAGGATAAGGCTCCATATATTCCGGATAGCAGGTTGGTAGGAGGATCATTGGCTGTCTCAGGGTCAGCTTTATTCGCTTTCACAGGGGTTTTGTTAGAAATTGAACTCTTTGAACTCACACAAGTGAGAATTATTATTCAGGGTATAGCAGCGGTAGCCCTCTTGCAGGAAGCACTCGTCAAGGAAAGCTAGACTCGGATTTCACAAAAGGAAACCCTGTAGGTCAACACCATATTCGGTCGCAGCGAAGTCTCCTCTCTTAATGTGCTCGCTGACGGTGCGGATGTCAGGTGACTCAAACTGGTCCATTAAAGGCGGTACTGGGAAGTGATAAATAACCGGTTCACAGTCTAGCACATATCCCGGAGCAGTGGGGAGCACAGCCAACAGTGTTATGATAGCCTGCGCCACTAGTCGCGTCAATGTCCTAGTGGTGTAGATCGGTGTATGCTGGAGAGGTAGTGTAAGGGTAATTCGAGTACGTGTTAATATCCCCGACTGCCTTGGCACACTACACAACGTCAAAAAGGGGTTAGTACAGTCTTCTTTGATGGATGGGTTGAGAAAGTAGAAGTTGCGGAGCTTGATTTGATGGTGAATGGAGATAGCCTGGCAATAATCGCCATCCTGAACAGTGTACCACTTGACACATGGATAATTCGACTCGTCCTTGCCATTGGTGGGCTTCGGAATGGGAGATAGTCATGCCCGATGGATCGCCACCAAGAGGGCTTTGAGAGTCAAACAAAATTCATACGTGGCAAAGATCAGAGTCTCCTTGAAGTATCGCAGATTTCTGCACAGAGGACCGCTATTTAGATTCCAAGCCCATAAGCCCATAGCAGTAAGCTCAGTATGTGTGTCGAAGACATCTTTGCAGGCATCATATATCTGCACTCAATACAGATTACAGGGCGTTGGTAGACACAGAGACTGTCCCACGTACAGGTTATAGGTATCCACATATATTAGGGTGTATGGGTCTTCGCACGTGGTATATTCTGGTACTATCTCAGGTACATTTGTTCGAGCAGCGTATGGTGCAGGTATGCGAACTCATATCCTGTGATATTGTAGCTGGTTGTAGGTGACTGAGGTTTTCAGCCAGTTCCTCATCATAGTCGATGGGAGAGTTGAGCTGAATCTGAATGTCACCCAAGTTACAGCCAGCAATTTTGAGATGCTGTCAAACCCTTTTCCGACCAAGCCGAGAGAGAGACGGTGCTCATCACAGTATTTGTCTTCAAATATATTGAAAGGGTCCCTCAAATCAACTATTCTTCTCACTCACCTATCTTGCAACCACCTTATCTTTCGAGTCGCGAGCTTATTCATTTACCCCGCTTAGCCATTTATACATTTCAATCCATTTCCTTTCTGATGGATGAAAAAGCCCTTCTCTAATACCTCTTCTACCGTCGTACTTGTGATCATAGCAAACATCGTACAACCGTGTAGTTTAGTATCGCTTCTAAGCATTGTCGGGATCTTCCTCCCCACCTTACTTATCCGACTTGAGGGAAAGATCACGTCTGAGATCAACTTACCCTCTTCTCTCTGGACTTAGTCCTGTCGAAGTAGCACTGGATGAAGCTACATCCAATATTTCTTCTCTTGTTCGTCGCCTAGACTACAACTGTGGCCCATGATGACCCTTTACCAGTGCAGCCTGCTACAGTGAGACTGGCTTCTGCGGGTATGGAGGATGTGCTGCTTTAATTGATTCCAGGCTTTGTCGTCTCCGTAGGTGCATCGATAGATCACGAGGCCCCATGTAATGTAGGTGACTGCAAATTCCCTGCCGCCTCTCACCGCCTTCCCACTTAGGCAACAGCCCCACTTTCGACCTCCCGCTGCTTTATAGATTTCTATAAGAACACTTACTTCTTCCCCTTTGTCTCTCTATCCCTTGACGCGTCCCCTCTACCTTATCGCTCGCTTCATTCGACCCAACAATCTCCTTTGCTCCCTGCGCCCTGTCGCATAGCCCTCCTCCTTACTGGCTGTTCAGCTAGGATCAAGATCCGAGGCGATTCCGCTCGTTTTGCCAGCTACCCCTAACATATCTTTTCTTCTCTCTCTCTCTCTACTAATAATGTTTTTTACCATCTTTAATACCATTCAGCTCGAGTAGATAAACCTCTTACTATAATTGCCCATTTTTAACGTGTTACTGCCCCGAATCCATGTCTGATAAATAATAAAAAGCATTATAGTCATAGCAATTATACAGGTAATACACCTACCCCTTAGATGGGCTCTCAGCTGTCGCTTACTAGGTCGCCTAGCATTTCCAGGTATCTAAATCTGCCCTGTGCTTATAAGCTACCTTCCTTCTCGGTGTACGCGACGCGGTATAATAAGAAATAACAACTGGAACGCTATAGTGATTGGATAGCTGGAACTCAGTGGAGTGCGCGAGATGGTTATCTGATAGAAGTACTACTGGCATAGGTCTGCAACCTGCGACCGCATTCACGATGCGCGGGCTATCTATGCGTTCATTTGCTAACGATATTTCGTTTCCCCTTTTAAGTATATATATGTTATGTTATAGAGTCAGAAGACCTTGAGGGTGGCGTATAGGCTGTGCCTATAATTCTCGGATATATCATTTTCTGCGCTATAACCTATATCTAAAGGTCTTGCCATTGGCTGGATTTAGATATTATTTGCGGTGTCTGATAGTCTCGATTCGCCGCTAGGGCATATTCCTCTTAGATTAGCGCGACTTTTAACCCTGACTGATAGCGTAACGCAACCTATTTGGGAGGAAAGCGAAAACAGGATTTATAGATAATAGGGGAAAAGGCAGGGGTCGACAGGGGGCATACAGGAATACAGCAAGTAGGAAAAGGGGTAATGGCAAGTACTGGCCGCGGCCTTTCCTGTAGACGAGATACTTAGAATTTATGGGATTTTCAGAGGGGACGACGAGCGTGCGAGGATAGGCTGGTAAGGCGTTTTAACCCTGTTAGGTTTAGGTATATAAAGCCATTGAATCCGCAAAACTTCTTTGAATATTTATCTTCTCTATCTACTATCTTTTATCGCGACCTGATAATGAAAATGGATGCCTTTAAAACTCCTTATCGTTCTTCTCTTATTTCCAGATCAGGTGGCCTATAGAATGATCCTTTCTTAACTGCATCGGCCGCTCTAGCTGGTTTAGTGAGTCGTGGTTTTATCGCTAGCACCCAGTATGGCCGTTCTTACGGTTCTTGCGAATCCGCTGAAAATAGCTCTAAGTCGGCTCCTTAAAAATCCTAAGTTAATACTAGTAATGTGACTTCTGCAGTATTCTGCGAGACTAAGTAGGCGAGAGCTGCAGCTGGGCTTGCAAAAACTGCGCTGGATATGGCTCCTATAACTATAAGCAATAATAGCATTTATACCCTCTTTTTTGAATGTGAAAGGATATTTGGAAGATAAATGGAGTTATATGCGCGAAATGTTTCGCTAGAATAAGGTGATATAGTTCCTGCTATTTTATATTATGCCAACAGATATAACTTGCATTCTATAGGGAATAAAATCTCTGAGCCTGATTGCCGCGAACCTGTATATAATACTGTTGTGCTTAACCTGATAACTGATCTCTAGTATTAGCGGCAGATATATAGCAGGCAAGGGAAGAAGATTAATAATGCATTATGCGTTGCTAAATCCTGTGTTTAAAGGAAATGCGTTTCAATACTTAGCAGTTAGTATGACTTTTTGCGCTTAGGCAAGGTGCGTCGACAATTTGACCAAACTATCTAAGTTAAGGTCTACTGGGCGCTAACCTGGGTAAATATTGAGGACCTTTAAGGGAAAGAGGCGCTTGAAGAGGCTAAGGCACTTGTAGTAAAGGAATTTGGATTAAAGGTATGGGAAGAGGAGGCGCGTTTATTTGGCTATATTGTGGATATAGATATAGCGACTGAAGATAGCGAGGCAGAATAAATAACGCTGTGATTGATTGAATTTATAAGTTCTATTATATATATATCCCTGCTTTTCTGGTAATTAAAATGATCTTTATATATTATGTCTTTGTTATCCTTGGCTAGACTAATAATATGGTATTAACTGTCGTTGCTTTTAAACCTTATATGAGGTTTTGCTAGCCTGCTTGCGCTAGTTGCCGTTTTTTATGGGAGGTGGGTCTCTGCCTACTGTTTTGCCTAGCCTCTAATACTGAACTGCGCGTAAAACTATACTGCACCCTCCCCAGATACTCTTATAATACGCCCCCTCTATTATCTTTAAATTAAATAAATCTTTTTAAATTAAACAGGAACTCTATGTATTATTTCCTCTAGACCCGCAACCTGCTAGGCGTCTGTCTATATGCATCTAGCATTTAGGTGCTATTCTTTTCCCCTGAGCCGCTTTATTATTGCTCTTTTATCCCTGGTGATGGTTATAATCTTATTTACCATTAATGTGCTATTGATTGACCTCCCTGCATTATTTTGCTGAGTTTTTGGCGATATTAGTGATAGGGAAAAGGATTGCGGTTATATACTTGGTGCTGATATGATGTATTAGGTATTGTGGATCCCCCCTAACTGCTGGCAGAGGAATAGAGGAGCCCTTATATGACTATGAAGTATATGATACGGTGATCCATTAAAGGAGTTTAGTTATGGCTTCCTAATAAGGTAGTATGTCGGCGAACCTGGCCAGTTTTACTTAACTGGATGAACCTACTATTAATAGATTTCCCACTACTGCAATGCCTTTGATATAGATGATGAACGTGCATTACAGCAAAGTTGGCTAGACTTAGCCTGAGATTTGACTAATGCGGAGTAGTATTCTATAGATATAAGCTGTGTAGTTTGGGAAATCTTACTTGCTTAGTAGTTTATTATATTACCGCTTGTATAGAGTATAAGTTTATGTAGCGGAGCTGGGTTTTAAGTATTATATTAGGTTTATAGTTTAGGAATTTAAAAGACGTTAAATAATGAAAGCGAAGATATTAACTTTTGGCTGATTTACTTGAAATGGTCAAGAGTTCTATACTGGGCAATTAGCCTGGAATATTCAGAATAATATCTATATCAATTATTAGATACTACTGTATAGCTAATATATTAACTGGGGCGTTGTAATGGGATTTATGGGAGTGTAATGAGGGCAGTGGATACTGAATATGACCTCAAACAGTATCCTTTAGCTAGACTATTTGTTATAGAAACCGACTTCCTGCACAGCAATTGCAATAAGTGGTTATCTAGCTATTATATTGGGCATGAATGTGCTGAAACCTATTCCACCAAATCCTCTTTATTCTCCCCTAAATATTTAGCATCTTTTATAGCTTTTTGCGGTTTACTCCTGCGCTCTATAAGGAAGCTATTAATTTCAGCAGGTGAAATACAATAATTGCCTACCTCTTTGGCGAATCTGTTAGCCAGCTTCTGCAAGTCTTCTTTATTATATATTCTATGCCTAGAAGATTTATATGCTAAAACAAAGAGCTTTTTAGCCTGTTCCTTTATAGCGAGTTTAAACTTAATCACCTGATCGATGCGCCTTGGTCGGATGAGTGTTCGTGATAGAGCCTCCAGCTTGTTGCAGGTTATGATGAGAATGTGACCTTTATGAGAGGCGATACCGTTAAGGGTATTCAGCAAGCCTTTACGGGTAATGCGGTTATTTTCCTCGCTACTTCTCCCGGCCGCAAATAAATCTATATCCTTTAAGAGAATAATGCATTTTAGTGGGAGATTGGTAAATAGATTTGAAAGCTTTGCGTTGTTTGTGTTTAAAAGCTGAATAATATATATACCGACGCTGAGGTGTCCTGTTAAGGCCTTTATAAAGCTGGACTTTCTAGTCCCTGGAGGGCCATAGAATAGGTAGCCTTGCTTATATAACAGCCCTATAGTAATATACTATAATCTTTCTTCCTTATCCTAAAATCTTTTTAAGTCGTTTACTATTACTGCCTTTATACTCTTATCCAGCACTACTGTCGCTAAAGACCTTACTGTTTAAAGTGTGGGAGATATCTAGGGATTTTTAAAGAAATATATCCTTGGTTGGTATATGTTAAGTTTCTTGTTCTGGTTCGCAACCTATTTATTCGCATTCTTGATTAAGAGCTTAAAAGGAGCTAGAACTGTGATTTAGCAATGTTAGACCAATATTCTAAGACTATAGGAAGCCTTTACCTATAGACATTCTATAACGGCAAAAAGTAAGTCGCTTTAATGGCTGAGATTTATGGCCCTTTATCTTTATTATCTCGATCTGAATAGTAATATGCTATTTTTTGTAGTTAATTGTTATGGAACCTGGAGGTAGTGTGAAATGGAGTTTTTTTCTTTTATTAGCAAGTGTATAAAATATGTAAATACTGTAATTTACTGGTTGGCTATTATTATCCTAATTTGTTTATGCTTCGAGGTGTTAATTACGCTTTATCTCGGACTTCTATAAGAGATATTTCATTATATTCTTGTAGTGATTACTTTCGCTATTAATCTTAATAGAAGCTGTAAGGAGACGCTGGATAAGTTAAAGTATATCGTAATCGAAAATGTAGTAACAGATAGCTGAAATTAATATTAAACTGATTTAGGGGACTAGACTCTATATAAATGAACTATTGGCAATTGTATTTAAATATATAATGCCTAGTAATTCTATAGTGTGGAGTATAATTAAGTCAAAAGTCTTTGTAGTGTTTCTAAGTTAACTAGGAATAATTTTGCTGGGAGACTATAAGGTTAAAATATTCTAAGATATAAGAATTAGGAAGCGCTTCTATTTGAAATGCAGCTTAGATAGTATACCGCTAGGCTATCAGGTGGCTTGTATAAGGTATATACTTAGAGAGTATTAAGTACCCAATCCCTTAGTATAGTTAAGGATAGGGGTAAAGGTTAAGCGAGCTAGGTAGAAGGATTGCCAGCTAGTGGCTGACTTAGGGATTAATTATACTGACTAAAGTTATTCGATTAGCTTTAAAATATACTACTATATAGATATTAGGGTGTATATATTACTGTTTTACCTTTTAGTATTAATAAGCGGTGAAATTATATAATAGGGGGCCGCGAGATAAGTAAGGCAGTTAAGTATGACTGTTAAGGTTTTCTCGGCCTAATTTCTAGCCTCTTTAATTATTGTCTGGATCTGGCTCTTTAGTGGCCTCTCCTTTAAGGTGGATACGCTATACTGTAAGAGCTACTATAGATAATTGCTCTGTAAAGTAAATAATAAAGGGATAGTATTATAGGCAATATACTGTATTTGTAGAGAGAAGAGAAAAGATGTATTAAGGTATATTTATACTGCTAATAATATAGCGATACTTTAGAGTTAGTTTTTGGACCTTTACCTTTTTTTCCTGTATAGTTAGGTCTGAAGTGGCTTAGACAGGCACTTTATTTTAATAATTGAGAATAGGTGCAGGTAAGAAGTATTTATAAGTTCGCCTCTGCCTTAACTTATAGCCCTGCAGCGCCTAAGCCTATAATATAGCCCTGGCTAGACTGAAGAGCCTTTAAATTCTAGTAATCTAATACTAAGTTTATAATATATAGCTAGTGTTAGCTTCTACTGTATATTATGGGTATTTTTGAGATTTATGAGGTGATTATAAATCTTTAACTTGATATTTATTGATATGTTACTCCTGCTATCTATTAATATATGCATATAAGCTTCCTTTAATTAATAGAATATTATATTATAGTATACTATTTGTCTTTAATAGATGGATTATAAAGCTAAGAATAATAAAGCAATCTCGCAAATAACTATGGCAGGTACTATAGTAAGTTAAGCTAGGTTGGAGGTAATAAGGTGTGAAGACTAAACTTATCCATTAAGGAAATAATAAAATGCTATACTCTACTAACCCCTTTTAAGATAAATAGATAGGCATAAAGGCGGTGTATATAAATTAATATAAATATTATATTTTATAAGAGAAAATAAATAAATAAATAAAACAAACTGTATTTCCTGTATTTCCCGATCTTTAAGTGATATGAAATAATTATAGTTAGTTTATTATCTAAAAAAAAGGATTTTAGAATTTCACTTCCGTCTATAAACATGCTATTTAAGACCGAATTAGTAATATACTTATAAGTTTCGAATAAAGGAGCTATATATGCTTTCGCCAGTATACTTGCAGTAGTTAACTTATACTTTATCTGGAAGGCATTTATAAAATTACTATATAATAATTCCGGGCAATCGCGGGTCTATGCAATAAGCTTTTCGGTATTTAGGTCTTAGAGGTTTTCCTGCTTAGTATTTTGAAATAGTGGGTCAAGGCTTTTTTTAGTAATTTTAATAAAACCCGCCTATTCTATTATAGATAACAATTCTCTGTGACGTTTAGAGTGGTTTCCCGCCCACTTAGATTAGTAGGTGTTTTGTGTCTGCGGTTGGAACATGATGTGTATGTATTTGAACTGTCCTCTAGTTTTAAGGCATTAATATACTTGCTTAAATAAACATAACGGGGATAAAGACTACAGGAAATATTGCACTTGTATATAGTCTAGAGCTCCTCTCTCGACGGGCTATTCGGTGTAAGTATTGTATAGCTTTTGCATATCTGATTGCTTGATTATTGTAAGGTTTCTGGAGGCGATAGTGTATATTACCTAGTTGTATATTCTTGCTTTAATGGCCTCGCGATATATATCTAGAGCCCCTTTCCTATATATAAGCGTAAGCTAATGTTATTAATAGTTATAAAACAGACTTATATTAATTGTAAAAAGGCTTTTTTTTGGAATTAGGTAATAATAGTTTATTAATATAGTCTTTATTTAATAGATTTTTATTACTACTGTAGAGGCTTATCCCGATAATAATATTGAAAGGAGATAATACTAGGCTGAAACTTTTAGATTTAGAATTAGACTTGAGCTTTGGCAAATCTTAGATTAAAGAGGCTAGTATAGATAGATTTAAGCTTTCGAGAAGAGTTGTATTTTTATTATTGATCTTTCCTAGATTACCTTGAGATCCTGAGTATTGGAGACTGTCTGATTGCATTAGATCTATTAGCATAGTGACTGTTAGGTTAGTGTATGGCCTTATGTAAAGTATATAGGTTGTATGTGATATTTTATAGACGCGGACTATGATATAAAAAGGTACCCTAAGTTCCCCCTATCTGGAGCAGCGCCAGTTTCGTGCCATGGCATATCCCCTGGTGTAACGGGGCACTTTGCGAATGCATTTTGAGTATATGTATATACTCTGCAATGAAAAGATTTAAACAAGTTAACTGTTTGTCTTTGCTTGAATTAATATTATAGATCCTACCCTTTGCGCTGTGGCTAATATTATGGCGCGTTAGGGTTTTGTATTCTTGTTGTAATGATTGGTGATAATAGAGGAAGCGAGAGGTTATAGAGACCTCTAGGCTAAGACAGGACCTGCAGCGGAGGATCGAACTTAATATAAAGATGGCCGGCCTACTCTGTTTACCCAGCTATTACGGCCGCGCTAGAAAAGGAATAGGAATAAGTATATAAACTAGAAGCGTGATGTCTATACTGAAGTATTGCAGTATATACCTACCTATAAATATATATTTAGTGGGTACTAGTTATGTCTATTAGACCTGCCAAACAATAATCTGCTGCATTATCTAGGGTGTAAGGGAAAAGGTATACCCTTTAGGAATAATAAAGGTTACTAATAATAAGTTATATATCAAGCTTCCCTCCTACACCTACAGGTACCCCACCTTTTAGGTGCCTACTTACTAAAATTCATAACCTTTTAACTAGCTATTAAGAAAAACAAGCTTAATAACACTCCCTCGCCCCTCCTAGGCATTTAAGGAAAGATAGCGAATGCTATTAGACTTTAAGCGAACTAGGGATAATTAAACCTTACTGCCGCTAGGCAGGCAGCAATCTAGCGATTCGAGAAAGAGGGCACTCTTTTACTCCTAAAATAAAAAGGAACCACAGTCCTCCCGCTTACGCCTAAGAAACGCCGCATCGACAACAAATATATCGAAACTAATATCCTTAAACTTAATTTCAGTTCTAATATAAAACCTAATATCTCTCTTTTCTTAAAAGGGACTTAAAAAGGCCTTTCTTCCTCTTTTTAAAATAGGCTAATAAAAGTACCTGCCTTTAATAATAGTAAACAGTTTACTATAGCTTATAAAATCTTTATTTAAATTAAAGAAATTAATATAATTTAAAAAGCTAGATAAAAAGTTTTATTTTTAGTAGTTTAAGCTATTAATAACTGCCTAGCTAAATATTAAAGAAAGCACTACCTCTTAGCTGCTTTATAAGTAAATAAGGCGTTTATTAACGCTTTTAAAGGTCTCCTCTTTTTAAAGGCTTTCGCAAACCTTGAAAAGTTAGGCAAGAACCCCCCTCCAGCTTAACTAACAACTATATAGCCAGTTAGCAAGAAAACCCACTAAAATAATAAGCAATAATAAACCAAACCTTACCCTTTAACTTAAATTAACCTAGGCGCCCTATTAGCGACTAATGGCCTAAAGCGAGTTATATAAGCTATAATTGCAGTTAAAGGCGTAAATAAAAACCCTTTAATAGGAAAAGAAAGTAATCTTACTTTATAAAATAATAAAAGGCCAGCCCTTATTGCAAAACTTAAAACTTAAAAACAGAATATAATAACTAAAAAACCTAATAATAGAATCTTCCTTTAAATCCTGCCAGACTATAGTTAAAAGAAAATCTCTGCTATTAAAGCTAAATAGGAAGTTATTAAGATTAGAAAGCTTAATAAAAAAGATATTATTTACTTTTAAAAAGTAAAATCTAGCTTTATACTATAAGCTAGGAATAATAAGATTAAAAAAGCAATCCTTACCCTAGGCTTAACCGCGAAGGCTAGTAGCCTAAAGATTAAAGAGGCACGCGAATAAAGGAGTTTTTTATATAAAGCATCCTTAAATACTATACTAACACCTTAAGCACCTTCCCTATTAACGCGCTAGTTTTAATTAAAGCTTAAAAGAGCGTTAGGTTTAAAGAACCCTTAATCTTCTACTAAAAGGCCCTTTTTAGCAAGACTATTAATACCTGCCACTACTTTATTTCCTTTAAAGAGGAAGTTAAAATAAGCTTTAAACTCTTTAACTGTTTAGCCTTAATAGAGCTTTAAACTTAAAAGGTATAGGTAATTTAATGCAATAGGTGCCTTAGCTTTTATAATCCTTAAAAGTGCACTAAAACCGCGCGCTATAAAAAGTGCAATAAACCTGCCTTTTAATATACTAATAGAGATAAAAACTGCAATAACTTTACTTAATATATTAACTGCCTTAAACTTTATTAATTTAATGCTTGAAGCTATTATATATACTTAACTATTAAAGATAATATAAAAGTATATACTATTAAAGAATAACTTAAAAGTATTAAAGAACTTAGGACTTAGGAATTCTAAAAAAGGAACCCTGCCCCCTCTGCCTTTAAGCCTAGTCCCAGTATACCTAGTAAAGGAGCTCTTTAAGCCGCCCTAGCCAGATCTCCTACTGCTCCCAGGGCCTAGATCCAAGGACCCCTCCCTTTAGGCAGGATAATACCCCTTGCCCCCGCAATAAAGCCCCCTTAAAATAAAATCAACCTAATAAATATCCCTAATAGCTTATTAAAGGAAAGTTTACTAGCCCACTCTGCAATAAAGGTTACTAATTTAAATAACTTTATAGATAATACCTTAAGGGAATCCCTTAAAAGAGATAAACCCTATAAGTTTAATTTATAAATAATAAACTTTATTAAAACTGCTAAAAGAACTTTAGCCTAAAAATCTTTTAGGCTAATATAAAAAAATAAGGATAGTATTATAATATAGCCCTTTTACTAGCCTAAAAAAATAGCTTTAATATTATATTTATTTAAAAGCTATAGATTTACTAAAACACTATATTGTCTAAAAGATAAATAAAATCTTACTTTAACTTTTAAATATTTAACTTACTTAATAACTAAAAAGAGATTAAACCCTCTATCCTTATATATATTAAAAAATTATTAAATCTACTATACTAATAACTCTTACCTTTAAAATTAAAGAGCGATTATATTTGCTAAGTAAAAGTCTACAGCTATATTATTACTAATATCTACTATAAAGCTTCCTTTAATACTATAACAGAAACCTTTAAAAGGTAAAGCTAACCCCCTTTAAATTTAATTATTGCAGGAGACTTTAATATATTATACTAAATATAGTAATTAGGCTAAGTCTTAAATACTGCAGGCAATAGACTAGCTAAATAGGCAGATAAGTATAACCTAATCCTAGCCTTTATAGACGCCCCTATAAAGGACTCTAAAAAGTATATTAACCTTGTTTTCTTTAACTGCCCTATATTAATAACTATTATAAAAAACCTAAATACAGGCTTAGACTACTATATAGTTACTATTATACTTTTAAGCCCTATTAGGCTAATAGCTAATGCAGGAAAAAAATATATCCCTTTTAAAAGCTTATAAAAGTTTAGCTAGTTAATATATATATATACCTAGCTCCTTTTAAAGGTAGATACAATTAATTTAACTAAAGGAGACCTAGATAAAGCTATATAAGCACTTTAAAGACTCTTTACAGACTATATATAGTTAATAAGCAAAAAGAGATATTAAAATAGATATAGCGCCCCCTAGTAAGATAAGGACTGCCGGATAGCCTACTCAGCTTATATTACAGCAGCCCCTAGGACTAATAAATAGACTAAAGTAAAAAAGATACTGCATAATACTATTAAATATAAAAAACGCAACCACTAAAATAAAATTATAGCTAAAGCTAGCCTGGGCAGGGGTATCTGGCAGGTAGCTAAATAGTGTAAGGCTATAGACTGTTTCTAACCCCCCCCCTTTAATAGATGGCGGCAGGAGTATTTTAGACTCTAGGGAATAAGCGGCCTTCTTTAAGGAATATTTATTGCAATAAAAAAGAGCTAAAGAAAATATTAAAAACCCCTGGGAACCTTAAGTACCAGAGAACCTTTAAATACTGTAAAATAAAACAGTTATTAAAGAGGAGGCAAAAAAGGCTATAACTAAAGCAGGGAATACTGCGCCTAGTACAGACAGTATATTAGTTGCCCTTTTACATTATATATAGCCTGCTATTAAAGAGTTTATTATAAACTTTTTTAAAGGTTGCCTTAGGCTAGGATATTACCCCCTCCCTTTTAAGAATACCGAAATCACTATTATACCTAAGCCTAGTAAGCCTAACTATATAACCTATAAAGCCTTTAAACCTATCTTACTGCTATCCTATATAGGAAAAGGCCTTAAAAGGCTATTTGCTAAAAAGATATCCTTTCTAGCATTTAAATATAAGATCCTTTTAAAGCAGTATTTTAAGGCCCTCTTTAAAAGAGTAGCTATAAACTTAATCGCCTGCCTAATTTATAATATTAAAATTACTTTAAGTAAAAGGGAGGTTATAACTTTATTTACTTTTAATATCTTTAAGGCCTTTAATATTATTATAAAGAATAGACTGGTCTTATAGTTTAAGCAATAGAGCTAGCCTATTTAATTTATAAAATAGGCAGAGTCTTTTATAAATAATAGAACTGCTTCTATTTATAAAGGAGATAAGACTAACTTACCAGACCTTGCCCTTAAATGCAGTGCCTTATAAAGGTCCCCTATTTCCCCTATTATATTAATATTATACTTTAGCCTAATCTTTGGGCTTAAAGACTAATAATCTCGCTTTAGGTATACTAATAATATCGCTATATTTATTATAAAGGGGTTTACTTAAAAAACAGCTACCTTTATATAATAGGCGTTTAATGAGATATTAAAGTAGGGAGTAAAGAATGCAGTATCCTTTAACTATACTAAGGCTAAACTGCTGCATTTTTACTATATAAAAGGCTAGACTTATAAAGAAGGCATTATAATAAAGGGAAAACTAATTTAATTTAAAAAGGATATCTATGTCAGAGACCCTCTTTGGGGCAGACGGATCAGGCGAGGGGCTGTGACCCTAGGGAAGAGTAGAGGAGGTTGAAGAGCAGTTACTTGGAGGAGAGATAGATGCTAATAAGCAGGTAATAAGCTAGAAACTAGTAGTTAGGTATAGCAGCAGTGGTTTACTGGTCTCTGAAGTTCTATATCTTTAGGGACTATAGTTGCTCTTATATATGCATTCCGGCCTATGTAATATTATGAGAGCTCCGGAGCTTCCGGTCTCCTGACAGGCTGCCCCCCCTTTTATAGCATTGACCTCGATACCGGCGAGGACCCTATATCCAACCAGCTCCTTTCCGGCTTCTGACACCCTATTGCCATACTAAGCAGCAACCATTTCCTGTATAGACGCTTCTTTAAGCCCTAGACTTAAACACTTCGGCATACATTTAATAGCCTAAGAAGTTTCTAACCTTATAGTTTAAAAGTACGCTTCTATGCAATTAGACTTAAAGGGTAGTAGAGAAATCCTATATAACAAGCTAACCCTTTACTGTTAATATATAAGTGATTCACTCTATTTTTCTTCTCCCAATTCACTACTGTATATAAGTGCACTGCATGCATTCTTGCCCTACTTTTCTTTTCTCTTATAATTTTAATTCCCGCTTACTTTTCTCTTTTCTTTCTTTTCTTCCTTTTTATCTCTCTCTCTCTTTTACCCTTTCTCTCCCTATAGGCGCTTTTCTCTATAAATATTCTTTCCTCATACTTCTTATTACCAGTTAACCTATTATATAATAGCAGTTCTCTTCTCTTAATTCAGCCTACTACTATAAGTTCTCTTCTTCCTTCTATAATAGACGTCGCCGCTTTATAAGTTTCCTGTAGCTGACTCTTTACTATAACTTCCTATCTAATACACTTATAGCCTAGTTTTAGAAAATAACAGCGATCTTGCAGTATCCAAGAACCTCAATATAGTAAGCCTGTCTTTACTTGCAGCTAGTGCTATTTCGGTTACATCTCTATTAGAATACCCTCCCCTTAAGATTACTACACCTTTGCTAATAAAACGCCGCAAAGCTGCTGGCAACTTAACCTAATAGGTGTTCTTATATAGATATAACTATTAGCCACTGCTAACTCGCTATAGACGCCCCGCCTTATACTGTTATTATCTTAACCTTTTAATCGAATAGAATGCAAAGTTAGGAAAAAAACCTCCTTAATACTATAATAATAAATATAAGTTTTATACTATCAGAAAATAAAACTTTCTATACTAACTTATATTATACTAGCTGCTTCTAAGAAATGTTTTTATTATTTCTTAAACAATAAATCATACAATCTAATCGCCTATTAATTTATTAATACCGCTAAGGCATTAGTTTAATATTCCTAAAAGTCCCCTATTAATAAAGTAAATACTTTAATATTACTTCTCTATTATATAATAGCGGCTAATAAAAACCCAGTCTATAATAGTACTACTATAAGTCTAATGCAAAAAGAACCTTATATCGATGCGATAAAAGTCAGGCCTAGCTAAAGAGCGAAAAGAGAAAGAGTCTGCAGTAAATAAGCAGCATTGCCGCTAAAACTTAAAGCGCTTGAACCTTTAAGTTACTCTCGATCAGGCAAATTCTCTCGCTATTATTGCTGCTGTTATACATACTCTTATTCCAGTATATATTTCTTTATTTATAATAGGCAGTTTTCAGTTAATTACTGTATAATATGCTAGTGTATTAAAATTCCTGTATTTCCTTAGGTATATCCTATTATTATAGAAGATTACGATAAAGTGCTGTTTAAAGATAAAGAGAACTAGTTATTATTTAATAGTAGTGTTACTGCTTATTTGCTGTAAGACATACGCTATTGCGAGTTCATTTTCTGTTTTTAATTAACTAGTTAAAACTGCACAGTACTTTACTCCCTTTAACTTCATAACGCTTAGTAGTAGTAGCTGGTTATTTACTAGTAAGTCGCTGCTTATACTTTTAAATCAATTTAGTATCAGTAAAATCACTTTTCTTTTATTAAGTATTATCAGTTTTCTGGGTAGTCTTTTTATTTAATTAAATATAAATATCATATCCCTTTATACTTATAATTAACAATTTTCTTAATTTTAAATATCTCTTTAACGCTAAAAGGGTAATCTATTAGCTTAAAAGGTTCTCCCTTACAGCTATAATACAGCTTAAGATTTATAATATTAAAAACATTATGAATTTTAATAGAAGATGGGAGATGAATTTAATATACTAATCTACTTATTCCAATTTGGCGTTTAATCTAGTAGGGACTAATATACTTTTCAGTAAGTTTTTTACTAGGTTGCCAGAGTTTCAGGTATTTTATAGAAAGTAATACCTAATCGCTAACAGCAAATTTCTTTTTAAGTCGGTAAATGTTATACTACTTTTTATATTCTTTTTAGCTTTGTTATAGTATTTGTTTAGCTATTTTATACATAGCTTAAAACTCTTCTACCTTTATAATAGCATTGGTATAATATCTATAGTAGGTTAGTCTATTATAACCCGGAGCGTTAGGCTTATAGCCAAGCAGTAAAAAAGCTGGTGAATAGCTAGTTGCAGAATGTTCGGCACTATTATACATAGACTGAGCAAGAGACAATTTTTGCAGCCAGTTATCCTGTTATTTACTGCAAAAAGAACATAAATAATGCTCTAAGGCTTGATTCTGCCGTTCGGTCTAACTATTAATCTATAGGTGAAAAGTAGTGCTAAATTGCCGTTTATAAGCAAGTAGGTAACAGAAACTTCGCCAAAATCTAGATTTAAATAATCGATCTCTGTCAGAGATAATTCCTTATAGTGTTCTAAAAATTAGATAAATGTATTTTATAAAAAGGTCAGCGACTCCGCTGCTTATAATATACACTATTATAAGTATATATAGGGCATATTTTATATATCGATCAATAATAATAAGAATCGTATCATATAAGTGTTTGCCTTTATAGTTTAGGATTTCCGGCAAATCTATAATAAAATCCATAAAAATTTCTCTAAAGGGTCTTTCTAGTATCGGTAATAAAGCAAGTTCGCTATAAGGTTAATAGGTTCTCGCCTTTATTGTCTAGCAAACGTGATATATAGACACATAACGCTTAATATCTCGCTTTATGCTTTGCTAATAATAGGTTAATATAATGCATTTTAAAGTACAATTAACTCCCTAGTATCTAGCAGTTAGATCATTATAAAGTAATATTAAAATCTTAATATAAAGACCTATCGGTATATAAACTCTACCCTAATAGCAAACTAGCTGGTTATTACTAATAACCTAGTCGTTACTATAAGATATACTAACTACTCCCTAGCTTTAAACTTTCTGCTAAATAAAGTAATCTCCTCGTTAAGTTTATAAAACAGCTAAGCGCAAGGACTCTTGTAGTTCTGGCGGCAAACCTGCAGTAGTCTGCCGTATAACCTGCGAACCAGCAGTTATAACTCTGGCCACTATACTCTGCAGGTAAGCTATTTGCTAAGTAGTATCTAATCCCTGTCCCTTAACCTAAGGCGATGCTAAAGCAACACTCCTGTCTATAGGCGACTTTATATATTCCTGGTTACTATAGTGCGCTGCTGCAGATCCCTCTGGTTTATATAGGCTGTCGGCTTCCATGCTATAAAAATGCTATAAAATCATTAATATATAGCCTTGCTGTAATTCTTTAATCTCAGCAAGATTATAAAAATCAAGGCGTTAAGATAAAGTATTAGCAGGGTTAAACTTCCCTGGCCTATACTTAATGCAAAAATTAAATAAAGCTAGTTTATTAAAAGCCTCTGCCTGCTAGTATAAAAGCTTTTGCTTATCTGTAAAGTAATAGTAGTTAAAATAGTCTATTATACCCTGAATCTCTATACCTATATAAGCCAGATAATATCTCTATATTTAAAAAGCCTCTATAATAGTAAGAAATTTAATATTAAGGGTATAATAATATAATTCAGAACTATTTAGCTTTCTTAATATATATACTATAGGGTGCCAGGTATTTTACTGGTATTAAGCTAATATTACCTTAATTATATAGTTTAATGTATTTATCTTTATATAAATTAGCGCTTTTAGGTTATAATATATTAAAATAGGTTTCTTTAAAAACTTTCCTTTAAGCTATTAAAAAGCTTTAAGAGTATTAGGCTTTAGCTGTAAAAAACCTTTTTGCTTCCTATAAGTAAGATCTATTAAAGGTACTGTAATTTTACTGTAATTTTTAATAAAGCAACAGTAAAACCTTATAAATCCTAGAAATATAAAGATATCGTAAACGCTTTTAAGTACTGGCCACTCAGTAATAGCTTAAACGTATAACTGTTTTATCTTAATTCTATTAAGCGTAATAATATATTTAAAGAAAGGTACTGAAGTAGTATAAAAGATACATTTATTAATATTAATATACAGCTTTGCGTTTTATAACTTTTTAAAAACCTGGCGAATATACTGCATATACTCTTTAAGGGTGCGGCTATAAATCAGTATATTATTAAAATATACAATATAAATAAGATTAACTAGATCTTATAGTATATTATTAATGTATTACTGAAAAGTTGCAGGGGAATTTATAAGGCCGAATGGCATAACGTTACACTTAAAGTGTCTATATCGGCAGTGAAATGCTGTCTTCTACCTATCTTCTTCGCAGATAGGTATCTGGTAATATGCGTCCTTTAAATCAAGTTTAGTGAAAATCTTAGTATATAAAAGTCTGTTAAGAATCTTAGAGATTAATAGTAAAGGAGCGCAGTTCTTGCGAGTTATTTTATTTAGAGTATAGAAATCGATATATATTTGCAGTTTACCGCCTTTTTTCGGTATAAAGATTATAAGGGCACCTGCAGGACTAATAGACCGCCAAATCTATATATTCTATAGTGCTTTTTCTAAATACTCGCGGAGAGCTTCCAGCTCTTTAGGTGCTAAGTTATAGAGAGGACTCTATAGAGGCATTTTCCTATCTTTTAACTTAATAGCATACTGTCGACTTACTAATATATTAGCAGCTTTTTCTACAGAAAAGACACTAGTAAGATTATAATATATAGGAAGCAATTTTGAATATAAGGCCGACTTATAGTCTTCTAGGGAAGTAGCTTCATTTAAGTCAAGAGATAGTAAGTCTTCTAAAACTTCTAACCCAACTTCCAGCTTCTTTTCAGTTGCTAATATAAAAGCTACTCAGGCTTCCTTAATAGCTTATTATAGCTGCTTTTTAAAGGCTATTAAAGTGATAGAATCCCCAGTTAAAGGATAATTCTATCGATCATGCTTTTATAAAAGGGTAGGATCAGCTTCCCGAAACCAAGGTCTTCCTAAAATAAAGTCTTCTAGGCTATCAGCGACAATACAATAGAGTAGCCACTTCTTCTCTACTCCCCAGTCATCAACTATCTTTATAAGTATATCTGCATAGCTATAAATTATAGCAGAAACACCTAGGAAAATAGCAGTAAGCTTAGGAGCCGGTAATAGACTTCCTAATTGATCCTTTTATCGTGAAGAGATAATATAAATATCGCTGCCGGGATCAAACAGGGCATTTACATATTGCCAGTGGCCACCTAGCTGTATCTTCTCTGGTCGTCTTATAGGTAGATCTATATAGCAATTATATTCCTAGGCTTAATAAACTGCAGGTTTAGTATTTCTGCTAGTAAAGTATAGCTAAACAGGGTTATTATACTTTTTCGTAGAGTAATGCTTACTATTACACTTTATGCAATTAGGAGCTTAGCAGGAGGTCTTATAGTAAGGACCACTATATTTCCAATAAATTACTAAGCTAAAGAGGTTTCTCTATTCTTTTAAACCTCTAGATATTTCGGTTATTATATTCTTTAAAGCATTAACAGTGTAATCCTAGTATAATCCCTGCTGACTAGTAGGTCTGGTCTTCCTATATCTTCTTTAAGATCGAGATTCCTATTAAAAGCCATTTGCATTACCAGTACAGCTATATATAAAAGTCTTAGCGATTATACCAGTATAAATTAACTCCTGCCAGGTTATAGGGATTTTATAGTAAAGTATCTACTTATTTATTGCAGGGGAAAGGCACTGTAAGAATATATAAATCTTAAGCTGTAAAGGAGTTGTTTTAAAGAACTCGCTTTTAATAATCTTAAATTAAAAGAGGAATAACTGAAAATTCTATCTAGCAGCTTAATATAGGCGAAAGATCTATAAAGTCGCTTTATAGCACCTAGTTAAGCTATCGCGATTATTATCTTTAAACTATTAATAAAATTTATTTTAAGTAATTAATCCAGCGGATCTGCCTTTTTCTTTAAAATAGCTAACCTATCGCCATTAAATATCTCCTTTTAAGCAGGAAACAGTATAGGTAATCTTATAAGCTGCTCAAGAAAAGGTATTAAAAGACAATTTAAACTGCCCTTTAATAATAGTAAAAAAAGTCTATAATTCTGCCTAAAACTTTCTTTTATAACGAAAAGCTTAAATTTGCACTTTACCCTAATCGCCTTTATAAAGTCGTTTTAAACTAGCAGTATATAACAAGCTAGTTATAGGCGATAAACCTTTAATCTCTAGGAGTTTAAAAGAAGGGTTCTCTCCCCGAAAAAGAGTGTTTAAATATTTCCTCTTTAAGTGTACTCGCTGCTTTTCTTTTGCTTGCTAAATGCAAGCATTAAGTTCTTTTTCTGTAAGCAAAGTATTATCCAGAAGGCCCAGTTAACGATCTAGAGGAGTAACTCCACTTAAAGGTCTTTGCGTCTAAGATACAGCCTCCTTACTAGGAGTAAGCTGGTCATTCGCCGCTAAAGGCATCTTCAACTCTAATAGTCTTCCCACCTTTACTGGGAATAGTAAGAGACTAGTATATTAGAGACCCTCTTTAAGGCAGACAGATCGGGCGAGGGGCTGCGACCTTAGGGAAGAGTAGAGGAGGTTAAAGAGCAGTCACTTAGAGGAGAGATAAATACTAATAAGCAGGTAATAAGCCAGAAACTAATAGTTAGGTGTAGCAGCAGTAGTTTACTAGTCTCTGAAGTTCTATATCTTCGGGGACTACAGTTGCTTTTATATATATATTCCGGCCTATGTGATATTATGAGAGCTCCGGAGCTTCCGGTCTCCTGACAATCTAATAGCTAAGGGTTTACTTTAATTTAAAACTCTCTTTTAGGAAATATATAGAAATACTTGCGGGCAAAGTATATAAAGTCTTTAACTTCTTTAAGTCGTTTAATAAGACTTAGAAGGGCTTACTTTTTAAGGCTATAGTATAAGCTATAAAGGCCTATATCCTCCCTATCGCCTTATATAAGAGTATCTGGCCTAGTAGATAAAATAGACAAAGCCTTTAAGACTGCAGTAAAGGCAGTCCTCCCAGTCTGAAAGACTATAAGCATTCCTGTCTTATATAAAGAGTCAGGGGTCCCTATAGCCAGTATCGCCTTAGTACAGGCCTAACTTAAATGCGCGGCAAGGTTCGCGGGACTAGATTAAGACTACCTGATCAGTTAATGTATTAATAAAAAACTCCCTCCCTAACTACTATAAACCAGACTTCAATGCACCGCCGCCCTAGTTAGCAGAACTATTAAACCTACCCTCTTCGCTAAAAAGTCCCTGTATATTCTCCCTAATCCTAACCTAAAAGGTATAGGCAAATTAACTGCAGTAAGGAAATACTTAAAGTTAATTAACTCTCTCCCCCCCTATTTAGTCTTAACCTACTCTAATAGGTCTTAAATAAATGGGAATACAGGCTAGGGAGCAGTCGCCTACTATAAAGCAAGAGTAACCACAAATATTAAATGCTTTAATAACGCAAAGGTCTATAATGCAGAGGTATAGGCTGCTTTAAAGGCTATAAAGCTAATGGCTAGATATATAGAGGAAAACTACACGATTTAAATAGCCTTCCTCTTCCTAGACAATTTATTAATTATTAATAGGCTGCTTAGTAAGCCTTTACTGTCTATATAAAGAGTATATATATACTTTTAGAAACTAGCATAAAGCATCTTACCTTACAGGACTATTATCTTATAGGTTTTAGGATATAAGGATATTATAGGCAATAAATAGGCTAACTGTTTAGTTAAATAAGGCGCGGCTTTCCCTACTGCGCTATAGAACTGGGCTATAATTATATATATTAAAAGATAGATTAAGGAAGAAGTTGCGGAGGTAAGGGAGCGGGATTGGCTTAGTAAGACCCTGGAGGGCTATGAATGGTAGGGACTTAAAGCCCCAGCCTCCCCCTTAAAGCTTAAACTCCTACGCCCTATCCTCTACAGGCTCTTGGCAGAGAGATCAGGATATAGGGACTTCCAGGAATACTATGAATGCTTTGGACATAATAGAGAGTCTGTCTGCAAGTGCAGCGAACTAAGGAGGTAAGGCTATTTCGCAGAATGCAGAATAGTTAGGCCTTTCCTTTTAGATATCCCTTTAAGAGAGACCCCCCTCTTTTACCTACTTAGACCTACAGGAAGCAAGGCTTTCTAGAAACTAATAGAGGAAGCGGACCTTTATGGTCCTCCCCTAGCAGAAACAGATTAACATTACCTAAATTAACCCTCTTTCCTTTATAAATCGAAACTTAGCGAACAGCAGCGCAAGCCGCCAGCTCTTAATATCTTATTGCCTATAAGGGATTTATATAACTAGTTTACTTAGTGGACGTAAATAATAAAACAAACAAATAAACAAATAATAAGTTATATATAATTGCTGATTTGTATTTAAATAACTTTTATAATCTTTGAGGGATATATATATAAGGAAGGACCTTGACTTGATAAACTAGCTATATATATGCTTTTATTAAGAAGCTTAAACTAACGGCAGTACTGCTAGTTTTATAGTATTTGTTTAAAGTACAGCTAGATATACAGGAATATAGATATACCTGTGATTGGAGTATTAGTGCTAGCGTTTGCCTGATCTTGGCACTCTGAATATATTAGTAATGGAATCTATAATAAATATTGGCTACTTTTTAAGTTTGTTAATGTCTCCCTTTTAATGGGAATAACTAATAGGACGGCTTAGATATATTTAACTCGCTCTCGGCTTAAATTAGTTAAGGTATAAGCTTATAGTAGTATATTTGCTGGCGCTAAATTGCCTGCCCCGCCTAATATTGATATTATATGACTTAAAACCAATTAATTGTTGATTTTATTACTACTCTTAAATAGTATTTAAGAAGCGCCGATACAGGTAGCGCCTGAGTTATAGTAGGTAGTTTAAGAAATGGCATTCTTCGAGAACTTTTCTAAATGTAAAATTCAATGTTATTAGAGGATATATTAGTAATTGATAATTGCTTTTGCATTTGATGTGAAGTTATTAATAAATGGTCTTAAAAAGATTAATTAGACCCTGATCCATTTAAGTTGAAATATAGTATTAGTAGAGGTATCCCCTTTTGCTAATTATTATACTATTTAGAAGCTTGTTATACTATCCTAATTTATTATCGCTATTTACTCTATTTTATAGGTAAGCCTAATAGGAGTATATTATAATCTAGGTTTTAACGGCCTTAAGGGAAAGCATAAGCTGCACCGCTGCCCTGCCAGAACAGCCTCATTAATGCAGCTATATTACCAGAATAACCTGTTTTACTTAAATCTCTGACAAGACCTTTGCTTAAAGCTATGCCTTGATTATTTAATAATATAAACCTGTTAGACTTATATAGTTTATCCCTTAGGAAATAACCTGGGCCGTCACACTTTAATTCTTTATTTAGACTACTACTCTGTAGTATATATGACGCGGTGTCGTGAAATGTATCACCCTACACTTGCTGAGTTAGAAGCGGTTAAGGATAGGAAAAAAAAAAGTCGTTATATGATGGAAAAGGCTAAAAGCGTTAGGCATTAACGTTAACCCCGCTAAAGTTTGAAAGTTATGAAAAAGTATAGAAATATAACGCGCGATATCTCGATTCCAGCCAGATCAGAAACTGTACTGGCCAGCCGCGTTCAGCAAGCTGCCTCTTTCTCTATAACTCAATCTATTCCAATAAGTGAGGGCGGGGAGCAGATAATTGTAGAGGAAGCTGACCCTATAGAACAGGCAGTTATACAAAATCTAACCAGCTGGTTAGAGGCAAATCCGAATGTAAAATGGCGAGCCACTACTTTTTCCGACTGTATCGAATAATATGTAAGCGACTTAGATTATATTACACTACCGCTTAAGCCAAAGGTTGGCATTTATCTTATTATTACCCAGTTTATATAGGGCTTATCCGCTAATCTATACAGTACCCCAGTTTCAGCTGGGTTATAAGTAGAATAAAGCTGCCTAGTGTATACACTAGGCAACTAAGAGTGTAGATGCTAATCGCTGGTTATAATGGATATAAGATTGTTGATAAGATTGGTGAGAAGGATATTCTATATATACTGGAAATAGGCAAGAAATATAAAATACTTAACCTTTCTAGGCAAGTTATATTAAGAATTAAGGAGGGTGAAGCATTGTATCTGCTATGGCTTTTTAAAATTAAGTTAGATTGACTTTGAAAAAGAGATAATATATTATGCTAATGTATGACTGCGTTTACCTGGTAGATTGATATTAATATTGACTGATTTTTGAATGATGTCTGTTGTGACTGGGATCTCCCCTTTATATAATAAAAATAAACTATTTATACTAAAGCCCTCTTTAGAGTTTGCTATACTTTTATAATAATGGGCGTTATAGAAGTGAGTAGAAGTAAACTCGATTTTGGTATTAATAGCGGGCTAGGCGGGAGGATTATGGAAGTAAGTGAATTTAACTTCGGCATTAATAGTGGGCTAGGCAGGAGGGTTATGGAAGTAAGCGAATTCGACTTTGTTAGGATTAAAGGCTTCGCTAGCAGCCTATGCTAGAAGGCTTAAATATTCTTCTCTATTTCTTAGTGTAGGCGCGGCTGCAGGTGAACTATTAGAAACAGCTTCGTGTAATTGAGATAACTCCCTTAAGCTATGTATCGAGTTGTGTCGCAAATCTGACGTTTATGCTGTATTTTCGGGATAAGGTATAACTTCGACGCTATAGTCTATTCTCGCGAGAAAAGCAATATTATTACTGGGCTGCGTAGCCTAATGACGTTTATGTCTAGATATTATATTATCCTGCAGTTTAGTCTAGGCAGCGTCCCTTTTTTATTTACCTGGCTTAACTTTATATATAATATATTTATTAGGCCAGATATTTTGCCGATATGATTTGAGAATTGTTTTTGCTGTATTTTATGCCCTGGATTTAGTCGACCATTCAACTATACTGGAGGCTTTTAGTTTGGAAAGAGTTTCGGTATATTTGGCGTAATGCAAGTTGCTGGAGGAATCCTAATTAGCTACTATATTAGGTTAAAATTTAGACGTAAAGGGAATTATTTTTTTATATATAGTCTGAAATATTGGCGTAGAGTAAAGGGCTATAATTAATATTTTCGCTCTGAGGCTGAAGCTCTCGGCAAAATTCTATTTGTCTTCGACCACCTGTAATAATATTATAGTAAGCTGGTATATATTTAGATGATATCCTGGCTTGTTTTATAAACTCGGCTATATTATTCGGGGAAGCGCGAGACTTTGAGTGAGGATGAAAATGTATAAAAACCTGAAAAATAAGGATGTAAATGAATCTATATTAAAGGATATGATGCTGAACTTTAAGCTTTTTAGTAATGGTGTATTTAAGAAGTATTTGGAGGCTATGGCGGTTATGATAGTTGTTTTCCTTTAAGAGTTTAGAATGATTGGCTGGGTCTCGCTAGAATGAAGTAGGATTTTCTAGCCATTTCGAGAAACCTAAGATTTCTAAGTCAGTTGCCTTTATTTTAGTATTGTTACTAGAATAGTGTTCGATAGCACCTTTAAGCAACTTGTTGTCGATGGTATTGTCGTCGGCGCCTTCAGTCGACTCATTTTCGATAATACTTTTAATTGACTTGTTATCTATGCCCTTGTTATTGGCATTAAGGCTTGCCTCATTGTCGATAGTATTTTTGTCGGCGCCTTTGGTCGGCTTATTGTCAATAGCGTTGTTATCAGTGTCTTTGGTCAACTCATTGTAAATAGTATCGTTGTCGGCATTAAGGCTATTGATATAGTTGCTGTTATTGACATCTCCCTTGTCGGCGTTAGTATCTCTAGTGTCGCCAACTATAGCCTTAAATACAAATAGAGATGTATGAGGAATGAATAAACGTTGAAAAAATTGGAAAATATCTTTATTTTGCGATAAAAGAGTGCTAAGGCGATATTCTTGGGGATAATGTTATAAGAAGTGGATAATAATATCTAGTGTATTATTATGATACTTTATAGCTAGTATAATCGTATAGTATAAGCACAGCTATATAGAAGATGGAGAAAAACTGAAGGTTAAGGGAGAAAGGGATTTAGGAGAGACAGCTTATACTTGAACTATAGAGGTAGAGATAGCTAAATAAGTAAGGATACTAGAAATAAGATCTATAGCGCTAATACTAAAATAGATTTAAAGTATTTAGTTGAAGCCTTTAAATCTATTTTAATTATAGCGCTATGGATCCTATTGCGCTATTAACTGATGAATAGTAGTATGTTATATGGTTGCATGGAAGAATTAATGATAAGAGCTTTTTTGGAATGGGGAGATTGGTCGGTCAGCCGTTTAAGCTATTTAAGTATAAGCGATGCATGCAACATTAGTATACCTAGGTAAGTCTAATGTATGCCAGGCTGCTCCTTCCTTTACTTAGTATATTTATTTTATCCAATTGATTTATTTGGAGAATAATCCTAAGGACTGGAAGAACGCTGTGAATAAACGATCACTTGAAATAAAATAATACCTGAGGCCTGTAAGAGGGTCTAGCGGTAAATTCACTAGCCAGTAAAGCATTTAAAGGAGTGTTATAATTTATGATAGAAATAAAGGTATGGCTGACAGTAATATACATGAGTTGTATTGTCTAATTAATAATATGGTGATAGTGACTGATCTTATTTATTAATATTGGGCGATTTATTTGCTTTTTGTATTTTACTGAGTATATAAGCTATTGACTGCTTGACTGCGAACTGTTTTGGCTACTTTACTTTTACACCGAACCTTCCATTATACTGGCTACCTAGGCTTACGGCTCTTTATTATGTGCTATAAAATTATATCCAGTGAGGTTATTGAGGCAGGCACTATATTTCCTGTAACCTTGGCATTCTCGATTTTCTATATTTATTGGAGGATTGAATCTAGAACTGGAGATAGCGCAATTGACATGGTTCGTGCTGATTATATGTCTATTTTAAGCTGCGGCTTCTTTACTCTCTCTGGACTTGCTCTTGCCTTTACCTTTTTTGCTATTTGTGTATTACACTACGACTATAATCTTGTTTACCCTTGCTTTATTGTATAGAAGGGGTCTACTTTATTATTTATTAATAGCGTTGAGGTATTTTATTGCATTTATAATCTTAATTTGCCCTCTTTAAAATGCTATAGATCGTTAAGACGATTTCCCCGCTTATCTAATATTGTTTTGTTAAAAAGTATATATATACTATTAGAGGTTTGCTGGTTTTATATGCTATATTGGTTAGGCTGGGAATCTGGCAGCTGCATTAATCAGGCATTAAGAGTTTATAGGCTATACCTATAATATCCTACCTTAGCGCCTTAATCTTTGCTTTTGTAATAGTAATCTCCTCTCTATTTAGCTTAGAATCAAGCTACTCGACAACTTATTAAAGACGCCGCAGGCGTATACTTATATTTAGAATAATCTTCTTTATAGCATTTATAGCCTTATCCTTACTTTTAATAGCTATTAAGCTTAGTATAATTCAGTAATAGTTTAGTGGTTAATATTGTCTCTGTATTGCTGTCTTGGCATTAATAATGCCTCTAGATAAGCTTTAGAATTATATATATAATTCTAAAATGGGTTTTATATAGGCCGGGAACTTAATAATTAGTAATAGATATTTTAGTCTTTAAGAATAGTGGAAATATAGAAGGATTAGGATATAGTAATATAACTGTCTTAGTATTTTAGGAGAGTTAAGAGACTTTTAAGGTATTAGTTTAACTGAATTTTAAAGAACTCTCGCATTATGGCAAAATAATCTCCTGCTATTAGTAAAACTGGGGAAATTAGAATAGTTAGACTTATATTATATACCTGTACTTCCTTTTATCAGTAAAGCTCCTCTACTTAAAAGGGGTAGTACTTTACTGTATAATACTTTATATTATTTAGCTACTGCCCCTATTAGATAGTAAACCGTCTTTTCTAATCCTTTTCTTTTAGTATATAGATATCCGCAGATAGTAGAATGCAGGTTGGGCAATATTATCTATTTTAAGGGGCACCCTAGGCTTTTCTATCTAGTAAATTCCTATTTTGAATACTATATATCTAAATTCCTTCTTCCCTTCACTTTTTTATTATATCTTTTTATTAATATTTAACTAAAGTCTATGGTTTAAAATCGTTTTATTAACTAGTCTTTTTAGTTACTATAGGTATTTCACGCCGATAAATTCACATTACTGGTTATAAGTTTAGTGCTATTGTCGAATTGTATCTTAGCCTATTACTGTATATTATCCCAGCACTATTATTTACTGGGATTACTAAGTTTATTGGGATTAATAATCCAGGCTTAATTTAGTTTAGTGTGATCTTTACTTGTCGTTATATTCGATTAATTATTAACATTTACTCTTTCTAGAGATATATACTAGTACTATACCCTGCGATTTATATAATTTAGCTGAAAGACGTTATAATTATTATCCCGACTATCTCGGTATTGGAATCCGAAAATCCCAACCTAAAAGAGTATCTAACGATATGCCTTATTAACCAACCTGTAAAAGTTATTATAGTTATAGACTTAAGTAAAAAGGAGAGGGGGGTTAAAGAGTTATTATTAAGTATCCGCGAGGACCTTTAGAGTAATAGTAGCGCACTGGATATTTCTGGAGTGGAAACTTGGGTTGAGTGTTTTAGCGTTATAAGTAAACGCTGCTAAATAGTGTATATTATGCCTGGTATTAAAACGCTCTTGATTTTATTTATGGATAACTATGTATTCCTGCCGCCTCGCTTTTTTAACTGTATTATTCCTATATTTGAAAATAAATAGGTTAGGCTATATAAAATAAAAAAGAAGGTATATCGCAGGAAGACTTAAGCCAGCACCCTTTAGGGGTAATATTAGGAGTTATATTAGAATATCCTAGGAGCTGTCTACTTAGCCTATTATAATTTTAAGATTTAAGCCATTAATGCTTTTAATAGAGGAGTGTTTATTATTTTAGGGCAGGCCGCGATAGTTTAGACTTAAATTATCCAAGCCAGCGATTTTCTTTTAAAGTTTACCGATAAATATTTCTTCTTTAGTTAGTTTAGTCCTATCTACCCTGACGACAATAATTTCATTATGCGTTAGGTTTTAAGAAAGGGCTATAAGATTAAGATCCAGTATACAGATAATACTATAATTAAGATAATACTTGGCCAATACTTTAGATTTATCTATTAATATCTATATTAGGCATGCATAACCTATAGGTTAAACCTGTGTTCCTTATTTACAGATTGTATAATATAGTATTGCTGGCCGTGGACTGTATAGACAATATTTATCCCGAGCTTATTTAACTTAGCAGTGTTCTGGGACTCCGGTATAGTTTATGCCTTTACAAAAACCAAGTTCTATTTAACCTCAATATATTAAGAATGGCTTCTTTTATGCTTTATAGCCTGGATTTTTTTTGCGAAATTAATTAAGCCTTTTAATTACTTTTAGCGTTACTTTAAGGACTTTTTATTGTTTTTCTTTCTTATCCCAGTATATTATATTTTTACTTACTTTTATTCCTTCCTGAAGTTATAGGCGGCGTTTACCTTTTAAGATTATATTTAGATAGGCAGGCTAAAGTTTAAAAGAATCGCTGATTTTAATTTTAACTATATTATAGGTGCCTGAGTAGGTTTGAATATAATTTCGGTATACGCGAACTATTTGTGGATAATATTGTCTCATTAATCTATAGCTTTAATTCTATACTATTCTTGATATATATTTTTGGCTATTAGCCTTAAAATCCGCAGTAAAAATTTAACTCTTATACTCTATATATATTAAATCGTCTATATTACTACTTAATACATTAAGTAACTTTAATTAATGGCATTTATAGGTTTAATAGGGGGTGTATCCCGCTATTTGACTAGGATTATAAAAGCTATAGATACTGACTATAGGATAATTAAGCTGAATTCTTTATTTAGTGACCTGCAAGATTTAGTGTAAGACCCTAGTATATAGATGCTATATTATTTTATTTACTAGCAAAATACATTAATGTAATCTTTTATATATCTTAAAGCTGTATTACATTATTGCTAGGCCTATATATTCCCTAATACATTTAGCCGCCAATTTATCTCACTAAATGGTATTAGGACTTGGATTAAGTGGAAGGCAGCCTATTAATGGTAAACTAGATTAGATTATTTTCTAAGAATTTCAAGGTAGGAAAATATAGGCTAAAAGCTGGGTCACCTTAACTATCGCTGAGATAAGGCGTTTATATAAGTCACCCTATACCACGACACTTGCCCTGCTTAAACCTTAGAAGTAGCACCTGTAACCGATCCTTAATATCTATCTATAAGTCTTTTTTGCATAAAAGTCTCAGCCAGCTCAGGGATAGCCCATTTAGCCCCCTAAGGCAAGACGGGTTTCCTACCTACTGGCTGAAAGTACTGATAGTCTACTAAAGCAGAAGCGCTGAAAGAGAATTATTGTTCCGATTTGTTAAATACAAAGCGCTAATATAGACTTTTAATATATACGCGTACCCGGGGTATAGTGATAGGGTATTAGTGTTGCCCTGGATAGAGGAAGGGGGGTAGTGGTAGTCTATACTATTCTTGAGAGAACAGTATAGCAATAATCCTTCGGGCGACCTGGTTCATACAATAGTAAAGCTAGATATATAGCACTGTATCACCTCACTATTCCTCTTGCATAGCATATACGCCTTTTTTATCGTAGCCGCGAACCACCTTAGCTTAGATAATACAGGAGTATGCCCTTAAGAGAATGAGAGGAAGCCTTTCATAACATGAACAAAGCTCTCGATCTGAGACTTAGTTTAAGTTGTGCGTGATTATATACTATAATCGAGTCAATTGCTCTAGAAAAAAGTCTATCGCTAAGTGCATCAAAAGATCACTATCTCCCTATTACAGCCGCCGCGTAAGAATTCTGCGCCGCCTGAAACCTGCACTAATATAAATTTCTACAGCGCAAAATGTATCTGTAATTATTTATTAATACTAGCAGTTAATTATTTGCTAGTCTTTTATTTATTAAAGACGGCCTATAGTATTTATCGCTTGCCTTTAAAGCTTTGTTAGGGAGCCCTCGCCTTAATCACTTTTAAGAGCCTAAAAGTTGTATTTTGCACCTTTACCTTGCTCTTATTGCCGCAGACTAATATTAGCGAGGATAAAAGCGGCAGCTTTATTTTAATTTTATAAGAGAAATTAAATGTAAATTTAAATAGTTTTAATGCTTTAGGCGTAGGCGCACTATAGGTTTCTAGCTTTTTTAATATTAAGGCAGCCTTGAAAAAATGATTAATTCTTTAAAGCCTCTATATATTGTCGTCCTCCCTATCCACTCCAGTTCTGTGTAATTGATCTTCGAAACTTTAGGAATACCTTGGGAAATTGAAATAAAACCGATGGCTCTAGCCAGCTCGATGCAGTCGCGGACCCAGTAGACAAGCAGTTTAATCGTGGGCAGATATGCTCTCTTTACAGCTCACTACCATCGCTACTATCGTTAACTGTAAGTCAAAGTCGTAAAATACAGTAGCCGCAGATACTATAATCGAGAGCGCTGCAATCTGCGCTTTCCTTATATATTAAACGCTCACCTCAGACAAAGCATAGTCGAATATCTCAAGTTAAGTCTTAAATTTAACAGTCCCAATCACAACAGCTTTAAGACTCCTAACCTTAATTATCAGAGCATTCAACTCTAACAGTTTTACAGATAATTCTCTAACCAGAAACAAGACCTATATTAAATAAGAAGCTTACTGCCGAGGTTAAAGGCATCTACACTAGTCTTGTTATAGTGGAAAGTAAATGTATTAAAGTGGATAATATGCAATCTTCCAATTAGGATATATTGCGGCAATTAAGCAATAAATAGTGGCAGGCTTTTATTGTATTGCACCGCATATTATTACATGAACATTATAACTTTTTCTTAGCCAGCCAATATCTATTAGCTAGTCTAGTCTTTCGCCGCCTAGCTGTAAATTTTGCTATACCAGCAAGGATATAGCGATATAGAATTTATTTATTTCTAGAGCTTTTAATATACAAATTGCCGTTATCTTTAGAGCCTATATTTACATTTATTTATATCGCCTATAGTATAATGGCTTTACTTTATAAGACTGTGCCTGCTTTTAAGGATATATAGATAGAATGCCTTGGCGACCTTAGCAGGTACTGTATAGTAATTGAAGATAATAATATTTAGGATCGAGAGATGTAGATTTCCGTTTCGCGGTATTGGTATAGTAAAGCTTCAGATAAATTACTAATAACTGGCCATCTCTATTATCATCTAGCGATTCTCGCTTAGCCCAATGCCTTGCAATAGGTTTACTACTATATAAAGTCACTATATATAGTAATTCCCTTTCTAAGTGCGCGGGAAAGTATAATAATACTATTTAACTTGGTTTTAAGTTCACTATTACTGTATTTGGAGCCTATTAATGCAGGTTTTATGCATATTTATGCAATTTTCTTCTCTGGCAAATACTAGGATTAGCTAGAACCCTTAATAAATTAATCCTACAATCTCTTAGATAGATACATTGCCAGCATAACTAAAGGTTAGCTTGTGCCAGGGCAAGTAACCCTATTAATAAAGTATATAATAGCGCCTTTTACTAACAATTAAATAGTTATTTTATTAGAATCTCCTTTAGATGTCCTCTATTAGGCTATAGGGATAAGTCTAATGTTCCCAAGCATGCAATCACAATAAAGCGACCTAAGGAGTCTAATATTACTATAGAGGGGGCTTCTATAGCAAACATAATTCCTAAAGGGACTTTTTTTAAAAACACTTTTATTTATTATTTATATATATAAAACTATCACATGCTAGTAAGGGGATATAAATATCTTGCCTTACCTTTATATAGAGTTAGTCTTTTTGTATTATATATTACAATTCCCTGCTACTATATTTTACTTTAAAGGAAAATTTCCTTAGAAACTGATAGCTGTAATGTTAAACTATTTAAAGAAATCTTACAAGTTTAAGCCTTATATAAATAGTAAAGTATTCCCAGGGCTAATAAAGAATAATATTCCGCGGCCGCTGCTAGAGGATTATATAATAAAGGGCTTTATTTATATAAAGAAATACCTCCCCGATAACTGGTTCTCTTTTGAGACAGTTGATGAGGATGAGAAATACTTTGAGCAGGGTTTAATAATAAAGGTATATAAGGAGAGGATTTTATGGCTGGGATATAGAATTATAAGCTTTAATAGATGGTTAATATAGGGCGATAAGATTAAAAAGTTTTCGGTTGCCTTTTAATACAATATCGACTTAGATGATACCCCTGGGGAGGCTATTGTAGATGTTTAGGATATTTAGGAGGATATTCTTATTCTAGATGTCAGCGGTAACTGAAGATATGTAGGTAGGATTAGAAACTGAGGCCTTAGGGGTAGAAATAGGCAGTATAGGGAGCAGAGTGGTGGCGGATATGGAGGAAGGGTTTAAGAGATCCACTAGGGGGGCAAGTTTTGGCATAAAAGTGAGATAAGATCGGGCGTAGGTTGAGGAAACAGTTATTGCTGAAGTATTTAGGGGTATCTGAAAATGGACTGCTTTCCTATATTTGCCTATTAAGCATTAAAAACCTGTGTAAAGAAATATGGAATATGATTAAGCTTAAAGGGCCTCTGATTAGGCGTTTAAGTGTATGTGTAGGGGGTGGATTTAATGTGTTAATTTATATTGAGGTATTTTGTTATGGCTAGGGTTTATTAATTCTATACCTACGGATTTACTTAATGATATTTAGTGCTGGTGGAAATAATGCAGTACTAGGAGTAAACGAATTACCCGATAGATTGGTTAAGCGGGGATTTAGGCCTTTATTTATATGGGGATATGGCCTGGAGGCTGTTGGCTGTCTGGCTTTTAGTATCTTTTTTAAGTACCCTGTATTCTATAGATAGCGTATAATACCCCTAATTTTTAAAGGGTAAAATGTCTGGTAATGTTAATGCAGTTAACCTACTTAATACCTGCTTTACTTAATTTCGCCCGCGGGAAGTTTCCAGCTACCTACCCGGCTTAAATAAATATTTAAAGAGGATTAGTATACACTTAACGCTCTACTCGAGGATTATTTTATCTTAACCTTATCTAGTCCTGAGTCTATGTCAGGGATGCTCTTTTAGCCTAGATATAGAGTATAAATTGCTATAAAAAGAAAAGTATATTATTAAAACTATGCTAATCTGTGGTTGTAATATTAGGTAGGCCAGATACTTTTGCTTTATTTTTGTATTGCTGCTTTTATTGCAGACTATCATTCTTATTCTTCATATCTGTCTGCCATGCCCCGAATACGGCCTGTATAATGAAGAATGGATAGCCTATTTACTATCTAGTTGACTATAGTGAGCCTAGAAGTTGGGTTTACTTTTTTAACTTTAGTCTCGATTTTCTTTACTTTAATCTTCTAATATTACCGGTAGTCTTGCGGACTTTGATGGAGATTGAACTATGGTTTTAACTACGATAAAATGCTTGATACCTGTTTCCTTTATATATTTAGGTTGTTGTGGGTTGCTTGTATAATTCTGGGGACTGTTCCCGGCTTGGTTTTTGTAATTATAATGTGGCAGTCTAGGTATAATGATTTGGAGGGCTGGGTAAAATGTTGGTTTGGATAGGCGATCTTTGCAATAATACTAGTAAATTTTATAAAGGTAGTAAGCATTATATTATCTCGTCTCTGACTATTATATAAGATAAAATTTAATATTATAAAAGTGCGTTAATATTGCTAGACTGTAGGAAGGAATTTTTAAAGTCTTATAGATTCCCTATATAATATCTGGCATCGCTATAGGTCTTCTTACCACTGGCCAGTTCGCTCCGGTTCCCAACCTAATGGTATGGACGATAGTGTTATGTATAGTTTAAGAGCTGTCTACAGTGGCAATACTTTTTATTATCCTGAACTCGATGACAAATCGTTCGGAAAAATAGAGGATTTAGGCCAAGATATTGGCTTATATCCTTATCCTGCTGGCCATTTCCGCCGGTTTTGCATTTCTAAACTAAGCAAATCGTCTACTTGTATATATATTATTAATTTTAAAGTAATGCCTTGGTCTTTATTAACTATAGTTTAGTTGCTGGCTTTTATATATATCTTTCTAGATATTATTGGGACCTTGTGGAAAATCATTTGCCAGGATAATTCGGATAAGGCTTGCCCTCCTATACCGAAAGTGCCTCGATCGAATTGATGTTTGGGCAGCATGTTGTGTGTATATTCTGCGGAATTAAAGCATATATTTATATAAGAGAGTGGTAAGATATATGCATGAATGGGGTCTAGTGGCACTTTTATGTGATTTCTATATTATATTCTTGTTGACTTTTAAGTCTTACTTAATGGCATGTTCCGTTTTGCTGCCCTTCCCTTCGCAAACTCTCTTTACGCTTTTTTATATATAACCGTTTAATATATTTCTATTTGCAATTACAAGGGCTCCTAGAGGGCCACTGGAGGGGAAGAATAAAACTCCCCTCTTGCCACTGCCTTTTCTATGAGCTTCAATAACCCCTTACTTAATTTAATAACCTCAATCAAGCCGGCTACGCCTGTTCAACACGGCAGCTTTCAATATCGCTGACCAGCTTGAATAACGCTAACTGGCTTGAACAACGCGGCCCTGATCATCCTGTTCAAGCCAGCTAGGCCTGTTCAATGCGGCAGCTTTCAATAACGCTAACCGGCTTGAACAACATTGACCGGCTTGAACAACGCGGCCCTAATATATATTAACTTTTTTTTTTATAAAAGTTTACCTTAGTAAGATCCAGCTATTATTAATTTAATAACAATCCCTATAATAGCCTTTCTAATCTGTAATATATTTCTTTTAATTACTATTTCCTTTAATTGCTATAATTTCCTTTTATTGCTATTATTTCCTAATTGCGCCTTTAAATCTTTAAAACTCTCGCTGCGATGTGATCTAGTTCATGTATAAAACTGTTATATTCCGGCTTTTGCAATACCCTACGCTTCCTTTTGCGGCTGTTTATGCCAATCAACGCAAGTGGCTGGCGATTATATAATTCTTAGAACTTCGCCCGCTTAAAGTCTATAATTATTACTTTCTTTTCTTTGGCGTTATAGAGTATATTGCATGGCTCTGCATTGCAGTAAAGGACGTAAAGCTTGTACAACTCTCTAAAAGCATCGGTGATTACCTGGCCAACAGATGCCTTATCATCCTGGCTGATATATTTATATAAGGGCCGGCCTGCTTAGCTGAAAAATATGAAATATTCAAATATCCTACTATTATAGTAATATAGAAGATCTGGATATATAATCCCAAGATAGACAGGTATATGCTTCCCCTGGATAGTCGTGAGCTGATTATATAGTATGTTTTTATAATGTAGCCGGCTGACCCTCGATACTTCCACGCCTTTGGCAACTAGCGTATAGCTATAGGAAGAAAGTTATACCTTGAATAGTGCCCCGACTGCGCCTGAAAGGTAGAGTGGTATGCAGTTAGCGTTAGCGCTATAATCTTTGGCGAGCTGGGCCTGGATAAAATGAAGGAACTCCTGTCGGTCAATATGCCTGCGTTTATAATAGGGAAGGTTAAGGCATTGCCCGTCCAGTAGCCTGCCGTATACTAATCCTAGGAGGCACTTTTAAGTATAGAATAGCCGTTTCTAGATATTCTTCTCTGCTTAGCCGCCTTTCCGCCTACTTTAATTATTAGCCCGCCCCCTCCCCTATCGTTTTCCCCTTGTAGTCGCAGCCTTGCTGACGCGGCCAGCCTGGTTTGGCGAAGGGGAGGGAGGGTTGTAGGGATTATTGCCGTTATTTTCATTATAATTGGCCTAATAGCTACAGTCCAGTGATTTATAGCGAGAATGGGTTAGAATTGGCGAGCGCTTTATGCGATTCTTCTAGTTTGATGCCTTGTAAGATATAGCACGCTTCTCTTTATGAACCGTTAGAGGGATATTCTTCAGCATATCGTCATACTCCACTACCTAAGCATTAAGTTTCGCAGAATCGTTATGCCATAATATGGGTAGTGGTTTGGCTCGCAGAGCTTAAAGGATGAATGCAAATATTTGCGTGACGGCTGTCTGATAGAGTCCTGTTTCCTTGTCGGCAGCGATATCCTGACTGGGGACGCAGACAGTATAGTATATAATAGTAGGGTCGTTTAGTATCTGTAAAAAGATAAAGGCCTTTCCTGTATATATATAGCTATATTGTATACCCTTTCTGACTATATAAGAGAAAATCTGGGTAATAATAGCTGCAGCAAGCGATTTAGATGCGAATGCGAAGCCCTCGCTATCTTTATTAATTATATCCCGATCTGGTTGTATCTCTAACTCCAGCCCTGTAATAATCTCGCCGACACTTAACTTATAAGGTGCCTTGTACTCGATTGCAAGAGAGGGGATATTCCGACTATTGGAGTTTCTGTATATATAGAAGCTGTCTGTAAGAGGGGGTTTTCTCTTTATATTCGGGCAAACCTGTCAGCCTGACGGTCGTCCCTATAGTATGCGACTTCTTGTATTGCTTTTAGATATAGATATGTATTCTATAGATTTAGTGAGGCTAGTAGGGGGATTGCCTAAGTTTATATAGCTTTTAAATATTACAGTTCCTAAAAGGCTAAGGCTATCGCGAAAGACTGGGTTATTGTAGATATAGTCGATAAGTTTCTAGACAGCATTTTCTATAGCGTTGTGCTTGAACTGGCGAAGAGATATCTCACTGCTGATCGGGCTTAATACAGACTGCATATAGCTGAGTTAATGGACAGATGGAAATAGGAAATCTGAGTGAAATGAATCGCTTGCTGACAGCAGTTCCCAGATTTTTAACTGCTTGGTTATAAAGTCTGGGGATAGGACAATTCGCTGAGGATAAACTCTGCCGGTTAGATTGGTTGTATTGCCTTGGGTGGTGGAGGAAGGGTCGGTAATGACCTGGATTGCGGTATTGAGCGAGTGGCAACCTTTAAGGTACTGCTGAAGTGTCTGGAGCTGTGACACTCGCTCTGCTGCTTTGCGTCGGCGCTGTTCCTCTGTATGAAGATATTGCTTTTCTTTACGGAGGCGTTGTTCTTCCTCGCGTCGGCGTTGCTTGGTCGATAGACGCTCCTTAGTGTCTTCGCGTCGGCGTTGCTCCTCTTCACGGAGGCGCTGCTCCTTTTCAAGCTGCAGTTGCAGCTTTGCTAATTCAGCTTCTATGATAATAACAATAACCTCCCTACTCAGGTAGAGGCGATAGATGGAAGCGGGGCGGGTGTTTGTTTATTTGTTTATATAGTACGCAGGGAGGAGATTAGATCTATCTACTAGTCCCCGCTATATTATAGTCGCACCTTAACTTAAGTAGGCAAATTGGTTGTATGCAAAAAAAACAAAAAAAAAACAAAAAAAAAACACCAAGACCCTGTATCGTTAAAACATATAATAGTCAAGCAAAGCTGCGCAGCGGCTTTATAAAGTGTAACCGATTAAAAGCTTAGCGCAGCTTTCTTATTTTATTTAATGGGACGATTTAACACTCAGCCACTACAATCACTAGCCCCAAATGGCTATACTTACTAGCAATTAGTCATTTCTGCTACTCCCTCCCGCTCTATAATATACTATTTACCTCTTTTTTTAGTATTATTATTACTAGAGAAAGGTGTATTATAATGTAATTGTGGAGATCTGTAAAAGCTATGCTTAATAGGGTAGCTTGCTATGCTCAATGGAGTAGCTTTTGCAAAACAGCCCTGCAGTAGTTAGATTGCTCAATTTCCCACAACCCCTTTGACGCTTGCTTACCATAATAAAGGCCGTAATAAAGCAGATAATAATAAGGAAGAGGATGAGTTCATGAGTTCAATGCATTGAGGGGCGCAGGCGCAGCTCCCCGCAAGGGCCCCCAGAGGGCTCCCAGAGGGCCACCGGAGGGGAAGAACAAAATTCCCCTCTTGCTACTGCCTTTTCTACTTCACTTCTTGCAAGCCAACTTTAATAACCTCGATCAAGGCGGCAGCTTTCAATAACGCTGACCGGCTTGAAAATCATTGACCGGCTTGAACAACATTAATCGGCTTGAACAACACTGCCCTAATCAGCCCAGTCAAGCCGGCTAGGCCCTATTAAACATAGCAGCTTTGAACCAAAGGGCCTAGATGCCTGAGCCGGCTTATTAACGCGGCCCTAATCAACCCATTTAAGCCGGATAGGCCTATTTAATATGGCAGGTTTTGGTAATATAGGTTAAATTAAGCTATCTGAATAACATAATATAGTCCTATTTAGTCTAGGTATACTGCATTAGTAATAGCCGCTAGTCTGGATATTAATTTGCTATAGTAATACCTATAACACTATACCTCGGGTTATTATATTTGTGTTTATAGAATTGCTTATTGTTATTAAATGGACTCTCTATAAGGGCACTTTGCTGTAAGGTTAGGCCTGCACTGAGACTTAAAGATTCTTTGGCTTAAATAGTGTATAACTATAGCTATTAATTGCTTTAAGGATAGCGCTAGATAATCCTGTATAGTTAGATTATGCGACTATTATTTAAATAGGAAAAGATAAATTGGTTACTATAAATAAAACTTTAATTGAGTAAGGTCTGTTAAATATAATATTTGAAATCCTGTAAGGTGGAATAATTTAATAATCTCCTTAATCTCGCGGTTACTTCTGCTTTTATAGAAAAATAAAAATACATGCTTAAAAGTTTGGCAGGAATATTATTGAATGCTTTAGAAGCGAGGGCTTTAAGAGTAATATTGTTTGCTCTTAAAGTATCCTTTCTAGCAATTTATTAGTTCTATATAACTGTAACTGGATATAAGGATATATATATAAATGCCTTAGCTATATCCGAGTAAATGGCTAGCAATAAGATTAATAGACCAGCAAGACCTCTCTAACGCTAACCTATCCGCCTATAGTACTGTAGCTGTTTCCTTAAAGTTAAGCTGTTTAGGGCAGTGCTTTATGCATTGGGATATTTATTAACGGCTATACTATTGCAACCGCGACCTTTTTATAGCTAGATTAACCTTTCCAGCTTCTTTTATTTTATCCTATCCTTTAATAAGTCTAAAAAGATTAATAGCTGCATATAACTAAACCTAGCCGGCAATACTTCGCTATATTTGCTGGTGATAATGCTGTCTATAGCGCAGGTAATAATAGATATATAGAAAGCTGTAATAGGGACTTTATATAGAAGTGTAGTCTTGCGAAGTATTAATACTTAACTATATAGAAGTAACTTTTATATTCCTATGAAAAAGTTGATTGCGTTGGCTTTGATAAATCTATTAGGAAAGTATATTATTTTGGCTAAAGATCTCTTTCTTTTATATTTTTTCTTTATGCGGTTAAAATAAGTGGTTGAGGAATGTATGACTGGTAGCATAAAGTGTCCAGGTGCTTATCTGACCGAGTTATATAAATTGCATATTAGTGCTAAGAAGCTGTTTGTTTATGGATAAACGCCTTTAGGTAGTTGTAATAGAGAGTTTTTTGGCGTAAGTGCGTGAGATATAGCATAAAATAACAGTTTTTTATTCATATATAGCTGTACTACTTTTAATAGGTAACTTTAAAAGGCTTTTATAATATTTATTATGAAATCTAAAGAAATCTAGTATAGCATTTATAATAGCCTTTATTTGATATTTAATTGGGCATTTATATTAGCATAATAATTAAATTTACTTTAAACTTCATTTCAACGTTCTAAAATCGATTTGTTTATAGTATTTATTTATATTTATTTTCATAGCTTATTTTAGTTGTCTATAACCCCCTCAATTTAGATGTCACTACTTGTCCTGCAGTTAGGCGCTTAGGGTTGCCCTTGGCTTCCAGGCAGCCGCCCAGTAGTCAGTGCTTGCAGCTGGACACGTAAGCAGCGCTTAGAAATGGGACGCTGGGCTTCAGCGCTTACGAATGGGATTGCGCTTGAGAATGGGACACTTTGGGGTGGGACACTTTGGGATGGAACGCTTTGGGATGGGATACTTTGGGATGGAACACGGGGCTTTGGAGTTGGCCGCTTTAGGATGGGATGCAGCGCTTAGCCTTAGGACAGCAGCGCCTGTAGGATGAGATCACATGGCTTTAGGGTGGGCCCCTCTTGGATGGGACATGTGGCTTGAGGATGAGTGACTTCAGGATGGGGGGCTTTAGGATGCTACAGTTGGGAGCGAAACCGCCGTCCTGTCCAAATAAACTCTTTTACAAATTGAAGCGCATAGACATGTCAACCACAGTGCTGATTACTGCCCATACACACATGGTACTTGATCTACACCTAGCCATGACCCAGGTACAAATTTCCTCAAAATCCAGCACGTGACGAAGCGCAGCATAGTCAACGTACCAACTACACTGTAGCTGTCAATCGCAGGAATGCCCATTACCATCGGTTATCTCAATTACCATAGCGCCAAACCTTTAACTCCCCCAGCAATACCTGGGTAAGCACTGGTCTATGGCTGATCGCACGGCAGGAGACTGTCGGCTGCGGCGTCGACAAGCTGTTATTTGATTTGTAACTTTCTGAGTTCTCTCGGATCAAACCAGAATCGGCAGCCGATGTGACGAGTGCTTGCAGCTGAGAGATTCTGCCCAACCCCGCCTGGTCCAGCCCAATACTCAGCGGGGTCGCGACATGTTGCCTCGTTTCCTCATTTGAGGTCTCTTTGCGTTTATCTCTCCCATCTATGAGGGGCTGAGCGTTTAATATCTTCCAAGTCGCACCATTCGAATCTTCCGCGGTCCCAGATCAGCGCAAGTTGACCCAGCCAAGTTGCCATCGACAAGACCTCGATCCGCAAACGAATATGTCGAACCCCGAAAACTATACGGTTGGATGGATCTGTGCTATAAGCACGGAGTATGTTGCCGCGCGGGCTTTTCTCGACGAGAAGCATGACGGACCGGCATACGTATCCCCGAACGACAATAACGATTACACATTAGGCACGGTTGGAAAACACAATGTCGTTATTGCCGTGTTGCCCGACGGCGAGTACGGCACGGCCTCGGCAGCAATTGTCGCAAGAGATATGCTGCATAGCTTTCCTAATATCAGAGTCGGTCTGATGGTGGGCATCGGCGGCGGTGCACCAAGCACAAAGCATGATATCCGTCTAGGCGACGTTGTTGTTAGTGCCCCTCGCGATGGGGAGGGTGGCGTGTTCCAATACGACTTTGGCAAAACTATACAAAACCAGAGCTTCCAACATACACAGTTTTTAAACCAGCCACCAACAGTCCTGCGGACTGCAGTGAATGGACTAAAAGCCCAGTATAAGGAAGACGGCCATCGACTTGAAGAGGCTATTAGCACTATTCTCGATAAAAAACCAAGACTTCGACAGGAGTACAAACGACCAGACCCAAGGAGCGATAGACTGTATAAAAGCGGAGTCGTCCATCCAGTGGATGAAAAAAGCTGCATAGCTGTTTGCGGTGATGTTCTATCGAGCTTACTGCCTCGAACTGAACGGACAGAAAATGACGACAATCCGGCCATTCACTACGGCACAATCGCTTCGGCGAATCAGTTGATGAAGGACGCCACAGTAAGGGATAGACTTGCGGCGGAGAAGGATGTTCTGTGTTTTGAAATGGAGGCGGCAGGGCTGATGAACCACTTTCCGTGTCTCGTCATTCGCGGCATTTGCGACTACTCAGACTCACACAAGAATAAGGAGTGGCAAGGGTATGCGGCAATGGTGGCGGCGGCGTATACAAAGGACCTTCTCAATCGAATCGCGCCTAATAGAGTTGAAGCTGAGAAGAAGATTAGCGATGTTGTATCTGGTCAGTCCAAGGCTTTCTAAATCGTACTATTAATACATATTAATTCTATGTACAGAGCATCGAGAGATTGCAAAGGAGCATCGGGATATTTCGAGAGAGCATCGGGACATTGCAAAGGAACATCGTGACATTGTGAAAGAGCATTGGGACGTCACAAAAGAGCATCTTCAGGCCCAGGAAAAAGAAAAGTGTCACCAGCTGTTCCGCCTCACCACTGGCAACAGGAACACCACATACGAGTGGTATAAAGACCGAGTGGAAAAGAGGGTTGAAGACACGTGCATGTGGTTTCTCAAGCACAAGAACTTCCACACATGGTTGAAACAGGACTCCGGTCCCCTGCTGGTATCAGCGGATCCTGGCTGTGGAAAGTCGGTGTTGGCCAAGTACCTGGTCGACTACGAGCTGCCACGATCAGCAACTATCTGCTACTTCTTCTTCAAAGACCAAGACCAGAACACCGTCCGACAAGCCCTTTGCGCACTGCTTCACCAGCTCTTCTCCCAGAAGCCGTGCCTAATCGAACATGCCATGACAGAATTCCGCAAGGATGGGCAAGGATTGATTAGCTCTACAGAATCGCTCTGGAAGGTTCTACGAAATGCTATCAAGGATCCCCAGGCAGGACCTGTAATTATGGTCCTTGATGCCCTGGATGAATGTGCCGAATCCGAGTTTGCGGGCCTAATGCGGAATGTGAAGAGCCAATTCCGTAGCGACCATGGCAGGCTCAAGTACCTTCTAACATGCCGCCCGTATGAGCAGATCGTCTCCGAGTTCCGCAGCCTATTAGATACCTTTCCAAATATCCGTATACCAGGAGAGGACGAGTCAGAAGCTATCAGCCAAGAGGTTAATCGCGTCATTACACATAGGATTAATCAGCTATCAGAGGAAAAGGGCCTCTCCTCCCAAATCATGAGCTACCTAGAGAAAAAACTACAGGAAACTCCCCACCGCACTTATCTGTGGGTATACCTTGTATTCGACTACTTGGAGAAAGAAGACTTTAAAAAGACACTGAAGGGAGTCGAGTCCACTATTACAACACTTCCAAAGAGTATCAATGAGGCATATAAGCAGATTCTTGCCCGATCTAAAGAGCACCCGATGGTTCAGAAGACGTTGAGTATTATCTTAGCTGCCAGTCGGCCGCTAACACTCTCGGAAATGAATATTGCTGTGAATATAGACGATACATCACGGAGTATTCACGACCTCGACTTAGAGGATGAAAAGCACTTTAAGTCGCGTCTTAGATCTTGGTGTGGATTATTTATCTCGATCTATCATGACAAGATTTATTTCCTTCATCAAACGGCCCGCGAGTTTCTCCTTGCGCCTACAACTATCCCATTAGAGCTAGGCTGGCATCACTCCATCACTACTCACCACGCACATACCGTTCTTGCAAAGGTCTGCGTGCTGTATCTGAACTTTTTCAACTCCGACGTTAGCCTTCCAACAGGTACAGACAGGGAAAGCCGCTACTCTGTTAATAGCAACGCCTTTTTAGATTACTCGGCAAAAGCTTGGGGTGCCCACTTCCGCGAGGCCAGTATTGTCGATGATGCTGCTATTGTACGCTCCGCTCTGAGAATTTGTGATCCGGATTCGAAGAGCTACTCGGTATGGTTTAGGATCTATTGGCAGGTCACAGGCTTGATTAAGACTGAGAATTTTACGGATCTCATGGTAGCGTCGCATTATGGCCATCGTGCTGTCGTCAAGCTGCTGCTCAACAAGGGCGCCGACGTCGAGGCCAAGGATAGGTACGGTCGCACGCCGCTATGGTGGGCCGCCTATGGGGGGCACGAGGCCGTCGTCAAGCTGCTGCTCGACAAGGGCGCCGACGTCGAGGCCAAGGATAGGTACGGTCGCACGCCGCTATGGCAGGCCGCCTATGGGGGGCACGAGGCCGTCGTCAAGCTGCTGCTCGACAAGGGCGCCGACGTCGAGGCCAAGGATAGGTACGGTCGCACGCCGCTATGGCAGGCCGCCTATGGGGGGCACGAGGCCGTCGTCAAGCTGCTGCTCGACAAGGGCGCCGACGTCGAGGCCAAGGATAGGTACGGTCGCACGCCGCTATGGTGGGCCGCCTATGGGGGGCACGAGGCCGTCGTCAAGCTGCTGCTCGACAAGGGCGCCGACGTCGAGGCCAAGGATAGGTACGGTCGCACGCCGCTATGGCAGGCCGCCTATGGGGGGCACGAGGCCGTCGTCAAGCTGCTGCTCGACAAGGGCGCCGACGTCGAGGCCAAGGATAACGACGGCGGTCGCACGCCACTATGGCGGGCCGCCTCTGGGGGGCACGAGGCCGTCGTCAAGCTGCTGCTCGACAAGGGAGCCTAGGGTGCCGACGTCGAGGCCAAGAATAAGGACGGCGGTCGCATGCCGCTATGGCGGGCCGCCTATAGGGGGCACGAGGCCATCGTCAAGCTGCTCCAACAAAAATCTCGATAACCACAAGCATAAATAAGGGAGGTGAGCACCTAGTCTTTAAAGTGTGTAAGCCTGAACTTCTTCTCTTTCTATTATAACTTTGCGACGGAAGGTTAAAGGGGATTGTATTAATTTATACCCCGTACGTCTTATTTATTATCATACCCTCTTGTCGGATGTATGGGAGTGGCCATTGCAGTACGAGTGAGTTCATATCACGGTATCATCATACTGAATTGACCGATGTATTCCTGCCGTCCTGCTTTCATGAGTCGCCACTCCCAAGCATCTGACAAGAGCCCTCTAGACTTTAGAGTTTGGGAGTGTGATAGCGAGCAATCATCCGGCCTGTACTTCGTATGGAGAGACGAATTCACTAACCTTTACTCCGTAGTCTCTCTCATTCTCTCTTATAATTGAAAATGCAAGCTCGCCCTTCAGAAATTTAATATCGCTATCTGTGGCGCTAAGGCATATTAGTGGGGAAATTAATACACGAATATGACTTGATATGTAGTTCGTTTTAAGAATACGTACCACAGGAGAATATTTTCGTATTTTCAGTTGGCCTTGGCACTGTCTACAATTCACGTGGTTTGCTGCTGGCCCTATATACTTTAGAAGACCTTCAAGCTACTTCCTCTCCGTGACCTTGGGTGTAAAAATCCAAAATAGGCCAGGGTTTATGGGGTAATTTGGGGCTAGTTTTGGCTGTCTAGAAATGGCAATGTATATCAATGTATACAGCAGGTACCGATGGTCTGTGCTTCAAAATTCTCGAAGAGTGTAAAGAGGACGGCCATTTCGCTCCTAACTGTACTGTATCTGCCTGGTAATATCGGTGTACGTGCCAGGAGGGGATGCTCAGGCACTCCGAGAAACGTGCGATACACTACGCAGTGTTATCATGCAAGCAAGACGAGACGCAGGCAAGGTGGTGGATGTGGTGATAGCTGGAGACTTCAATCGACACGACCAGCTATGGGGAGGAGATGATGTATCACTGGAAAGACAGGGGGAGGCGGATCAGGTAATCGACCTGATGAACGACTTCGGCCTAAACAGCCTGCTCCGCAGGGGAATAAAGACATGGCACGGTGGAGACAACGAGTCAACAATCGACCTGGTCTTGGCCTCGGAAGATCTCGCGTCATCAACAATAAAATGCGCGGTCCTTGGCTCGAACCATGGGTCAGACCACGAGGCGATCGAGACGGTGTTTGATACCGCCGTTCCCATACCGAAACAGCAGGAGCGTCTTCTTTTTAAAAATGCGCCATGGAAAGAGATCAACGCGAGGATTGCAAGCGCACTGGGGCCCACCCCGCTAAAGGAAGGCACAGTGCAGCAGAAAACGGACAAGTTGATGTCGGTGGTGCTAGAGGCGGTCCACGCCCTGACACCAAGAGCCAAGCCATCACCATATGCAAAGCGATGGTGGACGGATGATCTAACACAGCTCCGTCGAATATACACATACTGGAGGAACCGTGCTCGATCGGAGAGACGCGCAGGGAGAAGAAGACCGGACCTAGAGGACACGGCAAAAGGTGCTGCCAAACAGTACCATGACGCCATCCGAAAACAAAAGAAGACCCATTGGGAGGAGTTCCTGGCGGATAATAACAACATCTGGAAAGCAGCCAAATACCTGAAGTCGGGAGACGACACAGCATTTGGCAAGTGCCGCAACTTCAAAGAGCCGACGAGACGTTCACGACTAACAACATGGAACAAGCTGAGGAACTTCTAACCACTTTCTTTCCTCCTCTCCCAGAGAATATTGAAGACGAGGGACAGCGGCCCCAGCGCGGCGCGGCGGTCCCGATGCCTGATCTAACGATGGAAGAGATTGAGCGTCAACTTCTCGCAGCAAAACCATGGAAAGCGCCTGGAGAAGACGGTCTACCCGTGGTCGTTTGGAAACAAACGTGGCCGGTGGTCAAAAACCAAGTACTAGATATATTTCGTGCGTCTCTCGAGGAGGGTGTGTTGCCCGACCAATGGAGGCATGCAAAAATCATCCCGCTTAAGAAACCCGACAAAGATGACTACACAGTTGCAAAAGCCTGGCGGCCGATTTCGCTGTTAGCCACGCTTGGCAAGGTGCTGGAGTCAGTGATTGCGGAGAGAATTTCGCATGCAGTAGAAACATATGGCCTGCTTCCGACTAACCATTTTGGAGCTCGCAAACAACGATCATCAGAGCAAGCGCTTCTGTTGCTGCAGGAACAGGTTTATGCTGCCTGGCGGGGTCGACGGGTCCTCAGTTTAGTGAGCTTTGACGTTAAAGGAGCGTATAACGGCGTTTGCAAAGAAAGGTTGATTCAAAGGATCAGAGCTCGAGGCATACCGGAGAAGCTACTTCGATGGATTGAGGCCTTTTGCTCACAACGCACAGCGACAATCCAAGTTAACGGACAGACAGCCGAGAAGCGAAGCTTGCCACAGGCAGGCCTGCCTCAAGGCTCACCTCTATCGCCGATCTTGTTTCTTTTCTTCAATGCAGATCTAGTACAACGACGCATCGACTGCCACGGAGGAGCGATAGCTTTCGTGGATGACTTCACGGCGTGGGCCGTAGGACCGACAGCTCAAAGCAACCGCGAGGGCATCGAAGCAATCATCAAGGATGCCCTAGAGTGGGAGAAGAGAAGCGGCGCAACTTTCGAAGCAAACAAGACGGCAATTATACACTTTACTCGGAAAAAGTACAAAAGCGACTCGGAACCCTTCACTATTAAAGGACGAATCGTCGAGCCGAAGGAGAGTGTCAAGGTTCTAGGAGTGATTATGGACTCCGGTCTCAAGTACAAGGAGCATATTGCCGAAGCAGCCTCTAAGGGCCTACGAGCCGCGATGGAGCTGAAACGACTGAGGAATGTATCCCCATCTACGGCACGGCAGCTGTTCACGGCCACCGTGGCCCCAGCAGTGGACTACGCTTCCAATGTATGGATGCACGCAGTCGAGGATAAGGTCGCGGGGCCTATCAACCGGGTCCAAAGAGTAGGTGCACAGGCTATCGTCGGGACGTTCCTCAAGGTGGCGACGAGCGTGGCGGAAGCGGAGGCTCATATCGCCCCCGTACAAGAACGGCTATGGAGGAAGGCAATTAAAATGTGGACGGATATCCACACGCTGCCCGAGACCAACCCCCTCCGTCGAATAACCTCCCGCATCCGAGCGTTCAGGAGGTCCCACCGGTCGCCGCTCTATCAGGTGACAATAGCTCTCAAGGACATAGAGATGGAAAAGCTAGAAACCATCAACCCGTTCACATTAGCACCATGGGAAGAGCGTATGCATGCCATCGCCGACGAAACAGCAGCAGCCAAAGCAGAGACAGGTTGGGCCATTCGCGTGGCAGTCAGCAGCTCAGCGCGGAACGATATAGTGGGAGTGGGTGGGGCCATCCAGATTCCGGCATCCGTACGCGGCGGCCCGAAGACCGAGACCTTCTCCTTCACTCTGGGCAAGAGAACGGAACAGAACCCCTACAGCGGAGAACTAGCAGCGATAGCATACGCTCTAAGACGACACCTACCAAGGGTTAGACACTGGAACATTGCGATGCTGACAAGTAACAAAGCAGCCGTGCTCACGCTCAAACAGCCGCACCAACAGTCAGGACAAGAATACGTCCGATGCATCTACGACTCGATTGAAGGGTTGCGTGAAAACGGGAACACAGTAACAGCCCTATGGATTCCTACGAGCGAAGAAAACGAACTGCTTAAGCGAGCTAAAGAACAAGCACGACAAGCCACCCGACAGGGTGCTACCCAGCAACTTCAGTTCCCCAGGATGCAATCGACGACGCTCAACTTGGCACAGTCACAGCAGCGAAAGGATAGGTGCTTACCGGAAGACATCGGAAAGCATTCTAAGAGAATAGATAAAGCACTTCCAGGAAAGCACACACGACTACTCTACGACAGTCTGTCGCGGAACGAATCCAGTGTGTTTGCTCAACTCAGGACAGGTATGGCAAGGCTGAACTCCTACCTCTTTCGAATCAATGCCGCACCGTCGGATCAGTGCGAATGCGGATATGAAAGGGAGACGGTTGACCACTTTTTGTTCCGATGCAGAAAGTGGACAACATACCGAACAGAGATGATTCAATGTACGGAAACACAAAGAGGCAACATCTCCTTCTACTTAGGAGGAAAGTCGCCATCCGATAACGACAAATGGACTCCAAACCTAGAAGCAGTGCGAGCAACAATCCGGTTCGCAATGGCCACGGGCCGACTAGACGCGAATTAACGGCGGGAGATGAACCCGCACCTCTAACCCACTAACCCACTTTACAACCTACCTAACCCACACTCATCACCTCGTGGCACGAACAGCAGGCAACGCTTCAGCCGCCGAAGATAGGACGCTGAACACTTGTAGAATCGCCTCCAAGCTGGCTTGCTAATAAAAGATTACCAAACCACGGGAACACGTAGAAAGACACAAGACGTGCGAGATATGATAGACAGAAGAAGGATACCGCATGGGCTTTTGGGAGATATGACAAACTTGAGAAAGACACATGTACACTAGCTAAAGTTGCCCTTTCGGCTTAGCCGCCGGGCGTCAATAAATTGTATTGTTGTATTGTATATAACAGGCCTCGTAGGAGGGATTAGAACTTACCAACGTTCCATCGCAACTTGTTGAAAATGACACAAATGCAATTAGAAATCGAAAATATGGAAGGGTTCTCTGGGTGGGTTTCCAGTTTACATACGAGTCTCTATGGTATCGTTTTTGGGCCTCGTCGCGTGCGTTTGGAAGTTGAAATTAACTGCTTGGGGAGCAATATGAAGCCCACAAGGCTGTCCAACTAGCGGAGTAGTGACTCTATCATTGACGCACACTCTACGGACAGCGATTGTATTGTATAAAAGTCGAGGGCCATTTGAGAGAGGCGAGGGTATTGTTGTCGGAAACTACAGTTACGTAGTCAGCTTGACCACATTACGAAGATGGGGGACCTGAAAATCCACTCAATTGACCATGTTCCTGTCTTCAAAATTGGTTTCTCTTCCAACCCTTTTATTCTAGGAAGAACGCGTCGCGCGTTCCGTTTCATCTTCAGCTCAGCCAGTAAAGCTGGCCTTCCTGCATATCCAATTTCCACCACTAAGACCAATATTATCCGACAGATCGCTGTTGTGTGACAGTATACCTTGGTGAACCTTGGTACACAAGATCTAACAAGCCAAAAATACAACTATGGCCATGATCGCTGACATATACCACAGGGTATATGCCTTAGTCGCTAATAGTTGGCCGGACTTGTTCCTGTTTGTTCTGTATATTGACTAGCAGGTTCTCTAATCAGGAACCAAGGAAGCGTATAGCCATTAGTCAGCCATCCAGCTAGCCTAGACTTACAAATGGTCAAGAAGGTGCTCCTGCCGCCCTTGAGCGTTTAAAATATCGTCATTACCGCTATCGGTTCTCAAGACAGTAAGAGTTCTGTTCTCAAGCAAGCAGCCAACCATTGTCAAACTGGATGTAGGCTGTCTATCGCGGATAGTAGCAAGCAATCTAAGCCAGCTGCCACCCCCGGATGATGTTAACGCTATCCAGATAACGTCTCGGATTGTTCGTCTATGGTGGAGCAAAATCCGACTTAACTCGAGCTCAGTACAGCCCATGCATTAGAGTGACAGGACCTATATAGAGGAAATGGATTTATGCTAGATATTAAAGGCAGGTATAAACTATAAATTAAAAAGAGTACGGCGTATAATGCTGTGAGCAAGTGTAAGAGTGTGAGTTGGAATAGGCAAAAATTAGTCTATATCTAAAGGGGGGGATTTGGCCTAGTGGGGTCACGAGGTCTAGAGATAAAGCATAGGAACACGAAGGGAGAATAAATGTCAATCGTAAAGCAGTAGCCAAGATAGATGGGACACAATATTAGCGCGAAGACATAAATAACCTCTTCTGGCCCTCTTTCGTAATTGCATTTATAATCTCCTTTTCTCCATCTGGCTGCAATGCACGTTCTTCCGTCATAAGAGGAAGCACGACATCCTTGATCAGGTCGTACACAGCCCTGACCACTTCAGCCTTGACCTCTCTCCTCTGCCCCTCGACAATTAACACACTACCAATAGCAGGATCATTCCAGCCGCTACGTAAGCCCTCCCACTTCCCGTCCGTTGCCTTAGTGCGGAGGAGAAGGAGCCGAGCCAGGTCATTCTCAAGCTCTGCAGCATCTCTACCACCGCGATTATATGCCCTTGCCACCCACGTAAAGCCTAGGATACTAGGTATCTCAAGGGGATCGTCGCCCTCGAGGTTAAAAAGCGGGTGTGCCTTTGGGACAGCAACCGAGACCATATCAGGTTGGCCCAGGGTCACTTGATCGTATACGCAGTTGAGTCGCCACCCCATAATCTTACCGGCTCTGTCTTCCATGACCCGCTTGGCAAACACATCGCTTGCACCAATCCCATCGATCATACTGCCACAAGTATCGATATAATAGCCCAAAAAGTCAATGGCGTCTCGGTACGCAGTTAGCGTCACGTCCTTGATGCGGTGGGGATCAAACGCATTGCCTTCCCTCACAACAACGACCATAGGGCCTTTCCAAATCATCTCTCCCCACGTATCCCCAATGAGGGTTGGTATTGTGCCGTGGAGGGTCTGATTGGTAATGAGATTGGCGACGGGAACATCTGGATCTAGGTACCATATATTGACGGTATCTGGGTTCGCCTTTCTGCCACGGAGGATGTTGCCGCGAACCCAGTGCAGCGCGCGGCCGATATAGCCCTGATGTCCAGGCACAACGAGGAGTCGGTCAAGGTCGGGGTGAATGTATTCCTCGGTCTCATGTTGATCCACCTTTGTGCCAATCCAGACAAGAGACGGCTTGGTTTCCTTCATGGGAAAATAGATGGCGAGGTAGTGTTCGGCGGATGGACGAGCGGCAAAGCCGGCAGCAGAAACTAGGCTAAACTGGTGGCATAGGAGGCGATGAGCTCGCCAGTCGGTCTGTTGGCACTCAACAGAGCAATAGGCGGCGGAGCGGCACTTTGCACAAAGGCGAGCGTCTAGCGAGCCGCAAATAGTACAGGATGCATCAAGCTCCATGGGGATTTTAGCCTAGGCTGTTTTATCTGTATGTTTGCTGATAGATTGTGTGGGATAGAGGTCGAAATAAAATAAATACGATAATAATATTGCATTTAGCCGGTTAATCCCTGCCTTCTCAGAAGCCATGATAGCACGTGAAACGGCATGTGATATCGTGCTCTATAGTCAATTTCCTTGAGTATAAATTATCCTCGTTTTACAGTAGATAACAACAGTTGAATCCCTTCATAGTTCCCCTAATGCCGCGACCCATGCTTTAATCTGACACCAATCATATGGCGCTTATTGCAGTCACTTCTCTAGGAGGCCGACTCTATTCCGATCATACTTCCTCACAGCTTTATCAGTATCCCTTGGAGTGCGCGAAAGGAGCAAAGCAGTAATATTCACCCCAGTGTTTTGATCTTATCTAGTAATCCGTGTTTTCCAGTTCTGCCGAGGAAAATCCCATTACCCAAGTATTATATCAGTACATCATTAGCCACTAACTTTAAGGTGTATGAAGAAGTACCCCTGATCTTGTAGGTTTCTCGTTGGTCAATGGGATACAATTTTACAATTTATTTATTAACGCCCGGCGGTTCTAGCCGAAAGGGCAACTTTAGATAGTGTACATTAGTGTACATGTGTGTTTCTCAAGCTTTGCCATGTATCCTAAAGCCCATATAGTCTCCTTTTCCTGTTTGTGCTGTTTTGCGCTCCTTATTTCTTGCGTTTTCTCGTAGTTAGTAGTTTCATTAGCAAGCAGGCTTAGAGGTGATTCTACAAGTGTTCAGCGTCCTATCTTCGGCGGCTGAAGCGTTGCCTGCTGTTCGTCCCACGAGGTGGTAAAGGTTGGGTGGGTTGTAGGGTGGATTGGTTAGGGTGAGGTGCGGTTCATTCCCGCAGCTAATTAATTATTTAGCATCTAGTCGGCCAGTGGCTATTGCAAACCGTATTGCGGCTCACACTGCTTCTAGGTTTGGCCTCCATTTGTCGCCATCTGCCGGCGACTTTCTTCCCAAGTAAAAGGAGATGTTGCCTCTTTGTGTTTCTGTGCATTGGATCATCTCTGTTCGCTGTGTTGTCCACTTTCTGTATCGAAAGAGGAGATGATCAACCGTTTCTCTTGCTTGTCCGCATTCGCATTCATCTGATGATGCTGCATTCAAGTATTGATCTGTATTCGCAAATACTTCGTAGAGGTGCAGCATGTCTACTTACATAGACCTCCACCTTACTCCCCTTAGATCCTATTCCGCTCCTTTTACGGGGCACTGCCGGTTCGCAAGTTAATACCAGTTTGCTCCTTAAGCCTACTTCCACAGCCAACCTGGAGATCCCATCCTCGATGGCCATCTTCAAGATCCCGTCCTCTCCATAGACCGACACGCACGTCCGTCCTCTCGAGCCATATAGAAAGCGTCGTAACTGCAGTCCGCCTACCCAATCTTCCGTCGCTTCCATTATATCCTGCGCCCCGCAGATTGTCAAATCTGTTTCGCGCTGCCTTGCGAGATCTCCCTCGCAAGGCCGACCGTGTCTCGCAGGAGTTTGCACACTTGTATTCTCTCTATACCCAGAACAGCCAAGCAACACAGTGGTGACCCTCCTACTAACCAAAGCGCCTCGTCGTTCTCTGTATAGGTTTAAGCACGCCCAGCCATTTCTCTCGATTTTGTCGTCATCGCTTCATTTCGCTTGCTCAATTCCATTTATCCACAGCGCGCTATCACCCTCCCAGCAGAGCAGCCCGAATACGCCCCAAGGGTGTCCTGTCTTACGACTCATATGTCTATCGATCATAGGCTCGATTTCGCAGTCGTGAGTCGGATAGTTTTTAAAAGGTTCCTTTGTTGCGTTTGTGGGTGGTAGGGCTCGCGAGCCCTCCACGCCAACGTAGCCCAACCAGCAGACCGGTACTGGCGGTAGTGACTCTTCTCAGCTCTGCAAATGTCGCGGACAAAAAGATTCGCAGGTTCCCAGCCGGCACTACGGGGAGGTGAGAGTCATCGCCGGCCTTGTTATATACAGGGTCGACCGAAACGAGTGTCCGCCTGTTTTGATTCAGAAAATTATTCAGAGCACGAACTATATGCGCCATATGTGGCTTTTACTGTGCTTCTACGGAGTACTGTGGTCTATATGTACTCATTAAGCCAGAAGTGGCCGCTTAGTATGGGAGCAGGGTTTAGCGTTCAGGTACCCAGGCTACCCCCCAAGCATAGGTTGTTCCAGTTCCTGCTCTCTCGCGAGGCAATTTCTGGATTCTTCATACCACAGCCAGGACTGGCTATTGTAAATCTCACTGATGGCACGGCAGCTAACGAGTTCCAAGCATAAGCAGATTCAGGCTTTACTTCTAACCGAAACATCGACAGGCAAGATAGCTAGGAAGGCTAAATGCAGCGAGCGCACTATTCGTAGGATTCGCTCGAACACACGTCGATTTGGAACCGCAAGATCGCCTCCAAACAGAACCGGTCGCCAACGAACCGTCACGCTATATATGCTAGATGCATTATGCGACGAGCTAATAAAAAAACCATGCATGTACCGTGAGGAAATGATATGTATCATTTCTCCAAGATGAGTTCGACATGGATGTATCGCTTAGCAGCATCACCCGCGCCTTGTACTCCAGGGATTGGTCTAATAAGACAACCCACCGGGTTGCGAGGCAGAGGAACTCGCTTCTACGACACCTATATATGTACATAAATGATACATACATACATGAATGCCAAAGATCCCCTCGGCGTAGACTTGTCCACTTTGCTCCAAAAGTCCAAAAAAGGATGTTGTCTATTTATCGACTTTTAGCCGCTCGGATTTTGTCCTTCGCACAAAACAGGCAAATGAAAGCCCGACAGTCAACAATGGGCATTGTCTGTTTATGAACCATAGGCCTTTGATGGTTGTTTCCCCTAGAAGGAAAACAATATCCTGCGGTTGGAGGATGGCTAGTGGCTGCCGCTTTCTCGTCATACCCTATTCCGATTTGCGCTTTTCTTAGTGTCAATTCAGGAGTACATACGGAGTACATAGTGAATCGCTCCCTCCGGATACATGTCTCTGCGCCAGTCCCGGCGGCTCCACAGGCCTTTCCTACCCTTCTTTCGGCACTTGATACTGACGTGCCCCAGCTCTCACCAATCTTGTTCATGCTGTACGTCGCCCCGCTCCTGGGAACAGGATGGGCCAGCAACAAACGCTTTGGCTACGCAGACGACGTCGCCTTCCTGACCACAGGCCCTCACACGGGCTACACCTTGGTGATGCTACAGAACGAGTTGGACCGGGCGGTCCGGTGGGGTCAGGAAAACGTAATCTCCTTCGCTCCAGACAAAGCCGAACTCCTCCACTTTCACAGGAGACGCGGACCTAATCCTCAACACCCAGTGACACTGGAAGGAAGACAGGTCAACCCCGAAGAACACATGAAATGGCTCGGCGTCATTCTCGACCCCAAGCTGTCGTTCAAAAAACACGTGGAGGCCCAGGCGGGCAAGGCCCTGAAGACGGCCAACTTCCTAAAGAGCCTCAACAAGACCCGAAAAGGCTCCCCCCCAATGCAGTGGCCATGGCGGCCAAGGCCTGCGTACTACCAGTCGCCCTGTACGGCATGGAGGCATGGTGGCCCGGCTTGGAGAGAGAATCCAGGAACAACCCAGGCAGGACGGTGAGCACAGGCGTCAACAACCTCGCAGCAAAACTAGACAAAGCCTTCAAAACTGCAGCCCGCGCCGTCCTCCCAGTCTTGAAGACCACCCCCGTCCCGGTGCTTCACAGAGAGTCCGGCGTCCCGCCCGCACACACGGTGCTCGCCCAGGCGAGGCTAAGAAACTCCGCCCGACTTGCGGGCCTGGACCGTTCCCATCCGCTGGCCGACAGGATTAACAGACCGACCGCCCAGCTCCCTGCGACACGCCTACAGAGGACAGCCAGACTTGTCGGCAGGTCCATCCGACCTACTCTCTGCGCCCATAAACCCCGTTTCGTCAGAGCAGGCCCGAGCTTTGAGACACTTGGGAAGGAGATGGCCACGCGGAAGCACCTTGAACTAATGGACTCGTTGCCAGCCTCGACAATCGCGGCTTACTCGGACGGCTCCCAACTCGACGGGAAAACAGGATGGGGGGCAGCAGTATACTACAGAGCCAAAATTCACAAAGACTGCGGGCCACTCGCCGACGCAGAGGTCTACGACGCAGAAGCCGTGGGAGCTGCTAGGGCAATCAGAACAGCAGCCGGGCTCGCAAGGAACGACCCCAGAATCAACGAAATACACGTCTTTCTTGACAATACGTCAGTGGTAAGAGGCCCGCTGGGCGAAGCCCCAACCTCGTCACAAGAAGAGTTCATGCGGTTCCAACGCATAGCAGAAGAGGTACACCCCTGGAAGGTGTTTGTTTCCTGGGTGCCAGGCCACAAAGACATACGAGGCAACGAAATAGCGGATGAACTAACGAAAGAAGGGACGGTCCACAACCTCCCCTCTCAGAGTTGGAGCACTCTAGCGCACATCAAACGCTGGGCAAAAGCGGAAAGAACAACCCTCCAGGAGAAGTACTGGGAGGCGAACGCCCCGGAACGCTACCAACTGTGGGGCCTAGGAGCACCTACAAATCCCCCGGAACTGAAACTCCCCCGACCCATCTTACACAGGCTGCTAGTAGAAAGGTCTGGTCACGGAGACTTCCAAAGCTACCACGACCGTTTTGGCCACGACATACAATCCCATTGCAGATGCGGCTCCCCCAGGGAGCCGGGGCACTTTGCCGAATGCCGCATGACAAGGAGCTTCCTCCCCGAAACACCGAGAGGCGAGAGACCAGTCACGTACCTACTAGGACCCAAGAGAAGCGAGGCTTTCCAGAAGCTGGTGGAGGAGGTAAACCCATACGGCCCCCCTCTACAAGACATAGATTGAGAACACACCAAAATTTTCCTTTGTCCAGCGAAACGTAGCGAACAGGGTCTAGACCCCTGGCTCCTACCGACCTGTTGCCCAGACGAGGCTGTTGTACCTAGATACAGAGTGGTCGTAAATAGTAAAAATAAAAAATAAATAAAAACAGACGCTACCCCGATAAGACTCGAGAATTTTAGAAATGGGTCCATGCGTTGGGAAATCCCCCTCCTGTTTTCCTCAACATATTTGAGGATTGCCTATTCATCTTCCTCCATAAGATCAATCCGCTGAGGCTTTGGTCCCAGCGCCTTCTTCAAGGTATCTGCATCGCCGCCGTGTTCAGCGTATGTTTTGCAGTATTTGCTAATCTCATCGGCCGTGGCATCTTGAAGACGGACCTACAGTTTAACTTAGGTAAGGGAGTTTACCTTGAGCACGACGTGGTGTCCTCTGAGCGCTGTCGAAGGAAATGACTATATGACGGTTTTTTATGCTGAAAGATGTGAATGATTTGCCTGGAATTTCCAGATCCACAAACATAATGATGGTAGTAGCCGGATTTTGTGTGATGGAAAGGGATAGTCTTGCAATATTCTTGGTAAGAATGTCAAAAAGAGCACTGGGCAAGCAATATATATACCTAAAGACCGAACGCCACCTCGAAAGTCATTATCACGTTGTGCTGACCCCAGTTCTATGGACAGCTGGGCCGCTGTTAGGCTTTCCATGATCTCATTTCACCGCTGTTTGATTTCTTCTGTCGTTCCACTGCGTCGGCTACAATCAGTGTATATTGTCCGTATTGAGCATAAATATATCCCTTCACCGGTGCTGCTATGCCCATGTGACATGACTAGAAGATCTTCGGTCATTTAGATATACACTTTTTGATCCAGCAACTTTTGAAGATAAAAATGAATTGTGCCGCATTCTTAGCTCTAGTACGATTTCCATAACTCTTCAACGGATACTCTAAGCCTGTTCTCCATAATGGATAACTCAGCAGCGTAAAACTCATTACCCTATAATTGCTGAGTAAGAAGAGGTTGGCGCACCGGATTTTGGTCTAAAAATGGATGAAAAAAACCATCATGTGACGACCGGAGCTAAGATCATCAGGCATCAACACCAGCCCCGCCCCCGCCAAAGTTTAGGTTCTACGAAAAACCATCGGAGACGAAATATAACGCGCGTTTCGGCCAGATCAGAAACCACACTCGCGAGCCGGATTCAAGAAAATTTCTCTTTCTCTACAACTCAACCTATTCCGATGAGTGAAGGCGGGAAGCAGATCACCGTTGAAGACGTCAACGCCACGGAACAGGCAGTTTTGCAAAATTTAGCCAGCTGGTTAGCGACAAATCCGAATGCAGAATGGATAGCTAGCAAATTTTCCGACCTCGTCGAAGAATGTATCAGCGACGTGAATGATATTATACTACCGCTTAAGCCAAAGGTTTGTATTCTACCAAGTGTATACAAGATATACCAGCTGATATATATAGTACAAAAAATTCAACTGGGCCATTTGCAGAGTTAAACTACCCACCTTACCCATTAGGCAGACAGGAGTGTGGATGCCGATCCTTGGGTATGATGGATGTGGGATTGAGAATCAGGACGATTCGTATAATTTGGTACAGGGCAGGAAATATCAAGTGCTTGACACTACTAAGCGGGTGACGTTGAGGATTAAGGAGAATGAGGCATTGTACGTGCTGTGGTTTTTTCAAAACTAATTTTGAGAAAGATATAATACATTATGCCAATACTTGTCTGAGCTTATCCGGCGTATTGCCTTTAATATTGAGTAAGTATTTAGCGTTGTCTATTATGGCTAGGATCTCCTCCAGGTTTGTTAAGGACATATAACCCTACCAAAACTCTCGCAAGCGGTCGCAACGCCCTCCATTTAATAAATGTCATGGAAGTGGGTGAAAGTGGATTGAGTATCGAGGTCTTCGGGCCAAAACCCAGGACGATTAAGAGAAGCGGAACTGAATTCATTGTTGAAGGGAAGGATGTTATGGAAGTGAGCGAAAGTGGATTGATTATCGGGGTCTTCGGGCCAAAACCCAGGACGATTAAGAAAGGCGGAACTGAATTCATTGTTGAAGGGAATGATATCATGGAAGTGAGCGGAAGTGGATTGATTATCGAGGTCGTCAGGCCAAAAGCCAGGACGATTGAGAAAGGCGGAATTGAATTCATTGGGAGCGAACGCTTCGCTCGCAGCCTGTGCTAGAGTATAAAGGCCTGAAGAGGTCTCTTCATTTCCAAGTGCTGGGGAATTCTCGGAAACGGCTTCTCTCACATTCTCTATGGAGTGCTGTCGCGAATCTGGTGCTTGTGTTGGATGTTCTGGAGAAGGGCTGAATGCGATGCTACAGTCCCTGCTCGTAACAACACTAACAACTGTGTCCGGCCACCTAGGCTGGTGGCGTTTCTTTCTTGGATTCTCATCGTCCTGTACCTCGGTCCCGGCAGCATCGCGTTTCCGTTTATCTGGTTCACCGTTGTATGTAATATAGTGCTCCTTGGGCCAAATCAACTGCCGATATTCATCAAGAATCGCTTGTGCCGCTAATTTTGCCTCATTCGAGTATTTACTCAACCATTCGCTCTCTTTCATCTCAGCAAGATGGTTTTTAAATTTGTGCCTCCAGTGGGTAGTATTCTTATCCCAACTTGCTATCATATTAGTTTAAATTAACATGCAGAGGATACTGATCTCTTACATCTGGTCTGGAATGTCATCGCAGAGTAGAGGGCCATAATCAATCTCTTTGCTGTCTGGCTGAAGCGTCTTGCAAAACTTTACTCGTTTTCGACCGCCCATAATGATAGTAGTGTAATCTGCCTCACATCCATAAGCTATCCCGGCCTCTTGCATAAAGGTCGTCACACTCGACGCAACAGTGCGGCTCACTGAAGCTGGTTGAGAATGCAGAAAACTCTGAAACACGAGGACACAAATGAACCTGTATTGGAGAATCTGTAGCTTAAGTTCAGACTTCTTGCTGACAGCATGCTGAAGTAGTTTCTGGAGGTTTTGACGGGCGTGTTTTTGTGGTCCCAGTTCAAGAAGTGTGTGTGAATCCTCCCAGAATGATGCGGGGTTTTCCCGCCACTCTTTGAGCTTTGCTTTAGTATCGTCTTGGGACGCAGCATTTTTGTTGGCAACTTCAGGCAAGTCGATGCTGATAGCCCCTTCGCCGGCTGATTTAGCCGAATCGATGTCGACAGTTTCTTCAGTAGGTTCAGCCGAATCGATGTCGACGGTTTCTTCAGTAGGTTCAGCCGAATCGATGTCGACGGTTTCTTCAGTAGGTTCAACCGAATCGATGTCGATAGTTTCTTCAGTAGGCTCAGCCGAATCGATGTCGATGGTTTCTTCAGTAGGTTCAGGCGAATTAATGTCGACGGTTTCTTCAGTAGGTTCAGGCGAATTAATGTCGGCAGTTTCTTCAGTAGGTTCAGGCAACTCGTCTTCGACAGCTTCAGAATCGTTGATATAGTTTCTGCCATAGTTGCTGCCATTGGAATCTCCAGTGACGTAGACGTCGTAAATTTTAGTAGCCTCGGACACAAATAGAGATGAGTGAGGAACGAGTAACCGTTGAAAAAATTGGACGACATCTTTATTTTGCGTTAAAAGTGTGCTAAGGCGATCCTCTGGAGGATAACGCTGTAAGAAGCGGATGATACCGTCTAACGTATCGTCGTGATGCTTCATGATTGGCATGATTGTGTAGTACAACTGCCACGCAACATGGGTAGAAAGAAAAACTAAAGGTTAAGGGAAAAGTAACTTGAGAAAGTAGAGAAAGCTTGCGTTCTCAAAAAGTGGAGTCAAGGATAAACAGGACCCACAGCACTATGCCCAAAGTAATTTCAAAATTGACGTACGTCTATTATGAAATTACTTTGGGCATAGTGCTGTGGGTCTTGTAACGCCACCAGGTGCCCAACAAGCAAATTTGAGATGAATTTTGATGTGCCTTGGTTTTTTTTTTTTTTTACTATTTACGACCACTCTGTATCTAGATACAACAGCCTCGTCTGGGCAATAGGTCGGTAGGAGCCAGGGTTGTTCTAGACCTTGTTCGCTACGTTTCGCTGGACAAAGGAAATGATCAAGTGACAGATTAAGGGATAAATGAGAGAGAAATAGTATAGCTGTTCTAAATTTGCGTAAATTATCCAATGACCTATTCGTATGAGTCGTGACAGAAGCCAACATTCGGCCGGCGGCGATACCTAGCTGTATTCCGATACTTTGTAGATGATGACAGTTCAGCTTATCTAAATTATTTGCTTTTAGTGTTCTAAGCACCATATATAGTATTGATGGCCCGGCTGCGAGGCGTTTTGGTTGCCTTGCACGTCTACACCGAAGCTCCTACCTTACTGGCTTACCGCTCTTTAACATGGACCATGAAATTACATCTGGCGAGGTTATTGAGGCAGGGATTCTATTTCCTGTCACCATCGCCTTTCTCATTTTCTATGTTTATTGGAAGACTAGGCTGAGAGAGCAACGTCACGTAGCTCGTGAAGACCGGGTGCTTATGCTGAGCTGCTGTCTCTTCACTCTCTCTGGACTTGCTTCTGCTGTTGCCTTTTTGGCCATTAGAATAAAGCTCACCGCTCATAATATTTCTTACCCCTGCTTCGCTACATGGAAGGGGTCTACTCTGCTATCTCTCAATATTGTTGAGGTATATTCTTAGGTCCCAGCTAGTATTAGTCTTTCCTAACATATTATAGATTATCGAGATTATTTTCCCGGTTATCAAAAGTTGTTTCCCAGGAAAACAGGGATATATCATTGGAGTGCTACTAGTTTTACATGCTACCTTTATTGGAGTGGGAATCTGGCAGCTGCACCAATCGGGCATTGAGGGCATATGGGCTGTCCCTGGAATATCCCATTTCAGCGCCTCCGTCCTGACTTTGATGGGAGCAGCCTGGGCCAAGAAACAGCCGATAAATTTTCGACTACCCTGCACACGATTGCTTATAGTTGGAATAGCCTTCTTCACAGCATTCACAGCTTCATCTTTGCTTTTGGTGGGCACTGAACTCGGTATAATCCAGCAGCAATTTGGTGGTCAATGTTGCCTTTGCATGGCAGTCTTGGTATTGATAGTCCTGCCCTTCGACGAGCTAAGCGAATGTGGGACACTTCTTCGCAAATATATATACACAATTCCAGAAAATATTCTGGTTCTACGCAGGCCGGGAACTCAACAGTCAGCAATAGTTCCTTTAGTCCCTGGGAATGGTGGTAATGTTGGGGGACAAAGACATGGAAACCGTTTCGACATTTCAGAGCGGGATGTTTGAAGTCTGACTACATTTTAAACTTACACTTTGGTCCAATGGCTGTATACCCTACTGGTGGATAGCGCCCACCCCGCTGCCACACAAATGATTGTCGGAGGAGTAAAGGTATACGATAAAGCAGAAGAAATTGCGGTGTAAATATCGAGTCAATAACAATACTTGCCGTAGTGCTAGTCTTGTATAGTTTCACGGGTAGAAGAACAAGGGGTAACCAATTCGAAGCAATAGCCAGCGGAGGTTAACAGAGTTGGAATTGAGATACCCGTTATGACACTCTGTCATGCGGTCCCAGAGTGGCGATCCATTCCACGTCCATTTCCACGGGCGTCCATTTATGGACATGGATGGCCCGTGCATCCATTTCCATCCATTCCATCGCGCCTGCCATTACATAATCCATCCATCCACGGGACCCTTCCGTCGATGGAAATGGAAGCAGGGGGGCGCTTAATCATCACCCTAAAATAGTATACTTACTATTGCCTAAGTCACTGACATCATTACCATGCTTGTTCTACCTGACCTCTCCGCCAACATACCCTATTATCCATTTGAAGAGTATATAAACGAAACTAAATCTATATGCATTTAATATATAGCCATATAGAGAGAAATAAATCTGATTGTATTTTTTATTATATTCTTAGAAAGGCCAGCTTTATTCTAATTATAATAAAAAATTTAAAAGCTGTATTTATGTAATAGCTGTTAGGTTTTCGCATTAAGTCAAGTTATAAAAAGCACCTGCGCATCACTTGGCCAGCCTAGTATAAAACTATACGGACACTAACTTAAGTCACCACTAACAAATCACCATACATTTTGCTCTTACATATGTTAGTAGTGATTATAGAACATCCTTTTTTTTTTTTTTTTTTTTTTTGGTAGCCAGGAGCGTGGAGATTTCGCGTTTTTAGTTACCGCGTTCAGGCGCGTTGAACTTCTATTAGGAGAAAGGGTTTTATGTACTTCGTATATGAGTTTTTTATTAATGGAATAGCTATAAGCATAATTTATTAACCCTATGCATCCTCAGATACAGGCCTAAGAGGATCAGGAGAGCCCGTGGGACCTTTTCCCTTGGAAATACTTCCCTGGGTATACTCAATCCCAGCGTTGCGCATCTATATCGTTATGGATATGGCAATTTGGTTACGATATCGAGAAGAGCGATGATGATATAAAGCGGCGATGGGTTTGCAAGGTCTGCGTAAACAGCAGTAAGGGAAAACCTTACTCGACTGCCTCGAATGGCACACAGAACGCAGAGATCCACCTCTGGACCGACCACAGGATCTGGGATCCTTCAGGCAGGCGGAAGCCACCGAGTAAAGCAACAGAGAATACGCCATCAAGGAATATCGCTGAGATGATGAAGTTGAACATATATAACTCGCGAGAACAGTAGATTGCTAACCAGATCATCGGCTGTTTTGATCGATTAGCTTTCCAGCGCTTGGTAGTCTGTTGGATCATCAACAGTAATTCCTCCTTCCGATAAAGCGAAGATCTGTACCTCCGCGCAGTTTTCGAGTACCTTAATCCCCTCGTGAAGACGACCGAGGCATATATTACCCACGATACCGTTCGCAGACGAATCCTTAAAGTGTACGAAGAAAACATAGAGGAAATAAAGCGAGTGTTGGCGGCAGCCCCAGGGCTGATTTATATAGTGTTCGATGGCTGGAGGTCGAATAATCGCTATGCTCTATATGGAATCGTTTGCTACTTTCTTGATACTGTTGGCCAGCCACAGAAACTTGTCCTTGGACTTCCAGAGCTTGTCGATCGCCATTCTGGGGAGAACATTGCTGCTTATGTTGTCGATATCCTTCGGAGCTATGATATAACCCAGAAGGTCGGATACTTTACACTTGATAACGCTAGCAATAACGATACAGCGATGAAGGAAATCGGAAAAGCGCTGGGCTTTAAAGGAGAAACCTGGCGATTACGCTGCTTTGGCTATATCCTTAATCTCGCTGTTAAAGCGCTGCTTTTTGGCTATAACTCTGAGGCATTTGAGCGTAATATTCTTGGAAATGAGGCGCTTAATGCGAGGGCCTATGAGCTGTGGAGACGGAAAGGCCCTATTAGGAAACTCTATAACCTTGTCGTTTGGATTTATCGTTTGGACTTACTAACTAATCTCCTTCGGTCTCTTCAGTTAGTCGCGTTTGAGAAGTCTGAGGATCTGATAGTACAAACAAAAAGCCTTTAGATGTTATTACTGATGTGGTAATTCGTTGGCTTTCTACTGTTTACATGATCCGACGCGCTCTTCTCCTTAAGGACTTCCTTGAAGAACTCTAGTATAGGCAGAAAAACGAGTGGGAGGGGTCAATTTTAAGGGGAAAGAAGCCGAGGAGTGAAATGCCACTTTGTCTTAGGGATGACAATAAACTCGATAAGAAGGATTGGAATATTATCGCTCTTTTTAACGAGGTCCTCCAACATTTTGAGCATATCTTGATTACCTTTAAAGGCGACGGTTGACAGCAGATGTAAAAGTACGGCTATACTAAAGCATATAGATGCTCTTGGGACTTTATGTTTGGCTACAAGTACCTGCTTAATAAAATAGAGGTGTATAAGGCCGCTGCTTATCGATATCCCGACCCTAAGCACTTTGAGGCTAAAATCAATCCCTGCTAAAAGAAACTTAATAAGTACTACTCGCGGCTTAATAAGATACTGGTCTATTATTGTGACGATCCGGGTTGGTTCTCAACAGTCAAACCGAGGTTCGTGGGTTTATGTTGACAGAGAGGTCAGGGATGAACACTGAGCAGGGTAACGTAGTCACGATTCTGTAGAACAGGAGGTTCTGGTGAATGCAATTTGGTTAACGACTGTCTAAGTAACTATACTAAATGAGTGACAAGCCAGTCGTATATATACAAAGGAAATCTATATGTGATCACTGGTCTCCTAGTGAGCGTTGCTGCGATCACTGCGATAGTACAGTGATCGAGTAAGTGATCACACTTCTTGGTGTAGTGAGCGTTTGAGTGATCACTCTTAGCGCGGTGATCACTTCTTGATGATTGGTCGGTGTAACCGATATTCTCCCGTGCCCCCGTCGGGTCGTGACAATTATACGGCTGTCGCGCTTTATCCAGCATATCGTTGGGGATACTTTAAAGATATATAAGCAGATCGCCTAGAATAGATCTAGACTGTAAAGTCCTTTATAGAAGGGCTGTATAGGTCGCAATACAATCCGCAGGTCGTTTCTCGAGACCGAGAACCGGTTATAAAGAAGCAGCGAACTTATCGAAATCCCTTCAAAAAATACTGCGAGGAGTCTCGTCAGGCGCCGGCATTATTACAATTGCCATTTACTCCTGCTTCGTCGGCTATAGGAGATAAATATAACAATTATTCGAGATGTACATAAGTCGGATCAGAGGATTCTGGATCCCATCAGCTATTGGTGCGAAAAACGGGAGGAATATCCTCACCTATCACGGATAGCCCTTAATATTCTTTCTACTCTTCCAATGTCTGCTGACGTTGAGAGACTTTTCTCTACGGCCGGCAGAATAGTTCGGGATGACCGGGCAAATCTGGATACTAGTATAATTGGAATGACGTAGACGGTAAGATCGTGGCTTCGTGGAGGATATATTCGAAGTGTGGAGAAGCTTCTCGAAGAGGTTGAGTTGTCGGATACCGATCCGCTTGCCGAACTAAGCTTTATAGAAGCTCGTGAAGTAACAGGCGGGCGGATTATATGTACTATCCCTCTCTAGCCTTTATCTATAGCGCACTGGCTAGAGGCTGGGCTCATTAAGGGAGTTCTTGTTTTAATTATGTATAATAAGAGAGATATCTTATATAATGAATTTTGTTGCTTGGTGATCACTAAGGTGGTTACTGTGATTGTGGTGAGTACTATATATAGCAACTAATATATTAGCGCGATACCTTTCCTATTTAGGTAGCCCCATCCACGCATCCATTTCCATTTCCATCCATTCCATGCGACTGCTCTGGGCGTCCATTCCATCCATTCCACTGGGCGTTGACTGAAATGGACGTCCATCCACTCAACTAAGGCTGCGTGCATGGAAATGGAATGGATCGCCAGCCTGCATGTGGTGTCCTGGATGATGGACACGACGGAGCGATCTCTTTCAGAAGCTGATTTTCGGACTGGCATTAACACTACTATGGGCGAAGATTTTTCATTCCATTTTCACAGCTTTCTTACAAAGGATTTCCTCCAGAAAAAGGAAAGAGAGATAAATAGGGGCTCAAGAGCAGAGGAGTCACAGGCAGAGATACAGGAGGAGTCGCAACATAACAAATAGCTATCATACTAACTTAGATTTTCATAGCCCGCAGCTTCAGAGATACATACGTATATATACTATTTAGATAATATATTATATTTGCAGGTACGGGACTAATACCTCCCTTGTTCTAGTATCCTTGATCCTCTGCCTCCCTTTCCCCTTTTGTTCTGTGATACAGCCGACAGTTGAAGAAGCTTCCTACCCGAAATCCCACCTCTCATCTGCTGGGACCGAAAGGAAGCAGAGACTTCCAGAAGCTAGTGGAGGAGGCGAGTCCATACAGCCCTTCCCCCCAAGATCTAGAGTGAAACTATGTAAACACTTTCCTTTGTCCGGCGAAACGTAGCGAACAGAGACCTCTCGGGCCCCTGGCTCCTACCGACCTACTGCCCAGATGAGGCTCATGTATTTAGATACTTAGCGGTCGTTAATAATAATAATTTTTTTTTATAAAAAAACAGCCGATAGTTCCATTGATTGCACTAAAACTGGCCGCGACCCAAAGCAGAAAGCTCATTAGTTCCCTTCATATTGTGGGGAACTAGGAGATAAATTCAATCTACTTGGCCATACGTCGGAAGGGATGCGAGAAAGCGCGGGTGTAATTCCCGTTTCATATTCCCAAGCGTCTCAATCCTGGAAGTTCCATACGCCAAGCCGTATTACCCACATTAGACCCGCATTTCATGATGCCTAGCTCGCTACCCCAGTAGCAAAAGTTTTCACTTTACTGGCTGGTAGGCCATCGCTTTTGGATTACTGTTAGGCGTCCTCTGTGAACCAATGGGCACGGTCAGTTTCTAGTGGATAAAGTACCATCCATCACCCAGCTTTGATATTGCCCATACTCGATAGCTTAAGTCTTCAAGTTAGAGAGCCTTGGCCAATAATTCAATTTTTTTTTTCGCAAATCAGTTGATAGCGCGGAGAAGGGAGTCCCCAGACATGGTAAGATCATCCTTCAATACGCTCGTCTATACATGCTATTTAGCCTCTATCAATGTTATCCATTTCTATTAGTTTGGAGTAGAGCTGCAAGTGCTCGAGACAATCTTCTAACTTTCTATACAGAGAAATATTTTACACCCATACAACCTCCGAACTCCCCCCCACAGTTCGGTAGGGAGAAATACTGCCCATCCTCTTTCATCCAGACATCAATCGCCGACATCGAAGCGAAAACAACCCGTGCGTGTAAAAGACCCACGACCATCAAAAAGGCAGAGAACAGAAGTTCCCTCCCAGCAGAGGGAGAGCGAATGGGATGTAGATGCCTCCGATAGCTCTCTAACCACGTATGAGACTGATGACAACTTCCAACCTGGAGACGAATACGACGAAGATGATGAAGATGTCCAAGACAATGATAATTCCAGTCAAGCGCTGATCAAGACAGTGCCGGAGGCTAAAAGAGGAGAAAGGGCATCCGGAGTGAGAATCTATTGGCCTTATGGGAGGTTTTATGCTAACTGGTAGTTTTGCTTTAAGCCCCAGCTACTTGGCGTCAACAAGAAGCGCTTTTGCACAATATGTGGCATAACGGTGGCCGATGGTCTTGAATACAGACGACATCTTCACGTCGTTCATCAACGTACGATTAAGGACTTACCAACGGATTGGACACCTTCAGAGTTGGAAGAACTTGGTCGTCTAATGGATATGGGAGCCACCAAAGAAATACTGGAATCGTCTCTATTGAGAACTTGGAACTCATGCAAGTTGCGTTGGCGCAGGCTTACTGCCTCGATAACTCCCTATTCTAATGAGAAAAATCACATCGGACAAACAATAAAGGTGAGAATTCCTGGCCTCAAGTAGTGTTGTACTAAAATATCGATAGACCTGTTTTATATGCAAGCAAAGCTTCCCTCTTAAGTATCAGGGGTCGCATTTCTGTGATCCAAAGACTCAAGCCTGCAAAGTCTGTGGCATATAATTGCTTGTTTTTCTCGATTAGACTAACGAATATCCGGATTTATAGGTCAAGACCTTCAGAATCAGCACGGTGGAGTTGGAGAAAACCGTCCATCTGATGAACGAAGGCTACTCCATCGAGGAATGTCGAAAGGAGTTGGGAAGGGACCGGACATCAATCGCAAATTCTTTACGGAGCCCAAAATATGGATGTACTCAATGTCGAGCGCGTCATGAATCTCTTCAGAAGTTGCGGTCTCATCATTCTATGGTCCACGCTTGTGACTGGGTTTGGTCATGGCGGTGCATTATCTGCGATGAGATATTTACGGCAGGAGAAGAAGAGCTTTCCACAGTTGGAGAAGCATTTCTCAATCATACATGCTGCTGGAGAATCCAGACTATTGCTCTGAGCGACCATAAAGCATTTGACTCTCACTAGTTTTACGTTTTTATGCAATTCAGTTTCTTGACATTAAAGAAGCTCAATTCCATATGGGTAAGGTATTTGATCCATAAAAATGGCAAGAGGGTACGGAAAAGTCCAAGTTGGTGGCCGGAGACCATCCCAATTCACCACCCCCATAAGACGGGGAAGAGAGGTTGGTTAGCCAACAGGCTTGTTTTTTTTTCTTCCCAAGGTTCACTTCTAACTAATATTTAGAAATAGGTGAAGCACTGCGTCATATCGTGAGACTCATTGTCGGGCCAACTGATGAGCCAGTTCACCAATATTTTCGGCAGCAAAATGTGAAGATGTATTGGCTAGAGAATGTCTCTGGGAAGTCTTTGAATCGATTGCCAAAAAGGGAATCCTTACTCTTGAAGGGTCTTTTTGAGTTGGCAAAACAAGAGCAGCGCTTTCGAGATCCAGATGGAGACAGGAGCGAAATTCGGGACGAGGAGGTCACAGTACGTGCCTGGCGTCTTGATAGGTATCAGGCAAGCAGCGGTGATATGAGTGGGAATACTGATAACATTGTAAGAAACCCTCCCTCTATCTATACTTCTCGATGCAATATAGTTAGGGAATTCTAATAGGATATTAGCGATCTATCAACGACGAGGGACACGGTCGACAGCCTCACGCTGCTGCCTCGCCCGCTCGGTCTGATGGCTGGAATAGCGATTCTATAGAGCAGCAAGTACATGTCGATTTTCCATCCAATGAATCTGGGAACAGTAAAGGCATCCAGCCTAATAAGGGCAACGAAAATTCCCAAGAGAATGAGCACGATTCCGATCAAACCAGCCACCGACAGGAGTCATCACAAGACACAGACAAAGAACTTGAGCGGTGGCTAGAGGCTGGAAATGGGGGAAACTGTCAAAGAAGCCTAGGCTCAGATGATAGTCCCCATTTAGAGAATTCCTCTGAGACAGAAGGACAAACCATTCAGGACAGCTCCGACGACGACAACTCCGACGACGACAACCCTAAAGGGGGTCAATTTTACCCTTCCCCTGAAGACTTGCAATGGCTTGAGAATCGTCTTTCTATCCTCTCTCGTCAAAGTCAAGTGGCGTTGAATGATTGCCAAAACCGGTCTGAGACGTTATCTGAGCTGATTACCAACGGTCGAAGTCTTGGCCTTCCAACTATCTGCGGGGGCCTGGTCGACAAAGCAACACATGCCAAGAAAGAATGGGAAAGTTTGATCGCCCTTGCAAAAGATGCAATCAGACTAGCCAAACTCTTAAGAGAACGGCAGGAAACTCTGAGCCTCCACGCTAGGTCCGAAGACCAACATCGAGAGCTATATAAAAGCGTAAATGAAACCAAGAATGCCCCTACCTCGATTGAAAACATCCAGAAAAGGTTGCGCAAATGCGAAGGGTTCCTGAAAGATTGTTCGAAAAAAAGAATAGCCTTGGTCGAGGAGTGCAATAAACAGGGTTTTGGTAAATGTGATCCTTCGCTCATAGATCAAGAAGAACGGAGGGATTTAGAGGATTTTCAGCTTTTGATTGAGCATTTGAATGGCACACGCACCTTGGAGGGAAGAGTATTTCAATGGCAAAACGAGAAAATACTTGAGCTGAAGAACGAAAAGAAATCATGGGACTACATCTCAAAAATGGTGAGACTGGGGAAAGGGGTTTGCCGAAACAGATGGTTTTGCATCATACTACCACAGATTGATTCTTCATAGCAGCATTCTATCTTAATTTCGACACTTTGTGGTACAGTATGTACTGTTGCAGACACAGACCTTCATTCATGGAGAGCCTAAGCCTACTTAGCGTCTTGGGCCAGACTAATGTCTCCTTTAAAAAAAATCGCTTTGTTCAATCTACGTCGCGTGGCAATTATAGAGTCATGTGCAGTGATCTAACACGAAGGCGGATTGGGTCGATTTGTAGAATGTATGGTTATATTTTGAGGCATTATGAAGATGGAGGGGATGGAGAACTAAAAATACATGCGCTCGATACCCCTGAATAGATATTGAAGTACCTTTGAAAGGTAAAGGAACAAGTCTTGGGCAATGACGGCATATCTCCGGCCCCTGAAAAAATCCTAAAATTGTTGGTCCTCACACCAGAGAGAGAGACAGAGAGAGTATATATAACGCCAGCGTGCTGCGTTTTGCGGCTTCGCCTCCCGGAGGCCATAAGGCGCTTAATGAGTCTATTTAAATGCTATAAACATGCTCGAGAGAAGTTGATTACTGAGGCCATCGTGCTTGGCTTCGCCCTAGACTTCTGTGTCAAACACTGTTTGGGGGTGGGTCCTCATGCCGGTATAAGTAAGAGGAATCAGTTTTGCAATCTTCTCCTTTTCTCCCTACTCAGTCGCTATCTTAATCTTATGCCAAATATGTTGTTTTTTCTCCACCACAAATTTCTGAAATTAAGATAGAATGTCTATCAATCTATGAAAGGGGACAGCGCATCTTTCATTATGGAAGTCGGCACGGAATCTCCTTCACGGCACGGACTCACCATTCACGAGGCACACTCAAACCCCCTCGCGACCGAAAAACAAGGCAATGCGGTATCAAAAACAACACTCCAAAAGCTGGCTGCTGAAATCATCGAAAATATCGCCAAGCACCTTCTTCCAAAAGATATAGCAATGCTCAGGGCATGCTGCCAGCGATTTGCAGACATCTTAGCCTTGCTCCACTTAGCGGTGGCAGTTCAGTTCGACATCAATGATCATGACTCCCAAGGAATTGTCCTCTCTCTATTGAGGCCTCCCGGAGCGTAAAGATGCGTCGGATCAGGATCTCACGCCTTCCCAATCCCCATCAACGGAGAGCCTGAAAACGCTTCAGATTTTTGAGAAATATAAAGCAAACTGGTACACGTCTGTGCGAGTGTCTGCACATTTACTTCAACCACCAATTCATACCTATCTGCACTGGTACTGTTGGATTTGGCCGGATCTGAGATCAAATACCGGATCATGCCGGTATAGACCCAGGTCTTGCGCTTGTTCAGGAGGCGGCTCTGCTTCCACCTGCTTGCAGATTTTAGACTGCTCATGCGACAGATGTCAGAAGTTTGTTGAGGATTCACCGTGCCAAAAATGTATATCAGATTGCCAGGAGCTCCCCCAGTCGTCCTTGCTGAGCCCCGTTCACATCGCTGCCATCCGAGGAGAGGATGACATTATGGAGTTTATCCTTCGGCAATGCACCACGGTCAATGTTGATAACGGACAGAGCCTAGAGGACCGAATTAGTCCCCTTTACCTATCCATTATATACGACCGCCTCTCTATTGCGAAGCAGCTATTACGATGGGGACATCCACTCAGTATGCCGGGATCTGGATCCACAGCCCTCCACTGCGCTGCTGCTGAAGGTCATTTATGCCTAGTGGAGCACCTGATAAATATTTACGGCCAAGATATTAATGCTGAGGATCGTTGGGGATTCTCTCCACTCATGCTGTACATCTCGTCGCTAAATTCAGCACCTAGCCCCAGATCAACAGAGGATAAGAAATTATCCAAGTTGTTTGACCTTGGTGCCAATGTCAATGCCGGAGGTTCGAAAGATTACACTTCCCTGCGCATCGCTTTATTAAATGGTCGGTTTGATACAGCTCTGAGGCTCCTTGAGAGAGGGTATACCTTGGCTCCATTCGATGACAAACTACTTACACGGGATCGGCTCTGCCCATTCAATGGGAATAGTGCTACTTGTACCCCGGACGTTATCACGAGCAGTTTTCTCGTGGCCTTGCACAAACGTATCAGTAACCAGGACCAGCTCCAAGGCTATTGGCGCCTCGTTGCGAGACACTCACTGTCCCCTGGTGATGCTGATGTCAATGATGTCATTTTTGCCCTGTCGGCAGCGTATGGAAACTCTGCTGAACGGTCCTCTCGTTCTCAGAATCGAAAGAAAGCTAAGGCTCTCGATCAACTCGGTCGACTCACGAAAGCTCACACACTGTATGCCAATGGTGCAATGACCCATCCAAAATGGGGCCAACCACCGACGGAAGGTATGAAAGAGACCCGTAAGCAGACCAAGCGTTCTACTCACAGTCCTATAGTAGATCTAGCACACCATGGTGGGCCGAAGCATGGTCGAGAGGCAGTCTCCATAGGCCGAGTTACCAAAGCTAGGAGGAATTCCAGAGGGAGGAAGCGAACATGGGAAACGCCGCTGAGCCCAGATAAACGTCGCAAAGTGTAACATAATTTCTTTCAGCCACTCCAAAAGCCCCTAGTCTGGAGGAGACGGTGCCTTTACTGATAGTTTTTAAAGGTAGATGTAAAGCTGTGGAGTTCGTAGCCAGGGAAGCCAAAAAACGTGATTGTTGAGTAAATAGAATCACCAGACTAGCTTGTTTTCGCATCCTGTGTCTGAAAATAGCCGCTGTGCGAAGTACACAAAACCCATAAAAATCGCCAACTCAACAGAGCGAGTGCCCACCCCGCCACTCAGGCCGACTGTCGTGTCGGAGCAATATTCCCCACTTTGGCCCGGTCCAGGTTAGGGCAGGACCCGGATTCGGCCGGTTTTTACGCTGGTTAGCTTGAAATGTGCGTTTAAATATAGGCCATGTTAGCTATAATTAAAGATGCAGGTCTATATATAAAATAGCAATAAGGTATTCTGGGTGGAACTTGTATTTAGAAATGCTAGAGTCCGAGATAACCCTCTTCCATTATTGAGGATATGCCATCAACCCCCCCAAATACTAATCTACTGTATAATGGCCAGGACCATCCGTTCTACCTCGTGCCTCTCGACCACAAGAACTCGATGTTGGCCAGTTTGCTAAATTCAGTGTTGCCGCTTTTGTTTCTCCCCTGCCTTATGGAGCAATTTCTTTGTGAGATTCGGGAAATTCTCGCTGCAGTCAAGATGGCCCGAAGCTGGGAATACCGAATCTCAGCCGCCTTGTTACTAAATTGGGTGGAAGACGACCCAGGTCAATGTAGATCGAGATTGTCGTGGTCAATGTCGTCTAATCCTCACACCCATGGTGGTGTGTACATGGTCTGTACGTACCTGGGGTATAATTGGCACGGTACCTGCATAAGCGATGGTGGAAGGAGAACTAGGCACTTCGGGCCCTACAAATTGCTCTGTTAGAGATCTGCCACTGGCTCCGCTGTGATACGAACGACACCCTCGATCGAACAGGATGTTCTGTACACCCTACCAGCGAGAGCACCCCTGCCTTGTGGTGCGCGTCGAACTACAGTACCCGCCAAGTGCCAAGCCGGAAGTACTAGAATGCCTATGGCCTTTCGAAGGAAGCCGCCTTGCAGGCTCATGATCAGGTACCTGATGAGCATGCTGCATTAGGGTTGCGTCGTGCTCTAACCCCCTGCATTAGAGCGGGTTGCCTTACTCCGACTACCCAACTCAGTCGCACCGCAAAGGGAATCGGGAGGGAAGTGCGAAGTACGGACCAGCACACACTCACTCACACACACCCACACAAAAAAAGGAGAGAGGCAGATCGTGACTTGAAGTCACTGTGATTCTGTCTGTGTACATTAGTTTTGCCGTTGATTCCCTGCAATAATGCATGCTGCATGCGCATTTGGCGCAACCCGGATATTCCGTCTGCTCGCCAAGTATGCTGTATGAAACTATTACCACTAACTAGCAGTGTGTCCATGAATTATGAAGTTGAATTTCTAGGGGTGTATTTATTTAAATTCATGCATACGGTGAAATTCAACCCGTATCCTATGAATATTTCCTAGTTAAGAAATAAGTGGACCCACTATTATCTCGGCCATAGGATAAGCTTGATAAGATTTTGCTCTCACAACAAACCTAATTTCCCGAGCGTGGATTGGTCAGTCTCAGTTAGGCTCATCTTCCCTGAAATAGTTAGCGTGAGTTTCGGCGCAGGCACACCAAAGCCAATGGGTGCAATGGTGGGCCCCAACCTTCTCCAGACTGTGTGAGTTTTCTCGCATTCTGTTTTGCATTAGTTCGAATTACACGAATAACTTCGAATTTTGACCTCAATGCCTACATATGCAGTAACCCTCCACAGATACATATCATCAGTTGTAAATAAAAGTCCAGTTCGGGAATGAATCATATGAGCCAGGCAGCGCATTGAAGCACTGGTAGCCACCAATGCGCGGTACATAATGGCTAAAACCCAGTACAAGTTATTTTCGGCTGGCCAGGACGCTTGACCGCTTTATGATACATAACTGTAAGCGGCTGATTAACCAGTCTTGACTTCTCGTGGTCAAGATCTGGTTTTATTCAACTTCCTATCCGAGATGACAATCATGTCATTGAGAGATTGGCAAGGAGTTTTGTTGACCGAGTGCCTGAAATGATGTTCAGCCCGGCGCAGATCTTGGCATTCCTGCTTGACCACAGGAACTCACCTTGAGAAGCAGTGGATAGTGTCTTGGCCTGGGTCGAAGGCGAGGGAGAAGGATGCGTCCCGCTGAGTAATCCGATGTGGGGAACGAGTGAGGCAAGTGAAACTGGACTGGATCGTGAACTTACCATAAATGACCTGTTTCATTGCGTCAAAGACTGAGGTAATAAGAGGGAGAGTGAGAGTCTGGGAGGATCTTATGTATCAGTAGACGAGCGGGAGGGTGCTGTAGTACGTAGGGAGTAGAAGGTGAAATCGCCTGTTTATATACAGGGAAATGAGCTGCGGGTTAAGCAGCCCGTAAGGCAACATGTGAGATATCATATAATCCGGATACGTTCCGACAGGACACATAGGACTTGGCTACAAATAGTATTCGTCATTTAGAGCTGTGTACTATTCTTTCTGCTCCTCTATTTGGGGTGCGTGAAGTGGTGGACGGAATTGATGTCGGCCGATGACATAACTCTTTATTTGAATGTAAGAATCGGTTGCATACATACATGATATGTATGTACTGTATGCGATATTATGGAGCTATGTGAAGGACAAGGAAGAATAGAATAGGAAAGGCTTAATCTGCCCGCAGGCCAATCAGGCCCGTCCTTGTCTCTGGTAGCAGCTCCGATCTTTGGAACAGGCCATTGGCGTGCGGGGGGCATATGCCACCACCTGTGAGCAGAATCCTGATGCCTCTATTGGTTCGACATCTCTTGCGCATTTCAGATCACAGAAGCATTAGCCATTGGATTGGTCGGGCCTTCAGGTCTATATACTTACTTGATTAAATAGACTAAATGATACATAAATGCCAAAGATCCCCCCAGCGTACTTCGTAGACTTGTCCACTTCGCTCCAAAAGTCCAAAAACGGATGTTGCCCATTTATCGACTTTTAGCCGCTGGGATTTTGTCTTTCGCATAAAACAGGCAAATGAAAGCCTGACAGTCAACAATAGGCATTTTCTGTTTATGAACCATAGGCCTTTGATGGTTGTTTTGCTGAGAGGGAAAACAATATCCTGCGGTCAGAGGTTGGCTAGTGGCTGCCGCTTTCTCGTCATACCCTATTGCGATTTGCGCTTCGTCTTACTGTCTCCTGTAAAAACTTTCCCGCACTAGCAGCTGTTAGCAGCATGTTAGTACAGGAGCTTTTACAGGCTACAAGAAGCAGCGCAACAGCTGTTGGGCTATCGCCAGCCTAACAGTTAAAAAATGCAGCAAAGGCATGTTTGGAGAGTTGGCCTTGCGCTGCGTTGCCTGCTTCAAACCGCTGGATCCAAAGACTGAATAGCCTCGGGACCAGGCCGCTTTGGATATCAGATACTGATAGGATCTACAGTAGGTTGGGCCCTGCTGCCTTCCCGTCAATGGAGGAAAGGTCTATCTAATCCATCAGTCGGCCAAAGACTACCTAGACAGGAATTACAGGTCGAAGCTGCAGCAAGGTGGAGCTGCCCAAGGCTATATGGACATCTGCAAGCGCTCAACCAATGCCATATCAATACTGCAGCGAAATATCTATGGCCTACCAGACTTTGGGTTTAGACTAAAGGACGCATAGCCGCCTAATCCAGACCCGCTGGCTCCTATGCAATACACCTGTCTTTTCTGGGCCGACCATTTCTGCGACGCGTATAGCCTAAGCTCTGAGCCTAAGAATAAACTTAGCAGACAACGAGATCGTATGGTCATTTTTGAAAGACCATGGCCTCCGCTGGGTAGAAGGTCTGTCTCTCCTCGGTAGGCTTTCAGACGGCCTGCATTTGATAAGGAAAATTTTGCAAGAAGTATATTTTAGAGAGCTAGTATATATACAAATACCAAGTGCCATTAGCTATAACCCAGTATAGATTCTCAGCTTGCCAGATTCCTAAAAGATACGGAGACGTTTCTACTTAGTAACGGGTTAATTATAGACCGAGCGCCCTTATAGATATACGGCTCCGCACTTATATTTAGCGCACTATTAAATGAAATAAAACATCTACATTAGCTTCCTAAAGACCATAAAGCCCAATATATTGCCATGCAAGGTACTCCGTAATATAATTGTATTAGGACACGGCTTAAGAGTAATGTTCTTACGATTCAATGTCTAAACTTAATAGAGCGTTGAAAAAAGATACATATACATATAAAAAAGCTTTCTTAATTTTTTATCACTCTAAACTGAAAGGGCGTGGGGGCAATATTTGCTTTATACTCTACGGACTCGCCACTGCGCATCTTCGTCATATAGTTGTAATTATGTATATACAAGACGGTTCAACCTATGCTGGGCTAGGTGAAGGAGTCAATAAAGGCTTACCCAGCGGTGACGTGCTTAAATCTTATAATGTAATTGTGACTTAATAAGGCAAAAGTGGATTTTACCTTAAACAGGACAAAAGTGTTATATATATACCTATATATACCTATATATATAATAGGTCATAGAGGAAATAGTACTTCGTGCTAAGTTACGTTGCGCACTGTACAAGCCACAAGCTCCACCAAAATGATCCGTGCAGAATGAACTAGATATAATACAAAAAATACAGACACTTATTTCGCTCTCTACCAATGAAAGGCGGAATAGGTGTCGCGGCTTTCTCAGTTAGCTATTTTAGTGGCAGCCATTTCAGGCCAACTTTGTGGCTTTGCAGTTTGTACCTCGAAGGTACATACCACTACTCCATACTAAATGTCATAACAAAGCAGCAAAAGCCACTGCCATGCATCTGCTCTAAGTTCACAGGTGGGCAGTGATATATGGACTTTTAAGAAATTCTATACAACAAATCGTCGCTCCGGTTCACTTACCCAGTTGAGATTTTAGTTGTATATACTGTAGGGAGCCAAGCTCAGCATCCGCATTTTAATATATCAAAGTTTTCTGAACGGAGTCATTTTTTGCCGAATATAGCTGAATACAGTATTATTCTATTAGTAAGACATTCGGGTTGAATCTGGCAATCTAGAACAGCTCACGTGATAACAGTGCGTTACATACACGCCATCAAGTCAAAATACACTAATGTCAGATTACGCGGCAAGGATAAGCACATAACCAAAGCTGAAATGCGCTGATGTTAATCATGAAACGGTGAGATATCTATACTATAAACCTAACCCTACTCTGAGAACTGCATTACCCAGACACGACCTGACCTGCAGCCAATAGCCATCATCGATTCCGCTATAACTGAAGTCGCTGGTCGATACGCCGGGGGAAGCCAGAGCATCGGCTTGCCATCTTTCACAATCCATATACTAGTGCTGTCTATACCGTAGCCATAGCGACTGGCAGGTTGTAGAGAAGTCTCAGTTAATGGCACATCGATACTAGACGCTAGATCCAGATCCAGAGCACCAAGATTAGTGTAGAGGCGAGAGTTTGACCTTTTATCGAATGAGAGTTGAGTAGCTATGCCAACTTCGAGCGTCTGGACGCACGCGCTTGTGGCCGTATCCCAGACCTTGACTGTCCGATCGTCCGATCCTGAGGCCACCTGCTTGCCATCTGCCGAGAAGGCCACTGATGCCACCTCGCCGCTGTGGCCCTCGAGCGTCTGGACGCACGCGCCTGTGGCCGTATCCCAGATCTTGACTGTCCCATCGTACGATCCTGAGGCCACCTGCTTGCCATCTGCCGAGAAGGCCACTGATGCCACCGCGCCGCTGTGGCCCTTGAGCGTCTGGACGCACGCGCCTCTGGCCGTATCCCAGATCTTGACTGTCTGATCGTCCGATCCTGAGGCCACCTGCTTGCCATCTGCCGAGAAGGCCACTGATGTCACTAAGTCGCTGTGGCCCTCGAGCGTCTGGACGCAAGGGCTCCAGTTATCCTCAATAATAGGCCTATTAAGCATCCACAATGGAATGTCCTGATGGAAAATTTTCCGTATTAAGCTCTGCATAGGACTGAATATAAGCGCAGATGAGTATGTTTGGAGCGGAGCAATCTCGATTGCCACTTTGCTATGAAGAATAAATCGGCGAGCATCTTGAAGTAAGCTAAATAGCTGCCCTTTAGACGATTGTGCCTAGAATAGTTAGTTGTATTTACAAACGTTACGGGAATATAAACCAACCCTAAGCAAGCTTTCAAGTCTTGTTATCGAGATGACACCATCTGACACATTTCGTAGGAGGCTCAAAGCCTCAAGCCAGTGAAGGAAATGCTCCTGGAGAAACGAAGAGACCGCTCCGTGATCGTCAAGATCATTTCGGTGTAAAGTACTGCTGTCATCGCTATTTCCCTCGCTATTTCCCTCGCAGAGGTGGCTAGCCCAATGAACACAGGAATATCGAATAGCGGCTAGAGGATCTGGATCCGGCGTGCTAATATCACCAACGAGGAACCCGGGGTCAGGCAAAGCGTAAATGTTGCTTTGTAACGTTTTAGTCATAGCCTGCAGCGAGCGAGAAAATATGGTATGATGGACGTCCTCACGGCCGGAGGGGAAAATCGTAGACCGGGTAGCTTCGTTTGTGATCAAGTGATCTTTTGCTGACTGATGGACGAAATAAACAGTACCGTCACGGATCGTCAGAAACGAGCCGCATTTGTTGACCAATCTTTCCACCTTGTGCCTATCAGTAAGGTAGCCTTTAAAGCCGGCTAGGATCGATAGTTCCAGCAGAGATAGAGGTCGATATGCGAGAGCTGCAGTTGAAAGAACCGTTCGACATAGCTTTGGATCGTTGCTTTTGAGGCGACTAATCTGCTGTAGCATTCGAGAGTAAAGCTCCGTCAGATCACTTGGTATCTTCTCGAGGATGCTCAAGATATCCGAGGCATCCTCATACTCCGCATACTCCATGTCTTTAAGCTCCTTGAACACGAGGGCAACCCAGAGAAAGGTACCGTTAGCCTTTTGACGCATCTGGTGGTGGACTTGATCTTGCAGTCCTTTATCGTGAAAAGTTGATGCGAGTTGGGATACTTTATGGCGAATATAAGAATCGACGGCGCGAGATACGAGATCAGCGTTTACCTCGAGGCTAAGGCTGGCCGCTCCAGTACCATCAGATACAGCTAACTGACGCTCAATCTCAGGCCAATTCCGGCTGGATAAGATCCATTTGACGTGAGGCGAAGCCGACAGATTGCGAACAACAAGATCCAACAGCTCCGTCAAGCCTGAAGTACACTCATCAAGAGCATCAATGATTAGGTAGGTATCCGTTAAGGCTGGGTCGCGCAGAATGTCTGCAAAGATGTTTGACAGGGCGATCCAGGCATTTGCATCCTTAAAGAGCTCTTTGCCAGCGTGGTCGTACTTCTTCCGTACATGAGAGATAAGCGACGGCTGCTGGTCGACAAGCATGAAAATCAGACCCCGCAGAACGGCAGTGGCGTTGTTAATTCGTTGGTCGGTAGCCTGGCAGAAGAAGTAGGATACAAGACCCGAGTGAGTTGATGGCTTGCTCAATTCATCAATAATACCGCAGAGTAGCATAGTCTTGCCTTTGCCTGGATCTCCTCTAATCCAAAGCAGTCGGTTTTCCTCGTTATCGAGCCACTGTTGGAAGTCAGGGTTATCCAGGATCCAGCGATAACACTCCTGCAGCAAACCGCCTTTGGTCTGCTCGATGCGTTTTTTTGTCGTCGTGAGGATCCGTGAGGCGTAAATCTTCCAAACACTGATCATCTTTCTCCGTCATTTGAGTAGTGTGCTGCGTCTCCGCATGGGTAACAAGCTTCTCAAGATTGGATGTCATTTTCTGGCCCATATAGGCGTTGGAATCGTCACGAAAGACGCCTTCAGCATTCTGAATCGATTTCAGGCTGCCATCCCAATCATCAAGTTGAACAATATCACGCAAAAAAACCAATCCACGGTGGCGGTAGTACGAGCAGACGCTCTTGATCTCGTATGAGAGAAGTGCCTTGTAGAGGTCAACAATCTGCGTCTCTAATTCACGCCGAACGCCGGAGAGGCCACTTTCATTAATTTCGTCTTCCTTCAGGACCACGCTGGACAACTCCCAGTACCAGTCCATCCTCTTAATGACGTATTTAATGCCATTACGGTTGGCCTTCGTCGCGGTGACAGGGTTTTCAAACATCTCGTAGGTAGGTTAGCATATGAATCCTCCTACTTTCCAGGCAGTATTACCTCGAGCGCTACACATACGCCAGTCCAGGCAAGAGCAGCTTGCGGCACAGTCTGGACTGCAGAGCTGATGATACTCTTTGCAGAGAGGACAACCTCCATGGCTGTGCCAATAGATCCCTTCACTTTCGCCTCTCGTGCCGTCTTGTCTAGGCCATCGTGGATGAGCTGTCGCATCTGTTTTCGTCTTGCGTCCGTATCGTCCTGCACGATAATATTCTGTTCAGATTCGCTTCCTGGGGAATCGCATGCTTGGCCGCGAAGTTTACGAGACAGGATCTTCTCGTATGCCCGTACCAACGCAGCCTCATTTACCTTCAAGCCATCATACGCTCGATCCCAGAGGCGTTCGGGCAGGCTTGCAGGTATATTGCCTGTATCGGTGGAGGCGGCTGCCTCGGTAGAGGGCAGATGGTCCAGCAGCGGCGGAGGAGATAGGTTGGCAGGAGCTGGACATTGCTGGGGGCGAGATGCCAGATCAGGTTGGGACTTATTGATAGCAGGAGCATGCAAAGGTTGAGTCGGAGATACATCGGACACAGTGGATGTATTTGCTTGCCCATCGCGGTCGTCTTGTCTTTTCGGGTTGTTAGGTGTAGACGTGTGACCGATTTGACGGGAAATAGTTTTGCGGCGGAACCACTGTCTCCAAGGCATGGCGGTGTTGAGGAGCCTCTGCTAATATAACGACAAGTAGAGCGACGATAGTGTAGGCGAATATTGAATCGATATGCTGGTCTTCACTGTCGTAGTTGTGATGACTTTCTGGATAGGAGGAAGTTGGGCAGAAGTTAGGCAGCAGTTGGGCGGCAGTTGGCGAGCTTCGGCACAGTCACAAGGCGGCCAATTATATTTCAACAAAGCGCGCCAGACATTGTGAGTTGGATCGATAGATATTTTGGATAAGTACCTCAACCTGTTGCTACATAGAGAGATACAGGTTATATTACTAATCGTTTATGAAAATGGCGCATCGTAACGTTCTATAGACCATACCGATGTATCAGCGCAAGTACGGAATTGGTGGCAGTTTACGGGCTCCGGGATTTGAACGGCACTGATAGGAAGATGACTACCTCGGCGGTACGGTCCGTTTCCAGTTTGAACTAGCGTCTTTGAATCAGATCGGCAATGCAAGGTTATATGATTAGCAATGGAGCATCATGCTCTGATCGTGAGACCATTCGCATATGCCTAGCTCAATGTTCGGTTCAGCCAGTTGGGGACTTTTGGGCTAATAGCAACTAAATCATGTAACCTTATTACCGAGGGGCCTGCATATGGCGGCAAATAGCGTTAAATTGCCACAGTCAACTTTTTAAATCGCTTAGCATCCTCCGCTCCATGAATGGCACATTGAATGCATTTTAAGCTTACTACCATAATAGAGATGCATTTTAATCAAGATACTAGGGAAGAGCTGTGTCGTGATACGCAGTGCGGTCATGTGACTAGCAGACAAAGAGGGGCAGTCATAGAAACCCATAGAAACCCGTCGAAACTTTTCAGAAGCGGACACGTGTCCTTAGTCGCACCAGCTGGATTGCGTTATGCAACAATCTCGCCTTCCGCGCTCGTTAACGAATAAGACAACATGGAAGACACACCTTCGCCTTGGCTGTCTATTGGGACCCAACACACCTGTGCTATCGCACCGTGATCCATATTTCAGAGGGGGAGATTACTCCGGACGTGAACAGTCTGGTTAATACCACCACTAGACATGTGCTCCATTCACTATGGCTGATATGGCTGATGGCAGCGGCAGATAGCAGACGAGTTGTCTGTGATGACAAATCAACAGTCCGAACGACAAAAGCCACCGAGCTACCTGGCCTCGTCACGCAGGGAGGTCCCAGCGCAGCAGGCCATGCCCGAAGAGCCGCGCGGGAGGCTCTCAAGGCTTGAAGGATGTTCGATAGTCCATCGCCACGACCGGTGTTGTCAATGCCACTAATGCCGTTTCCCTTTATCAAAAGATCCTAGGCCAAGGGCTTTTGCAGGAGCTTCAACTGGAAGACGGTGCATGTGGTACCGAACTTTCACAGAACACAACGCGGATATGCTCCATCTTTTTCTACTACCTAAATTAACATAACTGCTGTTTAAATACGGAGTACACAGAGCTCGTCGGCGATAATAGATTAGGGCCGACACAAGTTAAGGGATAACTGATGGGATAACTGAGACCTGTCGCAACATGCGGGTTTATTCCCCGCCGTTAATTTGCGTCTAGTCGGCTTGTGGCCATCGCGAACCGGATTGTCGCTCGCACTGCTTTTAGGTTTGGTGTCCATTTGTCGTTATCTGACGGTGACTTTCCTCCCAAGTAGAAGGAGATATTGCCTCTCTGTGTTTCCATGCATTGGAGCATTTCTGTTCGGTGTGTTTTCCACTTTCTGCATCGAAATAGGAAATGGCCAACTGTTTCTGGTTCGTGCCCGCACTCGCACAGATCTGACAGTGCTGCATTGATTCGAGAGAGGTAGGCGTTCAAACTTGCTATACCTGTCCTGTCATTAGGTGTCATATGCACTATGACGACAATATACGTTATAATACGGAGTACGGAGTAATAAAGCAACAATTGGATCTGACTGTTCTCATCCTTGTCTCGCCCTCATCCTAATCTAGTTCTCCCACCTAGCACCCCCGCTTTTCCAGCGCCCACCTTCGTTCCTCAAGGCTCTTGACAGCGATCCGGGAACTGGAGAGCGTTCCCCTGTTGAATAACACGGCAGCTGGTCCCTAAGCTAGTCAGCGCGTCGGCAACAGGTAAGAAGGTACGCACCTCTCTACCTTAGGTGGGGCTAAGGACTAGTTTGTGAAACATTCCAGAATATGACTCTTGTAGCGTAGGCTTGTTGCTGGCTCCTCTCTCCTAGAACTTGGCCAGCCAGTCGAATACGTACACCCCGATAGCTACCACTTGTCGTGCCCGCGTTTCGGCCGAACAACTAGACAAAACCCTCCTCTTCAACAAAGCGCTGTTAGCCCGTGAACGAATCGAGGCGGGTACTCTCACGGCTAGCAGAGCCCACCATGGCGGCGTGCTAAGACACTAGAAGCTTAAACACGCTCAAAGCAAGGAAGAACATGTCCAAAAGCGAAGAGGTATGTATGGCTATAGCCCCGCTACGTCCGGGCAGCCACCACTACTATTAACTCCCTTTTGCATCGAGATCGATCGCCCTGCGAAGAATCCGATTCCATCGTGAAACCCTGCTCACGTTGAACGAAGCTAGTGTTAATGGACTTACTTGCTAGGCGACTTGGCAACTGGGCAAGTGCCTACCTGCCTGCGTAGCCTTTGGCTTAGGGATTTAGGGGCACACCTCCGGCTCGGGGATAAGCTTTGGGTATGGTGTAAACAGACCACTGCTCTGCTCTTCTTTATATACTACATGCTTCTCCCACTTGGTTAGCATGACTTGCTCCGTGCGGTCACGTTCGAGATCCAAAGAAGCGAAGCTTTTGATTGATTGATACAGTGCCTCTTGCACCACATCTCCAACCCTCATTCAATAAACTTACCCGATCAACGCGCACTCCAGCAATTTGTGTCTCCATCCAGAGAAGCATTGAACCTATCACGAGCACCACTCCGCTACAGAGATTCAGATATTTGCTTGTCGACCCTACCTCTCAACCCTCGCAGCAAACACATAAAACCAGCCTTTTACCCACTTTCATTAACCATTCGCCAAATATGCCTAAAAGATCATTTGGTATTGGAGTAGCGGATACTGCTGGGGATTACACAATGCTGGTGGATAAGGTTCGGCGCAAGGCACGTCCGTTGCCCTGTTGACCCTTATTCACTGAGAGACAGGACAGACATTTTCATGTTGACATGTGTCGTGTTTCGGTTTCCTCGCCAAATTCTTGCATTTTTCAGAAAACCCCCCCGCTGACAGGCACTGAAGGCAGAACGATCCCACGAGGAGAACCAGGAGCGCGCTTATGTTGCCGCCTCACGGCGTACTGACCGACGCATTAAAGCTCGGGTTCAATCCGCCAGAATGGCCAGTGAAATTCACAAGAAGCGCACGGGCAAGGGCCTCCGCATCACTAAAGAGATTGTCATGAGAGAGGAGATGTATGAAGAGGAAGACGACGATTTGCCACGCTCATATCGGCTGTTAGGCCCCCAGCTACAAACAGATTCGCAAGAGCTGAACAAGAGAGTTGAGGCGCTTCTCACCAACAAGTTAGCCACAACACAGCTTCTTGCAGGCAACAGCCAACAGTGGCGAGAGAATGAAATCAACAAGCTGTTTAATCAGTTTTTCCCCAATGCTCAACTACAAGCTCAACAACTCTCTCAGCACCTTCCAGGACATTACCTCATGCACCATGGGGCATATCCCATCCACAGCTTACCAGAAAGTCCTATTACGCCTAACTTGCATGCAGTCAACTACCAACCCGGGACACAACATCAGGACTGCGGGCAATCAAGGCCAGCCAGTTCTCCAACCGAATTCATCCACCGCAACGCATCACATTCACCCTATATCATAACACCAGGATTCGGTCTAGAGGCGATGGGGACAGGTGCGAGCCTTAGTAGTGATGGCGGCATGGCCCCAAACACCCCGACAGACTTAGCGCCTAGCCCGTCCGCTTTTACGACAGAGCTTCCTCGTGAGGCTCGGACATTCTTTCCCAATATGGGCAACGAGGGCGATTGTCCCAAGCCCTTGTACAATCCCCAGGATTGGCTAAAAGCAGGCATGCCTTACGATGCGTCCGAGATACCTGAGCCCTTAGAGACGGAGAGTTCCCAATCTCTGTTCCCGCCAATTTATTATCAAGACGGTGTGGTACAGCCTCCGAATTTGGACCCATTGAATTATAGTTCGGCATCCATAGAGGACAATTGGAATACCTTTACTGACGAAGCTGCGTGGGACAATGATCAATAAACCAGGACCGCGAATCCGACAATCCACACTCGTCGATTCTTAGGGGGCTCATTTTGTTTGTTCGTTTTGTCTTGACATAATGATGCCTTTCCCTCACATTAACAACTATGCCTGTTAGTGATACGGATTTCCTCTTTCGAATACCCTTCGTGCGCAGGAATCAGATCAGATACCCAGAGATTAGTCGTGAGTTCCAGGAGTTTGGGAGATTGAGAGATTCTGGAGTCTGCAAGTTTATGCAGTGACAGGGAAAAAAGGGCCGCATTACAGTACTTGTAGAATTTGTTTTTTTGCTGTCCGTTTCAATTACCACTGCTGTCACTCTGGACTTCTCAATCTCCATTCTCGGACGAAAGTCAGATTTCCTATACACCCTGTATGTCTCGGGTATTTTCTTGCCTTATCCTCTCTTTCGATCTCTTCCTTTTCCCAGAGATCAGAGTTCAGGTCTAATAAAGGTGGTGGATAGAGAGAAGATAAACGGGACGGGTATAGTGAGATAGGAGGTGGATGGATGATAGAAGGGAGACGGCCAAAGGCCTCTTGTCTATTGTGCGTTTGCTGCCGTTTTCCGTCAGCAGTAAGAAGGGTGGGCTTACGAGTCGATGCAAGCAAAAAGGACAACGAACAGAAATCTGGCAGCGATAATGTCGGCTGTCAACAAGCCTGCAGCGACCATAACAAAGAGAAGAAAGAGAGGCCTATTCATCCTCCCAGCAGCTGCATATTCTATCATCCTCGTCAATCGGCTCTCTCATCTTCGCCTCCCTTGACTTCCTTCCTTTCTTTCTTTCTTTCTTTCTTTCTTTCTTTCTTTCTTTCTTTCTTTCTTTCTACTTCCACTCCGTCATCCGCCAGCCTCAAGAAGGGAAGATCTAAAGGGAAGGCCCTCGATGCCTCGGAGAGGCGGACGAGATAGCGTAAAGGGAGACGGATAAGTCATGTAGAGATGCATAACAAGCTTATTACATCGGCGGGACAGAGACAGATGCAAAACTCGCGGCTTAGGCCTAACCCACTACATATTCTTACATCTAATCCTCAAGAGCTTTTTTAGGCTACCTACCTGACCCTATAGCAGCAGTAGTTACTTCATACATTAACAAAACTGGGACACATCGCTATATTGCATTTATCGCATCCCCGTCGGGCCTTAACAGGCTTTTTAGCCCTTGAATTGAAGCTATTCGCATCCAATTCGGTAAGGGGACTATAAACCTGGCCACCCGCAAAGCAACGCCGGTGTGAGCTACTCTGCAGGTCCCGTCGCGATATTAATGTACAACGCTTCACCAAGCACCGGTCATTGGACCCTAGTCGATCCCTATGCCGCAACAAACCCTTGGACGACATATCCGGCAGGGACAATAGGTTATAGCCATGGCTATGGAGAGCAATACTCGCCGAGTGTTGATTATGCTGGTTGGTCCCTGTATGAGAGCGTACAGTACACGATCCCACATCGCGCTCGACCTGTGGCTGCGTCGTACGCGGGTGCTTACCGCAACACGGCGGAGCCAGTCAACCTCAATGACTACATTCAAATCGAGCCCCGCAAGATTCTCATTAGGCAACTGTCTCAGCGAGCGACCGTCGAGGAAATTGTGACCTGGATACAGTGTAAAACAGGACAGTATTCTCAGGAGATTGGTTGCATTGAGGTTCCCCCGAATAACAACGAGAACCGCGTCTGAGGCCATGCCTACGTCATTTTCAAAAGCATAGAGGCGGCTCAGGCAGCTCTGAGGCTACTAGACCAGGCCGTTTTTCACGGTCACCAAATCTCGGCTCAGTTTACAAGAGAGTGGATCGCGGTGGACGAGAAGATGTCCACCCCGATGTCTACTTCCCCAAACAGTCGCAAATATACTGCAGAGGCCCACGATGGTGAATCGAAAAGCCATCGAATGCAATGCCGGGACTATCGACCGACCTCCTACTATGGCCACATCAACAAGAATAAGCCGAAGAGGAAGATCATCAAGACCTTAGGTAAGAGGGAAACTAAACCTTCCGAGAGGCTAAGTCCCTCGAAATGAAGGAGATCGGGACACACCAGAAGGGGAATGAGCCAATAGAGAGGAAGGAGAGGAAAGAGATTCTGGCTGAAAGCTGGCCTGTCGTTGCAGATGGGTCGTCTCACCAACGCCCTAAGTAGAGGGGAACATGCATCCCTTTTCTCTCGCTCATGTTTTGAGTGTTTTGTGGAGCGAGGCGCCACGGGCCTTGTTGGCGGAACAGAGCCAGAAATTAGCCGGCGTGGCAGTTTGAGGCTTTCCATGTAGGATTCTCCTTTGAGCGACACAACTTACGTGGGCTTTATGTGTGTACATACATACATACATATGTACGTACGCACGAACTCCACGTTATATATATATATATATATGTACTCCGTACCTAATGTGAGAAAGACGAGATACGGCTCAATGCTCACGTCAAGGTTTGGTACGTTTCTTGGCTTTGGATGCAATAACTCAGGAGGCCAAAAGTGGACATTCGCAGTATATTAGCTCACTTTCGTCCACCTTGAGGGACTAACCGTCAGTAAATGAATGGTGCCGCCAAGTGGACGAATGGACACTTTCAGCCATTCGTGCACAAATAGGCAGTTTTTTTTAAAGCTTTGTATACATACAATGACTCATAAAATCCAGAGTCAACCTATTGTTGGATACTGTTAGATGCACAGGAGTGGCAATTGCAGCATCATGGGGTCATTGTATTATTGATGATGCTTAGTTGAATGTTCTGTTCTTCTCATCAGGAAACTCCTCTGGGTCATCTATGTTATGTACACCCTGTTTCCGCATACGCCCCATATTGCATAAAGCAATATCCAACAGATACATACGTCTATCTTATGCATCTGGCCCTGAGACTTTTCTTCCTCAAGCCACTTTTCTTATGGGTCATTTCTTATTATCCCCACCCCGGTTTTAGTATAGATGCGGTATATGCCTATATTACAGAAAACTCTATCCAGTACGGAGTACCTTAGACACATACATACTGCTTCATACATATCTGTTGGATACTGCTTTATAAAGTATGGGGCGTATGCCAAAATAGGGAGTACATAACACAGAGATGTGTCGGATAATACCGGAATGTCGTATTGGGAATACGAGGTGGACAGCCTTACTTTCACGGTTAAATGCTATTTAAAGAATTGCTTACGCAGCCTCTCTTCGTGTATGTATGCAGATACCGGGGAAGGAAGCCAATTAACAGGACGAGGAGACAAGAAAATATACACTTTTGATGATATGTTCAGGCTGATTACATGACAGTATATCCAACAAGATGACCCACCTGAGGAAAAGGGGCTGAAGGGAGAAAAGCTTCCTGACGAGAGGAACGGAACACTCAACCAAGCAATCACGCCATTATGCTGCAATAACCACTCCCGTGCATCTAACATATGGACATCAGATTTGTGTCTTCGCTGCTTTGGTATAGAAGATCCAGGTGGCCAGTCACCGTTACCCCAGTCATCTTCAGAAAAAGCTCTCTCCGACGTAAGATCATTACTATTGACCTCGCGCGCGAGATGGAAGGTCGTATTCTACTCAGGAAAACACAATAATACAATCTTTCTACATCTACAGGTACCCCACCTTTTGGGTGCCTACTCACACAAAATCCATCACTCTCTTGACTTGCTATCAAGAAAAACACCTTCGAAATCCCTTTCTTGCCCATCTCGGGCCCCTTGAGCAAGATGGCAGATGCCTCTAAACCCTTGGACGCCTAAACCAACTAAAACACTACTGCCATCGGGCCGGCAACGACTCATCCGCCAAAGGGACATCAACCCGACCCTCTCAGGCATCACGCACCCATTTGTAATGCCTCTCACGCCCATGAAGCGTCCGACCAGTGAAGTGCGCTTTAACAAGCCCCTAGGGTCGACTTTAGCACTGAAACTACCAAAGCCGGCTCCCAGGGAAAAGCCAGCCAACTTAAACCACACGATGTTTCCCTTAATAAACGTCTCGCAGAGCAATGCGTAGAAGAGGAGTCAATCCGAAACGCCCGCAGAGACGTACTGCTAGGCACCTTAGAGGCACTGGACGACTATTTTGCCTCGCTCGAAGGTAAACACCACAAAGCCGCCGCTCTACAGATCGCAAGAGCTCTCCAGAAATCTCTAATTACCTTCACGGCCGCCCAATACTACACCTTGGAGGGTATCACAACCCCTGAGGATTCAGGCACCGATGACGACGGCGTCCAACGGCCCCGCGCCACGAAGAAGCAAGTTCCTAATACAACCCCCCAACCCCAAGAACCCGACACAGAATAATAAGAAGGAAAATGACAAAATTACGGAAATCGATGACCGAATCTTCCTCCGGGTCCCCCCAGACCATTGCTGGAGGAAAATTACGGCAATTGGGGCCAAAAACATCACCAAACTCTGCAAAATGCGCTACGACGACATCACATATATAAAAGAGGTACGTTCAGGCTGCGCAATAAGAACAAGAGATCAGAACACAAGAACACAACTACTTTTCTTTAAGGCAGAGCTCGCAAAAGAGGGAATGAAACTGGAAGAAGCAGAGACCTGGCAGACTTTTATAGCACAAGGAGTCCTACGCTACTACACCGACACTGAAGGAACCCACCCTATAGACCCCCCTACCATGTGTAAGCCATCCCAATATGGAGAAACAATTAATACTCAGAACTGGATTGTCTCCTTCAAAGGCGAAGCTGTGGCAGGTTTCAAACTCTTCGGCTACTCGCGCCCAGCAAAGAAACTCACATCAAAAGCACAAGTCACTCAATGCGACAAATGCTTGGGCTTCCATGACCCAAGAGCATGCAACCGCACGGAACGCTGCGAGAACTGCGGCAAACCAGCAGATAGAGACTGCAACAGCCCGGTGCAATGTGCCAACTGCAATGGATCACACATATCCACGGCGCTCAACTGCCCGGCCCGCCTGAAGCGCAAAGACAGCAAGGTCGAACGCCGTACCAGGACGCAACTCCAGGCCATCCGGAAACTGGGGACAGCAGAGTTCTTAAAAACCAACACTGGCACGCCCATAAGAATATAACCAGGGGTCCGACCAATGAAGGCACTCCAATCCCCTCGGCATTAGCCAGGAGTTCCTTTACCCCCCGACCTCGAGGATCTGTTGGCCAACAGGTCCTACCCCCAGCCCGTGCCCTGCCAGAGCATTTGCACTTCAACAGAATCCCCGTCTGCGTCCCCTCGGACGCTCTGTCTCCAACAGAGTCGACCTCTGAGGTCTCCGGGGAAGATAGACATGGACGCTGAATGAATAACACGCCCCGACGATCAAACCGCCGAAAATACGGCCTGAAGATCATACAGGCGAATGCGAGAAGGATATAGCCTTACCATGGCACTGCCCTCTCCCTTGCCTGGGAAGGCCGGTTTCGCTAGACGTTACTCGAATGGCTGGATATCACCCAGATTGCTAAAAATAGCTCGAATTGACAGATACACAACGTTAAAAGTAAAAATATAACTAGAAAAAAGGCATCAAATCTCAAGGTCTAGGTGGTCTTTCCTATGTACGCACCGAGCCTCCCAATCGAATCCTCACAAATTTGTCCAATTCGGTAGACCCATCCTCCAGTATGCTCGTCCCATACATATCGTCCATATCATGAAGGAGTTTCTCAATATAATCCCCTGCACCAGAAAGGTGTAGGATATGAGCAATGGCGCTGTGGAGCGCGAGAAGTCGAGGCGAAGGCGGGTCGATTGTCCTGTTTTCCGATAGGTACAGTGTCCGAGTAATGGGGAGAGTCGGATCTCCAATGAAACCTTGCTCAAGGAACGATTTGATTCGGTATGTATGTGGCTGGTCCAAGACAGGTTCGAAGAATATCTCAAATTCTCCAAAGAGAAAATGCAAATGCTGGGTAAGGCTGATGGCATTGCATGGCTGGTCGATACTTGGGCCTTCAAGAAGATGAACGACACCGCAATCAAACATATTGAGGATTGCAAGCGTCGCCGCTTTGACATCATTCTAGGCATGTCAGCCATAGATAATCTCATGGGTGTTAAAGAAGCTGGACATACCACCTTGGATCCTTCCTCGGCTTTCATCAAAGCATGGGGCATAATATGAGCAACTTCTAGCCGCGCGAACAGATCTGTGCTCGCGACAAGTACATTTCCATCGTCGTCTTGAGCGCCATTGCGATTTCCTCTCAGGCGGGTTCTCGCTTCGTTGAGATCGAATTTCCGAGATATCACGCATCGGTGACGGTCGCGGATAAGGCAATCTCCCCGCAGAGATGACAGTCGATCAGGCGTTCCAACAAGGCCGGGCGGTACTCCTCCTTGCGCTGCCATGATTGCTGAATGGTACGCTGGTGTGGGCTGTGGGGTCTTTGTGCCGGAAGCCTTCACTATAGAGAGATTATTAGTAGGCATGACTTGAGAGAGTGCAATCGATATTGGGCTTACGAGGCAGGAAGAAGTTGTTGAACAGATACTCTGCAAAGCCAATGAATGGTGAGGAGAGGTCGTCGAAGTTCAAGCCTTCCTCGCCATCCATAGAGAGGGCCATCGCCTGAAAGAAAGCCCTAAGGAAGTTGACTTGGGATTCCTCAGAGCGTGCATATTCGTAGGTGTACCGAATGAGTCGCGGGCGGTTGTACGAATGATCGTCGCTCTTGTGAAGCTCCTCAAAGTGCTCGACGATGAGATAGAACCTGCGCGTCGCCTGAGCACGCAACTCTGGCGTCAAAGGCGGCTCACGAGAGAAATCCATGATGCCCTCTAGGGATGACTGATGACGGTGGAGAGGAGCTGAGGGAACATCTTGACCGTGGTCGAAAGCGTCCATGGTGGGGCAGAAAGAATGGTGTGTAAAAGTCAATGCGGTGGTGAATCTGGGTGAGATCTAAGAATAAAGATAAGAATGGATGGTGAACCAATAGTGGAAGGGAATGGCGGAGAAATGATATTTAAATCTAGCGCAATACTTTAAGAAATCCTAGGGTGTTTAAGGATATCACATATCACATGTACTGCCACTATCACCAGCGTGAGTATAGCCTGCGTGTTGACTGCGTGCCGTTCACAAGATCGAGAAGTGAATACCACAGCACCCCATCTTCCACAGTGAGTTCAAGAAACTGCAATAACTCACATGTAATAATTTATTATACATTAACAAGGAAAATATATAATATAATAAGAATATACAAAGGGCTTCTTTACAGTAGAGTGCGAAACGAGTGTCCGCAATTTACATATTAAGAAACTCTCTGAGCATGGACCAGGCTGCTGCCTGCTGTAGCTAGCACTACATAATAACGCATATCAGGTTATTCGTTAACATTAACCTAACAACGGCCATTTATGGCTTTTAATGTTCTATATTAAGATTTTGATCTTTCTCATTCTTAAAAGTCAGAAACAGTAACTTAATAATACAGCAATTATGAATCTAAAGTTTTTTCTACTAATAAAGGGATTAGAGCGGCTTTCCGCTGTTTCTTGCCGTTCCCCTCTATATAGCAACAGCGAAATGGGTATTATGTAATATTAGGTAAAGGTTAAGAAAGTACGGTTAGACTGCGCTCACAGAAGTTTTGGCTACGGAGCTAAGGGGTATAGTCTGTGCCCAGAAACTTTCCATATTGACAAATCGCGGACACTCATTTCGCACTCTACTGTAATAGCTAAAAATATATAAATACATTTATTATTATTTATTTGTTTATAAATTGCTTTATTAAATAGGAAATGAACTTTCGTCTCGAAGCCCACGTGAAATATCATGTGACAAAGACAAGCCAGCTGCTACTAGTCCTAGAATAATGCGACACATTGTTAGTTCGTAGACATGCCTTATGCAACAGAGAAAAGCTTCTTCACGAAAGGAGGACGACAGGAACACATCAGTCAATTCAGCATCATCATAATAGATTGACCCCTGCAATCACCACTCCCGTGCATCCAACACACATCAGCACAATGTTAGTAGCACCAGGCAACACATTTCTCCGTGCCGATTTCCATGTTGATTTTGATATGTCACTTTTCTGTCACACAGAACCCATAATAGCACTTATCTCAACGAATATTTTGCGGCACTGCATGGGGCTGCCAAGCATTGGAAACGGACGTGTGTGAGTCCCCGACCGTATCGTCTACCCTTACGACCACAGCGGACCGAATTATTGGGCGACTATCACGCGATGACTTCACCCCCCATTGACCATGTCAGCGCCAGCACCAGGAGTGACGACGAGGCCATATCAGATCCGCACACAAGCTGTCCAGACGACGTCACTAACGATCCGTTTACTGACGGTTCAACAAGCATCACCTCGAGTGTCTATGCATGCACATACGAGCGTGGCCGCCGTTATCATTGTTTCAAAGATGGACGCTACCCCATCCCCAACGATGATCAGGAGTAAGACAGGGAAGACATGAAACATACTATGCTAATGGAGCTAATGGACGGGACCCTTTTTTGCTCACCCATCGGCAACAACCCGCAGTTGATTCTTGATATTGGCACTGGGACTGGTGAGCCTTGAACCCGCAATCAATGCGTTTGCGATGTGCGATGTGCGATGTGCGATGTGCGATGTCTTACTGATGGGCATCTCTAGGTATCTGGGCGATTGAAGGTTGGCGCACATACCAGTAAACAAGTTCTTATGAATAACGTTTTGACCTCACCTACTCAGTAGGTGAGCAAAACCCCAGCGCTCGCGTCTGCGGTATCGACATGACGCCAATCCAACCAGAATGGGTTCCCTCAAATGTCGAATTCCTTGTCGATGACTGTGAGATGGATTGGTTGACACGAAATGTCGACCTTGCTCACTTCCGGTTCATGGTGATGATTCTCAAAGATGTCCCTAAAGTTTTCGGGCATGCCTACAAGTACGACCAGCTAAGATTATTTCTTTGATTCTTCTTTTTACCCTCTTCGTTGTCTTATTCTCTAGATGCTTGGCTCCGGTTGCTCTCTTCTGATCATGATCTTCTTTATGCCTTAGGAGCCTGCGCCCCGGAGGATGGATTGAGCTGCAAGAACTACATGGTCGACCCCTCTGCGATGATGACACGATGGGTGATGATGATCCGGTCAAGAGATTGTACAACTTGGCTGGCGAAGCTTACCAGAAGTTCAAGATGTGCACCACGCTGCCAGCGAAGCTTGAGCCTCTGCTCCTCGAAGCTGGGTTTACAAATATCCATTGCAAAATTTTTAAGGTTCCCATTGGCGCCTGGGCCAAGGATAAAACCTTGAGGCAGGTTGGGCTTTACCAGAAGACAGCTATTCTTGAATTCATATCTACTTTGGCTGGGCCATTCCAGGATCTGGGCATGTCGCAGCCAGAGATTGAAGTCACGTTGGCATTGGCTCGAAAGGGACTCGAGAATACCGATGTTCATCGGTATTTCAACTACTATTACTGGTACGCGCAAAAACCGGGATCGGATTGAGCTGAGGCTCAGAGGTCCGGGGAATCTTACCCGACCCTGCATGCTCCCGGTAGAGATGTCGGATAACGTCGGTCTAGTTGTTGGAATAAGCAAGCATTTTGTATGCAAGGGAACCTGTGATATGACGTGAGGTGAAACAGGCCGCACGGCGTTCTTTTTCTATGATAAAATGGCTGGAAGAGAATCCAATGAAGGAGACGGGGAAGACAGAGGACATGGAGCAATTGAGTGGAATTCTGGCGCCCCTTCTTCGTGATGTGACTACATAACTGGGTTTTCCAACAGCTGCGCCATCAGATCAGTGCGAATGCGGAGAAGCGAGAGAAACGGTTGACCACTTCCTCTTCTGATGCAGAAAGTGGACAACACAACGAACAGAGATGATGCACTGCACAGAAACACAAAGAGGCAACATCTCCTTCTACTGGGGAGGAAAGTCGCCGGCAGATGGCGACAAATGGACGCCAAACCTAGAAGCAGTGCGAGCCGCAATACGGTTTGCAATAGCCACTGGCCGACTAGATACTAATTAATTAGCGGCGGGAATGAACCGCACACCTCACCCTAACCCACCCTACAACCGACTCAACACACACTCACCACCTCGTGGGACGAACAGCAGGCAACGCTTTAGCCGCCGAAGATAGGACGCTGAACACTTGTAGAATCGCCTCCAAGCTGGCTTGCTAATAAATATTACCAAACCACGGGAACACGTAGAAAAACACAAGACTTGCAAGACATGATAGACAGAAGAAGGATACCGCATGGGACGCGGAGCTGGGACCTCTTTGGCCTTCTCCAACAGAAGCAGAGCGTGTCCTTCGTTTTCGAACACAGTCGGACCATACTCCACCACGAATTTCTCATTGACGAGGACAGTTCATCGCGAGCTTGGGTCGTAGATGCTCGGAAATTCTGTGGTGGCTGCTTCAATCTCTGCCGTTGAGGGCAGAGCGCAGGGAAGAGTAGGTACGATCTCTGACAAATTCATTGTCTGCTGCCTCAAGGATAAAGGTAGGCAAATACTTGGAATTTCCGCAGAGAATCTGTTCAAAATAAAGAGGTTCAAGTGCGTGTTCTGGATTCATAAAAAACGTAAAGAAACAAAGGCACACTTCTAAAAGGCCAAGGACCAGGAACACCGAGCCTTCTCCGTCCAAGGCTAGGCAACCATACACTTTCAAAAAGCGACGAGAAGGGCTCCTCGGAAACAAGGGGGAAGGCCGGTACGAGGGCTTTCAGGGCAATAAGGGAGCTTCCGAGCAAGCAGCATTCCATGCATGACCTCGGGTCGTTCTTCTGGGTGCTTTTCTGGATATGCATCACCTACGATCAAGGTAAAAGACATTAGGCCAACTGAATCGGCCATCGGCCAACTTCGGGCATTGTTGCTGATTAAAGTACGGGCGCCTCAGAAATCATGAATGTTTATGCGAAATAGACTATAGTTCGAAGGCCCATCATTTATTTATGATGCGATTGATAAAAGAAATCCCTGCAAACCCATTCCTCATTCACAGAATAACCATTGTTTCGGCTGCCTCAATGTAAAGTCGAAAAGCTAAAAAGCACATTTGTGAGCTACCTGCTTTAGTAGTATCATGATTCCCTGCTTACATACATGGTTGACGTTGAGTGCATTTGGGCTACTCTCATCTCGACGCAGATTCTGAGACTTAAACCTTGCCTGTGCCTTTGCAACTGGTACATATACCGCCGTCTTTTATGCCTTCGCCTTTGCAATCTTCGCATTCAGACATGGTCGTCTAGGTGGTTATCAGTTTGCAATACTGATAGAAATGGATGAGGAATATTGTCGCGCCCAACCTGTCAAATGCAGGGATTTCACAAATTAAATAGGGCAAAAAGTTTTGGTCATGTGGAACGAAGAGGCCCCAGCCGGCGTTGTCCCACATCTATCGGAGGTTAAATCTAAGGCGCCACCCATTCCACGCACCTCCAGTCACGTCGCCGATTACATCACCCGCCTTTTTTAAGGCAATGAATGAGTACACACACCACCGTCAGTGTCAGACATGTTTTGTCCTCTTCCCTTCTAATGAAGAGTTGCTGGACCATGTTGAAGAATACCGAGTCAGTAGTCTCCTACCGCCAAGTGAGCTGCTTCTCGTAACAAGTCAAACAGACCCGTGAGCGACTTCTTGTCGCTGAATTAGAGCGTTGCCGAATGCATATTGCTCGATCAAACAATACTACGGAAAACAGCGATGATAACTGTTCCAGCAAGGAGGACAAGCAAGGCCTTTCCGCTCAGCAATGCCCATTACTCTGCCCATTCTACGGATGCGGAAAGTCCTTCACGGTACGAAGCAACCTTCTGCGACACTTTCAGCAACGTATGTCACCCATCTCATGTCCGGCTGAGGTGCTCAGTGTGTGCTCTAGATGTTCCATGTAATGACACATGTCCATCCTGCTTCGGTCCCTTCACGCAAGTGAGTCAACTGATAAGGCACACTTGCAAAGCCGATCGAAAGGATTCAGACGAGATCCGCGTGCAGCAATGGATTGCACATCACCAGAGAAGGGTTACGAGGGAGTTGGATCGATGGGAAACGCTTGGTAAGAGAAAGCGGCGACTAGAAGCTATGGATCCTGATTCGGAACGATTACGAAAAGTGGCCAAGGAGAATCCAACTGAAACTGCGTTCAATGCTATTTTGGATCAATATTTTCAGCTTAGCTCCCTTCAAGCAGCGGGTAGCGAAGCAAAAGGATTTACACAAAAACCTGATGCTACAGCCGAGACCGTGGCCATGGATCAAGGCAGCATAAATATTGTCGAGACTGGTACAGATGGTGGTCATGTATCTGCTGATGTGGATTTTAATCCGTCGTCAAGCCATCCATTTTCCCAGGCTGGCATAGTTATGGATGACGGCGAATGGGCATTTGCCAGCACGAGCGTCGACATGCCCGTAAGCAATGATGCCCGACCATTGCCTTCAACTGATGGTGAGTGGGCATTTGCCGATCCAGACATCAACTTGTTTTTAGACAATGGTTCAGGCACCGACGTGTTTGCAAGCGATATCCAACCACTTGTTCACACAGTTCCGAACATGACTATGGCTGATGGGGAATGGGCATTTGCCGTCACGAGGGCGAGCATGGCTGCAATTACTAACGAGTGGGCAAATACAACGCAGGTGCAGGCGAATGAGGGATTTTCAAGTTAGTTCAATGATCTTGTTTTTAGGGAAGACTGCTTTTTTGGTTTTTATAAGTCTGAGACTGGCTTTGGCCGTATACGGCACGGCAGTGTGAGCATTGAACTTGGTAAGTTCGCTCCAAAATTGAAATGTAAGAAAGTGGAGCGTACGTTCTCTCAAGGGGGTGAAAAAAACACGGAACATATCCCACACAACCACATACATACATAAGCCAGTGTTCCGTGTTTTTTTTTGTCGCCCGCATGTCTGTGTAGTGATGATTGTTAGATGCACGGTAGTGGCTATTGCAGCATAATGGGGTGATTGTATTGTTCATGCTTGGTTGATTGTCCTGTTCTTCTGATCAGGAAGCTTCCCTCCAGCCCCTTTTACTCATGTGGGTCATCTGTGTTATTTACACCCCGTTTCGGCATACGCCCCATATTGCATAAAGTAGTATCTAACAAGAATTGTTAGATGCACGGGAGTGGCTATTGCAGCATAATGGGGTGATTGTGTTGTTCGTCATGCTTGGTTGACTGTCCTGTTCTCCTGATCAGCAAGCTCCTCCCCCTTCAGCCCCTTTTACTCATGTGGGTCATCAGTGTTATGTACACCCTGTTTCGGCATACGCCCCATATTGCATAAAGCAGTATCCAACAAGAATCCAAATTATGATTTTGCCTGGCTGGGAGGCTGAACAAATACGTGTACATGATTGGGCCGAAGGTTTTGGTGTCCCAACATGGCTGCATGGGTATTCACACAAATGTGACGCGGGGGTTTCCGCCTGATTTACCCCTCCCTTTGGTACAAACTCATCCCCATGAGTCGCTAACTTTACACATCTGAAAAAACACTTTGTTCAACTATTCTCAGTCTACCTTGGATGGCGTCGGAAAAATTCTCCTCTGAGGATGCTATTAATGCCCTCAAAGAAGATGGTTTCTACTGTATACAGGATCCCGTGATGGGTCTCCGTATCTCAGAGATGGAAGCTAATGGGTCTCAATTTTTGCCCTCCTCGACCGCTGGCCTGGAATTCTACCGCCTTAACGTATTTCAAGATGAGGTCAGTAACGCAGAATGAATTTTTGATATCATTCTAACGTAGTCAGCGTATCCTGTCCGTCCTCAAGTCTTCCTTTGAATGGTGTGCTCTAGGAGATTACCGGAGAATCAGCGAGGACCAAGGTCATATTTTCCAACTGAGGAAGGGTGGCGCAAAGGCTGATATCCTTATCGTTCAGCTATGGAGCGAGAAATCTCAGGCCACGCATTACGTCGGTTCACATAAAATCCCGCCAGAGAAGTTGGGAAGTGTTCGTGCAGCAAATCGTATGTGGGAAGTTGCGCGTGCCAGGCTAGAACGGGAGGGTAGTGAAGGCAGAGTGACGCCCTTCCCAAATGGTGGATTGTGAGTCAGTCCCATTTTGTTTAGAGCTGTTCTAACGCTGCTTGTAGAATCATTATGGATGCTCGAGTTGCTTTCGAAACAAATAATGGATCACCGATTACATGCTCCTATGCCAATAGTCATCAGCTCAGGGTGTTTCGGAAGTTGACCCCTCCGAATTCAGAGCGTTCCGCGCAACTAGTGACGAGCTTACAGAGTGACAAAGTCGGGGCGCACTTTGCCACCGACGCATTGCAAGAAAGGGAACGGCCCTAGGATCGGCACATCTTTGGGTGACAATGCTTTCGCGGAGGTGATGTCTTAGCTGGCAGTCAATTTTGTATGTAACTATGTTCGGGATCCAATACTGGCTCTATGAGCTCGAGCCAGGACTCTGATAGAGCTGGTACTTGAGTTTGGGGGGGAAGGGAGGGAGGCCATGTCTGAGGCTTAAAGACTGCATGTGCACCTAATTCTAAGGCAACACCCATTAATGTGTATCAATTTACTCTCAATAAATGACTATCGTAGATTGCTAATGCTTCATTACATTCACGTTGCGGGATTGTCCAAGCAAGCTCATGCGTCAGCTCCCAGCTTCTGCCTCCAGTATTTATCCGATAATACGCCCATCCAATGACAGAGGTGATTCCCCAAGGATACTATGAAGAAACCTATAAATAGTCCAATGGCCAGTTTCGACTGCGCCATGCCAGATGGAGTAGGCCATCCGCTCTAACACTGCTCACCGGTTCCTGAGCTCCTGGCCGTCTAAAAGCATGGAAAAGTTCCCCAAGTAAGAGCCAGTGATTGGATCTGAATGCTCGTCCGAGGTTTTAAGGAAATTTTCATAACAGAGTAAAGCTGATAAACTCAGGGCGGTTTGTTCTGCAGTTTGGATTCCGCGCATGCCTATCAGAGTTTGGTGGCGTACAGATTGACCCTGTTCGTAGGTAACCCAATCAATAAAAGTCTTATCATCTATTTGTACATAAACTTATGCAGTGACAGAGAAATATTGAAACATCGGTTTTGGAGTTTTCTAGCAGAGGCACACCCAGTCTTATATGTGTTTTATCGAAAGTTAGCCTAAATTTGGGAGACATCTTGTGAGGATTTACATACATGGATGTTCTGGCATCATCCACAGTCCCATCCAAGAGCGTTGATGAGATTGGCCGGTGGGGTCTTGAATCCCGTGAAGTAAACCCAACTGGTGTACATAAAGGAGCAAATACCCTGCATCGAGTTTGCTACATCTAGTTTGTTACCTTGGGAGAGTTTTAATTTTAGAAGAACCTTGTTCATTCCCTTTGCGTCAAGTTTGCCAAACGATGCTTCCTTAGCGAAATCCAGGTTAAAGAAATGACCGAAAATAATCAGTTTGTCGTTAGTCGATCGTTCTCTATTGACCTCATGCTGAAAAGCATGTGTCTGACCACTGACCGATTCAAGCAGCCCACGAGCAGTGACGCTATATGTATTTCTGGTCTTGTATCCTCTGCTGGCATCCTAGTCTTTGATCGGCGCATCTTGTGTAAATGTTCGACCCATTCCTCCAAGCTTTTCTCAGGCAGCTTAGATGCAGACTCACTGCATAAGTCACCGATGAGATGTAGGGCAAGGACGAGGCAGCATTGAAAAATCTGATGGAAAATAAATGGGATTCCTAAGAACAGTTATGTAGTGTTGTTGCCAGCATTCAACCAAAATACCCACCAAGAGGTTACATCTAGATAAGGCATGCAGTCGTTCCCAGCTAAGAACCAGCTCTGCAGTTTGAGACAAATCATGCTTTGTGCATCACACGGTGTCCGGATCTTTCAGACCTTTCAGACCTTTAGCGATCCGAGAGGACAAAACATACGATGTGTTCGTGTATTATTATACGAATATCGCTTTACTGAACCGAAATACAATATAGGCTCGGGAGAGTTTTGCCTCGGTCGTTAAAAACGAGGTTCTATTGCCAAGTGAGATCAAATCCAATATCAGGAGTCTATACCCCATTTGGAGCTTATCACTGACCATTTTCGGGGCTAGCTCCTAGCTCTGAAGCATCGCCAGTCCCATATTTGGTCAAAGCCAACAACTCGGAAATATCTAATCTCTGATAGGCAAAATACAGGGATGTTCACGAATCTGGGATAGGCAAACTACGAAGATGCGCACGAATTTGTGATGGATATACTAATGTTAACGAAAATGGGAGGGGCAACTACAGGGGTGTTCACAAATATGTGATGAGGGAGGAGCACACCAACCCAACCCTGCGCAGCCCCAGCAAGCACATCAAAAGAGTGTTCACAGAATTGCCCTTCCTTCTCCGAATCTGAGAAGATCTAAGCTTAGTTGGCCATAGCCTCATCCTGAATAGCTCGCTCAGCATTACAATGACAAAAGGATGAGATGTTGTAGCCCCCAATTCTGATATTCTTGTAGAGGGATCTGACCAGCTCCAATCGATAGAGCAAGCTTGAATCCAGGCTGTATTTTGGCCTCGATCGTAAACCAAGGCACATATCTTCATATGCATCCATGTTGGCAAGATATCTCAATATAAAGATGCCTTGCAGGGATAGCTTCGCGACTGCATATCAAGAGTGGATACGATCCCATCACTTTTATTCGTGTATGCCGATCTGTTCAACTCGATCTACCAGTGGGGAGAAATTATGTCTTGTTCTCTCCTTTGGAGAATAAAGCAGTGTATCGATTCTGTGGAACGGCTTGGATGTCTATATAAAGCCCCCCGGCTCCAGGGCACATCCTGCATTCATGTCTTCATCTCGTCTTCGTGCACAAGAGGTTATAGCTAGCGCATTTGTCTTTTCAGTTGTTTCACTCCTGCCTTCGTCTTTGTCCTGTCAGTGACCTATACACAAGACATCTTACTGCCAGTCAACCTTAACTTGAGCCTAAAGCTATAACTATAGAACCAAACATGGCATCCAATACTGTCTTTGGCACCATTTATTCTCAGGTATCCTTCTTGGACATGTTCTTCCCTGGCCTGGGTGTTGCGTTGAGCTACATTCATCCTCTAGCATCCGGCAACCTTCATGTTGGTGCTCAACTGCTCTGCGCCTGTGGCTTGATCGCCTTTCTGCTCAGGTTTGCCTACAAACACATCATGTGCATCATGGAAGATTACCTCAGTCCGTCTGATTCTTCAATCTACTCTTCCATTCATAGCCTGACTGTTCGCAGCGTTCACATTTCATATATCCGGTAGAGATGAGACACACGACATGCTTCACAGCTGGATTCAATCTCAGTCTTTTGCAACACGCACCCGATCAACTCTTGTGGCGCTGGGGAAAGAATCTGAGAGATCTGCGCAGGGCCGAGCAACAAAGAAGGTTTTGCAATACATGCCATGGAACACGAAGAAATTCTTCTGGTACAAGGGCAAGCTTCTCTGCGTACGCTCCGAAGAGACCAGATCATGGCGGGATGAGAAACTCTCGATTACCTGTTTCGGGACATCTCCAAGAATACTAAAGGAGCTTCTCAACGAATGCAAGACTTTATATGAGGAAAAGACACTAGGGAAAACCGCAGTCTACGAGAATCGGTATGGCTGGACTCTTGCCATAACTCGAGATCGAAGACATATGGACACCATTGTTTTACCCGAACACGTCAAAAGGGACTTCCTGAAAGATGTCGAAAAGTACCTCGACCCTAAAGCGCGTAGCTGGTACGCCGACCGTGGTCTGCCATATCGGCGTGGCTATTTACTACATGGTCGGCCGGGGACCGGCAAATCGAGCCTTTGCTTTGCAGTCGCTGGGTATTTCGACCTCGACATTTATATTCTGAACCTAGCTGCTGTGGATAATGCGACTCTTGACAAGCTACTTCGGAAACTTCCCTCACGGTGCATCATCTTGCTAGAGGATGTTGATGCAATCGAGACTACACGAAGCCGTGCGGATGAAGAGGTCAGTGAAAAAGATCGAGGGCCTAAACCCGGGTCTGTGACACTCTCTGGCCTTCTTAATGCGATGGATGGTGTGGCTTCCCAAGAAGGCCGCGTTCTGATCATGACGACAAACCACATTGAGCATCTTGATGAAGCTCTTATTCGGCCAGGTCGGGTAGACAAGAAGATCGAATTCGGGTTCGCCAATCGAGACATGTTAGAGAGGCTGTTCCGCTTCATCTATAGGCCCACAACGAGTGAGGTCGAAGCTGGAAGGGCCAGCCGAGATGACAATCATGTCATTGAGAAATTGGCAAGGAGTTTTGTTGACCGAGTGCCTGAAATGATGTTCAGCCCGGCGCAGATCTTGGCATTCCTGCTCGAGCACAGGAACTCGCCTCGTGAAGCGGTAGATAGTGTTATGGCCTGGGTCGAAGGCGAGGGGGAAGGATGCGTCCCGCTGAGTAATCCGACGTGGGGAACGAGTGAGGCAAGTGAAAGTGGACTGGATCGTGAATTTACCATAAATGACCTGTTTCATTGCGTCAAAGACTGATGCAACACGGAGGAGAGTGAGAGAATCTGGGAGGATCATATTTATCAGTAGACGAGCGGGGGGGTAGTAGGTAGAGAGTAGAAGGGTGACTGTATTGATCTCTCTAGAGTGGTTAATTGATTGATTGGCTCCTACTTGGAAGCGGCCGTTCTTTTATGTATCCCTTTACCCGCAGCTATGCCCGGCTAACAGGGTCTGGCAAACAACCAATACGTCCCGAAAGACGACCCACTTCGCCCTATTGTTGAATCAGGGCCAGCTGTTCCCATGGCACCCGCTTTGTATTAGTCTGCTTCCTATATACATATCTAGGTCATGTGTTCTATTAAAGGTGTGTGGAAATGCATATCATAAATAGTGGTAGTTACCCTGCTTGCAAATAGTGAAGGGAAAAGTCCCATGGGCGATTGGGGCTATCAATTATCAGCCCGGCCGCGAGGCTATAAGGAAGAGGGCACACAGGTTCTGGTAGCTAAAGAATGCCAGACTATAGCAGGGATCCACACGAGCATCGCTGAACGTAAGGATACATAGTCAATTGAAGCTATCTTGAAGAGAAGAACTGAGAGGAAAAGGATTAAGCAGCCCAAAGGCAGCACGTGAGACATCATGTGACTACAAACAGCAGAGCTGTGTACTATTCTTTCTGTTCCTCTATTTGCGGTGCGTAAAGTGGTGGACAGAATTGATGTCGACTGATGACACAAGTCTTCATTTGTAAGAATCAGTTGCATATAGTACATACATAATATAGGTTAATTGAATCGCGTCATACACCATGCATATTGGTATGCGATACTATGGAGCTATGTGAAGTCGCATCGCCCGGAATTGGACAAGGACGAATAGAACAGGAAAGGCTTACTCTGCCCGCAGGCCAATCAGGCTCGTCCTTGTCTCTGGCAGCAGCTCCGATCTTTGGAACAGGCCATTGGCGTGCGGGGGTGGATTGGTCAGGCCTTCGGGTTACCGACTTGATAAAATCGACCCAGTGACAAATGCCAAATATCCTTTCGGCCGAAGATCCTCTCAGCATAGACCTGTCCACTTCTGGCCTTACATGGCTCGTGCTCCAAAAGTCATAAAACGGATATTGTTCATGTCGGACCAAAAATCCACCAAAATGTGAGCCCACACTGTACGCGTGGATAAGTGACCCTATATGTAATGCGATAGTTCATTGATTGGCCTTGAGTCGCGCGGATTATTCTTAATAACACATGGTAGGCACATAAGCGGAAACCTCGACAGTCAACAAATAGGTATTGCCTATTTATTAACTATACATAGAGCCGCCGAGGGGGAAAATTGGCAAAAAAACGAAAGAACAACCGCTTCATGCCTCTATTAACTTACGCGTCACCCTCAACAAGTCGCAAATCGTCTCTAACGAGTTTGGACTTGGACCTAGACGAATGGCTAGGACTCCATCATCACCATCACCGTCTGACGCGTCCGACGCGTCCAAAGCACCCGAAACGTCTTTCACGCCCCGACCATACCGCTCTATTGTATCACGCCTGACCACGTATCCAGACTCATGGACCGATAAAGACCTACCCCCACGACTACTAGCAACTAGTGGTCTCTGTTACTCTGCAGAACGGGGCGAAGATGCTTGTATCTGCCACGAGTGCGGTACTCATTATGCCATACGAATGCTATATAGAAGGCAACAAATTCTACAGCCTCGATACATACAGTCCTCGGTCTTCATACCGAGGACTGCCTCCTAGCAGATATGATTCATGACCTACAATCCAAGCACCCCGGATTCTCAACTAACCCAGATAGTGAAATCGCCGCCATCAAGCGCCCCAGCAAGCGTAAAGTCGGTTCAAGAACAACATCCACCAAGGCAAGCAACCAGCACTCCTCCTCTCCCCCCAAAGACCAAATCCACCCCATCATCGCTTTCTTCTCCTTGTCCAGCCTCTCCTGCTCGGCCTTCATACGCGGCCGTTGCTCCTCTTCCCCCTCCGACATCATCGTCAATGACATAGAAAAATCGTCGACCATCAATCTCTACACCACTAGCACATAAAAGTACAATGTCATCACCTATTGCTACTTTAACGACACCAAAAACTACTACACCACAACGCCTTCACCCAAAGCGAACACTATCACCCGTCCTCTCGGTACACGATCTGGAACGCCGTTTCCATAACAAACCAGCGCCTATCTACATTCCACCAGCAAAACAAACAAAGCCCCCAGAAAACCCCCACTACCGCTATTGCACAACTTTTACACACCATCGCAGACCTAGGATCCCACGACTCTAGCCATATCTTCGATATGCGCGATTTTTAGCACACGAACTAAGACCAACTAAAACTTATACTGTATATATAGAAGGAAAAAAAAAATCTCACCACCTCGTGCCTTGAGCAGCAGGTAATACTTCAGCTGCCGAAGATAGGATGCTGAACACTTGCAGAATGGCCTGCCAACAATAATACTAACCCACGAGAAAACATATAAATAAGGAACACAATAAGGAAAAGAGCACAATCAGAAGGAGATTGCATGGGCTTTAGGATACATGATAAAGCTTGAGAAACACACATGTCCACTAGCTAAAGTTGCCCTTTCGGCTAGAGCTGCCGGGCGTTAATAAATAAATTGTAAATAGTATATGAACTGCGAATCACTCTATGCCTTCTCCGAGCTAATCTGTGTTCCAGTAAACGTCGACATATGCGATGCGACGAGGCTTTTCGTCAATGGTCAGTACGTGGTTTTGTAAATATAAGCGGAAGTGGACTGATAATCTATGCTGCTAACCTTCAGCGACAAATTCACCACACACAACGTCCGCTGTCCGTATAATGATAGTAAACTCTCGGATACAGATAGAACAACTTCAGATGAACCCGACCTCCTGTAGACGCCCGAGATCAGGGCAGCCATTAGTAGATGGCAGAGGACTGGTGTCTTCCCCTTCCCGTCTTTGGGGGCTCATATACCTCCTATGTCGCGTTTATATTCAGTCGAGGAGTTACGACTTATCTGCCACATCGCAAGTCTGTATCACAGGCTTTTCAACACTGGCCACTTCGCCCTATAGCTCAGTAACATTCCCACGCAAGTTCTATTTATTAACCGTTGCACCAGACCAACAAAAGTGAAGTGTACACCTCAGCAATTGAGGCTGATAGTGCAGGTTATATGTGATGTTGACACTATTTCTGCCGCGCTCCTTATTTGATGATACTGCCAACACCGTGAACTAGGCCGCTTACCATCGGTACTACGACGCCATACATCATGCATGCATTGCTCGCCCTCTCCGCCATACACGTCGGCCTCTACAACAACTGTCCCTGGGTCGGTGGAATGGCCCTCAAGCACAGAACTGCCGCTATAAGTGGCTTATATGAGGCCATCGGCTCTTTCTCGTGTGACGCTTCCGATGCCGTCCTGGCGGCAGCTCTTGTACTCTCCTCGCAGGCGACAGATAGGTGACCTCTAGATACCTGCGACTGTCAGCAAGAGGTATGTAGCTTACAACGTACATAGTTCGATCAGGGAGTTGAATGTACAAGGCGTTTACGCGGTAGGAAACATCATGAAATAGGACTACACGGTGTTCTGGAATATAGTTAAGGCAGGCAGGCTCAGATCATTGAGAAAATGCACAGATGGCGGACCCAGTCACGCTTCTGTGCTTTTCTTCCGCACGACAACGCGAAACCAGACATATACTTCCCCCTTCTTAATCGCCCTTACCTAGAGCCCTTGAGAGCAGAAGAATCCGATGCTGGAGTGGGTAGTCGTTGTCGAAGCTTTGGTGTGAGAGAATTGAAAGACCGTGACCAATGTCGACCATCCTTTTTCCAAACCTTTTTCCCCAGCTGGAATTTACAGAAAGGCGCTCAATACTGCTATTGTTTCTTGTTTACACTTTTGCAGGCTCTCTTAAGCTTTATATACATTCCTATTTCTCTCTTGCACCCCAAGTAGAACTGCGTTCTCCTGGCTGGCAAGGGCAGCCAAGAATGAGGATGCTAACCGGATCGTGGCTTCTGCTTTCTCAACGTTCGCTGAGAAGATTGTGCTGATTTGCTGACTTTTCTTCCTGGTCATTCGAGCTTTGAGTTGCTCCGCCCAGTCGTCATTGGCACGCTGGATTATCTTATCAGCTTTTGCTGTAACAAAGATTAGACGTTGGCCCTTCGTAATGCGTCGGACATTATCGGGTAGTCGGATCCGTGGCATCTCCATAATAGTAGTCTAATTTATTGTCTGCGGCGAAGGCATCATCTGTTCCTATTGCAGATGATAGACAAGTCATACAGGCATGGCTATCCCGATCGGGCCGTCGCGACCGAATCCCACAAATGGCCTACGTATTCTCGCCACATCGCATATTATTGTTCAGGTAGCTCTGCGCGTTGGGTGTGGTGTTGGCCTCCCAAACTCGGACGATGAGATATTAGTAATTTAACCCGATCATCAATATGGTAACATTAACAGCCTAGCCACCGCTAGACGCCCTGGTTACTGATGGAGTAAAGATGCCCCCTGGCAGGGCCATTACCGGCTCGGCGAGAAGCTCTCTCATCATCTTCCGGTCTGTATCTATATAAAGGGTCTTATTGCTCTTACATGTCCGGAAGCTACCTCACGACGGAGAAATCAGTCCCAGGATGAGAAGCCGTTTCCAGCTTATGCTTGCACTTTAGAACTTTTGACGTATGTTGGCTTTTTTCTTTCATTCCATTTCTTCCCGCCACTTTCTGTTTTTCTAATTCACGACCTAGCCAAGGCCAACTCTTGCTCAAGAGCTAGATTCCGCTCCGTCTCCTAGCGGTTAAAGTACATTCCATACGTGCTAGTATACATAGCAAAAGGCACCCTCGACATGAATGTCAACTTTCTGCTCAATCCCAAGCCAAAGTGGACAGCACCAGACACAACATATGGACAACTGATTGCAAGTTCAGACGGACCTACACTGTCCAGCCCTTGCTACGACCACCATCAAGCGAGACGAGCCGGACCTCTTGGGCTTCACCAACCTCTGGGAACGGTATCCGAAAATCGGGATCAAACGGTTACTCTAACAAGCTTGGACTCTCAGCCGGGTAGCCTTTACAGCCAACTACAGACTTGTAATGGAATAGAAGTGCAACAACTCTATATGATCCTGCCAGGAAACCAGACACCGCTTCCGGTTCCCATAGGCCGTTCACGGGCATCAAGAGAAATGGATGAGAAACGAAAGTGTAATGCTTGGGCGTCGGAACGCTATCGCAATAGACAAGCGGTACTGGAGGAGATTGCAGAAAATGAAGAAAAGCTGCAACAGGTACTCAAGCAACTTGACCATCTCACACAGCTGAGGGGTTTCTACGAAAATGAAATCGATCGACTCAGGGATTTGTTATGTCAGGTATTGGTGACGGAAAGATAGTCAACTGTCTCACGAGCTGCTGATGCCAGTCATTGGTAATTATGGGAGAGAAATGATCTAGCCGATAAGCTACAATACACAACATGCCACTTTGTAAGCATGTGCTTTTTACACATTGATAGGTATTAATCGCCGCCTTCGTTTCAGTTCTTGTCATTAATGCATTCAATCTGAAAGAGATGATTACGTCAGTTTAAGGGGTTGCGTGACTCATATCTTCGTATCTTGGATCCAACAACCGCAAGCCTCATTTACACAATCCCATTTTATATTCACAAAATGTAGCTTTACCTAAATCTGTAATACCAGATCTCGTAACGCCTTTTTTGCTGTCGAGTTGCTACTGTATCCCTTATTATTGTAGTGTTTTAGTTCATGAAATGGGAAGAGCTAGCAATTTACTCATAACAGCCACACCAAGCTACGGGCTTGTGGAGACCGTACCAACATCACCCAGGTCGTAGTGGCGCTGGTGTTTGTGGTAAAGAAGAGAAGTCGTGTGTGATCTCATGAGCTACGGAGTACATACATAGGACTTGACTATGTAATAAAAAGTAGAAGCTTAGCGTTGCATGGTTATAAGGCCATTGGGATTCCATCCCGCTCTTTTTCCGACTATGCTTGCAAATGAGTCTAGAATTGGTCTTATTACGCTGGTTAGGTTCTTCTGCGCGTTTGGGCAAAAACCAGACAAATATACAAGCAAATAGCTAGATAACCGAAACCAATCTTACTGCAGGTGACAGGTACATCGGTTTAGACCCTTCGTATGCCTACTGGAAGAGGCCTAGGGATAGAAAGGTGAGAAGTGTATATGACTTTGTCACAATTACATCCATCCTTAGTTGCTATCTCACACACACAACCCATATGTCGCATCTCGCTTTCCCAACACTAAAGCATATCCTAATCGTCACATATCATCTACTTACACAGTACTGGCGGAACCCTTCCGACTAATTCTTACCTCTAGAGCATAAAAGAAATATCTTGCCCCATCTTAACACCAACACTGTCTACGCTTCGGCAACATCCACTTGTGTCATGAGCGCTTGCTCAAACTTCCATTTCAACATTGCCGCTCCGTTTCACCTTCGCTGCGATGTCCAGGGCAGAAAGGGCCGAATCTTATGAGAAGATTTGGAACTGGTGTGATGGTTCCGCAGCACAGCCTAACTTTTCGCTTGATGAGTTGTTGTTAAGCAAGCACATCAATCCAGCAAACACCCATTCACAATGCCGCGTCAAAGTCGAACCTGTACCCCATTCACGGTGTTCCATACTAAGGACTGAGCCTGAGACAAATTGTGATGGTGACGACTGTAGCTCACAGGCAGCTACGGATGGTGAGTTATTCCTCAGCTTTCAGGGGGCGAATCCATGACTTCAAGACTGAGTGACTTTGTTTTGGCGGTATCAGATGCTAGGTCGGAGGTTCTCAAGCACTATGGAGAACTCGTTCCTGAGGCTGATAGCTGGCGGGTAACAACGCCGACACAAGGTAACGTACGTCTTCTGCTCTACGGCATTGTGGTTTCCCCGGTACCAGCTAACACCATGGAAAGAAGCCTCTGAACTTGAATACTGCCATCCTCGAGCGCACCTCACTGACATTCATCAAGTCGACAGTAAACAAGACTGTCAAAAACCAACACCAGATCCAGCTGTGGCCAATCAATGGCAAAAAAGGAAAAGCACGCGCTCCGAGGGCTGGGGCAGGAAGCGACTACTACGCAGCACGCACAGCATGACTTTGAGGCCACGAAAGAGGCGTAAGACTGTTGCCACCCGTTCTAAGCTTCTACAAACACGGAGCGTGCGTCGACCCTCACTTGCCTAACCCTGCAACGGAGATGGACGACCAACTTGTGCTAGGAAGTGTTCTAGACGTAGCAGGAACTTTTGACTGGCTGTGCTTTCAGATCAGGGGCACATCAAAAAGCGGTTCTGTATGCAGACCATGTTTAGTATACAACATGAGTCCCATAAGTAGAGAGACTTCCAATACAACAAAGGGAGATAATAAAATGGGCTTGGTAAATTTTCCTTTGTCCAGCGAAACGTAGCAAACAGAGGCCTAGGCCCCTGGCTCCTACCGACCTTTTGCCCAGACGAGGCTTCTGTATGTAGATACATACTGGTCGTAAATAGTAAAAATTTTTTAAAAGAAAGAGTCTCGACTCTTCTTCTCGTCTTAACCCTGCAGCCCGAGCTCCATATTGTCTACAGATGTGCCAAAATTTAACTTTATCCAGAGCCATGATAAGCTACTCCGGCGGTTCATTATGAGCCAAAGTTCAGTGGAAAGATCGTGGAGGCCATAGGCAATAGAGACAATCTAAAATATTAGAAATTATTAGAAATGCCCCCCTCGAGATATGGACAACTTACTGATAACATATTGCACCTTAGCATCGGAATAAGCCCCCAAATTTCGGCATGAACCTCTCCCAGAGTACAGGCTACAATGATGCCAAGAGTAAGGAGAACCTGAATCAAGAGATGACCCGCGATCTGGCGTGTGTAAAATGGCTCCTGAATATGAGGGCGCTTCTCTAGAAAAAACACCATCCACTCACATGCCATACAGACACGGAATAAGCCAGCAGATGCTGAAAAGGTAATGCTGCCTGCTGTCGGCCGTTTGGCTCCAAGAATAACACCACCAAGAAAGAGACCAACAAAAGTTGCCAAGGTGACAGCTAACAAGATCGGCTTGAACGCACGCTGCCCTGGGTACCAAGAACCGCCTGCCCAGGCACACTACAATCGTCAGCAACGAAGAAAGTACCCAAGTCTTGGCCCGCTTACCTGGCCGATCATACTTGAAAGCACGATCGAACTGAACAAATAAACTAACCAGACGTCACTCTTGATGAGAGTGAGGATGAAGAATCCAATCCCAGTTCCGAGGGATATGGCGATCTGGCTTATGACAAGGATCAAGAATCCAAGGCTGTACTTGACACTCAAAAGCTGGCAAGCTTCAAGCAGTCCAGAGCGTTTGGTAGTCTGAAGATAGACTCGAAAGCCCCGAAGGACAGAAGCAAGTATGCTTATTACAAATGCAATGAGTATGGCGTGATATAAGAAATATGAAGGGTCCATTATACCGAGGGATGAAGTCTGAAAGTTAGATGCTATGAGAATGGTTTGAAACCCTGATAGTTTCTCTTAGGCGTGATTGGTCTCAACCTTGGGGGGTTTAAGTAATTTATGAGATGGTGAGCATAAGTTAAGTCGGGAGGCATCCTACTTAAACGTCTTAAACTGCAAAGGATGATAGGAAGAGCTGCTAGTTTTCCATGCTTGCTTGATGTGCCTACTAAGGGGCTAACCACACCATAAGCCCTGCACCTGCATACCATGACTATTCACGAAGCAATCGCTGGCTCCGCATGAAATCGAACGGAGTAAGCGTGATTTACGCATCATACCTAGCTCTGGTCTAATGGTTCCCCATCTACATACCGTCAGCCAGAGAAATGCAACAACACGGCCGGTAGATCAATCCTGGATACAGCTATTCGTGACGTCGTCTCCAAGTTTTCCGGTCCCACCCAATGCCTCCAATGCAAATAACTAAGCCAAAGGCTGAGTTTGATGATGATGACAGCATCGTGTGGACCCTAGAGTCTGACTTTGATAATGCCCCTTTAACTGCCGGGCCCATACTTTTGGCCAGGTTGATCTTCAATGTACCTCTATGAAATCAACCTAGAGCAAGTTACGACCGTTCAATAGCAGAGAACGGCACTTGCTGAGAATGTACGGGGCAAGAAACGAGTGCTGCAAACCCCACACAGCATGAATCTACGGAAACGACGCAAGATTGCTGCTTTCTATTCGCAAACTGTGACAAGTACGACCAATGGAAAGCGTGCCTCCGTCCCTCCATACAAAACCCTTGGCCTTGAGGCAGTTTGGTTTGAAGGTGGAAATCTCTCTCGAGGACATTCAAGAAACAATGCAGCCAAAGGATTTGTGATCCAAACTTTTGGGTGGAAATCGTCGGAACTTTTGCCTGGTTCTTTTTAGGTTAATACAGCTGCATTAGTCTTGCCTTAGATGATGTTGCTTACTCCTGTCATAATGTCTTAGGAATCCCTTTAAAGAGCGATATTGTCAGATTTCACTCTTACGGCAAAAACATAGGCTACGCTTATTGGTATTATACAATACAATAATACAATTTATTAACGCCCGGCGACTAACCCGAAAGGGCAACTTTAGCTGGTGTACATATGTGTTTCTCAAATTTGTCATAACTCCCGAAAGCCCATGCGGTATTCTGCTTCTATTGGTATTATATTGCTACGTAAAAATCGAGTGTTGGCGTTAATTAGAGGATCTCCAATTTTGATTGACTGATAAGCTATGTATTAATCTACATGGCCAGCGCCAATAGCCCAGCCCTGTACGCCTGCGCCACATGCGGCGTGGCTCAATTAGCACAAGCTAACATTGCGCGTAGGCTAAACAGCAAGCGTCAAGGGCGGCTGTCGCGTACAAGCCAGCGCCCAAACAGAAAGAGGCCAATACGCACACTCGTCATACAGCCCAGTCCTCTACTCACATGTTAAGCCAACTGCGCGTGTCAAGACATCCGCGCCTGTTGGCCTTCGATGTCCAGCAGATGCTTGGATCTGCTCACAGAGGTTCGCTTCTGAATGTAACATAATACACCAAGAAGCCTCGGCACATCACGTCACGGGCAATTTGAGATGCGATCACGACGGCCTGGGCAACTTGATCTGCGCTTCATTAGCTCTTACGTCTGCTACTATTTTCTTCCTGCTTAGAGGCTAGGCACAGGGATAGGTAGATGTCGAAGTGGTATGGGGTCTACAAGCGTATTTAAATATAGATTGATGCAAGTCGCCAGTAAAGTAGTGCGGAAGTGAAGATGGTTTTTTTCTCACTGCGATGGTACCTACATGACATGAAGGAACTGAACATTCAGGCCGGTGTATCACAGGCGACGGGGTACAGATAGGATGACCATTATGATTTGTGGCGACAGGTCTCAAGTCATCGTCCCAGTTATCCTCTTATTACCTCGTATAAAGGCTTTAATAATGCCATCGCCGCCGACCTCTATGTATTTAAACAGCAGTTATTTCGCTCATTTAATTAGAATACAAATTCTTCAATGGCTTGATTCCAGAGCTATCTTTGTGCTCGTCGCCCGCTACCAATTGATCGCTGTTGTAGCATAATTGCTCTCGCATGCCATCGCCAATATTATACGGAGTAGCTTGTTCAAGTTTAGCACGCTGGCTGGCCTCTGGTCTTGCTAGCTAGAATGTAGCTAGCCATTTATCGTACTAGCAGCTGGAACCCGGCACAGAACCTGACCAGCATCGGCCACCCGGTGCTCAGAAATCTAGTGCCAGTATCGGCAACCCAGCCATAAGTCTTCCTAGCTGTCAAATGCAATATAACCTGCACTATCAGCTACAATTACTAAGGTGTACACTTCACTTTTGCTGGCCTGGTATAACGGTTGACAAGAATTTTCCTGCATAACGGTGTGGAGGATCCCGCCACATGTATCATGGAGCAGCTCAAGGAGGTGGGGGAGGTCAGAGGCGAATTTTAATATCGGAAATGGTATCATCTTTCTCATAAGCGATAGGCGCTTTGGGAAAGGTTCAAGGGAATGCGAGAAGGATCTTTGAGTCATCAGATTAGATCGTTCGTCCAGCGCTAGTAGGAGGAGAATGCTACTATATATGATGCAGATGACAATGAGGACAAGCAGCCTGATCTAATAGGGACGTGCCAATCTAAGAAGAGCTAGATAAGAGGTCCCATGTTTCCCTCCCAACCCCCCGGATCACAAGCTCCCTGGCCTCATGGCGGTTTTGGATCCCTTGGATATCCTCGAGTGAGAGCTCCACGTTGGCTATGAACCGAAGAGCTCCGCCTTCGCACGAGACCGATTCGAGACGCAGAATCTTCAGGGTGTTACTGCCCCCCTTGGTTGTATGTGACACAGTTTCTCTTTGGGAAGCAGCAGTCCTGCGCCGTTGTCGCCGCAGATCCATGCTGTGCGAGGTCTGATAAAAATTGCGTTTCTTCCTCTGTAAGTTCTCAGCAGGCGACGTGCTTTGCTGTTGATCGGCCGTAACTTGAGGGTGGTGGTGTTCAGTTTGACTTCGGCGGGGGTCATCATGGTGCGCTCGAGGATAATACGGTCTAGAGGCTTCTGCTCCTCAACGTCAGCGACTTGGTGGGTGAGGAATACCGCCGAGTCTAGGATTCACGTTACCTTCTCCAAACACGGCCATAGATGTAGCCGAAGTATGGTTGTTAGCCTCGGGTTTGTGTGTTCTCCCCTCACTACCTACGGTATGTTGTAAGCAAACTATGCGAGCACTAGAAAGGAGCAACTTGCATTGAGCAAACACGTCATCCACTACCTGCAAGGCAGTCTCATCCTCAGCGAGGATTTCTTTCAAGTGGTCACAAACCTCTGACTGCCCCTAATACAGCAAGGTAACATTAGCCTTCAGATTGTAGATAACTTGTATCCCAGTGATGTTTGTAATGAGTGGCTTGGAGAAGAAGTGACTTACGTTGAGTTGATGCCTCTGAGGTAGTATCATCGTCGCCCTGTTCAATCTTTGACCCAATGGCTCGCGTCGAATGTGCCAAGGCATGCTTGATATCCTGCGGAACACCTTCATCATCGCCCGGTTCAGTCTTCGATTCGATGACTGGAGTTAGAGGGACCAAGTTAGACTGGAAATCTGGGAGACGAGGCCGCGAATAGCGCTGTTGGCGATCAATTTGCCCGCCGCGCCAATGTCTTTCTGCACCCGACATGCGGTTAGTTGCTGAGGAACCATCACTCCAGTAGTAAGTATAATGCGTAGGTAGAGTAATCGTGTCTATCTTCGGCATAGCTGTAAACTTGAGTTCTAGCGACGACGGGATACCAGATCTTGAAAAGGTGATGGTACGTTGAGAGTTCAAGCGAGTGTGCAGAAAGGGGGCGGTTGGATATTGGTGAAGGGAAGAGGGGATGGGTGAAAGTAAAGGGAGAAAAGTCCGACGTGTCCAGACGCGACGGGACGTTGACTTTATATAATTGGAGGAAGACACTGGTAGAAGGTTCCCGCCGCACGTTAGTCGGCCGTATTCGTCCACGACCTCACATGTTGCCTACACTCTGCGGTTGAGACCCAACATGCCCACACCTCCCATCACAATCACCTGACCCTGCCAGACTCTACTATGCACGGAGGCCGAATAATGGTTGCGCCTTGTCCGCATGGAGTCAAAGGTGTGGCATGGACACCTCGTGATGTGCTCTCTCCAAGCCTTGGTGAGATCTCGTTTCTCGCTCACACCCATCTTCCTGTATGCCTCGGCGTTCTTCTTCATCCCCAGCCATTCACGGCCCTGAGCAGTACGTATACCTTGATGAGACGCAAGATGTTGGCCGCATGATTCGTGTTCATACCGAGGGAGCCGTGTGCTGCTGTGGGTGTTGCTGTAGCAAGTTGGGCATCTGGAGTGGCGACATGTAGTGATAACCGCAGACTAGCAGCTTTTGCGCGTAACAATGATGTTCCGACAGTTTCTATCGTTGCCGTCCGTCGTCGCCGCCGCTTTTGTGCTGCCAGCTTCAGGAACAGATGAGGCATGAGAAGTAGATTTCCAATAGCCTCTCCTGCATAAATCAGTCAGCCTCTGAATTAAAACGGTAACAATCGTGGATTTGCGGGTGTAAGCAAGTAACTATTCATGGCTCGATACCAAAAAATCGCCTTCAGCTACCTCTTGCTATGGTAGACAATCCCTACCGACTCTCAAAAGAAGTGAGTCGGGGCCGGACAGCACCAATCGGGCAAGCATCGAGGCGCCCGCCTAACGCAGAGGCAGTTGCATTACCTCCACTTTGACAGGCCCAAACCCAAACTTCAGCAGATGATAATCGGGCATCCTAGCACATGGCTAAGATCTTCCACAACCTAGGAGCCAGCAAAAATATTAAGTTAGCCTTAGCTTGCCGGTATATCTCTCGAAGGGGGGGATCGAATCTTCATAAATGCCTGTACATGGCGCGCAAAGAGGCGTAAGGGTAATAGTTTCTCTGGCCATTCCAAAATTTGCATTCTCTCATCGATAGCAGCCTGTGTTTGCACTGAAAATGATCATCAGCAAAGACCATACGTAACTTCTCACAGCCAAGCATCAGAGGGCCTAGCTTTAGAGAACGACATCTGAACCGCCATTAGACCAAAGCTCTTGCCACCTTGGTCTTGCCCTGGCCAAGACGTCAACAGATTAGGGCATTAACGCTGAGACTTACCTCTTCTCATTGACAACGATTTACATCGACTTTTAGAACATGGTACAACAATATTGGAAACAAAATACCCAACACTTGTCTCTGATTCTTTCCAGCTACTCAGCTTATCAAATTATTTTTGGAGAAAGAGAAGGGGGGGGGGGGGACTAAAAAGATGGACCACTTGCTCCACACCAGCCTAGCGACAGTGTTGCTTCGTGATAGCCCCGTATAAACAGTCCTATGATACGGTCAAACACACCAATCATGTCAAATACCAACAAACACTCAAATCTTTCATGATTAGGGCATCAAGCACTCAAATAGAAGGACCGGATTTTCTCTGGTTGCTTAAAGAACACCGCTGGCTGGCATACCCTTATCCGCCTCGATTATATCCTACAGGACAAGCGTCCGCGGGCGGCCTTGGAGGCGCACTCGCTACCGAAGCTCGGAACCTGAAAGAAGACACGACTGGGCAAGAGGATCATTTAAATGCTGGGCCGATCGCCTTTTCCATCAAATACTTGGCAAATTGCAGCTCTCTCGCAAAGTCATTTCCACGTTTTTGTGGTATCTTGCGCTTCCTCTTCCGGCCTTGGTCATTTGAGCTGATACAGCCTAGAGGTTGGCGGCTGCGGAACTCGGCCCGTTCGAAATCCACAATCATGATATTGCCAGTATCCGTGTCATATAGCATGTTACGCATCTCGGCGTCGTGATGCAGGACCCGAAATTTATGAACTTGCTCTAAGGCCTCGACAGCTCCCTTGATAAGACTCGCTTTGGTAGTTTGTTCGAAGCAATCAAACAGAGGTTTCCCGGCCCAGCTCAGAAGCATGAAATGGGTATATATGCCGCAGTCATAGTAGTAAGGCAAGACCAAGTCTATGCTACCGAGACATACGGGGACGTACTTCCCCTGGATTGCCTGGAGTTGGTTGTATATTCCATTTTCGTGCTGGAGAAGGGCACGGTCCATACCCTCCACGCCCTTTGCAACTAGCGTGTAGCCATGGGATGATAGCCGCAGCTTGAAAAGTGACCCTCGTGAACCAGTCAAATGGAGTGGCGTGCAATCTGCGTCGTGGCCTCGATCTGTGGCAAGCTGGGCACGGAGTAGCTGGAGAAACTTAAGTCGGCTGATGTGCCTCTTTCCGTGATAATTTGCATTCGGGCAGTTCTCGTCCAACGATCCACCATGTGCCAAACCCAAAAGGCATTCTTGCGTGCAGAATGGCCGGCTTTGTATAGTTGACGTGGTTCCCTGATGCCGGCTCTGTTCCGCACCAGCACCACGACTGGAACTCCTCCCTGTCGATGGCGCCGCTTCCTTGACCTGGCGAAAGGGGCGAGCTAAACGAGCGGTAGGGGAAGGGGGACCCTCGTCCTCATCAGTCGACGCTGGATGGGTATCGTCTGGTAGCTTGCATCTGGAACGGGTCCGAATTGGTGAGCGTTTGAATCCTTTCCAGCGCTGGGCCTTGTAGGGGGGATTCTTTGGTGATTTGGGTTTGCGATCCTTTGGAGAGATGGTACGCAAGATATCATCAACCTCCACAGCCCAAGTATCAAGCCTTTCGGCCTCGTCGTGCCACAACTCAGGTGGTGGTCTCGCCCTGAGAGCTCGGAGGATAAAAGCGAAGACCTGTGCAACAGCCGTGCGATGGAGTCTTGTCTCGTCGTCGTCCTGCACGTCTAGTTTTGGCACACATACTGAGAAGTACACAGTGGAGGGGTCATCGGGGATATACAGGAAGATGAAGGTTTGTCCTGTGCACACGTAACCGTATTGAATGCCCTTGCCAATCATGTAGGAGAAGAGCTGGGTGACAACAGCGGCAGAGAGCCACCTAGCATTGAAGGCGAAGCCCTCGCCTTTCTGGTTGATTACATCGCGTTCCGGCTGAATTTCTGCTTCAAGCCCTTTGACGACCTCATCAACGGTCAGCTTATGCGGCGCCTTGTACTCGATAGCGAGTGCCGCAACACCTCGGCCTCCTGAAGTCTTGTATATGCAGAATTGGTCCGCCCGGTTCCCCTTTCCCCTTGCCTTGCGACGTTTCTTGCGAGCTGGCGTCTTGGGAGCTGAGGCCAAAGCCGTGGAAGGAGTATCACGTTCGCTGAGACTTGTGTTCTCTATGGACTCAGAAATTGAGTTGGTGGGATTCCCAAGATTCGTATGGCTTTCGAATGTTATCGTTCCTTCGAGGCCAACGGTATCTCGTACTAATGGATCGTTGAATGCCTCCTTCACTAGCCGCTCAACCGCATTTTCGACGGCGTCCCTTTCAACGTATCGCAACCCATCTTCACTGCTAACTGGATGGAGTGAGGATTTGACATATTGCAACTGATGAAGAGATGGGAACAGGCGTTGGGATGAAAAAGAGGGGCTAATCGAGAGCTGGTCCCAGGTCTCTTCTTGCAAGGTCGGAAACTCCTCCCAAGGAATGATTCGTTTAGGGTATGGTCGGCCGGTCGGATCGGTCGGGGCGCCTTGCGTAGTCAAACTGCGTTCTGTCACCACTTCAATAGCAATGTCGATCGAGTGGCAAGCTTCGATGTATTGGGGGAGGGTCTGTAGCTGCGATTCAATGGACAGTTCTTCAGCCTGTTTGCGTCGGCGCTGCTCCTCCGAGGTACGACGCTCCGCTTCCTCGCGCCTTTGTTGCTCTTCCTCGCGCTTCTGTTGTTCCGCCGATGCACGACGCTCCGCCTCCTCGCGCCTTTGTTGCTCTTCCTCGCGCTTCTGTTGCTCTTCCTTGCGCTTCTGTTGCTCCTCCCGAAGTAAGCGTCGTAGCTCTTCAATATCGTCCATTCTAGATTGTTCAGTCAGTGCAATAAGTCCGAAAATGGTTGCTTCGGGCTTTGTAAGGGCGAAGCTCTTCTGGAATTGTCCAAAGAGAGCAGAAAGCATATATTTTGGTTTTCAGTGTTTACGACTAACGCCCCACTCAGCGCGCACGTGCTTATTATATCTTCGTACCGAAATAGCCACAAATAATTGAGATGGCCTACTGGAATGGCCGGATTATATATGTAGGAAATCAAATTGACAGGAAGGAAACACAAAAAAGAGTGCCATTTAGTAAAGGTGGGACTGTCCCATCTTGATCAATTTCGCCAGGTAGCTTCGAAGCAAACTGAATTTCTAGCACAAGCCAAGGAGCTGCTATGTACAGAAGGTTAATAAATTATTATTGACGATGGCTAAGCTTCCAACATCGAGAGGGATGTACATACTACACATGTACATGCATACAAGCGCATCCCTCTCTAGGATAAAAACGGCTTGCTTATCTTTGAGAACGAATATGTATGATGTCGAGCTGGGGCACGTCAGTATATATCAAGTGCCGAAAGAAGTAGGAAAAGCCTGTGGAGCCGCCGGGACTGGCGCATGTGTATCCGGAGCGAGCGACTCACTATGTATGTACTCCTGAATTGACACTAAGACGAAGCGCAAATCGCAATAGGGTATGACGAGAAAGCGGCGGCCACTAGCCATCCTCCGACCGCAGGATATTGTTTTCCTTCTAGGGGAAACAACCATCAAGGGCCTATGGTTCATAAACAGACAATGCCCATTGTTGACTGTCGGACTTTCATTAAGTCGGTATGTAGACCCGAAGGCCTGATTAATCCAATGGCTAATGTTCCTGTGATCCGATCTGAAACGCGCAAGAGATGTTGAACCAACGGACGTGTCGGGATTCTGCTCACAGGTGATGGCATGTACCCCACCTCCGGCGCGCACCAATAGCCTGTTCGTCCAAAGATCGGGAGCTGCTGCCAGAGCCAAGGACGAGCGTGATTGGCCTGCGGGCAGATCAAGCCTTTCCTGTTCTATTCTTGTCCAATTCCGATAGCTCCATATTATCGCACACCGATATGTACGGTGTATGCGTATGACGCGATTCAATTGGCCTATATTATGTATGTATGCAACCGATTCTTACAAATAAAGAGTTGTGTCACCGATCGACAGCAATTCCGTCCACCACTTCACGCACCACAAATAGAGGAGCAGAAAGAACTGTGCACAGCTCTGGTTGACGGCTGCTATTTGTAGTCAAGTCCTATGTGTCTCGTCGCAACGTATCCGGATCACATGAATTTCACGTGTTCCTGTCGGATAACGTCGGTCTAGTTTTTGGAATAAGCAAAAATGTGTATGCAAGGGAATCTGTGATCTGACGTGAGGTGAAACAGAACGCGCGGCGTTCTGCTTCTATGATAAAATGGCTGGAAGAGAATCCAATGAAGGAGGTGGGGAAGACAGAGGACATGAAGCAATTGAGTGGAATTCTGGCGCTAGATCTTCGTGACGTGAACAAGCTGACTACGTAACTGGTTTTTCCAACAGTATGTGGCCGCTGGCTACCCTAAGCTTTTATTCAAATTGGCAAATATCCAAATAAATAAGACCCTTTAATTTGATTTGATTTAAGAGTTTTTTTTTTTCACGGATTTGATTTGATTTGATTTGAAAACGATTTATTTGTTTGCAAGCCTGGTAGTAATGCATCTTCATAGAATCCTAATGCTTTGATTTATCCCTCTTCCGGCCGCTTACTCTTAATGCCGTTGGACGGACCAATTATTATGTCTCACCAACCACTAATCCAGTTTTATATGGGACCTGGTTATATTCGCCGCAATAGTGATTGGCTGTGATTGACTGACCTCCGGTTACTGCACTGGTGGGTCTTTGGGATGTAATCCATCTCCCTTCCTGAGAGTCCGACGTTCGCAATAAATCGCGGTAGAGCCTCCAACCCACTACTCCGAGAGGGAGCAACCACGCAAAACGATGGGCTGGATTTGCTGTACTTGGTTGGGTAGATTCGCTGACGCTTCAGCGACGCTTCAACAGACGAAATGACACATACTAAGTAAGTAAGTGGAACTGAATGTCGATAAAGTCACGTCACGATTTATCCCAATCGGACAGTCAGTTCGGGATTCTTCCTTTGACCAAACGTGAATGGCTTCGTTTAAACACCATGATAGTCCTCATGTTGGATGGAGTGGTTGAAATGTATTAGAATGACAACGAGGCTGATATCTGTTATGCAAGGAAAGTCGGGGGCTCGGATGTTGTTGGAAAAACCAGTTACGTAGTCAGCTTGTTCACATCACGAAGATAGGGCGCCAGAATTCCACTCAATTTCTCCCTTTTTTCTGCGTTCTCTCCTCCTTGGATTCTCTTCCCGCCATTTTATCATAGAAGCAGAACGCCACGCGTTCTGTTTCACCTAACGACAGATCACAGGTTCCCTTGCATACACATTTTTGCTTATTCCAACAACTAGACCGACGTTATCCGACAGATGTGATCTCAAGCAACTTGCTAGTATAATGGATAGGAGCAATTTCTTTGCCATCGTCATTGCTATTTGAACCATGACTTAATATGTGATTTAAGGCATATGTGCCAAATATTCAAGCAATCAGTCTAGAATTTAGGATGGAAAAACATATACGCTATTGCCCCGCCCTCTATAAATTAGATATCCAATCTATCCACTACTTAACCGAAGCCATCATTTCCTCAATCTGCATTCTTAAGGGGACTTTCCAGACTTTTCCCAGGTTTCACAACCTTTGAGTTTAGCCTACCTTTCCCCCCTAGTCGCTATATCCCATGACCTAAGCGCGATTTCGTAAGGTAGATAGGGCAAATCGTATGGGATTAAATGAAACTAATGTAAATCTGCAGCCTTGCAAGTCAGCAGCCTGCGATCAGGGACTTAAGTAGTGAAGATGAATTAATGGACTATAATATAATACCGCGCGCCCTTGTTATAAAGAAGTTCTCTGCAATTTATGTGACTATATATTTGATATAATTTGCATATTTTAACTATCTGTGTACTACTTTGTATAAACGCACCCTATTGACATTTGGTAGAGGGGCGTGGCGGCGCGGAGGGCAGCCTCGTTTCGTCCGCCGCGGCATTGGGTGTTGACATATTGAGTGAGAGAAAAATAAATAAAAACGAGGCATGTCGCAAGGGGCTGCCAATAGTAGCAGTCTAATAAACAGCTCATATCAAAGAGGCACTTATCAGGGTCCACGATGCACCATCAAGGTGGTAGTAGTTTCAGATAGCGGGGTGAAATGAAACACTAGAGGGAGATGATCGTTTCTAGAGGACCCAAGAGATCGTTGGTCCGTGTACGGAGTAAAAGACATCGGATCTGCAGAAAACTAGACAATACGAAGCACTTGGGCAATCGAGGTATGGAATCCTTTAGCCTATTGTACTCGTAGTGTGAGATCAAGGGTCTGAGACAGCGGCAACAGCTGCCAAATGGTTCCTTTAATTAAATAATATTATCTTAGTGTCGCAGTCTGCCCCTCCAGATTTGGCGGCACCCGCCTTACGCCCATCCTTCGTCTCTCAGCCTTCCCATCTACACCCCTCCCCTTCTCTCAGTCTCCCTAGGTCCTACAATGGCAGACTCCACGCGCCGCGGCCTAGCCAATCTCCCCTTGCGACGGCCTTCAGCCGCCAGCGTTTGACGAGCACAACCCGTTGAGATTGCGCAGTCACCCAACCGATGCACCTTGCTGCCCGCCTTCTGAACTCGCTATGGACAGATGAGCCTACGTGACATTTGCGGCCGGCTATCCTCTTTCTTCCCAACCCGAACTCGTCGCTCACAATCAAATCACCTACCCGAATCGACATGCCCTAAGCATACCCAGCAGTTGAATGATTGGTACGGAGCCGAAAGCCTGGATTCTGTTTACGTCTGACGAGCCTTCTAGGGCCGTGCTTTCGAGCAGACAGATGCAGAAATCCGATTGCATTCTGAGACGGTCGCAGCGACGGGACTGTCGTGCGCCGCCTACTCGCCCATTTAAGGCTCAAGTCATCGGCCATACGTACAGTTTCCCTACCAGAGACATGTTGACATTCTTCAGCCAAGTTCAGGATATGTTGTCGCGCCTCCTTGCCCAGTCCGGCAATGAACAGGCACTGTGATGAAGACAACTGCCATTGCTCAGGTATCCCCAAACTTGAAATCCGGCAGACTTGTTCTCTACACTTACAAGCAGATTTCTCAATACTTTGAGTGCGGCCCTATGGCAAAATAAGCGTTCATTATTGTTATGAAGGTTACAGAAATATACAAGCTAGAAATGAACTATCAATGAAACTCAATGCCGTTTGGCTCCTTGACCCTGGTCTGTCACCTCTTTGGAGGGAATCCGTCACCGGCGTCTCCATATGTCCCCTTCCACACAGAGATAGGGTTCCATAGTGTGCCACCCCGGCCATAGTCTCGGCAGTTGTTGCAGCCATTGACAGTAATGTGGCAAGAGTTATCTAGGTACGTGCTGCCGCACCCTTTGGCACCGTCCAAATTATAGATGTTCAACATAGAGTCCTTAATCTGCTTGCCTGTCATACCGCGATTAAATGCATCCTGGTTATTACAGGTCCATATGACCGTGCAGCCGTAGTTGATGCCAAACAGTTGCTCAACAATGGGACCAGCAATGGGGATTATCGCGTTGACTATATCGGCACCGCTGGAGTCTGGCCATACCGCCGACGTGTACTGGTGGTACACAATGTCGTCCACGAATCGGGAGGCTGCCGCCAGGCAGACATTTTTACTAATGGACGAGCAGATAGACGATCCATCATGGTTTCCCGATGACTGCTTCGGTGATCGCGGCGGCGGAGCGACGTAGGGGTTCGTGGCTGGGCCACTGTTGTTTGAGTCCGGCTTAGAGCAGCCTGTCGTTCGGTTAGCCATGGATGTCTTCAGCAACATTAAGGTGGATACAAACATTGGTTAAAAATCCTGTTGCTGTTGGAATCGTACAGGCACCCGTCAGCTCCGAAGTAAACGTCGCCATAGTTGGACGGCCAGCGGGCCTGGAGCTGGCAACTGGCCGTCGCGTGGAGATGGGTGTCGTTACTCTTATCGAAGCCAGATAGGATCAATGTGGTACTGTAAGGCTGTTTTGGGTCGGATGCAACGTCTACAGATAATGTTAGTCTTCCAATGAAGTTAAATAGGACCCCGATATAGAACCGTTCCAGGTTTAGGGGCGATTCTTACTATAGAAACTCTGATAGACATTGGAGATGGCGCCGGCATCTCTGTTACATCTCGGACTACCGTTAACCAATGCACAACCAGAGTTGATATGCTTAATTGATATATATTAGACAGATGCTGATGAGTTCATTAGGTAGCAAGAGCTGACTTACCACGTTAGTTCCAGCAGGATTAGGGGTCGGCGTCGACTGGGGCCTGCAGACTGGGTTGTTCGATCCATCGATCAATACGCAGATCATTCCGTTCGAGGTTACGGTGTGGGCGGAAGGAACAGAGGGTTTAGTCGTAGTAGGTGGTGCCCTCGTTGTTGAGAGTGTTGGGGGCGCAAGAGGATTTTGGTTGCCTGGATAGCCTATGTTCGAGATTGTGTACGTCTCGCCGCCCTCGGAGTAGACACCGCCGAAGAAGCCTTGGCTGACTATGCAAGAGTCAATGATAGCGTTGATACCGGGGTTACACCATTTAAGGGGGTCGTGCTCGCTTTTCCGAGTGATAGCTATGGTCATGAAGTTGTTGTTGTACGTGATGGAGGTTTTGCTGGTCGGAGTAAAACTAGTTCCACAGAACTGCTGGAGGGCGCCATGGGCGAGCAGGCTGCTCTTGAGGCTCTCTCCAGAGGGAGCCCCTTCACCCCTCTTCTGTTGGCATGTTAACGAGGAACTAGGTGCGGCGGTCGTCGTGGGGGCTTTTGTCGTTGTGTGACCTGGTGTGGAGGTCGGGTGAACAGTCGAATCTTTTCCTGGGGATGTGGGACGATTGAAAGTGACTGTCTCAGACGTAGGCAAGACGGCCGTCGACGAAGCAGAGGTAGTAGAAGTGTGAGTCACCGACGCCATGCTGTTGCTAGTCACAGTCCGCGTGCTGAGACCATGACTAGATGTAGTCGTGCTCGATGGCGGCGGAGTGGTTGATTCGCCACTACGTGCCACGGAGGATGAAATGCTCTGACTGGATGAAGCGGTCGGGGGCGAGGCCACGGTTGTGCTCGATTGTGAAGCTGTGCTGCTAGATGTGGCAGTCGGTGTGGAAGTTCTAGCACTAGTCTGCGATGGCGGTCTAGATGTACTCCGGGTAACAGATGTGTTCTGATCGATCGAAGTGAACGAGCCTGTTGAAGCCGTGGTTTTGCGAGTCGAAGTTCGAGTTGGCGGCCAGGCTATTGATATACCATTGAAAGCCGGACACGCTGAAATAATAGTTGTGCTTGTAACAGCAGTTACGGAGCTGGTACAGCCACTTGTTATAACGGATGAGTATGTTGAGCAGGTTTTCGTCGCCGCCCCTGAAGTCGCACCACAGGAAACATAAAAGTCTGTCACAGTAGTGATAGCGCAGCTTGATGTTGAAGTTGTTGAGGCTGTCGAAGTTGGGCCCTTGGTATTTTTGGTACCAGTAGGCTTGTCGGTATCCCCAATAGAAGCAGCGGCTGGGTAGAAAGCAGGCGTAAGCCAGGCAGCCCAGGTTAGAGGAAACACTACATCAAATGATGCGTCTACTGTGACGAGTGTTGGTACACCCCTAAACAATAGGAACAAGGCCAGAGGGGCTGTATCACGGATAACCGGTAGCCCATCGCGTTGCGACTCAGGCAGTTTTGTCTTGCCGAACGTGACCTTTTCATCAGGGTTGTCGGGGTTCTGGACCTCGACCACGGATGACCTAGGAGTCCCTGAATTCGTTGGGTTAGGGATTAAGATCTGGGTATTCGTAACAGTTTGTGTTGGAGTGTTGGTGGCAGGTAATACAACTGGCACAAGCACCCTGGAAGTGGAAGCCGTTGATAGGACAGAGCTAGATGTAGCAGTAGTCTGAAAATCAGACGAGACAAGGTTCGTTGAAAATGGCGTGGAAGATAGAGTAAATGACTGGCTAGAAGAGTGAATTACGCTGCTATTTGCAAAGGATAATGAGACCTTTGAAGTCTGTCTTCTTATAAGGTTATTCCCTTTAGGAAACGCATTGACAGCGCCCCAGTAAAGAGAGAGGCAGAGAACTGACGGAGAAAGGCGCATACTGCTTGCGGCGCGGATAGCAAGTGATAATGCTCAATGAGGGAATACTATAAAATGCTATTTTTCACCCAATTCAGTGGCGAGCAGTCTCTATAATAGTTAAGCTGGGCCATGGGGCGAGATTATTACTTATACGAAGGTTAAAGAAAAAGCGGATATAATATTCGACTATTTATACTGGGCGTCTCGTATCCCGAATTAGCCCTAAGCGGATCTATATATTTCATTACTGTTTTAATTAAAGGTAGCCAGTGGCGAGCAGTCTCTATAATAGTTAAGCTGGGCCATGGGGCGAGATTATTACTTATACGAAGGTTAAAGAAAAAGCGGATATAATATTCGACTATTTATGCTGGGCGTCTCGTGTCCCGAATGAGCCTTAAGCGGATCTATATTTCATTACTGTTTTAACTAAAGGTAGCTAAATATAATATATCCTAGCAGTAATCTCTCCATGTATATATACCGTAAAAACTTCAAAATTGTTGGGAATGGATTAGGTCTATGGATTTGATAGCGAAAAGCCAGGTAATTATATTAGTGTTTTTTATTGGGTTTTGATAAGTTAAGCTTCTAGTCGTATACCTATACTGTTCAGCCGTCATACATCTATAACTAAACTAAATCTAGACTACCTATTCCATTACTTTTTTTTCTGTAAGCTTCTTCGAATATAGGGAAGGTTTGGTTATAAAAAGAGGATATTGCGATAATTAAGGAATTAAAAAGATCGATAGAAATACAGTTATAGGCGCTGCAGTAATGAAAGAAGTTGAAATCGCGTTATTGCGACCGGGCGCGCGATATTCATTTAGGCCATGGAAATCATATAATAGTATTTCAGTACACGCCTCTATTATGTTTATAGAATTATAAAATATAGGTTAGAAGTATTAGTATATAGAAAAAAAGTAGCGGAATACTTAATCTAGATTTAGTTTAATTATAGGTATACGATTGAACAGTATAGGTATACTATTGGAAGCTCTAATAAGCTTGTCTGATGTCAGCGCTAAGGTCTGATGTCAGCGCTAAGGTTTGATGTCAGCGCTAAGGTTTGATGTCAGCGGTCGTTTAATTGTCGCAGCGACCTCTGCGAGCTGTGGAGTAGCAGCAGGTCTTGTATTATTTCTTTATAATTTTCTCTTTCTCTAGAAATACATATTAGCGCCAGCCAGCAACATAATTCTGCATTTCATTTACTTATCTATCTTTACAGTATTTCCTTCTACACTGCGTTTATAACGAATTTTCAAACTGGTCAACCGCGACCATGATCTTTTTGCGATCATGGAACGCAGCAAGCTGCAACCCCATCAGAATCGTCTCTGTCTATTTACTCTTCACGTTCTTTTGTGGACATGTCTTCGGGTTTGTGATCGTTAGGCCCACACCCGCCGATCTCACAACAAAACGTTACCCGGCCATATACGCTCGAGATAGCGACGCTTGGACTATTGTCCCGCGTGCGGATGGCCCTACTCTCGCGGACATTCCATCTTTGGACAGACTCCGGCAGGCAGTCGAGGAACAATCCGAAAGCATCGCATCGCTAGCTGAAGTCGACCCAGACGACCTTACAACCATCTTTTATACAAACAACCCCCTTTCAGTGGATGAGATTGAATGCTGGGCAGCGAAAGTTGTTGGGGAGAATAAATTTGTCACTTTTGAAAATGCTGTCTCGCCTGAGGACGCCTTCACCTTCGAAAAGAAAGTGTTTGGAAAACCACAGGCAAGGGACCTTTACCAGAAACAACTCTCACGTGTAATAGCTGAGAAGGCAAGTGGTGACGTGATTCTCCTTATTCCGGCTGGGGTCGAACCAAAGGCACAATCAACTTGGCAGCTCTATGAGTTTCCAGCTATCCAACATGACAACCCGAACCATGTGACGGTTTACCGTTTGGATCCTAGTGGTAAGGATGATCCTATCCAACTCTGGGAGACCGGAGACGCTATAACTCTTCCTCCTCCCCTTGATACACTGCCCCCAGGCGATCAATCTTAGATTTTATTCGCTGTAAATTCCAAGTCAATAGATCGGGTCAATTTCTTTTGCATGAATGGGGTACAGACCGGTTAAATATGCAATGGAAATTTACAGCCACTCTAGAGAGCAGGTAGTGTCGGATTACTATATACATATACAATTTATTACGCCTAGTGGAAGGGTCCAATAGGGCAACTATAGCTATATACATTTACACTTCTTAAGTATCGTCCTAATCTCCTACAATCGTATATACTACTAGTATCCATTTTTATGTTCTCGCCTCTTCGAGTGCTTTTTTTCTACGGTTGTTTGTGGGTTTAGTTATCTTATTGGCAAGTTAGCCTGGAGGCTATTCTCCAAGTGTTCGGTATCCTATTTACAGCAGCTGAAACGGCACCTGCTGTTTGTGGCATGAGGTGTTTGAGTATGTTGAGTTGTTAGAAGGTTGGGGGGGGGGGGTCAATTCGCTCATAGGCCAGGGTCATCAAACCGGCCGGTGGCTAACGCAAAGTATATTATTGCGCGAACTGCTTCCATATTTGGCTTCCATTTTGCATTATCTGATGGTGATTTCCCTCTCAGATCGAACGAGATGTTGCCTCTTCGAGTGTCGGTACACTGGAGCATCTTAGTACGGTGTGAAGTCCACCTTCTACCTTGGAAGAGAAAGTGTTCTACTGTCTCTAGCGCTTGTCCGCATTCGCATTGTCTGCAAGATATTGCTCTTATGCAATACAGGGATTTCGTTCAGCTTTCAAAAATCCGTTCTTAGTTAGGCCAACGCTTTAGCTTCTCTCCAATATTTTACATTATTGTATAGTTCTTAAGTATATTTACTAGGTAGTGCGGCATCAACTCTTTTAGAGTATTTTCTAATCTTTTTTAGCAATCTTCTATTAGCTCTCAGCTTCGACTTTTCGATATTAAAGGTTGTTGTTACAGGCTGCAGCCTACAGTAATTGGCACCGGCATAGCCGGTGCCAGATGTAACTGAGATAAGCCACCAGTCCTTATCAGGCTTATTGCAGCTGTATTGCTATATAAAAAGTGCTTCTCCCCTGTTTACCTTTTCTTGCCCTTCTTATGCTTAGATAGATTTCTCTAGCCTACCCCTTCGTTATACAACAAGAGGTATAGCCGTCCCCTGGCTCCTACCGACCTGTTGCCCAGACGAGGCTGTTGTACCTAGATACAGAGTGGTCGTAAATAGTAATAAATTTTTTTAAAAAAAAGAGGTATAGCCGTAACAATATACAGTATAAAGTACATTTTAACTTATTAAAGGAGTTAGCTGCAGCCTGTTATAATTAGGCAGAGCGTCTTAGATCGGCTATTATTGCAGTTTATAATATGCAGCATTTTTACTATTAGCTAAGAAATAATCCCATTCCTCTAAACCTCTATACTGAGGGCGGGCTTTATATAGAGCGCTAGTAGAGATTACCTAGCTGAAATTAAGGGAGGGGCATTGAATGAGCGTAGGCAGTGCTTCTAAATAGTATGAATTATATTAGTTTGACATCGTGATGAAGAACCGCATGACCCTCCGACTCAGAGAACAGGGGTGGCCAGATCAGCTCTCCGTCCGGAAAGGGGACGGCACCACCCTCCCCCGCACGAACTCAAGTGCGGAACTCCCCAGGGATCCCCCTTCTCACCAATCCTGTTCATGCTGTACGTCGGCCCGCTCCTGGGAACAGGATGGGCCAGCAACAAACGCTTTGGCTACGCAGACGACGTCGCCTTCTTGGCCACAGGCCCTCACACGGGCTACACCTCGGTGATGCTACAGAACGAGTTGGACCGGGCGGTCCGTTGGGGTCAGGAAAATGCAATCTCCTTCGCTCCAGACAAAGCCGAACTCCTTCACTTTCACAGGAGACGCGGGCCTAATCCTCAACACCCAGTCACACTGGAAGGAAGACAGGTCAACCCCAAGCAACACATGAAATGGCTCGGCGTCATCCTCGACCCCAAGCTGACGTTCAAAAAACACGTGGAGACCCAAGCGGGCAAGGCCCTGAAGACGGCCAATTTCCTCAAGAGTCTCAACAAGACCCAAAAAGGTTCCCCCCCTAATGCAGTGGCCATGGCGGCCAAGGCCTGCGTACTACCAGTCGCCCTGTACGGCATGGAGGCATGGTGGCCCGGCTTGGAGAGAGAATCCAGGAACAACCCAGGCAGGATGGTGAGCACAGGCGTCAACAACCTCGCAGCAAAACTAGACAAAGCCTTCAAAACTGCAGCCCGCGCCGTCCTCCCAGTCTGGAAGACCACCCCCGTCCCGGTGCTTCACAGAGAGTCCGGCGTCCCGCCCGCACTCACGGTGCTCGCCCAGGCGAGGCTAAGAAACTCCGCCCGACTTGCGGGCCTGGACCGTTCCCATCCGCTGGCCGACAGGATTGACAGACCGACCGTCCAGCTCCCTGCGACACGTCTACAGAGGACAGCCAGACTTGTCGGCAGGTCCATCCGACCTACTCTCTTCGCCCATAAACCCCGTTTCGTCAGAGCCGGCCCGAGCTTTGAGACACTCGGGAAGGAGATGGCCACGCGGAAGCACCTTGAACTAATAGACTCGTTGCCAGCCTCGACAATCGCGGCTTACTCAGACGGCTCCCAACTCGACGGGAAGACAGGATGGGGAGCAGCAGTATACTACAGAGCCAAAGTCCACAAGGACTGCGGGCCACTCGCCAACGCAGAGGTCTACGACGCAGAAGCCGTGGGAGCTGCTAGGGCGATCAGAACAGCAGCCGGACTCGCAAGGAACGACCCCAGAATCAACGAAATACACGTCTTTCTTGACAATACGTCAGTGGTCAGAGGCCTGCTGGGCGAAGCCCCAACCTCGTCACAAGAAGAGTTCATGCGGTTCCAACGCATGGCAGAAGAGATATACCCCTGCAAGGTGTTTGTTTCCTGGGTGCCAGGCCACAAAGACATACGAGGCAACGAAATGGCGGATGAACTAGCGAAATAAGGGACGGCCCACAACCTCCCCTCTCAGAGTTGGAGCACTCTAGCGCACATCAAACGCTGGGCAAAAGCGGAAAGAACAACCCTCCAGGAGAAGTACTGGGAGGCGAACGCCCCGGAAAGCTATCAACTGTGGGGCCTAGGAGCACCTACAAATCCCCCGGAACTGAAACTCCCCCGACCCATCTTACACAGGCTGCTGGCAGAAAGGTCTGGTCACGGAGACTTCCAAAGCTACCACGACCGTTTTGGCCACGACACGCAATCCCATTGCAGATGCGGCTCCCCCAAGGAGTCGGGGCACTTTGCCGAATGCCGCATGACGAGGAGCTTCCTCCCCAAAATACCGAGAGGCGAGAGACCAGTCACATACCTACTAGGACCCAAGGGGAGCGAGGCTTTCCAGAAGCTGGTGGAGGAGGTAAACCCATACGGCCCCCCTCTACAAGACATAGATTGAGAACACACCAAAACTTTCCTTTGTCCAGCGAAACGTAGCGAACAGGGTCTAGACCCCTGGCTCCTACCGACCTGTTGCCCAAACGAGGCTGTTGTACCTAGATACAGAGTTTGTTTGTTTGTTTTAATATTAACGACCATAAGTAAGCTAGTTACACAAATCCCATCTGGGCAATAGGTCGGTAGGAGCCGGCCAAGGTCTTTATCGCATCCATAGATGAGATATTGGGCCACCTCCACGTGGTCCTGTTAACTCCGAACCGGCCTAACTAGCCAGCAAGCTGCTAGAGAATAACCGGAGGTGTTGACCCTATAGCTGTTCGCTACATTTCAATTTACAAAGGAAAGAAGGTCATCTAAGGCCCAGGGCCTCAGGCACCAGGATGAAAAACCCTCCTTACAGAGGGAAAAAACCTAAGTGCTAGCTGTCGGGACCTCTTGCGAGGTGACGTAGTTTTCGAGGCCTCTCGCGTGGGAGGCAGTGTGTCATCGTCGGCAACACCTCTTGCGAGGCGGTAGCCGTGCCTCTTACAAGGCAATATGCTAGCAGCAGAGCTGCATAGATGTCGTCGCCTGCTCTCGAGGGAGGTGAAGTTCTCCGAATTCCTCCCTCTTTAAGCGCTGTTAGGGCCCGGTAAGCCCAAGCGGAGAGACAGGCCAGTAAGCCTGCAAAAATTACCCGCACGTTAACAAGCCATAACAGCTGCTAGCGTGGGAGAATTTTTACAGGGGAGAGTTGCGCGCGCTATTAGTGCCTGAGAGATCGTATCTGGCAAGTTTGATTGGCGAGCCAGGATACAGTAAGCTTCTCTTCCCGCTTTTGTATCCAGGTTTCCCACTTGATCCAGAAGTAATTGAATTGTCGTTTTTGGAAGATCCTGGCTGTAGTGAGATAATATACCATAGACAGCTCCTTTCAGGTCTTGAGAATTTGACCCTTTGCACCATGGAGTTATCAGGTCGATGATTTTTGATGAGATTTTGGGTTGAAATGGTAGTTTGTTCAAAATCAATATCTGTTCTTCGGTAGATCCTTCCTCCATAGCTTTTGCTCAATGGCTCTATAAATGTCAGACATGGTCTGAGTTTCCTTTATAGAGGTAAGGTCTTCCCACGTGAAACAGAGAGCATCTAATTGGATCGGAATTCGGACAAGACCTTCAAGGAGACGATGACCGCGAAGGAATGATTTGATTTCATGAACCTGACATGAGTCTCTGATAGTCTTTTCAAGATACTCGCTCACTTGATCAGGATAAAATCCAATCGTCTCAAGCTCAAGGTCAAGAGTATGAAGATTCACTGGTAATTTTCCCCCTGGCCGGGATGTAATGATAACATTCGGCCGATTTAGTAGTCGTTGGAGGACGGGAAAAGCATGGCTCTCAGGATCAAGGTCTTTAATTACCTCGTCTAGACCATCTAGGACAAACAAAGTTTTGCTGCTATCCAAGGCTAAGGCCCTGGACAGTACACCGGCAAGGCGACGACCTTCGGAAGGATCATACCGATTACCTTCAGGATGGCGAGGGAAATATTCATCATAAAGCAGCCGTTCATCGTTGTAATCATCGCCCAAGACTTCACGTCGTCTTTTTAGCCTCCGTAACGGCACCCAAAGTAAGCGGTCGAATAGGTCAGCCCAAGTCCGATGGTTGATAAAGTCATAGACAATCTTTTTGCATAGGGTTGTCTTCCCAACGCCAGCCCGACTTCGAATTAGGATTCTTCGTGGTTGATTCTTCCCAGGCCGGTTGTTGAACAGTGTCGGTAGGTCCACTTGAATCTTTTTATCGGGCGTTTTGACCTTAAACCGATCGAAAAGCAACATTTCGGATAGGCGCACATTCCCATCTTTCGCCCTATCGCCTTCTTGATTTACAATGGCCAAATTGATATAGCACTAGTCCATAGGCAGCGAATCTCCAGAGAGTCGTTCAATCGTAAGACTATCCTCAGAAGCGTAGAAGTGGCGAATCCACATATCCGCTTCCTTAATTGGGGATGGACGCTGAAGTCGTACAATCGCATCCTTAAGGCATGTATAGAGCTGGTCATTGGAGCTGCTGCACTTATTGAGGCCAGAATGATCCGTGTCGATTGGAATGGGCTTAATTGCAAAGCCTCTAGCCGATGCTTGATCAACGATCTTGGGAGGGAAGTTAGGCGGTGGCTGCACTTATGTTTTGATAGTTTTGCACTTACAAGGCCCATAGAAATCTTCCCAGGAAGATATGTAGGCTTTGCCTCATAGAAGGAAATGATCTCCAATTTTTTCTGTGTATTGGAATTCAATCTTTGGATGCAGGATTGGAATCGTGTCTCCAGATCATTTAGTTGAGAGTTATGATATTGCAGAGATAAGAGCAGGCCGGTATGTGATCCAAAAATCTCAGTCAAATAAGCAAGTGCTGCTCCAAAGATAGATAGGGACGAGCCCTGATGAGGAGTTCCAAGAAAGATAATGCCGCAGGTATCGCTGAGGATGCCCTTCGCCTCGAGTTCAGCCTTGAGCAGAGCCTGAGTCACAATTTCGCAATTAGCCATGTTTGGGGGTGAGTGTAGCGTCTGGCAGTTGACAAACCTCCTTGATCACAATGCCACCAAAACTGTGCCCAATGAAGATAATAGGGAGGCACTACTACCATCTTAGTGACTAATCTTGTTTGAAGAGTATAGTTGGATCTTACCAGCTTGGAGTGGCGCTCTCGCAACTGTGAGAGTAGAATTTGTCCAATCTGCTGAGCTGTCTTGACCGGTGCGTCCATGAGCCAGTCTGAGTTGTAAGAAAAGCTAAGTATGCGAGCACGGTTGAAGTCGGGAGCCAATAAGTTCTTGAGCAGATGGACACTCTTCGTGTCTTTGGTCATGTCTGAGCTTTTGGCCCTCCATGTGTGCTCAGGATGAGCTCCGAGTCCGTGTACAGCAACGATTCTAGGTATAAAGTCTGAGCATTGAAAGCAACGAAGATGGATCGTGCAGGTATCTTCTTACTCCAAGGTGGGATTTTCTGGATCCGACAATACTTCAAGGCCATCGGGTCGGCAAGTCTTATTACGACGGCGGATCTTGACGGCAATGGGATAGAGCAAAATGGTTATGATAATTGTAGCCATAGTGGCCGCCCACGGAACCAAAGAAGTCATGACTCCGCGCTCTTGTTAAGAGGTGTGCAAAGGGCTTGAACGATAGGGCGTCAGTGTGCAATTTCGTAATCGAGTTCTCGAACGAAGACGACTCGGTGTCGCAGTTAGAGCACTTGCAGAAGGTGAAGTTGCTGATGGGAGATCTACAGTAGGACTCACGTTGTTAGGCATGGAGGAGCCAGGCGAGATGCAACCAATGAGGCGATTGGATGCTGCCCAACATCAGCATTGGAGGGCCAAGAGCTCGTTGATGCAGGCGAATTCGGGGAAATGTGGCTGAGGTATCATCAATATAATTTCAAACTTCAAGTCGTATAATGCTATATTGATGGCGGACCAAGTGGAAATATTCGTACAGACTCATATCTACCTGGATTTGAGCCATGGCACTGTAAAGGCACTGTACATGCACTGTAGCGTCCCACCAACTCTACTGCGGTTCCTCTTCAAAAGCCTCTGCAACAATTCAAGCCCACAGCTAAATCTACTCTCAACCTTAATTGCCAGAACATATTAGAAGCATCTCCTCGTTATTCTTTGACTGGGCGGAGAATGGTTTCAAACAAGAAACGGTTATACATTGCCCTATACCCTAGTGGTGTTGTCATAACGATGAACGACGGTAAGTAGTGAATTTCATCCTCTACTCTGTCCTACTCTAGTCTTATTACTCCCTGCAGATACCACTGGGGGTTTCTTGTCGGCCCCAAAGTCGAAGACAAGGCCCAAGTCCCCGGCATGCGATACCACGTCAAGAACCACCCTCTCCAAGGTTGGGTATACGAGGAAATTCCTCTGCTTAACGTGCAGAGCACTACCAATCTCCTTGCCCGCGTCGTTGTCAACCTCAGTAACGGATAACTCCACATCACAGCATATTCCGCTATTCCTAACTAGCATGTAAGAACCCGGATAGTCTGTGAGAACCTGGATGATCAGAACCTTGATGGTTAGCAATTTCATGTATTTAAGCAGCAGCTTTTCCCACCTAACTTGGGATCAGTAAGAGTGTCGAATTCCATCATTTTATGCATCTGCAAATGAGTCCTCATACTGTCGATCTGTGATTGATAGTCGTGATTGCGAAGATAAAAGACGAAAAGAGGCTCGCCAAAATCTTTCGCGAGACACCGATTGTCCAAAACGACCCTGCCTGGCGTTGCCGCACCTGGGTAGCTGATGCCCTATCGAGGATGCAAAAGGATGACAAGGCTATTGGAACCGCACAACTGGACTGGGTTGAGATTGAGGCGCTAGCTCGCGACTATGTAGCGACGAAAACTGCTGCTGGGAGGTATTTAGAGACCACGGATATGATCCTTCCGAAGCCGACGTGGGATATGCTTGAAGGGAGAGAGATTATCGCATAGATCCGAACAAATGCTGTGATGTATAGTTAGGAGCTGTACCAGCCCTGTCGATGCGTGCTGCTTAGAAGTCCCCCCACCACCTTTGGCGCGTTATATCCATCTGTAACTCCTCAGTATACGGAGCGAGGAACTTGACAAGCATACCTTGCCACGCCTCCCGAGTCCTATTACCATACCACGCAGAAGTATACTCCCAGTAGTAGGGATACCACCCCGCAAACTCCCAGTCAATGATACTGGCGACCTGGTTCCCACGCACTAGGATGTTAAAGGGGTTTAGGTCCCCGTGCGTAAACACGGGACGAGGCCACGGCCCATCTTGTTTTGTCACCATTTCTCTGATTTCTACCCAATCCTGGTCGTTTTGGCGATTTGGATGTTCTTCTGGCCGAAGTCCGTCACGTATCCAGAGGTGTAACTCCTGAATCGTCTTGAATGGTCCAAACCTGGGTATGGAACGGGGAATGCGGAAGTCGCGCAAGGACCCACCAAAGCAGCTCTCGACTGCTATCCCTGGTGGGGGAATTGCCCTTAATTCCTCCAATATGCGCCGAAGCTGCATAAAGATACTCTCGAGATCTTCATCAGAGAGTGTCTTCCAGGCTTTGGGGAGGGGTTCCGCCTGAATGCGTTCCATGACGATATAGGCCTGATTCCTATAGACAAAAGAGCAATGCACGCGCGGCACGGGAACAGAGGTCTTGGCAGCGACGAAGCTCAGAGTAGCGGCTTCGGTAAGATGGACAAACGGCCCAGTTTTGACGATAAGGCGTTTGGAGATTGGATAACAGGGGCCACTGCGTAGGTAGAATCGTGCAGTAGTCTTGAGCGCGAGGAGGGTGAAGAAACGATGGAGAAACGAATTATTGACAGCCAAGTGGTCGGTATTCTCATGCTGGGTGGCTGTAGTGTCGATGGGGGGGATATATGATGCCGACATGGTGAGGAGAATGGAGTATTAAGGCAATATATTAAGGAATAGCTGCAAGTAGTATTGAGATGATTGAAGCGCTTGGACCAATAGTACCACCTAGGGAGACTGATTATGTGATATATGGACATAATAATAACCGTAGTGTACGAAGTACATAATACTCCGTAGGCCTCCGCCAACTTAACCGGTGCGAAGAATATGCAAGTATAGAGGTTTCTCTCACATGCTCCTACACAAGATGTCGTGCATGCTCCCCCACATTGTTTGAATGGGGGATCGATCCGGAAGAATTCATAGTATTATCACATCACTCTGCCCTTGTCCGCATCACAATTGACTTTAGAATGGAAACCGAAAACCATCCATCAATCGATTCAGCAAATCAAGCTCTACATACCATACCCCAGTAGATAGGGAATGGCACGGAACCGCATGGATGTCAAGTTCTTTTGTTAACCTGGTATTCAGCCCCAAACATAACCATGCGCATAACAAACGTTATCACTTCGTAAACTACTCCCTATCAAGGTCAAAACCGTGTCTGCCGGTCAACCAAAGCGGAAACCGAGCCCTAGCCAGGGTCTTTTGTCCGCCCCGAATAGGCTCCAGCTGACATTATGCCAATGATTATGGTTATCTTCCCGCATAACCGCCAAAAAATGCCTTATGGAGCAAACTTGCTTTGCAGGGCCTCGACCAAGCCAAGCCAAGTTAAAAGCTGACACGTGAAAAGCTGGACCAGTTAGCGCTTCAAGAAGCCGTCGTACCTGCGGAAATGGGCATGATAACCGAAGCCGTCTCCGCTGTCTTCGCACAGCTCTCGTACTCTCTCTCCGGGGTTGATTTGCCAGTCGGGCAGCCCCAATTGATAAAAACGTGCAAACAACGAATGGATCTACAGGTCCCCGAGATGCCAAGACCGATAGTATGGAAGCAAAATGCTACATCACCAGCGCAGTGAGACCTTGGCGACGCACAGGGTGCCCGTGTGTGGACTTACTACATACATTACCCGGCTTGCGGGAGGGTACAAATACCTGATGAGCGCCAATTCTTCCCCAGATCTATCTCGCTCTTGATGGTGAGGGTAGAGGCTCAGTTCGAAGGCGACGATAATCACCATGAAGGTTCTTGCAACTCTCGTTGCGGCTGTGGGCGCCGCCGCCGCCGTCTCCATTGCCGAGATCAATGGCAATAGATATCTGTCGCCCTACAAAGACAAAAGCATCACCGATATCAAGGGCCTGGTGACAGCCATTGGCACAAATGGCATCTTCCTGAGGTCCACGGAGCCCGACCAGGACCCCGCCACGTCTGAGGGTCTCTTCGTCTTTGGCAGCTCGGTTGGCAAGTCTGTCAAGGTTGGTGATATCATCACCCTCAATGGGCAGGTCACTGAGTACAGGTATGTATTTGTGTCGTCTAATCATCAAAGCTCAAAGCTGATCCAAAAAAAAAGGTCAAATAATGCGTACATCCACCTGACCGAGCTCACCAAGCCTGCCGGCATCAAAGTCCTGTCATCGGGTAACAAAGTGACTCCCCTCATCATTGGCGTCGACACTCTGTCGCCCCCAACAGAGGAGTTCTCGAGTCTTGATGAGGGCGGCATCTTTGGCGTGCCAAATGGTGTGGCCAACGTCTCCGACAGCAACCCGAAGCTCGATCCGACCACCTATGGTCTCGACTTTTGGGAGTCTCTCGTTGGCCAGCTCGTCACTATCAAGGACGCCTACCAGCTCAACCGACCCAACAAGTATGGTGACGTCTGGGTCCGTGGCAACTGGAAAGTCACTGGTCTCAATGGCCATGGAGGTCTGACTATTCTTGAGGGTGGTACGTGTGTTTGCGTTCGTTGTATTCCCATTCTTATCTTCTAACCATGTCGTACAGATGCCAACCCGGAGGCCATTACCATTGGCACTCCTCTCGATGGTTCCAAGAACCCCACTGACACTAGACTGGGCGATTACCTCGGCGATATCACTGGTGTCGTCTACAACGACTTTGGCTTCTACCGAGTGCTGCCGCTCACTCGTGTCTCCTCCCTCAAGAATGCCACTACCGACTTCCCGGCTGCTACTTTTAACAGCAGTGGCAACTGCCTTGGTATCACTGTCGCTGACTACAATACCGAGAACTTGATGCCCAACTCAGCTCACCTGCCCCGTGTCGCCGACCATATTGCCAACAAGTTGCGCAATCCCGACCTCATCTTCCTACAGGAGGTTCAGGATAACTCTGGCGACAAGAACGACGGCGTCGTTTCCGCTAACATCACCCTCGTTACCCTTGCTGCGAGGATCAAGGCGCTTTCCGGCGTTGTCTACGACTTTGCCCAAGTCGACCCCGTAGATGGTAAGGACGGTGGTCAACCTGGAGGCAACATCCGCCAGGCCTATTTCTACCGACCAGATGTCATTCAACCATACAAGCCCAACCAAGGCGGCGCTCTCGATGCTAACGTGGTTCTCGACGGCCCTGAGCTGAAGTACAACCCTGGCCGTATTGACCCTACCAACTCTGCCTTTGATGCTAACCGAAAGCCCCTAGTTGCCCAGTGGAAGATTGCCAAGGGCACCCGCAAGATCTTCTTCACCGTCAACGTCCACTTTGGCAGCAAGGGTGGCTCAAGCTCCCTGGAGGGAGATATCCGGCCACCGCTTAACGGAGGCATTGACAAGCGAACACAGCAGACTACAATCACCGCTGTGAGTGCCATCCCCACTTCGCCTCAACCATAGATATGAACAGTACCGCTAACTTTGGGTGCAGAACTTCGTCGCCGAGATCCTCAAGAAGGACCCCAAGGCTCACATCATCGTCGCTGGCGACTTCAACGAGTTCACCCAAGTCCAGCCCATGACCATTTTCGCGTCCAAGTCTGGGCTCAAGGACCTCGACGAAGTTGCTGGCATTGATCCCGTCGAGCGCTATACATATCTCTTCGACATGAACTCCCAGGCATTGGATCACATGTACGTGAGTCCTGCGATCAACAAGGACGTGGAGTATCAGCACTTGTACTTGAACACCTGGCAGAACTTTGCGAGCCAGGTCAGTGATCACGATCCTAGCATTGCGAAGTTGAACCTTTGTGGGTGCTCTTCCAAGGCGTGATGGGTGTATATATATGATTGGGATGAATGTATATGATCAGAGATGGATATGAATGCATGTATATAATCTCGTTACATGATGATGAATAGATGAACATGATCATTTCTAAGACGACCATGACATCGTGTGGCGGACCTCGTCATCAATGGTAAAAGATCATGTGTGAGTAAATGCGTACGCAATAGATAAATTCTTTTCACCCAAGAAAGCCAGCGTGCCTCCAAGACCGTAAACCTAATAAAATGATACTTACGGAGTACAATATTCATAAATGACCCTAACTTTTCTCATCCAAACCACTGAGACAAAACTGCTATTCATCTTCCCCAGCATCATCATCCTCCTCTTCCTCATCATCACTATCATCGTCATCAAAATTCGGATCAGGCATGACAATGCTATTCAGAAACGTAACCTGGTACCATCATTAGCACATTCTCAAGCACACAACACACACGGCTTCAGCCAAGGGAGACCGCGATGGGACAAAGACGTACAAATCCAGATAACCCCCTCACAATTTCAGCGATTTTCTCCTGCGCATCACCGCCGCAGAAAATATCATCACCAATCTTGGCACTGATTGTATGATTCCTCAACTTCAAGAGTTCAATATCGCGATGCGTAACCTCATACCCCTAACATAATGTCAGACCACCCTCATCACTACAAAGTTGGGGCAAACTTACCATGGGCTTTTTCTTCAGTACGTTCACCTGATTCATCCCCACATATGCCTTGATAGCCTTCTCTGGCCCTGCACTCGCTTTCACGTCTGGGAAAAACGCCTTCCTGAAGAGCGGATCGCTGAACGGACGCTGCCACCGACGTGGCCGCTCGTCGATGCTCTGCCGCAGTTTTTGTATATACTGCGCGTCGGGGTACCACAGCCCTCCGGCGATCAAGCTTGCTCCGGGCTCGCAGTGGATGTAGTACATCGCGTAGGGTCCTTTGCGGCCTGTTCGGGACCAGGCGGCAGAGAAGTGCGGCTGTTCCCTGGTTAGATGTGTAGGGAGTGAAAAATGGGTGGGTTGGCATGCCTTGTATGGGGTGGGGTCTTTGCTGAAGCGAATGTCGCGGTGGATGCGGAAGATGACATCTTTGGCTGGTAGTTCTGGGATGGTCTCATCGATCTCGATGAGGGTCTGGGTGGTAGTCTCGACGAAGGATTGCCAATCCTTCAAGGCTCTTCTATATTCGCCGTCATGTGCTATTCGACTGTTAGCATGACGATATCTCCAAGGTGCTTTCAGGTGAACGATACTAACATTTTAACCACGGCCTGTTGTTATTCGCTTTCAAGTCCCCCAGGAACAGCATCGTATTCCGATGGATGTTATGATCTTCATACTCCACTCCTCCAGCATCTCTCAACCTTTCCAGCGGGAGAATCTCAACTTTCCGCACTCCATCATCGTCATCATCCTCTTCCTCGGGCTCATCTTTATATTTATCCGCATCTGAATCTTCCTTAGCAGGCACCTGTTGCTTCTTCGCCGGGCGCCCGCGCTTCTTCTTGGGTGGCAAATCCTCCTCCTCAGGCTCTTCTTCATATTGCTCCCCATCAGACTCCTCCTTGGCAAGTTGTTTCTTTGCCGGCCGGCCACGTTTTTTCTTCACTGGTAACTCAACTTCTCCAACTTCATTGTCTGAATCCGCGAAATATGAGCTCTTTTGCAGTGTGCTAGACAGACGACCAGAGCGGCGAGTGCCGATTGGTTCTGGCTCTGTGGCGGAACGTTTGCGGGCTGGCATAGTGAATTGGCGCTTTGTGAAGCGACTCCAGAGAGTAATAAATATACACAGACACTACACGAGTATGACTTATCTCGTCAAGAATGGACAATGAGGTTGACCGTGAATGTCGTCATTACTAATCTGCTGATCGCGCTGTCACGTGAGAGTGCTGAAGGGGAAGACGAGATACGATCTTGGCATGTTTAATCATCATCCATCATCTGCCTTCATTATCGACGATCGCAAAATCAGTATGATGTCTGTCTGCCGAAGCTTCATTCAAAGCCGAGAAATTCCTTTATTGTCTCTGGAATACTATCAATTCTTCCGTGATTGCTAACAACCAACCTCTTGATTGCCCCTTGACCATGTTCGACCTACTTAGTTCTCACCAGAGGGCAGCGTGATCTCATTCGCCCTCTCAACACTTCTCATAATCTTCCTCAAGAACGCAATGTCCCTCGACTTAGACGTGCTCCACTTATTCGCCATATCCTCTGCATTCTCTCCCTCAGGGCCCATCGCCTCTGTCACCATAGCGCACAGTCTCACCACGGCCATCATCCTATCCCACTCACCATTGGGGATAGCCTGCGACTCCTCGGGCAGGTATATGATGTCCATGACTTTGTAGAGCCGCTGTGGGAAGGACATGGGGCGGATCTGCTCTGACCTGCAGAATTGAACGAGTTTCCTCTTGTAAGTGGCCCAGTTGGATTCCGGGATCATGGAAATATCCTTGGTCATGTGGAAAAGTGCGCCCTCGAGGGACTGGAGACGAGTCTCTGCGATTGCGGGTTCGAGGGAGGCCATTTGGCCGTCCAGGATGTCTTTCAGTTGGTCAAGACCCTTGAGCAAAGATGGCTGGAAAGACTCCCAGGTTTGGGGCGTGGTCTCCGTTGCTTCATTGACCATCTTCGCAATCAGTTCGGTCTGGAGATCTTCGTCGTGAATAATTTCTGCAGCAGTTTGAGTTGTAAACTTGTTCCTGTTCTGGGCAATGCCAACGGATGGCACCAGTGAATAGTGATTGTCAACTTCCCCTTGTTGAGTGTTGGACGTATGGTCCTTCCGAGCGTTTGCAAAGACCGGCCCCCGCGGGTGATGATCATCTTCGTCAATATCCATGCGCATATCTTCGGGGATGTCGCTTGGTGAGTTCTGGTTCTCAGAAAGACCATGAACAAGCTGTGGGAAATATCTTGTTAGCGTCTCTCCCATTGAATCCGTGGAGCAGTGGACTTACTGCTTGGACGGGGGGGAACTCCTCCTGATGCGATACCACGGACTGGGTAGCTACCGGGAATAGCATCTTGCTACGGGTAGCAGGATCCATTATCGTCTGCTCCTCAGTAGCTGTGACAGCTTCTTCTGTGTGCGGATAGGTATCCTGATTCTCTTCGACAATCGTCGCAGCGGGTGAAGGGTACGTCTGCTGTAGCCCAGTCGTCTCAGCCTCCTTCACAGGCGTCCTCACGTCGACCTTGATCTTGATCTTCCTCTTTTTCGGCGTCACAGGAGCACGCTGGTTGCCAATTTCCTGCACGGCAGCGTGCTTTCTCTTTCGTCCCCTCTGCTCCTCGAAAGCCTTCTTAAGCACCTGAACAAGTTGCTCTCCAGTCTTTGCCTGCTCCAATTTCTGATGCATAGAGTCATCAACTTTGAAGGTGCTGGGAGGCAGCTGGATAAACGTGTCCGGCTCAGAGCCGTCAGGCAGTTCGATCGGACAGCTGGCACGCGCCCTGGCAGCCGTCGTCTGGGAAACGGCAACAAGGAGCCGTAACACCTTGTCCTTGATGAAGGTGAATTCATCTTCGCTTTCGAAACCCTTTATCGAGGCTTCTTGGAATAATTCTCGAAGGCATTCGAGAAAGTCGCTTCCTGCGATGCGCGTCATGGTGAATCTGTGTTGGAGGCGGATGTGAATGAATGTGTGCAGCACTTTTCGATGAAGGGGGGAGGTTGAGAGAAGTGCGTTTCTTTTGCAGTGTATGAGGAAAGGAAGAGAATTAGTTATCCGCTATGGGTGATTTTCTATTTCCCCCCATTTCATAAGGAATAAGGTCAGTCGGTGAACTTGAGGTGAGTTGAAGCTTAGGTGCATCATTGTATAAAGAGAGCAAAGACTGAGCAGTTGATCACAAGGAGATAATGTTTCCAACAACTTGCACAGTCACGATTTGAGCTGGAAGTAATTAACTAAATGATCTGTAGATGCAGGCATATAGACAGACTGCAGTCCGAGCTGATAGTTTGTGTATCGTTGAATTCAGCTGGTTGAAATCTGCCTTGCCTCTCCAGCGCGAAGGACTTTTACGCAAATGAGTATAAGCAGATGGTACAATGAACCAGGACAGACAGAAATGACATGTGTAAAGAAAATACAATCAATCGTCAGATGCAAATAATAGCAACACCAAATATTACCTCTGAAATCCGCCATGGCGGGTATACGGCGCATTGGGAGACAAACTTCTACGAATTCACGATGGACATGGTTTCATTTGGACACGGGGTTCAAGAGTTCAATCTATGCGTCTACTTGACATTGCAGGCTGCATGTAGATTTTACCTAAGCCAGATCCAGCGCCATGACCGACAAAAACACCGGGGGAACTTCTGTGGTTCCTCTAAAAATGGAAATATGACATCTATACATTTTACAGTTCGTCGTGGAAGTCACCCTCCTCCTCTGTCGCACCACTGCCACCAGCACCCTGGTACGCCTTGGAGGTGATGGGGTAGGCGACGTTGGACAGCTTCTCCTTCTGCTCCTCCAAGTCCTCAGTGGTGGCTTCAGCGCCGTTCTGCTCGAGCCACTCAGTTGCCTCCTTGACAGCGTCGAGGATCTAGTAAAATGTTAGTCATCAGGGAACTTTTTGATCAAGCGGAAATCAGCTGAACTTACAGTCTCCTTGTCCTCCTCGTCAATCTTGCCACCAAGACCCTCGGCGTCGTTGACCTGGTTCTTCAGGTTGAAAGCGTAGTTCTCAAGACCGTTTCGGGCCTCAATACGCTCACGGGTGGCCTTGTCCTCCTCGGCGTACTTCTCAGCCTCGGCAACCATGCGGTCAATCTCCTCCTGGGTGAGACGGCCCTTGTCGTTGGTGATGGTGATGGACTCCTGCTTGCCAGTGCCCTTGTCGTGGGCAGACACCTTGAGAATACCGTTGGCATCCAGCTCGAAGGAAACCTCGATCTGGGGAACACCACGGGGGGCAGGGGGAATGCCAGTGAGCTCGAACTTTCCGAGAAGGTTGTTGTCCTTGGTCAGAGAACGCTCACCCTCGTAGACCTGGATCAAGACAACGGGCTGGTTATCAGCGGCGGTCGAGAAGATCTGGCTCTTGCGAGTGGGGATAGGAGTGTTGCGGGGGATCAGCTTGGTCATGACTCCGCCAGTAGTCTCAATGCCAAGGGTAAGAGGGTTGACATCCATCAGGACGATGTCCTCAGTAATTTTCTCGCCAGCAAGAACACCAGCCTGGACAGCGGCACCGAAAGCAACAGCCTCGTCGGGGTTGATACCCTTGGAAGCCTTTTTGCCTCCGAAGTACTCCTCGATCAAGGCCTGAACCTTGGGGATACGAGTAGAACCACCAACCAGAACGATGTCATCAACCTCGCTCTTCTTGACGTTGGCGTCCTTGAGAACCTGCTCGACAGGCTTGAGGGTCTTCTTGAAGAGATAAATGTTGAGCTCCTCAAACTTGGCTCGGGTTAAGGTCTCGGAGAAGTCCTTGCCCTCGAAGAAAGCCTCGATCTCGATACGGGTGCTCATCTGCGAAGAGAGAGTTCGCTTGGCCTTTTCAGCCTCGCGCTTCAACTTGGCCATGGCCTTGAGGTCCTTGGTGACGTCAACGCCGTTCTTCTTGTTGTAGGACTTGGCGAAGTAGTTGATGATGCGCTGGTCGAAATCCTCACCACCAAGATGGGTGTCACCGGCGGTGGCCAGGACCTCGAAGACACCGTTTTCAATGGAGAGCAGGGACACATCGAAGGTACCACCACCAAGATCGTAGACGATGATCTGGCGCTCACCAGAGGTCTTGTCCAGACCATAGGCGATAGCGGCGGCAGTGGGCTCGTTGACAATTCGAAGGACCGTGAGGCCGGCAATGATACCGGCATCCTTGGTGGCCTGTCGCTGGTTGTCCTGCGGGTTGTTAGCAAGATGTATGTTTGCCGGGTGGTCAGGCGTCACTTACGTTGAAGTACGCCGGAACGGTAACGACGGCGTGGGTAACCTTCTTGCCCAAGTAGGACTCGGCCACCTCCTTCATCTTGGTAAGGATCATGGCGGAAACCTCCTCAGGGGTCAACTGCTTCTTTTCGCCGTTCACCTGGACCTGAACGATGGGCTTGCCATCCTTGTTGATGACCTTGTAGGGGAAGTGCTTGATGTCGTTCTGGATATCCTTCTCAAGGAACTTGCGGCCAATCAGGCGCCTGCGACATGTTAGCAACGAGATTCCACAGCCCCCAAGAGGTATTAGGGCAGAACTGACTTGACATCGTAGATGGTGTTGGTGGGGTTGGCGGCGGCCTGGTTCTTGGCTGAGTCGCCAACCAGACGCTCCTCATCGGTGAAAGCCACGTAGGAGGGAGTAATTCGGTTGCCCTGATCGTTGACGAGAATCTCAACCTTGCCCTTCTGCATCACACCGACGCAGCTGTAAGTGGTACCCAGGTCCTAGAGCGCAAACAGGTTAGCGACCGCAGTCGAACAGGCGACATGTCTGTATGTCCACTTACAATGCCGATAACAGTTCCATAGTCGGTATCCTCAACGGAATCCGCCTTGGCGGTCTGAACGAAAGCTAGAGGAGCGAAGAGGAGTGTGATCCAACAGAGCAGACCCAGCCCGAGGGCCAGCGAGCTCCGTGAACGAGCCATTGTGGGAAGATGTGTTGTGGGTGTGCTCCGGTCCAAGGCGCCGTGCGAAGTATACGTTAAGAAGAGAGAATCGCAACAATCCAACGCAGCGAGGTCGAATAACTGTCCTCAAGCCGGCTTTGTTCACCAAGGGAAGGGGAATGGGTATCTTTTTTTGCTGTTGGTGAGAAAAAAAAGGCGGGTTGGAGAAGAGGCGACGATGGCAGCGCTTATGAATGCCGCCGCAGAGTGGAAGTCAAAAAGGCCAGATTTCAGGTAAGTTGGCAAGATACGGGTCTTCCCCATTTCGCCCCTCCAAAGAGGACACGATTGCCCTCGTTACCTTCGGTGCCCTTCCATAGGAAGATGAAGATGACTCAGAGCTAAATTAATCCAGTTAGCAAAAAGGGGACCGACACTGAATCATTGTGCTGACTGCGTATGGAAGGACGCTAAGGCGTCATGTAAAGTTGCCACGTTGTAGATACTAATACTAAGTTACCAATGCTAAACATACATTGTCTCCGGAGGCATTCGCAGCTTAATTCTAAATTGCGGCACAATTCTGCAACTAATAACTCAACTCAGCTGCCTAATCAACACATGCTACTATGACAATACCATGTCTAAGCTCAACGGGAAGAAACATCAAGACAGCTTTGTGCCAACGTGTTCATTTCAGCCTCAATTCATTGCTTCAAACCAACCATAACACCCATGCCTATACAATATGTAGATAGTACTAGCACTACTCCGTACGCTCACTCTAACAGTCCGGCGGCTATAGTTTCACCCCCACTTCGAATCACTACCCGCTGGCCGGGCTCCAATGGCACCTTCGACTCCAACTTGATCAAAATACGAGCCACTCCTCCAGGTTGAACCCCCTTAGGCTTCTTTTTGACTACTTCACCAGTAGACTTGTCCAGCGTCGCTGCTATAGACTGGATCTGGCCCGCAACATGAAGTCTACCACGGTGAAGATCCACTGGCATCGGCATCAAGTGATCGAAGGCCATGGCCTTCATTGTAAACGTGTCGCCAATGTTGATAGGATCCGTTATGTGGCAAATTATGTCGCCAATCCGGATATGAATAGGATCAATATTCGTTAAAGCCAGGCTGACATTTTGGCCCGCCACAGCCCACTCTTGTGCCGTCGTGTCCACCATGATGGATTTGATGTAAGCTGTCTCCCTCCCCACTAGGTTGCACCAACAGAGCATCTCCGATTTGGATCGTTCCGGAATCAATGCGACCAGCGAGCGTTTTTGTTCCCTGTTGTGAGCGGAACACCTCCGATATGGCCATCCGGAAAGGCTTCTTCAATGCCCGGGTCGACGATGGCGCTGACGTCTCCAATCCTTCTATCAAAGTCGGCCCCGTGTACCATGATGCAGCTTCGTCTTCCGCTCTTCGGACAATATTGTCTCCGTTCAAACCCGATATTGGAACGAACATGGCCGCGTTTTCTTGGAAGCCAAGGCCCGTCAAGAAGCCGGAAACCTCCTCTGAAATCTCCTTAAATCGGTCTTGGGACCATCCCACCATGTCAAGCTTGTTAACAGCAACCACTAGCCGCTGAACTCCTAGACTTCGGAGGAGCAAGACGTGCTCCCGGGTTTGTCCTTTCAACCCCCTCTCGTATGCTCCGGTGTTGGCGTCGATGACAAGGATGGCAAAGTCGGCCTGGCTAGCGCCTGCAATCATATTGGGAACAAAGTCCCGATGTCCTGGGGCGTCAAGAATAGTGAATTTCGTCCTCTCCGTTTCAAAATGATTGGTAGCGATATCAATTGTCACTCCTCGGTCTCGTTCTTCACTTCTCTGGTCCATGACCCAGGCCAAAGCGAAGGACTGCTTTCCAGACTTTTCAGCCTGTCTCCGGTACTTATCGACTGTACGCTCTTCTACAAGTTTAAGCTCCAGTAGAAGGCGGCCCATCAATGTGCTTTTTCCAGCATCAACATGTCCTAGTTTGATCAGCATTGCTATCTTCGCAACAGAGAGTGGCAAAATCTAGAAACATACCTACAACCACAAAGCTTGTGGACCTCTTGCTAGTGCTCTGCTCAAACTCTTTGATAACATCAAGGCCTTTACTCTTAGGAGGAGGGGCTTCGTTGATCTTGAGATTTGAGATAGCACTTGTGGCTCCAGTTTCTTTGGAGGCATCATCGTTCTTTTGGGTCTTCTTGGTGGTCTTTGGCGTGGTTGGGGTTTTCTTCCCCGCTGGATCAAAAATTAGAATTAGCCCATTATTTTGCCCTTGCAAAACTCGAACCTTTCGCCTGAGCTGCGAGCACAATATCGTCTGGACTAGGCTCTGAAAATGCTGTGGCGAAGAAGGAAGATGACTGTGTGTAGGGCATTGCAAAAACATCCTGTCGGTGTGATTTCCCCGCCTCTGGAGCAGACCCGAAAAGCGTGCGAGCGAATGCAGAAGGGGAATGTTGCGCGCTCATGACTATGTCCCCTTTCTCTTCGACGTTAGGTGTCGGATTTTCAAGGCTATCAGCAGTAAATGTAGCATTTAGCTCCAGGTTGGTATTCTGGATATTTTGCTTCTGTCCCTGATGAGATGATAGTGGTGACATGGTCGGGGTAGTTGAATGTGACGCTGGTTCATTTCGCATCCTCTGGCTCTTCAACTTCGAGGCAAGTCCCACATTTTCTTTGCAACGCTCATCCGACAACGACAGCTCATTCACACCCTTTTCTGTCTGAGAGAGCTTCTGTTGCTCCTTTTTCTCCTCGTTCTTTTTCTTCCTTGCAGCTGCCAGGGCCTGAAGTTTGGACATTTTGGGGGCGCCGTCGCCACCTCCCAGAAGCCCACCAGGACGGTGCGGTGGCTCGAGAAAAATGGTCTCACGATCCTTGGGTATGTTCAACCATGGCATATCTGCAAAATACAGGCAAGGGGATATCCGAGGCTTCTCCAAGATGGGGAAGAGACTGTCGCAACGTCTGCCACGCTCAGGGGACTCATGGTCTGCTCCGGCGACTCCTGAAAAAATGCCTTGCGTACCAGAAAAAGAGATCGCTCCAAGCTTACCTTCTGGTGCCTTCTTTGGCGCGGGTTTCGGCGCTGGCGCAATGAAGGTCTTGGTCAGGTAGGTAACGGATTTGTCGACGTCGTAGTAGTAATGCCATAGGGCATCTTGTATTTGCTTCAGGGTGATTTTGTTGACCTCTTTCCCGAGGGCCTTTCGCACTTCGGCCGTCCCATTTTCCATGGCGATTTTGTCCTCGGCACTCAGCTCGTCCTCCTCTTCCTCCTCGATGCCGTCTGAGTCATAAAAGTCGTCGTCATCGTAAGCAGGTGGTGGAGCCGTTGCGACGGGAAATAATTGACGTTAAACAAGTGGTATTAGTCGGAGTTGGTATTGGAAAGTCGGCGCGATGCTTGAGTCCCTTATGACGTTCAGAGCGTTCTGTTTCCCACCTCGACCAATAGGTATGCTGTTTCAGCGGTTCGAATTCAATTTGTATGTATTCGAACTGCCCTCCAGATTCAAGGCAGCGATATGATTGCTCGAATAGATGCAACGGACATGAAGACCACGGGAAAAATCGCACTTGTATGTAATCGAAGGTTTCGTCTTCGAAAGGCCATTGGGCACGAGCAACACGTGGCTCTACACCCCGGCGTTCTATGATGGCAAGAGTACTAGACATGACGGTGTAGATCATCCAGTGGCATGCTCTTGTTTTAATAACTCGGCGTTTATAAGTAGACAAAGCCCATCTCCTAATATAAAGGTAAGTAATGGCTGCTAATCAATATCAAATGGACCCACATCATTTGTAACGAGGATCCTTCCTTGGTCTGAGGCGAAAGTAAATCATTGTCATAGAATGGATCATCGTCGTCACTGTAGCAGCCCGTCTCCCAATCAACACTTGAGGGAGGCGACGCTGGGTTGGACCTCTTAGACTCCGAGTTTGACTCCGGCTCTAGCGAGTCCTGAGTTAAAAATGTTGGCGTGGTTGGATTGGGGTTATCGGAAAGAGTTGAGTTTTCAATCCTTATCCTTCCAGAATCTCCTTGAGATTCCGAATATTGGAGATTGTCTGTCTGCACCCAATCCATTGAATTGAATGTTAGAGTATTGGGTGACCTACTTAGACCATGTAAGCAAACCATGACATTTACTAATGGACGCGGACCACGATCATAAATAGAAAAAAGGCGTCCTAGGCCCCCTATCTGGGTGAAATCTGGTTTTAGATGGGACCGGACTTGCCGGGATTGAATTGACGCGGAGCTCCCACATCAACACTGGTTGGCGCTGGAGAGGGCGGCTTGTCCATGAAAGCGTACTTGTAAGAGACATAGGAGCTCAGACTCTACTCCTCTGAGCCGAGGGACCAGTGGCTCGTACATGGAACCGTACTGGGACCAACTACGGGTCCTTCAGGCCTATTGGCAAATCGGAAGGAATCCTGTGGGCATATCTTTCGTGGTGCTATGCCAGCTTGCCGGAAGCCACAACTGACTGGAAGTTCTTCTGTTCCTCACCTCCGGTAGTGATTATCGAGAAACGGGCAAAGAAACCAGCCGACAGCCGGCCCGTCAGCTCAACCTTTAATTACTGGTGGCATGCCCGAGTCTCAATTCCACCGTCCAGGGCGCTTGCTCCAGCAACAAAGGCGCCATAGTCTTGAACGCAAAGAAGCTCGGTGTATGTTTTGTAAAATAGGGCCTTTCTGTTCACGATATACTAACAGTCTATAAATACTAATAAAGAACGGAAAGATGGCAATAGGTCTTGACCTTTAATCCTAACCACAACCTTTTTTTTGTTGACCAGAGAGATTGCGATACTAGTAATTATAGCACTGGTGATACTGGTCCCCCTGATAGTGATACTGACTAGGCACTTGAGACAGAGTATATTGATCCTAAGCAGAGCAGCCATTTAGAAGGACCCGTATATCGGTAGATTAAATGCCCATTCTTCTCCTCAATAAATAAGCTCTGGGATCTCATTATTATCAGCCCGAAAAGCCTATCTTAACTGCCCTAGCGAGTAGAGTTTCATCGCTTCTCCGGGAGCCTAATAAGGTTTTCCCATAGCACTCGAGTTAGAGGTTTTTGACAGGCAACTAGAGATAGTTAGAAAAGAAATCCACAATTATAAATCCAAGACACATACCGCAAGCAGTTCGCCTATCAAATATAAGTTAGTCAATTAGATATGCATTATTGATTAATGTGCTCACCAGGACTCGATCGCCCGAATTTCTGGCTTGCACCTTCGTTGCGTTTTTCATGTATTTGGCACACCATGATGCCACAATCCAGTACTCGTGATCGCATGTGAAATATTTCTATTTTAGCATAAGCACAATAACCTCAAATCACTCGTATCACACTTACATAGACGTAACCGCACATTGCGAAGGTAAAGGATAGGATAGAATTCGATGGGCGTTTATCACTTCTGTGCCGCCTCAGGGTATGGCGCTCTTGCCTTTAAATTATTGCAGGTACATGGTTGCCTCTTGTAGTCGACAATGGCGCGACTGGCTGCTAGGATCCTTGCAACTGAATGCACCCATGCTGGGAATGCGGATTACCCGTTATTGTTACTAGTACACGGAGTATCATATTAGCGTTTGCCTGATCTTGGCACTTGGCCATATCAGTCTCGCACATTTCCCCTGTTAACACACATAGGCACTAGACTGGAATTGGGCGCAAGCAGGTCTCAGCCACGCCGACGCACCACTGGTCATGCACTTATTCGAGTGGAGCACAGTGTGCTGAAACCCTCCAGAAACACTTTGCTAGTAAACGCATGTCCTACTGAGTAATCGGAACACCATCCGATCGTCCGTGGCATAATACCCCTCCCTCTCTAAATTTGGATCTCCTTCAAACGCAAAAGTAGGAATCAAAATGCTTCCTAAATATATGGCTTACTGTAAGAGGAGAGGAGAGGCATGCCATATCGACGAAATTAACTCGGACGTATATAGCTCTCAAACAACAATTGGATTTATGCGTACGGTGGCTGCGGTACCTTATCCCAAATCCCAAGTATTCAATATTTTAACAACCCTAGACCGCATTCGTGATGATAGTAGGGAAGTATGTTATTTGCCGTTTTCATAGCAACGTAATTCCAAGGACCTGAGCAATAAGAACTCCCATACTAAAGCCAACAGACGCTACCCCGATAAGACTCAGTCGCCGGTATAGTTGGATATGGAATTTTTGACCCAGCAACTTTTGTAGATAAAACCGAATGGTGCCGGTATTCTTGGGATGTTAGGTAGTACGATTTCAGTACCCTATAATTGCTGAGTAAGAGGTGGTCGGCACACCGGATTTTGGTCTAAAAATGGGTGAAAAAAAACACCATCATGTGACAACCAGAGCTAGGTTCATCAGGCATCAACACCAACCCCGCCCCCGCCAAAGTTTGGGTTCTACGAAAAACCTTCCCAGAAGAAATATAACGCGTGTTTCGGCCAGATAAAAAACCACACTCACGAGCCAGATCCAAGAAAATTTCTCTTTCTTTACATCCAAAGCTATTCCAATGAGCGGCGGAGGAAAGACGATCACGGTGGAAGGTGTCGACGCCACGGAACAGGCAGTTGTGCGAAATATAAGTGCCTGGGTAGCGGCAAATCCGGATTCGAAATGGCAAGCCAATAAATTTTACGAGCTTATCGAAGAATGTGAGAGCAACATAGGTTATATAGTGAAACCACTTGCGACAAAGGTTTATATTTATTCCATTAGTACCCTATTTGTACAGCCGGCTAACATACATAGTACAAAGGGTTCAGCTGGGTTGTGAGCAGAATGAAATCGTCTAGTTTTTCTACTAGTCCATCAGAAGTGTGGATACCAATTGCTGGTTACGATGGATGCACGATTGTTGATGGAAATGGAAGCGTTAAATGCGGTGTGGTGGGGGACAAGAAATACACATTTCTTGGCGGCCAATTTATTCTAGAAACTAAGGGGAGTGAAGCACTGTATCTGCTGTGGCTTTCTAAAATGGAGGAGTAATAACCTTACAAAAGACGCAATGAATTCTATTAATGTTCAACCGACACTGATATTGACTAAGTGTTTAGGGGTGTTGTGATCACCCCTACGTTGAAGAAGTGTGAATCGTCCATAGCAAATCTCTCACCAGTGCTCGGCATTCTCCTAAATTGATTGGCTTCAGGGAAGTCAGTGGTGATGAGATCGTTATCAACACCGACGAGCAATGGTTGGGGGTTATGGAAGCCAATGGAAGTGGGTTCGTTATTGACATTGGATGAGAATGGTTGCGAGTTGTGGAAACCAATGAAAGTGGGTTCGTTATTGACATTGGATGAGAATGGTTGCGAGTTGTGGAAACCAATGAAAGTGAGCCCGTTGTCGACATTGGAAGAGAATGTTTGGGGGTTGTGGAAACCAACAAAAGCGAGTCCGTCATCGACATCGAGAGAGAACGGTTGGGGGTCTCGAAAACCAATGAAAGTGAGTCCGTCGTCGACAGCGGCAGGCCAGTCGGGATTTAATGCTTCGCTTGCAGCCTGTGCTAGGGTATTAAGCCCTGTGTAGTTCTCTTCATTTTCAAGTCCCGGAGTATTCTCGACAACGGCTTCCCTCGTATTCTCTATGGAGTGCTGTCGCGAATCTGGTGCTTGTGTTGGATGTTCTGGAGAAGGGCTGAATGCGATGCTACAGTCCCTGCTCGCAACAACACTAGCAACTGCGTCCGGCCACCTAGGCTGGTGGCGTTTCCTTCTTGGATTCTCATCGTCCTGTACCTCGGTCCCGGCAGCATCGCGTTTCCGTTTATCTGGTTCACCGTTGTATGTAATATAGTGCTCCTTGGGCCAAATCAACTGCCGATATTCATCAAGAATCGCTTGTGCCGCCAATTTTGCCTCATTCGAGTATTTACTCAACCATTCGCTCTCTTTCATCTCAGCAAGATGGTTTTTAAATTTGTGCCCCCAGTGGGTAGTATTCTTATCCCAACTTGCTATCATATTAGTTTAAATTAACATGCAGAGGATACTGATCTCTTACATCTGGTCTGGAATGTCATCGCAGAGTAGAGGGCCATAATCAATCTCTTTGCTGTCCGGCTGAAGCGTCTTGCAAAACTTTACTCGTTTTCGACCACCCATGATGATAGTAGTGTAATCTGCCTCACATCCATAAGCTATCCCGGCCTCTTGCATAAAGGTCGTCACACTCGACGCAACAGTGCGGCTCACTGAAGCTGGTTGAGAATGTAGAAAACTCTGAAACACGAGGACACAAATGAACCTGTATTGGAGAATCTGTAGCTTAAGTTCAGACTTCTTGCTGACAGCATGCTGAAGTAGTTTCTGGAGGTTTTGACGGGCGTGTTTTTGTGGTCCCAGTTCAAGAAGTGTGTGTGAATCCTCCCAGAATGATGCGGGGTTTTCCCGCCACTCTTTGAGCTTTGTTTTAGTATCATCTTGGGACGCAGCGTTTTTGTTGGCAACTTCAGGCAAGTCGATGTTGATAGCCCCTTCGCCGATTGATCTAGGCGAATCGATGTCGATGGTTTCTTCAGTAGGTTCAGGCGAATTAATGTCGATGGTTTCTTCAGTAGGCTCAGGCGAATCGATGTCGGCAGTTTCTTCAGTAGGTTCAGGCAACTCGTCTTCGACAGCTTCAGAATCGTTGATATAGTTTCTGCCATAGTTGCTGCCATTAGAATCTCCAGTGACGTGGACGTCGTAAATTTTAGTAGTCTCGGACACAAATAGAGATGAGTGAGGAACGAGTAACCGTTGAAAAAATTGGACGACATCATTATTTTGCGTTAAAAGTGTGCTAAGGCGATCCTCCGGAGGATAACGCTGTAAGAAGCGGATGATAGCGTCTAACGTATCGTGATGCTTCATGATTGGCATGATTGTGTAGTACAACTGCCACGCAATATGGGTAGAAAGAAAAGCTAAAGGTTAAGGGAAAAGTAACTTGGGAAAGTAGAGAAAGCTTGTGTTCTCAAAAAGTGGAGTCAAGGATAAGCAAGACCCACAGCACTATGCCCAAAGTAATTTCAAAATTGACGTACGTCTATTATGAAATTGCTTTAGGCATAGTGCTATGGGTCCTGTAACGCCATCAGGTGCCCAACAGGCAAATTTGAGATGAATTTTGATGTGCCTTGGTGCTTCAAGTGATTAAGAAATATCGTCTAGTAGTACTCCGTAGCTAAGTACCTATTTGAGTGGTAAGATTTCAGTGCCAGAAAGAAAACCAAACGAAAAAAAAGCCACCCACGTAGAGTAGATTACGAGTGGCTCTATCGATGGGTATGTTCTAGCAGAATGTGCTCGCACCCGTCAGACTCAATCATCTGATGATTTCCCAATCTGCCAGTGCCTAGCAACCTGGGCATTCTTGCGAGTTGGTGAAACTGGAGAAACTGCATGGAATTAAATGGCCATAAGTACAAATGGCATTGGCGACCCTACAGTAAATCATCCTGGTCGCCTTTTTCTTTGCCCAATTTAGGGGTTATTGGTTGCCTTATTTTCACACCGAAACTCACATCCTACTGGTTACAGACTCACCGCTACATTGCCATGCATCACGAACTCGGTTGGGGTGAGATCCTCGAGGCAGGAATCACATTCCCTCACGTTACCGGTTGTACCATTGTATATGCCCTCTGGAAATTCAAACTCAAGTCACGGCGGCGTCAGGGCATTGCCCATGGAAATCGAGGAGTGATTCTTGGCTCTTTTATTTTCCTCCCTGTTGCACTCGTATTCGGGATACTTTTTTTGGCCGTCAAGATAGGGTCTCTTCCGAGTCTTTTGGAGTATCCCTTCTTTACCGTCTGGCGCAGTTTAACGCTGCTTTCTATCACCACCATTGAAGTAGGCTGTTAGATGTGCAATTAAAAGTCACCGGTGCTAATCCGGCACAGATTACGGAGCTCCTGTTCCCTCTCAGCGAGGCCTGTTTTGCCGAGACGAAGCTTTATTTTATCAGTGCTGCGGTAGCTGCACTCCTCATCCTTATTATACTAGTGTTCTGCCAAATTCAACAATCACGTATTCAGCGATTATGGGCAGTGCCGGGAATATGTCATCTAATTGCATCCATACTGGTTCTCGCCATTAGGAATAGAATGCCATTGCCACAACAACTTGCAGTGAGATCGAACCTGCTAGCTCGTGGAGTAGTCTACATTTTGGCATTCACAGTCTCATGTTTGCTCCTGATACTCTCCGAGCTTGGCAAGATTCAGCAGCAGTTTGGTGGTCAGTGTGGCCTATGTGTGGTTATCGTGGCGTCGACCGCAATACTTCGGGGCTCCGGTGCGGACGATCCGATCCCAAGCTTTGGCAATTTTCAGGGGGAAGGCGCAGACGTTGAGGGAACATCGATCTCAGTACTGCAAAGGTGTCACCTACGGCCGCCGGATTCATCAAGCCACCTTTGTGATAGGCCCCATTTTCGGCAAGACAGTGTGGCGTGTTGATTATCATGTCGAACTTTGACGAATCACACATCCTTGCATAGTCGCAATGTTTAAGTTAAGTCATATTTTAATAGCGGTCTAATAGAACCCTGATGTTGCTAAAATGTCCATTCGGACCACCCTGAACTTCATCTCCTAATTCTTTTCTTCCAAATCTGGACTCTTGTACGCTAGCCATGATGAGTCTCTTACATTCCTTAAACCCAAAAGGGGTCAAGAAATTGGACTTTCATTGTATTGACTTCAAAACTACCTTCCAGTATCCATGCCTCAAAGCAGGCACAGAAACTGGCTACATTATCCACCATAAAGATCTTGCCAAGATAGGGAAATTAAATTACTCAGGTCAGTGCTACCCTTGCCTTGTAAAGCCTTAGTCTTATCATTTCAACAGGGCTTGCATTCACAGAAGACGAGTACAAAATTTACTTGAATGCATACTATAATAATAAAGGTTCTAGAAAATGGGACCCTTTATTCTATCGTACGTCTTGTTACAAGATCGATATAACCGAGGATTGCCATTCCGAAATAGAGGCATTAATCATGTCCATCTGTGAATTGGAGATGGCATTATATAAGACTGCTGATGAGATAACATTCTATATTGTTCCGAGGGAATTTGGCCGGGGTAAGATTTCTTGTTGTCATGTACTACTCAATCTGACACTTGTTTAAAGAGGAAACCCCTTCAGCAGCTCGCTACGATCAGTTCATGTCTGTGTTTATAAAGCATCATGGTGACCCGAAGAAAATCCCTGTTATCGACATGTCATGTGAGTTGGGGCTTGAGCAAGGCATTGATGGCTGGCTCCTTGGGGGCCCTGAACAGTGGATTCATTGGTATGGAGATCTCAATTGGTAGCTCTTGTTTCCGTAATTTCGATCGCATATCCAAGGGTATGCACATGGCCAATATTTGCCGAACACCAGATTTTGGTGGACTTGAGTGTCGAGAAAGATAAAATTAAATGCATTGATCCCCCCTTTCCTACCAAACACTGTGCAGCGCTGCCGTCAAATAAATACGTACCGAAGTGACATGTGTAAGATATTAAATCAATCAAATCCAGATGTTTGTTTGTTTGTTTGTTTTATTATTTACGTCCACTAAGTAAGCTAGTTACACAAATCCCTTATGGGCAATAGGACGTCAGGAGCCGGCGGCTTGCGCCGCTGTTCGCTGAGTTTCAATTTACAAAGGAAAAAGGGTCAATCTGGGTGGTGTCAATCTGTTTCCGCCGGGGGGGGGCCATAAGGGTCCGCTTCCTCCACTAGTTTCTGGAAGGCCTTGCTTCCTGTAGGTCCGAGTAGGTAAGAGAGGGGGGTCTCTCCTGGGGGGATGTCTGAGAGGAAAGGCCTGACCATTCTGCATTTCGCGAAGTGGCCTTGTCTCCTTGGTTCGCCGCACTTGCAGACAGACTCTCTGTCGTGCCCGAAGCGTTCGTGGTATTCCTGGAAGTCCCCATGTCCCGATCTTTCTGCCAGAAGCCTGTGGAGGATGGGGCGTGGGAGCTTGAGTTCCGGGGGGGAAGCTGGGGCCCCGAGTCCCCATCGTTCGTAGCCCTCCGGGGTCTTGCCGAGCCAGTCTCGTTCCCTTACCTCCGCGACTTCTTCTTTGGTCCATCTTCTGATGTGTGTGATCGTAGCCCAGTTCTGTGGCGCGGCGGGGAGGGCCGCGCCTTGTTTAGCCAAACGGTCGGCTTGTTCGTTGCCCATGATGTCCTCATGTCCTGGGACCCACGAGACGAAGGTCCTGCAGGGCGAGATGCTCTGTGCTAGTTTCTGGAAGCGTATGTACGCTCCTTGCATGGAAAGGGGGGGCTTGCCAAGCAGCCCGTCGACAACCGACGAGTTATCCAGGAAGAGGAAGGCTGTTTGAATCGTGCGGTCTTCCTCTACGCGTCTGGCCACCAGCTCCATGGCCTTCAGGGCGGCCTGTGCCTCCGCGTCGTAGACCTCTGCGTTGTTGAGGCGTCCAGTGTCTGTGGTTGCTCTTGCTCTGTGGTAAGCGACCGCTCCCCAGCCCGTGTTCCCTCCGATCTGGGACCCATCGGAGTAGGCTAGGATTGAGTGGGGGGGGAGGCACTCGACCATTTCCAGGTGTTTTTTTGCTGCAGTGTGTTGTCGAAGATGACATGAGCGAAGGTCCTGTTTGGCCATCGCCTTGGTTGGAGATGAGTTGGGTCTGCTCCGTCTGGCCAAATGTTTCCTGCCACGAGGTTGATGGTGCACCTAGTTGTCGGTATATCACCAAGCAGATTCTCTCAAACGTCGCAACGAGTTGCTGGTGGCACGCAAGAATCATCAGTGCTACCCCTATGTCCGGCGGCGGGTGATGCTGAGACAGCATGGGTTATCGATGGGGGAACGCTTCCGGCAGTAGTGTTTGATCGTCATCTTCAAGTCCAAGCATCATATCAGGGTCCATCAATACCTCCGTGCCATGATGTGTCTTGCAGATGCGTTGAAGGAAGTTGATGAGCGAACAGGTGGTCTCGAAGATGGTGTTGACTGTTGAAGAGTTTATAGACAAGTCCACCGGGTTTCCGATGCACAAGTCGTGCGTGGCGCGGCAGATCCGGAGGTTGAGTTCGGCCAACTCTGCAATATTAGCTTCGAAAGCGACTCCGCCTGAAAGCATGTCCGTCGCAAAAGCTGCAACCGGGGGGATGCGGGGGAAAACCCGCCATTGCTCTATGGAATCGTCGCATCATTTGCCGCTCGAAATATATCCCAGTCACTCCCTATAGCATCGAAAAAGAATTCAGATTCGTGAGAATTATAGTCTGTAAGCCCGGGTATGGAAGAAATGGCTTCAAACTGGAGAGAAGTAGAAGAGGATGAATCGGAAGCAGGCTGGCGATCCATTCCATTTCCATCCACGCAGCCTTAGCTGAGTGGATGGACGTCCATTTCAGTCAACGTGCAGTGGAATGGGTGGAATGGACGCCCAGAGCAGTCGCATGGAATGGATGGAAATGGAAATGGATGCGTGGATGGGGTTACCTAAATAGGAAAGGTATCGCGCTAATAGATTAGTTACTATATATAGTACTCACCACAGTCACTGTAACCATCTCAATGATCACCAAGCAACAAAATTCATTATACAGGATATCTCTCTTATTATACATAATTAAAACAAGCACTTTCTTAATGAGCCCAGGCTCTAGCCAGTGCGCTATAAATAAAGTCTAGAGAGGGATAGTACATACAATTCGCCCACCTGTTACTTCACGAGCTTCTATAAAGCTCAGTTCGGCAAGCGGATCGGTATCCGATAACTCAACCTCTTCAAGAAGCTTCTCCACACTTCGAATATATCCCCCACGAAGCCACGATCTCACCGTCTGCGTCATTCCAATTGTACTAGCATCCAGATTTGCCCGGTCATCTCGAACCATTCTGCCGGCCGTAGAGAAAAGTCTCTCAACGTCAGCAGACATTGGAAGAGTAGAAAGAACATCAAGGGCCATCCGTGATAGGCGAGGATATTCCTCCCGTCTGTCGCACCAATAGCTGATGGGATCCAGGATCCTCTGATCCGATTTATGTACGTCTCGAAACCAATCGTTATATTCATCTCCCACAGCTGACGAAGCAGGAGTGAATGGCGACTGTAATAATGCCGGCGCCTGACGAGACTCCTCGCAGTACTCGTTGAAGGGATTTCGATAAGTTCGCTGCTTCTTCATAACCGGTTCTCGGTCTCGAGAAACGACCTGCGGATCGTATTGAGACCTATACAGCCCCTCCACAAGGGACTTTGCAGTCTGGATCCATTCTGGGCGATCTGCCCATATGTCCTCAAAGTATCCCCAACGATATGCTGGATGAAGCGCGACAGCTGCATAATAGACCGGTGTCTCATCAAGCCGCGAGTAGTACTCATCAAGTTTCTTCCAGCAGAGATTAATATTGACCTTGAAGTGCTCAGGGTCGGGATATCGATGAGCAGCGGCCTTATATACCTCCATTTTATTAAGCAGGTACTCGTAGCCAAACATAAGATCCCAAGAGCATCCATATGCTTTAGTATAGCCATACTTTCGCATCCGCTGTCGACCGTCACCTTCAAGGGTAATTAAAACATGCTCAAAATGTTGGAGGACCTCGTTAAAAAGAGCGATAATATTCCAATCCTTCTCATCGAGTTTGTTGTCATCCCTGAGACAAAGTGGCATTTCACTCCTCGACTTCTTTCCCCTTAAAATTGACCCTTCCCACTCGTTTTTCTGCCTATACCAGAGTTCTTCAAGGAAGTCCTTCAGGAGAAGAGCGCGTCGGATCATGTAAAGAGTAGAAAGCCAACGAGTTACCACATCAGTAATGACATCTAGAGGCTTTTTCGCTTGTATTGTCGGATCCTCAGACTTCTCGAACGCGACCAACTGAAGAGACCGAAGGAGATTAGTTAGTAAGTCTGAACGATGAATCCAAACGACAAGGTTATGGAGTTTCCCAATAGGGCCTTTCCGTCTCCACATCTCATGGGCCTTCGCATTAAGCGCCTCATTTCCAAGGATATCATCCTCAAATGCCTCAGAGTCATGGCCAAAAAGCAGCGCTTTAACAGCAAGATTAAGGATATGGCCAAAGCAGCGTAATCGCCGGGTTTCTCCCTTAAAGCCCAGCGCTTTTCCGATTTCCTTCATCGCTGTATCGTTGTTGCTGGCGTTATCAAGTGTAAAGTATCCGACCTTCTGGGTTATATCATAGCTCCGAAGGATATCGACAACATGAGCAGCAATATTCTCCCCAGAATGACGATCGACAAGCTCTGGAAGTCCAAGGACAAGTTTTTGTGGCTGGCCAACGGTATCAAGAAAATAGCAAACGATTCCATATAGAGCATGGCGATTATTCGACCTCCAGCCATCGAACGCTATGTGAATCAGCCCTGGGGCTGCCGCCAACACTCGCTTTATTTCCTCTATGTTTTCTTCGTACACCTTAAGGATGCGTCTGCGAACGGTATCGTGGGTGATATGTGCCTCGGTCGTCTTCACGAGGGGATTGAGGTACTCGAAAACTGCGCGGAGGTACGGATCTTCGCTTTGTCGGAAGGAGGAATTACTGTTGATGATCCAACAGACTACCAAGCGCTGGAAGGCTAATCGATCAAAACGGCCGATGATCTGGTTGGCAATCTGCTGTTCTCGCGAGTTATATGTGTTCAGCTTCATCATCTCGGCGATATTCCTTGATGACGTATTCTCTTTTGCTTTACTTGGCGGCTTCCGCCTGCCTGAAGGATCCCAGATACTGTGGTCGGTCCAGAGGTGGATCTCTGCGTTCTGTGTGCCATTCGAGGCAGTCGAGTGAGGTTTTTGCTTACTACTCTTTACGCAGACCTTGCAAACCCATCGCCGCTTTGTATCATCGTCGCTCTTCTCGATATCGTAACCGAATTGCCATATCCATGACGATATGGATGCGCAACGCTGGGATTGAGTATACCCAGGGAAGTATTTCCAAGGGAAAAGGTCCCACAGGTTCTCCTGGTCCTCCTGGGCCTGTATCTGAGGATGCATAGGGTTAATAAATTATGCTTATGGCGATTCCATTAATAAAAAATTCATATACGAAGTACATAAAACCCTTTCTCCTAATAGAAGTTCAACGCGCCTGAACGCGGTAACTAAGAACGCGAAATCTCCACGCTCCTGGCTACCAAAAAAAAAAAATCTTCCATAATCACTACTAACATATGTAAGAGCAAAATGTATAGTGATTTGTTAGTGGTGACTTAAGTTTAGCGTCCCTCTAGTTTTATACTAGGCTAAGTGATGCAGGTATTTTTATAGCTTAACTTGATGCGAAAACCTGACAGTTATTACGGAGTACATAAATACAGTTTTTAAAAAAGATATTTATTATAATTGGAATAGAGTTGGCCTTTCTAGCAATATACTAAAATATATATAATAAGATTCATTTCTCTCTATATAGCTATATATTAAATGCATATAGATTTAGTTTCGTTTACCTACTCTTCCAATGATATATAGGGTATGTTGGCGGAGGGTCAGGTAGAACAAGCACGGAGTCTCTGGTAATGATGTCACTGACTTGGGCAATGGTAAGTATACTATTTTAGGGTGATGATTAAGCGCCCCCCTGCTTCCATTTCCATCCACGGGACCCTTCCGTGGATGGATGGATTATGTAATGGCAGGCGCGATGGAATGGATGGAAATGGATGCACGGGCCATCCATTTCCATAAATGGACGCCCGTGGAAATGGACGTGGAATGGATCGCCACCCTGAGTAACACTACACGCAGCGAGTGCGGAGTATAAGATAAACAATGTACATAAATCCAGGCCACTCCACTAATAAAACTCATATTCCATATCTATATACATACATATCTGTATATATTGCAATCAATCTGCGGTGCTGTAAAGAATGATGTTCTGTATGTATGTATGGCAACGCTATATTACAGTATTAGGCACGATTCCCACACATATCTACCACCGCCCACACAGTACCTTGATGAAACAACTCGGCCAGAAGTGGCTGCCTACGCTACTCACTGTATCTAGTCCATAAGTTGTTGAAAGATAAACATTCAGTCTGAAATAGGCCGTGCCACTGACATATAAGATCATCAAGACACCCACATACCTAACCTGAAGGCCATAAGCATCATGAGCAATTGCAGCCATACTGGGTGGCTAAGGCTGTGGAAGAAAAATCACCAAATCATTCTTGAAACATCGGACCGGCCACGCCAGCTTCTCAAAGACATTCAAAATGTAGACGAACCTGTCGGTGTCATCATTTTGATCGGCAGCCAGACCAAGTCTCTTGCTTTCTCCACTCTCGGTCTAGAATACGGTCATCTGGCGGGTCGAAAATGCCATGGAGAATACCATCTACAAGTTTCACACCTTCGAGCCAAAAGACCGATCATCGTCGGCGATGGTGATATACCCTCCCATAATAGACTACCTAGATCGTGTAAGCTGCAACATTGCCATGAGACGGCTGATCAACCTTTTTTGGAGGAAAAATCGATAGCAAAAACGGTAGAGGCGCCCGACCACATCTACCATAGGCTACTTTCTCCATTCGCAGATGTCGTCTGTATGTTTGTTGGGGACATTGGAGGCATCGACAGCGCTATACGCCGCCTGACGGCATGGGCCGACAAGGGTCAGTCATCGACGACGCCAATGCGCCCCGCATTGGTTCTTGTCGTAGCAAGGGGACAGAAAAAGCCGATGCTGAGTGCCATCAACGCTGTGTCGCTTGGGGATCATTTTCGGCGCATCCGCGTCGTAACCATCTACAATAACACTCGTGGATTGAGATCAAAGAGAGTGCAATCGAAGATGTGCCAGCCTCTCCGTAAAGAGCTTCTCAGGTCCTTGGATCTCGTCCAACACGACCGACTTGACTCAGGCTTGCTCTTTTCGGCACGTCATACCGCGGAATTCCTCCTTGCCGCCCCGGAGAGCGCCGTCAAGTCGCCATGGGAGCCGTTTGATTTCATCAAAATTTCGAGAGCGAAGATCCCCACTGCCTCGGACCTTTCGGCGCACCTTGTGGGCTTTCTAAAGCTAATTGATGATGCTGCTTTGTTGAAAAGTTTTGCAATCCCACTCATAGCCTCCAGTTTCATTGTAGACCAGTACCCCCCCGGAATGCACTGTAAGCATGACAATCATGACTTGCAACCTCTTGGGCGTACTTAAAGCTAAATTGTCTGTTAGCTTTCAAACCCCAGGACGTTTTTCACACATTCTATCACGACGCATGCATGCAAGTGAGCAAAGACCTGGAGACGTACCGAGAGGCGTCTAATCTTCCGAGACTCCCATTCGACCTAATCCCCATGATCCAAGACGAAGTTACCAAGCAATTCCATCGATATAAAGAACTTCAATCGTCAAAGGATTTACATCTACAGAACCTGGCCCATCTATGCAGGCATAGCATCTTCCCGCTATCGGAAGAGTCATGCCTCAGCTGTCTGCGGCGCAGGCCCCAATACCGCCTCCCATGCGGGCATTGGATATGCCAGATATGCGTCAGGATCTTCCACTGTCCGAGTCCAGAAGACACTTGGCTGTTCTGCGTCGACAAATGCATCCTTTGTGGGGTCGACGCAGGCGACCTACGTATCCGTGTCAAACCAGACACCGCAACAGCTCGCGTGCTGAGCATCGACGGCGGGGGAACTCGAGGGCGAGCCCCCTTGGAATTTCTCCAGGTCTTGCAACACGTCGTCGCACTGCCGTATCCGGTGCAGCGAAATTTCGATATCGTATACGGGACAAGCTCTGGTGACTCGAGATATCCGATCCTGTGTTCTCTGACGAACGCAAGCTGACCACCACGACAGGTGCCATGACTGCTTGTGCGCTTTACATTAATGGCTGGCCCATCGAGAAATGTATCGAGTATTTCGAGTTATCGTCAAAGTTGGCGTTCGAGAAGCGCCAGTTGTTTCGACTCTTCATACGTTTGTTCGGGCATCTCCCCATCATATCGCCAGTTGTTCAGTTCGTAATCTCGTTGTTAGTAGACAGTAAGTATTCGGCCGAAAGGCTAGAGATGATACAGCAAGACGTTTACGGTCGGGACCGCGCCATCGTAGACTCCAAGGAAGCAAGTGAAATGGGCACATTGCTCGGCGTGACGCTCACTAGCACAGACGATACAAGCACCTTCGTCGTGACTAACTACAACGGAGCCGGGGAGCGCCGTGACAATAGCAGTAAGCATCACCGCATACGGGACGATGAACACAAGCCTGACCACGTCCAGACTATAGCGTTCTCGACTCCAGCACTGGAATCCACAATGTACCTCTCTGGGAAATGTATGTTAAGCTTCAGAGAAAATCCCCTCCCCTCCCTCATCCTCAGACATATAGCAGCGTGCTAAGTCAAAGCAGTCTTCGCTGTTGTACTGCAGCGCCATAGTAAGTCGATTATAAGCTCGTCCGTTAGGCATCCTGATGTTAAGCAGGGTTGGCAAAAGCTACTTTACTCCGCATCGCATTGAAGGTGTGGGGACCTTCCAAGACGGCGGTCTGACATTCAACAATCCTGCCTCAATTGCACTCAAAGAAGCAGCGGCCATCTTTCCAGCCGCGACGGAACCAAGCATTGGTGTCGCTGGGGACAGGCGCAACTTCGCCAAGTCATGATAGCGATGCACCGAGGCGCGCTTTGTGGAAAGACTCATTTCCGGCCCGACTGTCCCGTGCTTTTTGGAAACAGGGCGACTCTAGTGATGCTTGGAAACAGGGCGACTCTAGTGATGCTTGGAAACAGGGCGACTCTAGTGATGCTTGGAAACAGTTGATGGCCCACCAAAAATTGGGCGGCCGCGGGGAGTTTTTCCGGTTCGACATCGAGTTCAAGGCCAAGCAACCTGCCTTGGACGACGTAGAGGGTATGGGCGAAATCAGTAGAATCGCGCGAGAGGCCGCACTTGGATCAGTCGCCATGGAAAAGCTCGCGAAATGCATTCGGGCCGAGCTGTTCCTTTTCGAACTAGACCCAGCTCATCCACCCCAGCTCGTATCTGGCAATTACGAAGGCGTAGGCTACATTCTATGTCGCCTGCGAGCGGGAACAGCAGAATTCGATACGTTCATGCGTCAGCTACATCATGCCTGCGCTTCGTTCAGATGCCAAGGGCGAACACTGCCTGATAGTTTTCAAGTGTCTCCTCATGTGATGATAAATGATGATGGGAACTTTCGTCAAAGGGTAGCATTTCATTTACCGAGCCGACAACACCAGCTTGAAATCAGTCTACAAGAAGGCCCGTCATCTATCTGCCACATTAGTGGTTCGCCTTTTACTCTTGAACGGCTAATTAGACAGCAAAAACTTGATGCATACTTTGGCACAAGTGACCACCGGAAGCGGACGCGCGTAGATGATACAATGAAGCAGCAGCTGAAGCGTCAAAGGTTGCAGTGATTTGGACATTTTGCTGTGCCAGCACGCGACATTAACCACTGTTATGCATTCCTTATCCCACATCACGCTCTAGAGAAGAAAATATGCACCTTGCCTAGCTCTAACTACCGAGAACCTTGAAAAATGTGCGAAAATGGATCGGCCAAGCAGGCCATATTTGCTAGGTTATAAATGTAATTGAGGATAGATGCCGGCCGGTGAATAAGAGTAGCCACCGACACGATGCGAGGGTCTAGGGTAAGCAACATGGACAAAGCAACCTCTGCTTACATAGTTGGGAACAAATACTGCAGCGGCGGCTAGGGCGTCAGGAGAACCAAGGGGCGTAAAGCACACATTTAATGACTACCTTTCTTAGCGGCTTTGATATATCAAGAATGATGTGTTTTGGGGGGGGTTTTGTTTATAAATATCCATATACCTATATATATCGTTCTCTTGTCAGATTAACTGCTATAGCAAAAGTGTAGGCCTGCTGTGTTTCACAGTAGTAGTTTAAATAATGTTATATACCTTATCCAACATCTTTTACCCTTTAGCTGCAAGAGAAAGACCCAAATGAAAAAAGAGTAGAACCACCCAGCCAGTAGTAACAGTAACATTTCTTCTAGCGGTACTCTGTAGTTTATGAGATCACCTACAACTTCTCTTCTTCACCATAAACACCAGCACCACTATAACTTGAGTAATCATGATGCTCAACAGCAAAAAGGCATTATAAAATCTTGTATAACGGATTTCAGTAGGTAACCCTACATTTTATGAACACAACCAAAGTGAGTCACTATTATCAAAACTTTAACCTGAGAAAACTAAAAGACCATAACCAATGTCGACTATCCTTTTTCTGGCCTGTTATTTTCCCCTAACTGAGCTCTATAGAAAGGTACTCAATACTTCTATTGTTTCCTTTTTACACTTCTGCAGGCTCTCTTGAGCTCTATGTACGTTCCTATTTCTCTCTTGCACCCCAAGTAAAACTGCGTTCTCCTGGCTGGCAAGGGCAGCTAAGAATGAGGATGCTAACCGGATTGTGGCTTCGGCTTTCTCAACGCTCACTGCGAATCTTGCACTGGTTTGTTGGCTTTTCTTCCCGGCCATTCGAGCTTCGAGTTTCTTTGCCCGGTCGTCATTGGCACATTGGATTATCTGATCAGCTTTTGCTGTAACAAAGATTCGACGTTGACCTTTCGTAATGCGTCGGACATTGTCGGGTAGTCGGATCCGTGGCATCTCCATAATGCCAGTCTAATTTTATTGTCCGCGGCGGAGATGTCGTTTTGTTTTAATTACAGAGAATAGACAAGTCATATAGGCATGGCCATCCCAATCAGGCTGTCACGACCGAATGCCACTAATGACCTAGATATTCTCGTTACGTTGCAGATTACTGTTCAGGTAGCTCCGCGCGTTGGGTGTGGCGTTGCCCTCCTAAACTCGGACGATGAGCTATTAGTAATTCAACCCGATCATCAGGGTGGTAATCTTAACAGTCAAGCTACCACTAAACACCTTGGTTACTGATGGAGTAAAGGTGCTCCCTAGCGGGGCCATTGCCGGCTCGGCGAGAACTTGTCTAATCATCTTCCGGTCTGTATCTATATAAAGGGCTCTATTGCTCTCCCATGTCTGGAAGCTAGCTGGCGACGGAGAAATGAGGCCAGGATGAGCAGCCGTTTCCAGTTTATACCTGCCCTTTAGAGCTTTTTGACGTACGTTGGCCTTTGCCTTTCATTCCGTTTCTTCCTGCCACTTTCCATTTTCCCTATTCACAACCCGGCTAAGTCCAACTCTTGCTCAAGAGCCAGATTCTGCTCCGTCTCCTTGCGGTTAAAGCACACTTCATAAGTGCAAGTATAGGAAAGGCACTCTCAACATGAAGATCAATTCTCTGCTCAATCCCGCGCCACAGTGGACAGCACCAGACCACACAGCATATGGGCAACTAATTGCAAGTGTCGGCGAACCTGCACTGTCCAGCCGATCCTCCCATGTTCAGCCTATTCAAAATTTCTGCCCTTACTACGACCACTATCAGGCAGGACGAACTGGACCTCTTGGGATTCACCAATCTCTGGGAACGGTATCCGAAAATCGCGATCAAACAGTTACTCTAACGAGACCGGACTCCCAACTGGGTGACCTTTACAGTCAACTACAGGCATTGAAAGGAATGAAATATCTCTATATGCTTCTGCCAGGAAATGAGGCACCAATTCAGGTTCCGATAGACCGTTCAAAGGCATCGAAGGAAATGGACCAGAAACGACGGCGTGGTGCTAGGGTGTCGACACGCTATCGCAATAGGCGAGCGGTACTGGTCGAGATTACCGAAAATAAAGAAAAGCTGCAACAGGTACTGCAGTAACTTGAGCATCTTGCACAGCTGAGGGATTTATACCAAGATGAAATCGGCCGACTCAGGGATTTTTTGTGTCGGGTATTGGTGGTGGAGAGATAGCTGTCGCAGGAGCCGTTAATGCCGATGACAGGCAGTTATGGAAGGGAAATGAATATCACTGCGTAGGCCTGCGCTTTTTCACATAGGTGCCAATCGCCCCTTTCGTTTCGGTCCTTGTCATTTTGGTACGTACGTATTTAATATGAAATGGATGATTGCGTCAGTTTAACAGGTTTCGTGGCTCATATCATCGTATCTTAGATCCAACAATCGCAAGCCTCATTTACACAATCCCATTCCAGCAATGATTCTTCTACTCTCAGCGGCTCCAAGTAAGCGTGATTAAGGAGAGGGAAGGATATATCTGGTTTCGTGTTGTCATGCGGAAGGAAAGCACAGAAGCGTGATTGGTTCCGCCATCTGTACATAATCTTAATGATCTGAGCCTGCCTGCTTTAGCTATATTCCGCTACACCGGGTAGCTTTATTTCAGGGTGTTTCCTACCGTACAAGCACCTCGTACATGCGACTCCCTGATTGAACTATGGACGTTATAAGCTAGCGCTTGCTGGCAGTCGCCGGTATCTAGAGCTCACCTATCTGTCGCCTGCCAGGAGAGTACAAGAGCTGCCGCCAGGATAGCATCCGAAGTGTCGCGAGAGAAGGAGCTGATGGCATCACATAAGCCACTTATGGCGGCGCTGCTGTGCTTGAGGGCCATTCCACCGACCCGGGGACAGTTGTTGTAGAGGCCGATATGCGTAGCGGCGAGAGCAAGCAGCGCATGCATGACGTATGGCGTTGTAGCACCGATAGTAAGAAGGCTAGTACATGGAGTTAGTAGTAACGTTAAATAAGGAACCCGGTATAAATAAAACTTACGTGGGAATGTTGCTGACCCATAAGGCAAATTGACCTGTGTGGACAAGCCTGTGATATAAGGTTGCAATGTGATAGATGAGCCGTAACTCCTCGACTGAATATAAACGTGACATAGGAGGCACATGAGCCTCCAGAAACTGGAAGGGGAAGACCCCAGTTCTCTGCCATCTATTAATGGCTGCCCTGATCTCGGGCGTCCACAGGAGATCGGGTTCATCTGCATTTGTTCGATCTGCATCCGAGAGCTTACTGTCATTATATGGACAGCGGACGTTATGCGTAGTGCATTTACCGCTAAAGGTTGGCAAAATAGGTTATCAGTCCACTTCCGCCTGCGCCTAAAAAACTAGGTACTGACCACTGAGGAAAGGCCTCATCGCATCGCAAGTGTCGACGCTTACTGTGATACAGATTAAGTTGGAGAAGGTGCGGAGTGATTTGGACATGATATACCAGGTACCACAGCCGGTGCGTGACTTGACATGGCTGTGATAATTTGGTCAGCAAATGTTACATAGACATTTTGTGTTGAAGGAAAGAAGCAACTAACCTGCGGCGAGCACCACGACGAGTTGTGGTAGGCATGATGGCTCAATGAAACGGAGACTAACTGACAGTTGCTCTTGTTCTCAGTAGCTAGAGTGGTATTTGGGTCCTAGTTGGAGCTCAAATATTAGGCACTTTAACTACTGAGAACAGGAGCACCTATCAGTTAGTCGCTGTTCCATTGAACTATTATGCTCAGAACTAGCAAAAATATTTGAGTTAATATGTACATATGTGTGTATATACATATAAATTCCTTGTCATTCTTTTCATTCTTTTCTTTTAAATTTAGCTCTTATGAGCATTATACCCGCAATTTATTCTCTTAGTCTAAAAGTTGCCTTTTCTGCCTTCAATAACGGCAAAGTTGGGCCCTAAGCGCCAGATCCAATTTTGACAATGTGGACAGGATGGATACTTCGTCTTAACTGGCCAATTTAGTTATCAGCGGCGCGCCAAGCCAAAGGTGAGGTGAAATTTTCATTAACTACTTTTAGACGCTGTCGGTCATTGGAAACGGATAGACGGTAAGTGGCAGAATTAGACTACAAGGTAAACTCAAAATAAACGGGTTAAAGAGAGCACACCCATATGATTCAATGACAAAGGGGATGGCATAAAGTGCTCCGTAAAAGTTATGGATAGTGAAGTACATCTTATTAGGCAGTTTTATAACCCGCAGTGTAAGTATTGGACCCATCGTACTGTTGTAACCACCTTGTGTTGTATCATTAGGGCCGCCCTGTGAACCGTAATCCGATGTTAGACCCTTTGTTGGACTCTCTGGGTTAAAAAGCTGGGATTGAGGACCAAAGGCGATAGTTTACCGCACAATTGCTTGTAATGGCACGATTCACGATGATAGGCATGGGACAGCGAGTAGTCGTCGATGAAATTCCCTGATTTCCAATCTCAGCACAAGTCAGACCATTTGGGGGCTGCCTCATTCATAAGCCACTGTATCGTCTCAGTTTCCCAGTTGCTGGATGTCCGGTCGATTCTAGGGACTAGGGGTGAATAGCCGAGCGTCTATAGTGTGGGCCACATGTCTTTGTTTCTTGCCATACTGTTTTTAAAACGGCTTGGCCTACATTGCGTTGCCTGGAGAGGGCTAGTCATTGTGTAGCTCTCGTGGAGGACACTACTAAAGAGACCGGACGAGATTGCTAGATGCTTAGATCTGGTAGAGTGGTGGGACGTCCGCAGCGAACGCTTCTATCTAAGAGGATCGACTAGCGGGAGGCATAAAAGAAGCACTTAGACCAGGACAAAAAAGTGGAGGCATACAAGTCCAAGCAAGTGGGTACACGCAGTTGTCTTCGAAATTTGACCTGCGACTATAAACAGCCATTATTTTATTGTTCAGACCACCCAAGCACGGCAGGGCCTTTGGTAAAATCGCTATCTCTGACACAGTTGAGAAATTGCTTTCCGCAACTTGTCCGAGATCTCAACTTCGTTTTCGGGTAGGAGAACAATTGTATTTACACCAGACACCGTTGCCGAGTCCAAACACTCCTCTGGCATAAGAGGCCGCAGGTCAGTAGAGAACAATTTCATCTCATGGTCTCTCATTAATCCCCGTGCCGTCTCCGCCACAGTGGTTGGATTGCTCGCATCGACTTGCTTGAATTCCTCAAAACGGCCTTCTCGAAACACCTTGAACATGATGTAAATAGAATGGGGCACTACTGTTTGTGCTTGGTCTTCCGATATGGGCGTAGTATCCACTGGATTCTCTACTGCCAATTCGTGGACTACGACCTCATCATCTTCCGTAGTAAGAGATAATACAGAAACAGCTTCTTCAGAGTAGTTCCTTGATCTCATTATGCTTTCTCCAAGGTTCAGCGGTCTTGCGGTCTCAGCGGTCTCAGCAGCCTCAGCGGTCTCAGCATCAGTATCTGATGATTCATATGCCGATAAGTAATCGGATAGCACTCCAGAGCTCGCGAAGAAGGCAAGGTACTGGGACCTCAGGACAAAAAATGGCGCAATATCTGGACCCTGGATATTGAATAGACTGAAATCAAAGTGTAGAATCTCTTTGGTGAGGAATGCCCGGTCCCGTTGATATGACTCATGTTTTGGGCGGCCACATCGTCGCCGCAAGGCCTTGACATACTCCTCGGAAGACTTCTCGGCAGACCCGGTAGAGCTCCTCTCAACTAAGAAGTCCACTAGAGCAGTGCTTTGAAGCAGTCCTGTCGGCAGCTGGCGCTGACTGCTGGTCGGGGACGGGGGGTCAGTACGATGTTCGTTGTTGTGAGCGACTGTCGCCTGCGTTAGATATTCGATTTCAGGAGTCTGGAAGCCTAACTTCTGGGCGAACTTGGCGAATTGCAAGAGTGTTTCTTCGTGTGGTTTCTCTACCAAATACGTAGCGAGAAGTTTCCTGTATGTTCTCTCAGATGGTCGTGGCATTCGTTGAAAATTTTGCAAGACGAAAATCCACAACGACTCCATGGCATTTTTGAAATTGAGGGCCACATCCTGTTCCACTTCTGGCTCTGCTCGTTGCCCCATCGGCATGAAACTGTCTCTGAGTGCCGTGCGAATGGTCTTGTTGCCAGGTGTGATAATATGCTTCATGCTCGCGGCGCAAGTCTCGAGGAGGTGCACGTCGTGGAAGAACGTGTACAAAGAAGGGATCACGCAATCTACGGAAAGGATTTCGGCTTTCATTGCGACACGCTCCTCTTGGCTGAATGCTCTGAATATGCGACCTTGATTGATTATCTTTTCGATCTCCGCCGCATCCCGAGGGCAGAACTTCGGGCAGCGAAGCTCTAGAGCCTCGATGTCCTCGGCAGTTATCTTAGCCATAGCATCTTTGCTTTGTAAAGCTATCTTGAACCATATATCGATGATGTGAGCAAGATATGCTGCTGCCTCCTAGTGTCTGGTTACACCGCCGAACACGGGCTAAAAGGGGCGGTTGGGCCATTCACCTCATCGCATTTTGCGCTACAGAGCTTGTGGAGAGTGCTGATCCTCATGCCGTCCCGCAGACCAGGTACGCTTAACACGGGGTCAATGCCACCTTCAGCGTCTCGTTTCTTAACAGTGCTCGTATGCATCTTCGCGCATGGTCGGAGGAAAGGTTGTGTTGGTGAGATTCCAATGCCAGATCGCCGAGCAATTTGCCTTTTCTATCTTCTTGGCGAATAGCCCAGTAGATAGAGGCATCCGAAGAACATCCTGTGTCTGCTGGACGCATCAGAGAGTGTATTTTGACAAGATAAAGCAATTAGTCAAAACAGGGAATACCATCCCGGTCCTCTACACCCGCAATTTGGGAATGTTCAGCGCTACTGTTTGACCAAATCAACCAAATTAAAAAAAAAAAAAAAAAAAACGAAAAAAAGCACTGTTATTATAGGCTCGTTTAATTTTTGGCCAATAAGAAGATGGCTTTTGCTGCTTTTCACTTGATTTTTTTGATCAAAGGGCAGCGCTGGGAATCTTATACATACTAATAATCTGTGGGGTAGTTGATCCACTTCTTGCCTTACCTTTTTCTGCCCCTTCCGCCTCCCTCTGTCTACTATCGTCCTTAGTCCGGCCGAATGAAGGTTCAAGTATTTGAGAAAACCGCTTGGCCTTGTTCTCTGCTACAGCTCAGGTTTCCTGTAGGGTGAGAAAGTGAGGTAGGTGCATAATGATAAATCCAACGGAAATATATGCGATTTGTCTGTGCGGCATCTTGCTTGCGCTTTTCCTTATCAGAAACATTATCCCACATATCGTGACTTTCTCAAGGGCCTTAATAATTCTCCCTTCCAAGTCGTTAGGCTATCGATTTCTGATTAATCGCCATGCTCTAATCGGGCCCTGGACAATAGCCTTTGTTCTAGTTCATCTGATCTATCTCGGAGGCAACGTCGTCTGTCTTTTCTACGGGGTTGACTCGGTATCGCAAGCTGCCTCGCGAGCCGGGACCATGTCGCTTGTCAACATGGGTCCGCTATATCTCGCGACTCACTTGAGCTTCCTTGCCGACCTCTTCGGTCTGCCGCTAACGACAATTCGACAAATACATCGGTCTTGCGGAGTTATGGCAGTGAGCCATGTCATCTTTCACGGCGTGCTTGCTATGACGCAGCACGCCTTCAACGCTGCAGAGAAGCCTTCCACGGACTTTTATGCTATAGCGGTACGTACAACTTGGCTAATTTGAACCCTTTTGATGGATTGCGCATTTAATGGACACCTACGGAGTACAGGGGGCTGGAATGACGGTACTTCTCATCCTCTTATTCATTCCAATCCTACGAAGGCGCTGTTACGAGCTTTTTCTCCGCCTTCATCAGGCGCTAGCCGTAGCCGTTGTCTTTTGCACTGTAAATCATCTCAAGTCAATTCACGGCTATCGCTGGATCGCTCTTTATATCTTTGCAGGAGCCTTTTGCGCGTTGGGGTTTTTATACGCTGCATTCATTTTCTATCGGAATCGGAAATTAGGAGGTCCTTGCTCGCGCATCAAGATCACTCATAGCCATGGCATTATTGAAGCCACGATCTATGTGTCCCGATCCTTGGCAGTCGATGCGGGCCAGTACCTTAACCTATGGGTCCCATCTGTGTCTCTCCTATCAAGCCACCCGTTTGTTATAACCTCGTGGTCACCCGTTCCGCAAAGTGAAATTAAACTCTTCATAAAGCCACGAAGGGGCTTTACACGTAAGCTACTTCGCCATGCAGAGGCTAAGCCATCCCAACACGCAGCACCGAGGGCTTTCTTTAGTGGCCCTCATGGATATTGCGCACCTGTTTGGGAGTTCGACTGTGTTCTCCTCTTTGCAACAGGGTTTGGCATAGCGTCTATGCTCCCGTATCTGAGGAAGTTGGTTTACGGGCACAGAGGTCGCAACAGTCATACCAAAAGAATTCACTTGGTATGGCAAGTATACGATCTTGGTAGGATGTACGCCAACCTCCCATTTGCCAGTTCTAATGCTCATAGATCTACGCCAAGCGGTCAAGCCAGCCATCGATAGCTTACTTCATGAGGATCACATGAGTGAAAGCTATGTGAGTTTGTTCCTGACAAGACTGGTTCATGTTAACTCATAAGAATAGATGCTATACATATCTATCTATAACGGGGCCGACATGGAGAAAGAGAGCAGTCAAAATCACCGCTTTACCATATATCCCGGTAAACCCAACGTCGACTTCATCGTCAAGAGCGAAGCGACTGGCAACGTCACGCAGTCAGCACCGAAGAAATTGTCGGTTATCCGGGAAGAGGAGTCCGCATCCCCAACAATGGTGAAAGAGAAAGACTGTAATGCGTTCGTAGGTCGGAATAGTGATAGAACGCTGGTCCTTGGTGAGTGGCCCTGGTCATATTAATTGCTTATTCATGATGGCTTATTCTTATAGTTTCTGCTGAGGGAGTGATGAGAGACAATCTGCGTCGGGTAGTTCGCAGTTATTTGCAGCGGGGATTTAAGTTGGAGGAATTAGATTACCAACCATAGCTCAATGCAGATAGAGTCAATCCACTTCACTTAATTAATCATCAATTTTCTTCTAGTACGTCATTACCCTATATCGGGCATGTTTACTGCTCTTCAAACGTCATAAGAGGAAAATTGCTTCGTGATTACTTGGAACGTTAGCGCATCGGAGCAGATCATCTTCCAGCTCCCATGTCGGGCAATCGCGGCCCTTCCACTTAATCCCCAGGAATACATTGCCCGTTGCGGACTGATATTCACCAATGACCGCTTCGATTTCGAACTGCAGTTGGTCTTCAACAATACGAGGACCCTGTTGGATACCCTGCCATATTTTGAGGCCTTGTCCATCATCGAAAACCCACAACAAGCTTTCTGCCTCGGGCCAGTCCCATAGTAGCCTGTCCATGTTGGCTGCCCTAACCCCGTGGATAATCCACGGCGATATCTTGATCGAAAACAGCACTTCGATTACAGTGACCTGAGGTGACCAAGCCGCTTGAACTAGGTATCCTCGGTAGGAATTTTCAGGCTTGATGATTTCCATTTTCGAAATAATTAAATATTGATATTCTACGTCCTTTTGGGTACAGTGGATTTTGGAGCAGGCCGCTGCGAAACTAGAATTTGCGTAATTATACCCTTGTCTGGATGGTGTGATGCACAAGATGAATGACCTAAAACAGGTTCTTTCTTGCAACAGTTCTAGTTCCTCCCGACTCTTGCGTGGAAGGGTGTACTGTATATATATAAGATATGTATCAGTGAAGATATTAATGGCAGCAAGACAGAGATTATGAGTGTCAAGTAGATGTTATGCTACACAGACGCAGCAAGTTGTGGACAAAAGAACAACTTGCCTGTTGATTCCATACATAACTGTCTACGGACAGTAACGATTAATATTTTAGGAAAATATATAATGGAACGTTTGCAAAACTTACACAGCTGGACAAACTCGTATTGCATACAGAAGTAATGGATTCACATCAGACAAAAACAAATGACCATTGCAAACATTTTCCTAGTCATAACTCAGTGTAAAATTCTCACAATCTCTAGTATTGCTCAGAACTAAAATAGTATTAGACCTTTAGTTGAACATCGTTCCATATACAACACGACCTTGCTGAACACGATTGTGGGCTCAGCTGGACAAAGACATCCTGCATCTGCTACTGGCCCGAGCATATCTGTCATGAACGTATCACCGGAAACCCCCCTTCCGACCATCGACAACTCATCAGCCCAACAGGGTCAATCTCTCGGGCTGCTTGTAATTCTTTTCTTCCTACTTGTAGCCATGTTGAGTTGAAAGCACGTGTTTCCAAAGGTAATGTCCTTTTTGTTAGACGCTAGCTTCTGCGGCTGGGTTAATTAACCATTACAAACAGATGTCGTAGATCTTGGTATGATAGATGCGAAGAAGCGCCTTATTTCTCTAGCCAGATGTAAGATGATGAATGGAGGAGGAGCAGATAGCTAATACGTGAGATGGAAATTTTAGGTGACCCTGTCGATATTCGCCTAGACGCGCCAATCGTTTACAGCCAGGACAGAAGTACCTAATGACTTCACCTCAGGCATGTTCTTAGGCGATAAAATGTTTCTGTCCTAATGCAGCATAGTATATAATCAGGCTATATATAGATAGGTAGGCAAGTTGGATGAATACTTGGAAATTCTTCAACGTGACTTGACATATATGCCGCACCGTGACCAACTGATAGGGATTGGAACACCGACATGCAATTACCATGCAACTACGGAGTACTTTGTATAAATGTAAAAAAAACCAGTCTATTGCAGCTAGTAAATTCAAGACAGGAATTACTACCAATCAGGAAAAAGGTCCCTAGGACTCCTCTTTCGCACAAGAATGTTTAGTCTGGTGAGTGCCTGCCCAATCCTAGTTGCTGTCACTCAGTAATAGCACTGCTATATGAAATGTAAATTCTGAATCCTTAGTAAGCTTTAGGTCTATTAGTGGAAATGGCCACCTACTTCCAATCATTCATGGAGCAATCATTCATGGAGCAATATCACGACTCTCCCATACGCTGCCTCTTGAACGACCCTTCAGATTCTGGCCCGCTCTCACTCTTCTTTGGCGACTCCGTATCTTCAATGTGGCCCACTGAAGTATGAGAAGCAGGTGAAGTGAAGTTCGAGGAAGTACAGCTGAGCATCAGCTCTGGTGGCCACGGTGTCTGTGGCCGAGGTGGGGGCGCTGTCGGGGCAAAGACATTATACACCGCAGGAGTGGGGTTCCTATGGCGTTGCAGGTCATTCTCAAGCGAACTGATCAGGCCCCGTAGTCCTTCAATGACACGGTCTTGCGTTTCTCGGCTTGCCGCAATTGCATTCCTCTGACTTTCGACGTCTTGTATTCTTTGTCTTAGTTCGTCGCATTCTAAGGTCTTTCTTTCCACCAGGCCACGCCACTGTTCAATGGAAAGGCTGTACTCGTGAAAAAATCTGGCGAACCAGCTTGCCGCATGCGAGTTTGGTGAAGCCATTACGGTTTGTGTTTTAAGCTGGCTTGGTACAGCTTGCATGGGCAGTCCTACCCGATATATGTTTCAAGTGGCCTGTAGGCACCATAATTATGTAATCACCAAGATAGACGACAGTTCTAGGAGCACTCCAGCATAAAGTCCACAATCGTCCTCGCTGGAATGGTATTCTATACTGCATACCTAGCAGCTGTAGAGGGAAACCGGTTCAGTTGCCCAAACATCAATCTCATTCGACGGCTCGAGTGGGTGGGTGTGATACTATGCCGCACAACTGTATGTCTTGGCAAAATTCATGCTTGCAAGGCTGTAGGCACAGAGCAGTAAGGTCCCGACTTTAGGGAAACCGGATTAACAAGATAGACATGTGCTTGCAGCAACAGATTAAATAAATTACGTCTAGTAGATTGGTATGTAACCATAAGACTTCTATCCTGTATCCCACATCACCGTCTTTATCTTTGCTGCTAAATGAAAGTCGTTTTCCGGTTCCCATACTTGATTTAATTGCTCAATTCTCATGTTACATTGTTGAACAGCTAACAACAGCCCGTCACAGTGCGTTTGGATCAGTGGAACGAGAGATGTAAGCACTTCGTTGGACAAGTATTGGAAGTGAGCAAGGTCTAATCGAATCCACCCTACTTCTCGAGTCATGTTCACAACATGATTCTGAAAGACGCCGTCCGTTTGCCTAATTTTCTTCTGCTTATTCTCTTGGTGAAGAGGGGAGTGCTCTCTGTTGGTCACTGGAGAATTGTAGTGACCCTGATCTTGGCGCCGACTCTTCTCTCGTCTTAGCCAAAATAGAATGCGTTTTTTTAGACGTGACTTTCTCATGCTATTTCGTCTTCATGGTCCCGTGGATCATATGATGCATGTGCCTACAGGATAAATAGCTTATATCACAGCGGAGGTGCGCGAGGTTCGGTGTCCGCACTTTTTAGCAAACTTCATCGTAGGCAAAAGGCGGACAACCGGATAGAGATCAGATCTGGACAAAATTACAGCGAAGCAGGAATCTGAGGTAAATTTTCAGAACAGTTATTGACGGCCGCTCGCACGTTGACAGTCCATGAAGCACGGAGGTGCTACTGCGCTCAATTGGTTAGTTCGTCCCTAGTTACGCGCAATTTCGGAAAGGTGCTAGACAAACACAGGTCTCCTGTTCTGGTCAGACATATGCCGTAATTAATGAGTACGCTCGAGACCACTCCATGCTGGCCAGCCTACACATCGCTACCACGATACTTAGCACCGGGGGTCTGGCTGCGTTAAGCGCCTGGAAAGAAAGACTGCGATTGAAGGCATGAGACTCATAGTGGCCTACCCTGAATAGGCGAGGAGTCATAACATCTTCCCAATGTCCAGTTTTCATTCTGACCTTGAATCGAATTTAGCCAAAAATCACCTTTCATGGCAACAACTCCATCCCCTGATAAAGTACTTAACCCCGCCTCATCCTGCATGAAATCCATTGCCTTGACCAAACAAAGATGACCAGTCCCACCAGTCGCCAGCGGAAAAACACAGCTCAGTCTCAGCGCAGCCAAGATGAAGCGCAGTACCAACAACTTCTGGACAAATACGCAGAGATGCTGGAAACCAACAGAGGGGACTCGGGAACACAACCATTATTCTTAACAACCCTTCTGTCCTGGCTTTTCCTGAGGAATAATGTTTCGTTATCTCGGGTGTATGCTCATTTCCGCCGGTCATATGTTCTCATAACGGCGGGCTCAGCGATGAAGGCTGCCATAAAGTTGGCCAAAAGCGCACCAGCCTTTTCGTGCGCTTTTCTCCTCGGTCTTATCTTAGTAGCTGCATTCTCATGGCTTTTGTGGTTCCTGAAGCGTAACTGCATCTGGATGATCTACCGTATCCTGTTGTAGGTGAGGAGTGAGGGTCAGACTGAAGCATATACTGATGACAGCTTATAGTCCATTGCTATTGAATTCAGTCATCACGATGATTCCAATCAATATTCCCACCATCTATGACGCCCGGTTGTCTGCAGCTCTTACTGCCACACTTTTCATTGCCGGATTATTGTTCACGTTCCATATTCATAGGACGTCGTCCATTCCAACTCTTCGGAAGTTGGTGAGAAGAAGGGAATAATGTAATGGATAATTGGGCGGTCTTTGACGAGAGGCGTTTCCGGCGTGAAAGCAATCTGAGCTGCTAGAAATTTTATAGCATTTTACGCGGATTTCCTGAGTGATCATGGCCTACTTATGCTACTTATACTACTTATGCTATACATGTCTGAGTTGTTATGTATGTATTGGAAACTCAAGGGCACCAGATATTTGAGCGATCCAGAGTGAGCGTCCTAGAAGCTAAAGGTTGGGGCGTAGGGCATCACTTGCTTGCTCCTATATTTTATACACGGAAATGGTATCATCTTTAAAAAATCGCCCTCGGGCCATAAGCGATAGGCGCTTTGGGAAAGGTTCAAGGGAATGCGAGAAGGATCTATGAGTTATCAGATTAGATCGTTCTTCCAGCGCTAGTAGGAGGAGAATGCTACTATATACATGATGCAGATGACAATGAGGACAAGCAACCTGATCTAATAGAGACGTGCCAATCTAAGAAGAGCTAGATGAGAGGTCCCATGTTTCCCTCCCAACCTCCCGGATCACAAGCTCCCTGGCCTCATGGCGATTTTGGATTCCTTGGATATCCTCGAGTGAGAGCTCCACGTTGGCTATGAACCGAAGAGTTCCGCCTTCGCACGAAACCGATTCGAGACGCAGAATCTTCAGGGTGTTACTGCCCCCCTTGGTTGTATGTGACACAGTTTCTCTTTGGGAAGCAGCAGTCCTGCGCCGTTGTCGCCGCAGATCCATGCTGTGCGAGGTCTGATAAAGCTTGCGTTTCTTCCTCTGTGAATTCTCAGCAGGCGACGTGCTCTGCTGTTGATCGGCCGTAACTTGAGGGTAGTGGTGCTCAGTTTGACTTTGGCGAGGGTCATCATGGTGCGCTCGAGGATAATACGATCTAGAGACTTCTGGTCCTCAACGTTAGCGACTTGGTTGGTGAGGAATACTGCCGAGTCTGGGATTCATGTTACCTTCTCCGAACACAGCTATAGATGTAGCCGAAGTATGGTTGCTAGCCTCACGTTTGTGGGTTCTCCCCCACTGCCTGCAGCATGTTGTAAGCAAACTGTGAGAGCACTAGAAAGAAGCAACTTGCATTGAGCAAACACGTCATCCACTTCCGGCAAGGAAGTCTCGTCCTCGGCGAGGATTTCTTTCAAGTGGTCACGAACCTCTGACTGTGCCCCTAATACAGTCAAGGTAACATTAGCCTTCAGATTGTGGATAACTTGTATCCCAGTGATGTTTGTAATGAGTGGCTTGGAGGTGAAGTCACTTACGTTGAGTTGATGCCTCTGAGATAGTGTCATCGTCGCTCTGTTCAATCTTTGGCCCAATGGCTCGCGTCGAATGTGCTAAGGCATGCTTGATATCCCGCGGAACACCTTCATCATTGCCTGGTTCAGTCTTTGATTCGATGACTGGAGTTAGAGGCACCAAGCTGGACTGGAAATCTGGGAAACGAGGCCGCGAATAGCGCTGTTGGCGATCAATTTGCCTGGCGTGCCAATGTCTTTCTGTGGCCGACATGCGGTTAGTTGCTGAGGAACCATCACTCCAGTAGTAATTATGATGCGTAGGTAGAGTAATCGTGTCTATCTTCGGCATGGCTGTAAACTTGAGTTCTGGCGACCACGGGATACCAGATCTTGAAAAGGTGATGGTACGTTGAGAGTTCAAGCGAGTGTGTAGAACGGGGGCGGTTGGATATTGGTGAAGGGAAGAGGGGATGGGTGAAAGCAAAGGGAGAAAAGTCCGACGTGTCCAGACGCGGGGGGACGTTGACTTTATATAATTGGAGGAAGACACTGGTGGAAGGTTCCCGCCGCACGTTGGTCGGCCGTATTCGTCCACGACCTCACATGTTGCCTACACTCTGTGGTTGAGACCCAACATGCTCACACCTTCCACGACAATCACCCGAGCCTGCCAGATTCCGCTACACATGGATGCAGAATAATGGTTGCGCCTTGTCGGCATGGAGTCAAGGGTGTGGCATGGACACCTCGTGATGTGCCCTCTCCAAGCCTTGGTGAGATTTCGTTTCTCACTCACGCCCCTCTCCCTGCATGCCCCAGCCATTTCACGGCCCTGAGCGGCACGTATACCTTGATGATACCCAAGATGTTGGCCATGATCTGTGTTCATACCGAGGGAGTCGTGTGCTGCTGTTGGTGTTGTTGTAGTAAGTTGGGCATCTGGGGTGGCGACATGTAGTGATAACCGCAGACTAGCAGCTTTTGTGCGTAGCAATGATGTTCCGATAGTTGCCGTCGTTGCCGTCCGTCGTCGCTGCCGCTGTTGTGCTGCCAGCTTCAGGAACAGATGGGGCATGAGAAGCAAATTTCCAAGAGCCCCTCCTGTGCAAATCAGTCAGCCCCTGAATTAGGACGGCAACAAACATGGGTTTGCGGGTGCAAGCAAGCAACTATTCATGGCTCGATACCGGAAATCGCCTTCAGCTACCTCTTGCTATGGTAGACAATCCCTACCGACTCACTTCTTTCGAGAGTCGGGGCCGGACAGCACTAATCGGGCAAGCATTGAGGCGCCCGCCTAACGCAGAGGCAGTTGCATTACCTCCACCTTGACAGGCCCAAACCCAAACTTCAGCAGATGACAATCGGGCATACCTAGCACGTCACTAAGGTCTTCCACAACCTAGGAGCTAGCAAAAAGATTAAGTTAACCTTCGCTTGCCGGTATATCTCTCGAAGGAGGCGATCGAGTCTTCATAAACGCCTGTACATGGCGCAAAGAGGTGTAAGGGTAATAGTTTCTCTAGCCATTTCAAAATCCACATTTCCTCATCGATAGCAGCCTGTGTTTGCACTGAAATGATCATCAGCACTGACCATACGTAACTTCCCACAGCCAAACATCAGAGGGCTTAGCTTTAGAGAACGACATCTGAACCCCCATTAGATCAAAGCTCTTGTCACCTTGGTCTTGCCCTGGTCAAGACGTCGACAGATTAGGGCATTAACGCTGAAATTTACCTCTTCTTATTGACAACGATTTGCGTCGACTTTTAGAACATGGTACAAGAATATTATAAACAAAATACCTAACCTTCATCTCTGATTCTTTCGTCAAGCTACTCAGCTTATCAAATCAGTTTTGGAGGGGGGGGAGGAACTAAAAAGATAGACCGCTTGCTCCATACCAGCCTAGTGACAGTGTTGCTTCGTGATAGCCCCGTATAAACAGTCCTATAATACGGTCAAACACACTAAACATGTCAAATGCCAGCAAATACTGACATCTTTCACGATCAGGGCATAAAGTACTCAAATAGAAGGACCGGATTTGCTCTGGTTGCTTAAAGAACATCACTGGTTGACATACCCTTATCCGCCTCGACCATATCCTACAGGACAAGCGTCTGTGAGCGGCCTTGGAGGTGCACTCGCTACGGAAGCTCAGAGCCTGAAAGAGGACACGGCTGGATAAGAGGATCATCTATACGCTGGACCGATCGCCCTTTCCATCCAATGTCTGGCAAATCGTAGCTCTCTCGCAAAGTCATCTCCATGCTTTTGTGGTATCTTGCGCTTCCTCTTCCGGCCTTGATCATTTGAGCTAATACAGCCTAGAGTTTGGAGGCCGCGGAACTCGGCCCGTTCAAAATCCACAATCATAATGTTGCCAGTATCCGTGTCATAGAGCATGTTACGCATCTCGGCGTCATGATGCAGGACCCGAAATTTATGAAGTTGCTCTAAGGCCTCGACAGCTCCCTTGAGAAGACTCGCCTTGGTAGTTTGTTCGAAGCAATCAAACAGAGGTTTCCCGGCCCAGCTCAGAAGCATGAAATGGGTATATATGCCGCAGTCATAGTAGTAAGGCAAGACCAAGTCTATGCTACCGAGACATACGGGGACGTACTTCCCCTGGATTGCCTGGAGTTGGTTGTATATTCCATTTTCGTGCTGGAGAAGGGCACGGTCCATACCCTCCACTCCCTTTGCAACTAGCGTGTAGCCATGGGACGATAGCCGCAGCTTGAAAAGTGACCCTCGTGAACCAGTCAAATGGAGTGGCGTGCAATCTGCGTCGTGGCCTCGATCCGTGGCAAGTTGGGCACGGAGTAGCTGGAGAAACTTAAGTCGGCTGATGTGCCTCTTTCCGTGATAATTTGCATTCGGGCAGTTCTCGTCCAACGATCCACCATGTGCCAAACCCAAAAGGCATTCTTGCGTGCAGAATGGCCGGCTTTGTATAGTTGACGTGGTTCCCTGATGCCGGCTCTGTTCCGCACCAGCACCACGACTGGAACTCCTCCCTGTCGATGGCGCCGCTTCCTTGACCTGGCGAAAGGGGCGAGCTAAACGAGCGGTAGGGGAAGGGGGACCCTCGTCCTCATCAGTCGACGCTGGATGGGTATCGTCTGGTAGCTTGCATCTGGAACGGGTCCGAATTGGTGAGCGTTTGAATCCTTTCCAGCGCTGGGCCTTGTAGGGGGGATTCTTTGGTGATTTGGGTTTGCGATCCTTTGGAGAGATGGTGCGCAAGATATCATCAACCTCCACAGCCCAAGTATCAAGCCTTTCGGCCTCGTCGTGCCACGACTCAGGCGGTGGTCTCGCCCTGAGAGCTCGGAGGATAAAAGCGAAGACCTGTGCAACAGCCGTGCGATGGAGTCTTGTCTCGTCATCGTCCTGCACGTCTAGTTTTGGCACACATACTGAGAAGTACACAGTGGAGGGGTCATCGGGGATATACAGGAAGATGAAGGTTTGTCCTGTGCACACGTAACCGTATTGAATGCCCTTGCCAATCATGTAGGAGAAGAGCTGGGTGACAACAGCGGCAGAGAGCCACCTGGCATTGAAGGCGAAGCCCTCGCCTTTCTGGTTGATTACATCGCGTTCCGGCTGAATTTCTGCTTCAAGCCCTTTGACGACCTCATCAACGGTCAGCTTATGCGGCGCCTTGTACTCGATAGCGAGTGTTGCGACACTTCGGCCTGCCGAAGTCTTGTATATGCAAAATTGGTCCGCCCGGTTCCCCTTTCCCCTTGCCTTGCGACGTTTCTTGCGAGCTGGCGTCTTGGGAGCTGAGGCCAAGGCCGTGGAAGGAGTATCACGTTCGCTGAGACTTGTGTTCTCTATGGACTCAGAAATTGAGTTGGTGGGATTCCCAAGATTCGTATGGCTTTCGAATGTTATCGTTCCTTCGAGGCCAACAGTATCTCGTACTAATGGATCGTTGAATGCCTCCTTCACTAGCCGCTCAACCGCATTTTCGACGGCGTCCCTTTCAACGTATCGCAACCCATCTTCACTGCTAACTGGATGGAGTGAGGATTTGACATATTGCAACTGATGAAGAGATGGGAACAGGCGTTGGGATGAAAAAGAGGGGCTAATCGAGAGCTGGTCCCAGGTCTCTTCTTGCAAGGTCGGAAACTCCTCCCAAGGAATGATTCGTTTAGGGTATGGTCGGCCGGTCGGATCGGTCGGGGCGCCTTGCGTAGTCAAACTGCGTTCTGTCACCACTTCAATAGCAATGTCGATCGAGTGGCAAGCTTCGATGTATTGGGGGAGGGTCTGTAGCTGCGATTCAATGGACAGTTCTTCAGCCTGTTTGCGTCGGCGCTGTTCCTCCGAGGTACGACGCTCCGCTTCCTCGCGCTTCTGTTGTTCTTCTTCGCGCTTTTGTTGCTCTTCCTCGCGCTTCTGTTGTTCCGCCGATGCACGACGCTCCGCTTCCTCGCGCCTTTGTTGCTCTTCCTCGCGCTTCTGTTGCTCCTCCCGGAGTAAGCGTCGTAGCTCTTCAATATCTTCCATTCTAGATCGTTCACTCAGTGCAATAAGCCCGAAAATGGTTGCTTCGGGCTTTGTAAGGGCGAAGCTCTTCTGGAATTGTCCAAAGAGAGCAGAATGCATACACACATTTTGGTTTTCAGTGTTTACGACTAACGCCCCACTCAGCGCGCACGTGCCTATATCTTCGTACCGAAATAGCCACAAATAATTGAGATGGCCTACTGGAATGGCCGGATTATATATGTAGGAAATCAAATTGACAGGAAGAAAACACAAAAAAGAGTGTCATCTAGTAAAGGTGGGACTGCCCCATCTTGATCAATTTTGCCAGGTAGCCTCGAAGCAAGCTGAATTTCTAGCACAAGCCAAGGAGCTGCTATGTACAGAAGGTTAATAATTATTATTGACGATGGCTAAGCTTCCAACATCGAGAGGGATGTACATACATACTACACATGTACATGCATACAGCTAAGAGCGAAATTGGTTTCCTTTTTTACACTCTTTGGGTTTTGAGTGCACGAGCCAGCAGTACCTAAGAATACTTCAAGCTACAAAGTAGAGCCAAAAATGGCTGATAGGCTGCCCTAAAAAAAAGCAGGATTTTATCAGATTAACGGATATGCTCAGGTAGCGGGTAAGTAGTGTCGAGTAGTTAGCGTCGCAAGAATGCTTACATGATCTATGACGGGGCATGCCACAGTGCAGCTAAAACTAAGAGTACCGGCGTTGGAGGCATTAGAGACGTACAGAGAGACAATTATCGCCATTACCAATAGTTAACCAGCATGGGGTACGCTATAAAAAGATAATGAGGGAGATGGCTGAATGGCGTGCAGCCCGGGAAAGAAAAGAATAAAGTTATAGAGATTTTTTTTTAATAATTGGAATGTTTTTTTTTTGAAGAAATATACCTTAGAAATTGGTGTGAATGTGAGGGGGGGAATCAGGACTTTTGTGACTAACGGGTAATAGTCAAAGACCGCGTCGCGCTACCCCTGCGGCTTTTAGCGTGGCTGTTTGACTTCACCTTGGCTACATGTACCTAGGTACTTGCAATTGCAAGGCCACCTTATCACCCCAGCGAATCGTTATCTTGCCAGCGAAGTCATCGCAGTATTATTATTTGAAGTATTGTCAAGAGAGAAGTGTCCAATTTGTCGTTAACATTATACTCATCAAGGATATTTGTAATTTCCCCCGCAATATTTGCGCCCGTATGACTGTCGCGAAGCTCAGGTAAGCCAAAAACAAGTTTCTGAAGACGAAAAGCTAGGGGATTGGCGTATTCGAAAGCCTGACGAAGGCGAGGATGTTCAAAGGTACGAAAAGAAATATTAGTATCAATAATCTAATTGATAAGATATTGCTAGAAACGCCTCTTTCACAAAGTTCGTCTTTAACGCGTTAATTATGGCTTGATCTCTGGGGAAACGGGCATTGATGTTGAACATCATGTCGATTATCCGTTGCTTGACGGGGAGAAGGGGGCTTTCTTCATACCTCTTTCGTTTCCGCTTGCCTGTCGGATCGTCTAGGCCGTGAGCCTCGTGGGGATGGTGTTCAGCCTTCGCAATAATACCACAAGCATTAAAGAAATTGGCTCCCACTTCCTTATACAGCGCTGACAGACCCATTTCTTTTGCTCAGGGTTCATCTGTAACTCGATATCAAAACCGTATCACCATATCCACGATGTGAGAACTTCAAGGCGCGTCGTTTTCGTATACCCTGGGAATTTCAGCCAAGGGAAGTCTTTCCATGCTTCAGTATTGGTTGCAAAAGAGGATCTAACATAGGATTCATATTCAGTAAATCAATGAGATCCCCAATTAGTCTATAATAGCGAGAGAGTATACTGTATGTATGCATGCTTGTTTTTATTACATTATTTAGCATAACGCGATGTTTGTTTATTTTTGACTAATATACATTACACTATTAACTGCTGGTAATGTGACTCCCTTGGTGTCACGACCCGACCATGTCGAAGACCTGGTCACGGGATTACGGTAGAACGTCGGAACCTTTGGCCAATCATCGGCGGATCACCACTACAATCACGATCCCATAAGAAGGATCATTACACGGAACCATGATCCAGGATTGATAGGATCGCTGTGATCCAGACGACCCAAGTACACTCACTATGTATCTCCTTTGTATATATACGACTGGCTTGTCATTCATTTAGTATAGTTACTTAGACAGTCGTTAACAATTGCATTCACCAGAACCGCCTGTTCTACAGAATTGTGACTACGTTACCCTGCTCAGTATTCATCCCTGACGTCTCTGTCAACATAAACCCGCGAACCTCGGTTTATCCCTTGAGAATCAACCCGGATCATCATACTTGGCTAGTTGTGATGGCGACCACAATCTCCACTATTCAATCAGTTATACTAGGCCTAATGCCAGCGGAAGACTCGCTGACCTAAGGAACGCATAGCTACAGAGAGCTTAGGCGGAAAATAGTAGATCCACTCCAGCTATTTATTTCTATTTCTATACTAATAGACGTATATGTGCGGACCCTACGACTATCTTTTCCGTGCATTATAGGAGACCGGTTCCCGTACAAAAAGCAGTAAACAATATAAAAAAAAGCAGATAAGATAGAGGAAATTACACCTACTACAGGCATCTCTTTTTACCTTTCCTATTCTACAACCGGACTGACGACCTGGCTAGCACGGCGTTCCACATCGCGGGCCCGGGACTCGAATGTAGTGGTGGTCTTCGCACGAAGGTGGCTTAGGTCAAAAGAGGCGTCAAACATAATACCCTGCAGCGACTTCACTCGAGATACGGCAACGTAGGAGAGGCCGGCTTGGAAGTCCCGGCTACTGACATCAGCCACAGCGCGGTCCAATGTTGTGCCCTGAGATTTGTGCACTGTAATTGCGTACGCTATCGTTAACGGGAATTGAGTTCGTTGGCAAGAGGCGCTGCCTTTCAAGAAATCACGATTCGAACGAAAAACCGGTACGACACTATAGAGATCCGGGTCGCTGAAGTAGGCCGGGCCGCTATACCTGTCAAAACGAACTAACAGTACGGTGGGATATTCTCTGATGGGGTCTGTGACGTTCGATCCCCACGAAACGTCATAGACATTGCCGAATGCCCTGTTGACTAGCCCAACAGCGGTCCAAACGTTCTCAGTCAGCATAACCCGAGGCCCTATACACACCGGGATCTTGTTATGCAAGTTGCCGGCGCCAGCCGAGTCGACTTCAGCAGCCTTAGGACCTACGTTTGAGGCGACGACCTGCACACAGGGGGTGTTGAGTCGTTCCATGTGGTCACGGTTATAGTCGTTAACCTGGTTATTAGTCGGGTATATGCGTATAGCATCATTAAACGTAGCGACCTCTGGCAGCGGCAGATTGGCCCGGAGACGAGTGCAGAGGAGCCTCCAGTCCTCTAGTGTAGGCTCATTATAGCGGAGGCCCCGGAGGGCAGCTCGGAAAGCCACCTGGTCATCTCCCTGCTGACGAATAACCTGCTGTAAGACGACCGTCTTATTGAACGCCTTATATGCGTTGCGACCCTTGATCTCCCACAGCGTAGTGATATTGGCTGTTGTAAATAGAGGCTTTTCTATAACCGGCGGTAACTGATAAAAGTCACTGAGCAAGAGGATGTTACGCCCCCCGAAGAATTGATCCTGTGACTCCGGGAAGACCTGGCGTAGCCGGTCGTCGATCCAGCTTAGGGTACGCAGCCCAATCATGGATTTCTCGTCAATAATAATATACCGGATAGGGCGAAGCTTTGCCTGTAGAGAGGAAAGGTCCGAGGGCGGCAGGGGATTGATGAGTCCAATCGACTTAGAGACCGGGAGGCGCAGGAGGGAGTGGATCGTCATTCTATTAATAGCATTCGCTGCTACGCCGGTTGGGGCAGTCCTGACGAGGGCGCCGGGGGCTAATTGGGCAATACGGGTTGAGATTGCATGGATCAGGAACGATTTCCCAGTGCCACCCTCGCCGTCAACCTGCAATAGCAGCTGCGGCGGTGCTTCAGCAGTATTGTCAAGGCTCTGTTGTATATGGTCAATCAGTATATTAAATGCCAACCGCTGCTGTGCGTTCAAACGGTCAAACATACTATCAGAAGAGTCCATATCCTCCTGCTCGGGGTAATGCTCCTTACACAGCTTCCAGTAGTCAGCGCCATTAAGGAGATCAGGATACCTGCCGATGTGCGGCGACCAGTCATGAGTTAGGTCAAGGTCGCGGTTACCAAGCAACTCAATATCTTCAGTATCAGGATCACGCTGCGGCAGCTGCGCAGCAAGCTGCTCCCAGTCCTTGGGCGCTATCTCGTCTTCAAAAGGGTCGGCCTCAAATAGATCTTCAACAGGGGGAGGGAGCTTGTCATAGTAGTCATCGAAGTGGGCGTCACAGTGGATTTCAAGGCAGTAGTTATATGCCTCTGTATATGTATTAAACTGACTTTCTTCAACGACCTTGACCGACTCGATCAAGGAATGAGGATGGTGGAGGGTTAGCTTTACGCGGCAGAAGTCCTCGAAGTCGCTATGTTCCCTATCAGGCTTATACCGCGGAAAGTAGTTGAGAATACGGTCAGGGGCCCTCGGGAAATACTGCCATACAGGCCGCGTAAAGTTAACTTTTGTAAGGAACTCAAAGTAGCTGATTTGGAGCCACTCTGGCTTCCAGTTAAGGTACTTTTGGTATACGCTCTGACCTGACTGAATATTATCGCCCTCAACCACATCTCGGTGCTGTTGTTGGTGCAGGGGCCGGCAGTCAACGTTCTGAATGACGCGGGAGCTCATTTGCAAAGGCAGATTAAGGAGCAGATGACATACTTCCATCGCAGACCAGTCACGCTCGGCAACCAGTTTATTCATAAAGCGCGCAACGAATCCTGTTAAGGCACGCTCGCTACTGATACGAGGCAGTATCTCTTTAGCTATATTGCTATAGCTTTGCGTCCTAGACTCGGCCTTGCTACAATACTTGCGATATAACTGAGAACTGCGTGTGTTGAAGTGCATGGCGAGATGTCGTGATTGGCAAGCCAACCAAGTGCAATTGACCGATTATAGTTGTTTAGGAATACGTCATTGCGAGCGCCATCGAATAGAAGATACTGTGGATTTAGTGCGTGCGTAACATGGGGCTCTGCGTGGAGTGGCCGGGGGAAATAGAAGCGGCATGATATATCCTCTGAGAGCCGACCGTTCGGGAGACTACGTCGCCGCAGGCAGTAAGCCTCAGTGCAACGGTGCCTCTGTACTCTGTTGACGACCTCAGACAGGGCCTGGAAGGAGGGATCCTGCAGGTCGTAGGATATTAAAGGATCGCCATTACCTTGCGGGCTAATGCGGCCAGGTTCAGGGTTAAATGCTGATGAGTGCCTTCCCCAGTAGCATGCAAATTCCTACTTTGCCTCTTCCGACTGGAGGTCTGTAGAGGGGGCGTTGGCGAACCAGAAAAGGCCGTGAGCATGAGTGCTGCCGCAGGCCTGCCACCCGTAGCGGAACTAATAGTCAGTGATGCTAAATTTCGAGCGCAGGAAGGTATTGAGGAAGGTCAGGAAGCGCTGATGGAAGTGGTACGCGGCGATAAGTGGGTTGTTACGCAAGTTGGCAGCGGAAATAGCAAGCTTAGCACGGTGGTCAGCCGCGAGCCACTCCTCACAACGCGGAAGGTGTTTCTGCAGGCTCTGCCAGTGTATATCGGCAGCAGAGAACGTCATGAATACCGCCGGACAGCCTAGGCTGTGAACGTGGGCCTCGAGCTGGTTCCGTCGGCCACCCCAGAAGGCCCGGGTGCCGCGTAGGCTTCCCGAGTAGCGGACAACCTTGTTGAGGAGAACGCGAGACTCAGCGGTGTCATCGTCAAAAGCAGCCCGCAGTTGATGAAGGTCAACAGGGATTGAACGGCCGCCGCTCTTCTTAACAAAGAAAGTGCTCCTCGAATTCACCTGCATCCGCATAAGGGTATTGAAAACAACATAACGAAAGCGAGGATGCCGCGCGAATCGGCCGTCATGATACTTTAAGGCGTGTTCGATGTAGTGGCCGTATGTTATTGTGCGCTGACGTGGTGTGATGAAATCAGCCTCCCCCCTCGGGTATAGCGTTGGAAAGGCAAGGGAAAGCAGCGGCTGTGATCGATTGAACTCATTCAACGGCGTAGAACGAATAGCAGGCATCTCTAGGTATGGCTGCTGAGCGCGTAAGCGCAGGGGAATATGGCCAGGCTCAGGCTGGGGCTGCCCCTGAAGCTGGGCGCGAAGGAGCTTAAGATCGCTGTGGTCTGCGATAAAGTTGGGCACGGCGGCTTGTTCAACATCGCCCTCATCAGCAATATTGTCATCGACTTTATCCCTAATGTCAATTGGGTCGACGAGCTCTGTAAGCAGCTGGTCACCGACGTCCCCGTCCTTAGGCAACTGGCTTAGCCGCTCCTCATCGACAATAATATCGCTATAGCCGGGGTGGTAAGCCCTCAAATACTGTAGCCAGGAGCGAATGCTACCTTGCCTTACGCGAAATTAGGTCCGGAATTGACGAACAATATGTGGCTGCTGTGCTGTGTTGAGAGGGCGGAGAACAATAATATCAAGCTCCCTAGGGAGTAGCGGCAACTGCATATACACGCTGCTAATGTCTCGCAGGAAGTTGACTATATGCCCGCGGTATTTATATTGCTGGCCTCTGTATTGAAAAATCTGTATATGCACGTGGACCCGAGCGACGAGCATTTCCTCAACCTGTGATAATTCCGGCAGGAATGCCGGCACTGCGCCAAAGTCAAGGGCATTGTCACGAGAGTAGAAGTAGGGTCTGTTGGAAGCTTCTGGCTATCGATGCGAGCGCAGTTATGACACACGCCCCTCCGTAGCCTCATATTAAACCAACGCTCGCGGCAGCGAGAGCAGACAACTATTTGCTGTGTGTTAAGGGAAGTGTGCCATTTATCAAGAAGTTCCCGGTCAGCAAATGTAATTGCAATAGCAGCGAGATCACCAGTAAACTCGAGATCATTGGCTGGAATTGAGGCTTGTTGACGCTGAGCAGAGGAGGGGAAGGGCTGCAGGGGATCTGGCTGTAAGGGACTTGCCACGCTAAAGCTGCTGCTAAACTGTGACGACGATAGCGACTGGGCTCGCGAGGAAGATTCAGTAACAGGCTGCGCACAGCAGGGCGAGCAGTACGACCGTTCTTGACCACATGAGGAGAAGAATAGGGAGTGATCAAGTGTTCTAAGACAACGGAGGCACACTTGCTGTTCCTCGTCGTCGTCATTATCGCGGACGCCGCGAGCGCAGTAAAGGCAGAGGCCGTCAGGGTACCGCGCGGTTATTGGTCTAGCAATACCACACATCTCGCAGATGAAACAGCCTGGATTCTCGTCTTCATGTGGTAGGAAGGCACTGCTTTGCTGTGAGCTCAAAGCTCTGACGTTAAGGGAGTTGGGGAGGGATCTTCACCTGCTCGGCGGCGTGCCCGATGATCTCGTTGTATGACGACTTGTTGAGCGTGAGCCGCGGCGTGACCTGGACTATCCTGTGATCGAATGCCTCGCAGGTAATATTTTCTAACTGGGGTAGGGGTCTGATGGGGCAAAGGCAGAAGAGACGGCATCTCAGTGTCTGGGGAAGCAGCGGCAGGCCGAGGCAACAGTGGCTGTAGCCTCTGCGGCGTGACAACAGAGCTTAAGCTTCTTTTGCGAGAGGCAGGTGCAGTTACGCTACGAATTGCTGCTTCCCGCAATGGGTTGCCTCGCATAAGAGCCTAGGAAGCTATTAGCATTTAGATATAGCGTTAGAGCAGGGGATTAAGCTTACAGCATGATTCGCACGGCAGCTCAGGCACATTTGAACGCGGCGACTGGGGTTTCGAGCTCCAATAAAGTCAGAATCTGGCTTCTGCAGCTTAGAGCGAATGCACTGCCGCAGAGCTTCTTCAACTGGCGATTCTTGTAGCGGGCCTGGCGAGTGAGGGGGGAGAGGGGAGGGAGTTGTTGGAATTGATGCCATCTGGATATTTCAAACGGTCCTGTGAGGAGCTGTTCTCGATGATCAAGATGACCTGTATAGCATCGGTTGTTGGTCGCCGGCCAGGGTTCGAGGGCGCTCGAGGCTTAGGGAAACAGTCAAAATAGAATGTTAGCTGATTAGCTACAGAATGTCACAAACATCTGCATCGAGCTCACTTACCTTAACAAATGATATCCGAAGAACGTTCTCTTTTCTGTGGATTGATGGAAATGATGAAGAAAGGGACGAAAAAAGAAGGTCAGAAGCGACCTGATGTTTTGGAAACTCACTGCCAACCGCTCGGGGCCCCAAAGGGACACGAACGCTGCTATAGCTCAATGTTTACCGCAAGACTTACAGGCCGCAGACTGGCAAAGCGCGGAAGCTCTGGCTGGGCAGTTACCGCTTGACTGACCACTCGAGGAAGACTCTGTGAGGATTACACCAAAACACTAGGCACGTTGCTGACAAAAGAAGGATAGAAGCGATGATGCAAAAGGAAGGAAGGAAGGAAGGAAGGCATTGAACTTCCCTAGATTCATCACCAACCGGCAGAATTTATTACCGCCTTCTCAATGCATCAGGGCCAATAGAACTATTAGCAAGTTAATTGCAGGAGGAAGAAATGAAGGAAGAGAGGTCAGCAGGAAAGAGAGCTTCAAATAGAAGCTTTAAATTCCGCTAGATTCACTATGCCGACTCTTCCCTACTGCCTCCTTGATGCGATAACTGTTGCTGATTGAAGATTGAAGATTGAAGGTTGAAGCTCCAAGCCGCTGCTGTGCGTAGAGCTGAAGCTGGGAGGCTCACATGTTATATCACGTGCTAAAATATTTCAACCAATCATAGCATTTTAAAAGGCGGGGTCTACGATGGACCAATTGTGTTACGACGACTTTAGGTCTGTGTGGCTAGTGATTGTGGTAGCTTAGCTCTTGGACACAGGTTAATATAGCATAGCTTAGGCTACGGAGTACTGCATTCCACTTTGTGTCAGCATATAGGATGACTAGAAAACGGTAGAATTCGACACTCTTGCTGATCCCAAATTAGGTGGGAAAAGCTTCTGCTTGTATACACAAAAATAGCTGATGAAAACAAATACTGACTGGCTTGCAGATTAATGAGCTGCACTCCTGGATTTATTATCCCATTCCTGAGCTTGACACTTGCTTGGCCATGCTGACATAATTTTCACGGGTACCCGTGGCCCTATGGGCTCCCCTAAGTAATTATATAGATCAGTAAGTGGTGGAAGATGTTATCAAACCACCGCGACAGCTGCTCATCAGTCAATCGACGGAAGTCGCTGTGACATGGCAAAGGTGGAAAGAGGTGAAGAGTGAAGAAATCGGCGCCTTCAACCCTCGCAAAGATGAAATGTGGAACGTCTTTCAGCCGGGACGGAATCAACCGGGGACCCTCCGTATCTAGAGCCACGCGATCCAGTGTCAGGTGAAGATCTGTGTCAATGTCCTGACGATACTGAGGGGCCGAATAAAATCGGATCCCATGGATCGCCGCTGCTGGTGAATCCACGAAGCCTAAGATGCTGTCGACGTCAAATGAAATGACCGGAGGGTCTTTTCAACGTGGAGGCAAGCCTGCTTGGGCGAGGCGTCGGAATGCCGAGCTGAATAACGAGAGAACAACACTTGCCATTGACTAGGACTCAATTGTGCTGTCTCGCCCTGGATTGAAGAGGAAAGGAAATGCTGCTTATCAAGCGTGTGGGGGCATATCATGGGGGTAGGGTTTGGGTTGGCTGTATAATGGGTTAGTGGGTTAGAGATGCGGGTTCATCTCCCGCGATTAATTTGCATCTAATCGGCCAGTGGCTATTGCGAGCCGGATTGCCGCTCGCACTGCTTCTAGGTTTGGCATTCATTTATCATTGTCTGACGGCGATTTTCCTCTCAAGTAGAAGGAGGTTTGCCTCTTTGCGTTTCCGTGCATTGGAGCATCTCTGTGTGTATATGTACCTTGTGCAGATAGATGCATCCAGAGCATGGGCCGTTTCTTGACTTTCAATGTAACAACCTTAGAGACTAAAAGGGCACACTTGGAGCATGTCTCCATAGCCCCGCTTTGGTCCACAAATGGGCAATGTACTTTTCGCACCACTTTTCGTAGTGGGCCTTCCACGACCCTTCTGTCATCAATAAATGGATAAATGTGTGCTTCTAGGCTCTTGGCGCAAATGACTCTGAAGACAATGTCTGGAAATGGATATTGTGTGATTCTTGAGAGTGTAACAACCCCTTCAGGCCAAAAGTCCACAAATGGACGTCTATTTTTGGGCTTTTAACGTAATTGGCCATAAGGCTAATACTCCGTAAAAGTCAACGAATAGACAAGGGTATATGACGTCATCATATATTCAGGTGTACTAAACCCTATATGCTGAAATAAGGATTCTATAGTATCTCTCAAAAATCCTCCACTTGTTTTCCTAATTTTTTGGGTGCGTTCCTTATCCGAAGACGAAGGGCATATAGTAAATTACTAGTAGAAAGATCAAAATCAATGAGAAAATCAGGCAATCTTGGTGATATTATGGGCATCTAGGGTTGGGGGAACTTAGTCTATTGCGCAATCCGTGGAGACGTTGGTAATTGTAGTGTTGGGATTACCGATAATTAACACTATCGGGAGTCCTCTCTGACTGTTACCAATGACTCGCTTAAAATTGAGCTATGAAGGTGCGTAAATTTACTAGTACCCTACTGAAGTGGGTTGCTAGTCAAGGACGTTGTAGCTAGTTGGAAAATTTCTTTCTCATGCATTCTTTGAGAGAGTAGAGGAAAAGGGTACCGAGCGACCTGTCCGTGTGGTACGACGGGCAGGGCAGCACTCGCCGTCAATGGCATCACCACATGTAGGCCCTCTAAAGACGGGGTTTAATAATATAGCGAATTAAAATACCTAGATTGGTGCAATATGAGCTCTTCATCTGAAATTCAATTGGCTACAGCCATAACAGCACCTGGGCCTTGGCGGTCTTGTCCGCAAGATTGTGAGTTCGAATCCCGTCTCCCTCACAAGTTTTCACCCGAATTCTAACTGTTAGGATTTGATTTAGTGCATCGTGGTTGGCGTCGTGAGCTTGAAGTTTCGCATCGAACTCGCTTGAGGTGCAGCTGCAGTGTATGTTGACAGGAAAGCCAATTTTCATCAAGGAATTCAAGTCGGGCATCTGCTATTGTCTTCCAACCATGATTGACAAACACCTGATCTCTCGGCGTCATTGAGTGGCTGTTCATCAAAAAGCCAGTCAATTGTCCACCATTATCTGTATGCCAGCATATGCAAGACCGCATGATAAGGATGCTCAGGACTACCCTTACAAAGCTGCCCAAACAGCCCTGGCTGAGCTGGCTCACGTTAACTACAGCCTGACCAAGTGGACCGCATGAGCAACAGAGTTGAGCATTGTGGGAGGATATGCGAAATACAAATGAAGGGGGAAATTTATTTAAGATGCAGCTGACTCTTCAAGAGTACGCTTATTGGTATGATATTGCTGCGTAAAAATAGAGAGTTGGCGTTAATTAGAGGATCTCAAATTTTGATTGACTGATAAGCTATGTATTAATCTACATGGCCAGCGTCAATAGCCCAGCCCTGTACGTCTGCGCCACATGCGGCGTGGTTCAATTGGCACAAGCTAACATTGCGCGTAGGCTAAACAGCAAGCGTCAAGTGCGGCTGTCGCGTATAAGCCAGCGCCCAAACAGAACGAGGCCAATACGCACACCCGTCATACAGCCCAGTCCTCTACTCACCTGTTAAGCTGACTGCGCGTGTCAAGACATCCGCGCCTGTTGGCCTTCGATGTCCAGCAGATGATTGGATCTGCTCGCAGAGATTCGCCTCTGAATGTAACATAATACGCCAAGAAGCCTCGGCACATCACGTCACGGGCAATTTGAGATGCGATCACGACGGCCTGGGCAACTTGATGTGCGCTTCATTAGCTCTTATGTCTGCCACTATTTTCTTCCTGTTTAGAGGCTAGGCGCAGGGATAGGTAGATGTCGGGGTGGTATGGGGTCTACAAGTGTATTTAAATATAGATGTCGGATAACGTCGGTCTAGTTGTTGGAATAAGCAAAAATGTGTATGCAAGGGAATCTGTGATGTGACGTGAGGTGAAACAGAACGCGCGGCGTTCTGCTTCTATGATAAAATGGCTGGAAGAGAATCCAAGGAAGAGGGGAAGAAGAAGGCAGAGGACATGGAGCAATTGAGTGGAATTCTGGCGCCCTATCTTCGTGATGTGAACAAGCTGACTACGGAACTGGTTTTCCAACAAACATCCATCGCGTGGAGCTTAGACTCACCAATACGATTTTCTTCTGTCCATAAACCATTGCATTTCGCTGTTCTTCCTCTTCCCTATTTTAATTCTGACATAACTATCTTGTGCTTCTTAAATAAAGACCTGGGTGAACACTCCCTCGGGACCCCACTTATCCTTCAATGCCTTGAGCTTACTCTGCCTTTCTGCGCCCGGGAATCGACTTTCAATCAACATATCCTTTGATAAATTCTAGTAGGTCTCCACTTCCTCCTCCTCGAAACCAATCGTTGCAAGCTTCAGGGCTTCGATCTCCCACTGCTCAACGGCCGCAGCCGCCTTTGCATCCGTATACCACGCCATAGTCTCAACCCAAGTCTTTACCCCTTGGTGTCCATATGCACTCTCCTCGAACCTTCCTGGTTCTCCCTGACCTACCCATTCAAACGCAATCCCAGATGGCCCTGCCCCAGCCTCTGGTCCACACATCTCGACCATTCTATCAAAAATCGCCACTTCCTTCTCCCAGACCTTAGCATCGCTTGGGAACCTCGGCAATCCAGCAAACCGGAGACGCTTGTATCCTCCTTTCACGGTGACCGCCTCAAAACCTTGACTGATGAGCCCAAATGGAACACGGTTCTCGGCCCACACTAGTGGCTCCTTTTCCTTTAAGCTACCAAAGTGCGCAAGTGCATCTGGAGTGCTTCCAAGATAATATAGTACACATAGTGCAATTTTTGCACCTGAGCCCATGGGGTCTTTTGTTATCATGATGAGTCCAGCCTGGCGTGGGTTTGGGTCGTTCGCGATAGGCTCGAAAGCCTTTATAAAGCTCTGGAACTTGCGCAGCCGCAAAAACAGCTTGTACCATCCAGATTGTGCCATCATCCGAATTGAGGATTGAAACTGGCGCTATACGCAGTGTGAGACTTATCACCAGACCAAAATGTTGGCCAGCGCCTTTCAAGGCATTAGGAGCTCATGATTCTCGGTTGCAGAGGCGGTAATAAGCTCTCCGGAAGCAGTAACTACCCGAGCTGCGACAATAGCATCAGAACCAAAGCCGAGCAGACCATTTAAGAATGAGATGCCACCGTTCAAACAATGCGGGACGAGTCCGACTGTGCCTGCGTTGCCAAGAGGAGCACAGAGACCGACCTCGGAGAGTGCAGAAATAGCGGCCTTGTGTTGCGAATCGCCTTGAACAGTCATGGTTTCTGATTTCTTGTCTATATCGACGCTGTTGAAATCCGTCAGGTCGATAACGAGTCCATCCCAACCGATCGTAGACCATAAGCTGCTTCCGCCTGCTTTTGGGACAAATGGGACATGTTGCTCGTGACAGAGTTTCAACTAGAGTTCATGCTATCAGAATATTCGCATATAATAGAAATGTTGGCGTACAGTTTCAACAATATCGTCTTCCGTGGCGATACGCACAATCCTGGCGGGAGTCTTGGTCCCACGATCAGTCCACCGTTTCAGCAACTCTTCCCAGTGCGCTCCCCCTTTAGATACCACCTTCGCATTTGGACTCAAATTTTCTCCCAAATCTGCGAGTAGCTTCTTAGCTGCGGTAACGCAATATCTAGCGATTCTTTACTGATTGTTGTTGCCGCTTGCATCGTGATAGTTTTTATGCGATGTCTTTAAAATACTTGATCGGGTTGGATAAGGGTTTGGGGAAATTTCCGATTACCTTGACTGTAAATACCTAGAAGTAGAGGCTTTAACTGAGAAATCAGTTTGGGCAGTTGCGGTAAGGCGCTGTATGTTCTATTCAGTCAGATACACAGGAATATCCAAGTGAAACAGAACAGCTGGTGCTGCAAGTCAATATTGAATTACCTGGCCAGGGAGTAGAGGTGTCTATGCCCAAAGCGGAAGCAGTAGTGGGAAGAGGGTTCAATTGCCCAACTCGGTCAAAAGCCAGAGGTGGTGATTGGTTCAAAAGCTGGAACGGGCCGTGTTCCAGGACATCATAATTGAGTATCTATAAGGCTTCACAATACCTCACCCATAAAGGGAAAGGCAATCTTTTCGCCGTTTCCAACAGTCGCATACATGTAACTAGCAGTTACCTCTTGCATCCCTAGCTGAACCGCCTGAGACACCCAATCCTTTATATCTAACTCCCGAAACGTTTCGCCATGCAATGTCTCCAAGTGCTTCTTAATTTCCTTGACCAAAACCTTGCTTCCGCTTGAATAATGCCTGAACTGGGGCCTGACTGTGCCCGCTGGATCATGGGGAGCCAAGATATTTTCCACAAGCTCAGAAGCAACACCACTAACATCCTTGAAATCAAGGTATCCCTCCATATCTTCAAGTCGTGGCGTTACTTTTAATAAAGTCGAATAGCGAAGAAAGGAGTTCAGAGCGTCAGTATCTGGTGCATTATCGCCAGTGATTCCGCAGGCACGGTGTATGCACACCCTGAGACCTGTCTTGCGTGAGAGCTGTTCGAGGAAAACTTCGCTGATCCATTTAGTAGCTGTATAACCCTCAGATCCATCTGTGGGTGGACGAGATGACGAGACGGAGATAGGCGGTAAGTCACATTTGCCGCTGAGCAGAGTGACGCGGCCAGAGGATAAGAAGTGGATGGGGATTTGACGAGGAAGCGCTAGAGCTGCGAGTGTTTGTGTTGAGAAGTAGTTTGGCGCCCGGAGAGTATCATAGTGATTCAAGCAGTGGCCATGTGCACCAGCATGTATAATGAGGTGGGCATTGCTTTGAAGCGTGATACGCTCCGCCTTGGTAAGACCGAGGTTTTGTTCTGCCAAACTTCCAGTGTAGAGCTTAAGCTTTTCTGAAGCTGGCAGAAGAGGTTGATGGTCGGGCTCAACGGAAATGCAGTTGATCTTGGAAATTCTAGGGCTCGCAAGTAGCAGCTTGAGAATTTCTCTACCGAGAAAACTTGTCGCTCCAGTTAGAATCACTTCCAGTGGACCGCTCTCTACATTTTGGGAAGCATGCGTGAGGTCTAAGTTCGCAAATAAATTGTCTGGAAATGTAATTTCAGAATCCCAGTCGATATACTCCTTAGGGGGTTGTTGATGCTTTTCCAAGTTAATGAGAGCAGCCATTTTTCGTAACGTCGTGGCATTGTAAAGAGAGGCTAAGGGGAGTGGAATGCCCATGGACCTCCTAATTGCGCCTTGAAGTTTGGCCAAGAGAAGAGAACTTCCACCAAGAGCGAAAAAGTCCGAGTCAAGACTGATAGTGGCAGCTAGACTTATATTGCCGAGTGCACTGCTCCATAATATCTTCAACTCCATTTCCGCGGCGGTTAGTGGCGTGAATTCAGCCGGATTAACTATAGATGAAACCGTTGGATTTGGCAATGGTAAACTCTGAATGACCTTTCGGTTAATTTTGCCGCTATTGTTCATCGGAAGCTGTCTCAGAGGAACAATGAACGATGGTTTCATGTACTCTGGCAAAGGAAGCTCTCTCGCGAGGCGCTGTAACCCAGAATCGTCCAAGTGTCTGTCTGGCGCAAAGACAACATGGGCCACGAGAATGGATGATGATATTTCCTCCCTCACTGATACCACAGCGTCTGATATTTTCCCATCTGCGTGATTCAAGATGGAAGCGGCAATCTCATCCAAATCGATTCGCAACCCTCGAAGTTTGATCGTGGTGTTTCCATCTGTCCGACCCATGAAGACTAATGATCCGTCTTGGAGTAGCCGTCCTTTATCACCAGTCTTGTACATGATGTTCCACCCTCTTGCAACATCTTCAGGAGCGGCAAATGGATCTTGAATAAATGAGGAAGCTGTTAGATCTTGGTCAAGATACCCCAGCGCAATACCAACACCGCCTATGTGAATCTCGCCAGGCAATCCGGGTGGAAGCATTCGGCATTTTTCGTCGAGGATATAGATAGATGTGTTGGGCATCGGCTTTCCTATGACATGATAATCATCGGATGACTGGTCTTCAATAGAAACAGTATGGTAAGAAGATGCTATCGAGACCTCGGTTGGCCCATAAAAGTCTGTTACAGTAGGAGGGCTCTTCAGCATTCCGAACTGTCGCTTTAATTGTTGCGTCATGGGCTCACCACCTGTGCAAGCATGGCGCCATGAACACAATTGATGCATCTTCTCTGCTCCGTAGGTAAGTAGTGTGAGATACTCCGTAGGCGTGCAGAAGGTGAGAGTCACACTCTCTGATAGCATAATTTTGGACAATTCCAGGGCATCCCCTCGTACAGATCGTGGGGCAATAATGAGTTTCCCGCCATGCATAAGAGCAGCAAATATCTGAGTCAATGACATGTCAAAGCCTAGAGAACTCTGCTGTAGCACAGCTTCTCTCCCAATCTGCAGCTTCTCGGCCATGGAGGCAGCAAAGCTGACGTATCCTAACTGCGACAGTTGGATACCTTTGGGGGTTCCTGTTGACCCACTTGTAAACATAAGAAGAATAGGCTCAGTTTCTTGTTCTCCGTTTTCAATAATCCCAGCCTCTGGCAACCTAGCCACATCAATAATGCTAGTGTTTCTAGACTTGAATTTATCAGCTTGAGTGGATGTCTCAGCGTGACAAAGGACGAGTAGTGGATTGCAAGCCTGCAGCATTGCTCTGTGGCGTGACTCTGGTAGAGAAAGATCTAACGGCACACAAACGCAACCAGTGCGAAAGATTGCGAACATGCATGCAACAAACTGAATTGAGGGTTCGCACAAGACGGCGATGTGTGACCCAGAGGCCGGAGATTGATCCATTATAGCAGTAGAGATGGAATTGGCTAAACTAGCCAGTTGAGAATATGTGATTGATTTTTTACCTTCGATCACAGCAATTTCATCGCCGAATGTTTTACAAATATTCTCGAACCTCGCCGATATCGTTCGTGGCCAGCCACAATTGACGCGAGGACCTCGCCCTAAAGTGAGAGCGCCTCGCGATGCTGTCGTCAATTCCGCCAGCTTGATTTCGTATAGGGATCTGAACGGGTTCTCAGCAAGATTCCTCAGCAAGGAAGTGTAGAGATCTGCTAGAAGTTGCGTGGATTCAAGGGTGTAGAGATAACTGCGGCTAGTGAACTGCAGGAGACAGGTTGTTCCACGTAGCGTAATGCTGAAAGCCCAGTCATAGACACTCTTGGGATCCTGTCCATCCTTGTATTCCAGCTTGCAGGCCCCTAGGGGAATTTGGTCAAAGTTTCCTTGGCGATAATTCAAGACCACTTGAAATAGTGGATTGTGTGTTGGGGATCGAGGGAGGTTTAGTTCATCAAGTACCACGTCAAACGGAGCCTTGGAATTTGCTGCAGCTGAAAAGTATGTTTCAGATGTCCTCTGAACCAGATTGCTGAATGTATCCTTTTCGTCAACGAACAAAAGTATAGGCATAAGATTAATGAAACATCCAATAGTGGAGCTGCTGGTTTCAGAACGGTTGGCATCTACTACTCCAATGCACATGTTCTCAATATCCAACAGTTTGTGAAAGAGTAGTTGAAGCACCGATAAGTGAAAACGAAAGGGAGTAATGCCAAGTGACCGACTTGCTTCTTTCACGATCGCCGTGAGATCAGACCCGAGGTCCTTTGCGACCGTATTGTTGTTGTAGTCATCGGTAGACTTTCTAGTCTTAACACGGGAGAAAGGAAGCAATGGCATTGCATCCAGTGGCTTAGAGTGTTGTTGTTTCCAATAATGAACCTGCTCATTCAAATCACCATTGGAGATTGAGAGTTCATCTGCCACAGCAAGATCAATGTACTGTCCGACAGATGAATCGAGTGGCTTGCCCTGATATGCGAGATTTAAATCCTGGAGAAATAGATGCCATGCAAAGCCATCCATAATGATGTGATGATAACCGAATATCATGGTGTGATGACCAGGAGATCTAGTGATCAAAGTCGCTCCGAACGTGTCGCCTTGCTTTAGGTTCCAGACATGGGATCCCATCTTCTTGAATTCTTGTTCCACAGTGTCACTAGTGGGGTCCGCAATATGACTGAAGGAATACCGTTGTTGTTTCATTAATCCTTGTACGGGATCACCACCTGATTCATTGTCAAAGAAGCAAGTCCTGAAGATGGTATGGTGTGAGAGCACTTGATTCAAAACTCGCTTGAGTCGGGAAATTTGTAAACTTCCGTTGATGTCGTATATATGGACGTTATTGTAAGCTGTACGATCATCGAGATAACGACTGGAGAACCATATCCTTGATTGAGAGTGAGACATTTTCTCTACTCTTTCAAGATCTTCAACCGAAACCACCTCTGGTTTGGCATCACTAGCTAGAGTGATATGCGAATCTGTCAGTCCATCATTTGAGGTGAATTGTGTTCCGGGGCTAGTGGGATGAGATGTTGATAGAGTACTAGGCACCAGTCCATCAGTAGGAGTGACTGGCCTCTGGTTTGCATCTTGCTTATCCGAGGGGCGTGCCACGTCCTGACTGTCTGAGACTGAAGTCTCCTGGACGGTTTCCCTTTGCCTTTTTTGCCTAGTAGCCTCTAAGTACTCCCTGGCTGCAAAAGTGCACAAGGACGCTGAAGTATCTCCGCCGAGAATCTTCAAAACCGGTACATCGACGAAGATTTCCTTCAAAAACCACGTCCGTATCTCGACAGCAAGTAAAGAGTCGGTGCCAAGAACGGCGAGAGGACTTTCGACATTGAGAGTTCCTGGGGTCATCTGTAACATGGCTTCCAGTTTGGAGGAGAATGCAGCCGTCAGAGCTGAAATCGCGACCTCCAACGACCCTGCATTGTCCAATTGTTCTCTGATGTGGACATCAACGAGCGTACGCTGTACCTCATGTGCGGAGTCGTCCTCTTCGCGGACGAGGTGTGACAAACGGGGGTTCGAGAACCAAGTAGGTCTGGATTGTGTGCTAGCTGAATATGTAAACGGTTGAATGCCCGAAATAACCTCGCTAGTGTCTGAGTCTGGTTTACTAGCCATGATAGATTCACCGAATATTATGTGCAAGTCTTGCTCCGAGATTGGCATGTAAAATTGCGTCTTCAACCGTTCCATGAGCTTTGGGCCTCGTTGTGCAATGTAGCCGACGTCAGTAACCATTCCAAGGCTTAAGACGGATCCAGCAAGACCTATAGCCCTTCGTTGGGCGATAAGAGTGGATTGGAAAAGACTCGCAGCGTTGTAGTTCGATTGACCCCCATTGCCCACAACGCCGCTTATCGAGGAGAACAAGATGAAGAAGTCCAAATTGCTGCTCTTGAAATATTCATGGAGGAGCAATGACCCATCTACTTTCGGCTTCAAAATGTCGTTGACGGCATGAATGTTCATTTCCACAAAGAGCCTATCCGATAGCACAAGAGCGCCGTTGCATACTCCGGCGACTGGTGGAAGGGTATCCTTTATGATGCCACAAACGGAATGCACAGAATCTTTGTTCGAAACATCCATCTTATAGACCTTGACATTGGCGCCAAGATGTCTCATTTCGTCAAGCCAGGCATCATCTATGTTGGGGTTTCGACTTGCTAGGACAATGTGGACGGCACCGTTTTGTACCATCCAACGACATAGAGATCTCCCCAAGTCCGATGTCAGTCCGATCATCAGATACGTCTTAGCAGGTGAGAAGACGCCGGCGAAATTGAGGGGTTTCACAGCAACATTAAGTTGATCAGCTCCCTTCCAGTTAATGACAGTCGGATAACGAAGCTGGTCGACACACAAGTTATCGAGATCGCTCACATGGATTGACTCCAGTGATGCAGTCATCGAATGAAGTGAGGTTGATGCCTTTGCGAGACTGTAGGCCCCTTCGAGTAGCTTGTATTGTAGAGTGGTGAGCGAGGATGAGTCAAACTTCATAACCGGAAATAGCTTTAATAGGGAAGTCTTGATCCTGCTCTTTTCGGCAGTATGAGTCAAGTCAACAAAGACCTCAATACTCTGAGGTAGGGTCTGGCGGAGGGCAAACATTGAGTCGTTTGGATGAACCTGGATGTAATTGTCCAAGCCCACAACTTCGTCAACCCCCACAAAGAAACATTTGCCTCCCTTATGTTCGATACGATGTTGTAGAGCTCTGGCAATGAGGAGGTCTGCCGTTCCATAAGCGAGGACTGTGGTGTTTTTATCAATACCCAATGTCAGTGCGTCTACGGCCAACTGACATGCCCACATGGCCAAAAGTTCTGAACCAAACTGCTCTGTCGAAGGAAGGGGGAAAGTCTCCTCGACTGGGATAAGGATGATGGAAGAGTTGTGCTTGCTGATTGCCAAAACATGCCTCTCGTCATTTTCGATGCATCCGAGACATAGAACAAATGGTTCCTCCGTTCCTAACTGTGGAAGCGGGACAGATTCCTTGACAACAATGGCCACATCTTTTGTTGCAGCTGATTTGAGGCGTTCGACTGTTGACGACTCTTGTTGCAGGGTAAGTCTTCCATTGGATGATACGACCCTCAAAGACAGGCTGTCATTGGCAGAAATCTTTCGTGTAATGGCTCGACGTTGAGAGTTGAAACGGTCGTTTCTCTCCTTGTCAAGGAGGACTCGCGGTATAAGCAATCTATCGCCATTCAACATAATCTCCGGCTCGGTCACCCACAACATGTTGTGATTGGAAAATTCTGTTTCGTTTGCCAGCTTGAGCCGTAGGAAAGCTTCCAGGATCTGTCGTCCACTCAGACTTGCAGGATTACCAACTTCCAAGAATTGTAAATGAAGTTGGGGTAGTTCAGCCATCAATGCTCGTCCCAAGCCAACACTCATATTCGAGAATGCACTATGCGACAATCGGCCAGATGTAAGCCACAGAACGTTGCTAGCGCTCGAAAACATGTTTTGCAGGGCTTCAAGACGCTCGGAGGTGAAACTCTGTGAAAACATAGGTGCGTCGAGCTCCGAAATGCATATAACGGAAACATTTGACCCCAAATTTACATCACGAGCGGCATCAACGGTATTGATGACTCGTATTTGGCTGGCGAATCGTCTCGACAACTTCTCAATATCACCCACAAGTCGAGTAGTTGACAATGTATCACCACCAATAACTAACAGTTCTTCTTCCTCTGGTGTCATTTCAAGGGAGGAAAGAGGGTCTCGAAGCAAGGCCACTTTCTCATCAAGATGCTGGCTCAAAATGACTGAACAAGTATGCTTGATTGGGTCCGGTATGTCAATCACAAACTTGTCCACACCTGTAAACCCGGCTTCTTTCAGCATCTTATCCCATACAACGAGGGACACTGCTGGGCTGCGCACTCTCCCGTCTTCAACTCCGAGCCACCACCCTGGCAAGCCGCCCATGAGAAATGTCATTTCCAGCATTTGTCCGGTAACTTCCATCATAATGAGGTATCCACCAGGTTTCAGGAGCTTCCTTGTGTTCACTAAAGTTTCTCCGAGCTTGCGTGTAGCGTGTAGTACATTCGCCGCAATAATTACATCGTATGACTCCTTATCGAAGCCTTGTTCTGTGGGATCCTGCTCGATGTTCAGGACTTTGAAGTTCATACGTGTCTTATGGTCAAAAAATCTTTCAGAAGCCTTTTCGAAGAAACCAGAGGAGACATCAGTGTATGTATATGATGCATATGCATCCCCAATTCCGTCAAGTATGCTCCTGGTTGTACCACCTGTGCCAGCACCGATTTCCAAAATCTTTGTCCGGGGATGCTTGAAGGTTATTTCCCCCATGAGATCAGCGATTCGTTGATTCAGAGGAGCCGTAGCTCGTCCTTTAGAGTATAGATCGCTCAGCATGTTGTTTCGGAGCATCACTTCCAACAGTTGTGTCTCTCCCCGCAGGACCGCACTAAGATTCTCCCCCACCGCGTGAATCAAAGTCAAATCGGCTTGCCCTTCATATCTCTGTTTCAAGTCCATGATGAATTCAGTCTTATCATCAAGCCACTCCTTCTTCCCGACAGGGTGTTTACCGTTCCGAACTTCAGCTAATATTTCCTGAGCCTCTTTGTAGAAGCTTTGGTGATACCATGAAAACTCAGCGGCCTGTTCTGATGTAATCTCATCAAATACCTTCTGGAAATAGAATAGAGACAGTCGGTCGATGGCTTCAGCAAGCCCAAGTTCATACTCAGTAAGTTCACGTGGACTTAGGTTGGCTGTTTCGGCAAGAATGTCCACATCCCAAACTGTCTTGGAGAACATATGGCGGTCATTTGAAGGGCGTGCTTCAGTGAACATTTTGAGGGTTAAGCCTTCCACTTGTACTCCTGTTTGCCCGCTCAGATTGTGGATGTGTATATCTCCTTCGAAGGTATTTGATGTTGTATTGGTGACGAATGTTTCGATGTCAAAATCGATGTCACCAAGCTGGTTACTGTAGTCCATATCTGGCATGATTGCTAGCCGTGAGACCTTTATTGGCAGAAAAGGAGCCCACAAAGTCTCGCTTTCTGGAGTGCAGTATGCAGCAATAATGGAATGAAAAGCAACATCCAGTGGTCCTGGGTGTATGGTGTAGTCTGGTCCGAGGTCAAGTTCGAGCCACGAAGCTTTTGTATTGGCATAATACATTGTCCGATCCACCTCCCTCAGACCTCTAAATAGGCCTTGGTAATCAAGACCAATCTTCAGCAGTGAGGCATAATAATTCTCGGAGTCAAAGGATGCAAGTCCCGATCTGCGAAGACGCTTTGGGGGCAGTTCACTTAATGACGGTTGACCAAATGTGACGACGATTTGACCAGAACACTTCATCTCCATGGATTCAAGAGAGCCATTGCCAGCCGCATAGCATGTGAACTCGACATGAAGGGTTGAATCATCAGCGCCGGCACTCTTCACGCTTTTAGTTGAGAAGATTGTCTCAACACCAGGATGGTTTTCTTCCATTGTCAGCGCCTTATCGATGACCAAGTCCAGCACTTCAATCAGTCTAATAGGACGTTCCTCTGCCATGATTTTGGCCGCCTCTATAGCCATTGCCATGTAGCCTGATGTTGGAAAAAGTGTCTGGCCTTGAAATGCATGGCCTCTGACCCAAGGGAGCTCGTTCAGTCGCAGGATATTACGCCAGCGCGTTTCATCGGTCAAGTCCTCAGAAATTCTGCGGCCAAGGATTTCATGAGGCTTTTGACCCAGCTGGCGATAATTTCTTGCGGGGCGGGACTCCTTCCAGTACACTTTGTCGTGATTCCAGGAGTAGGATGGTAGGCCCTTCAGTATCTTCTGAGGATTGTGACCGCCTTCCTGCAGGAATGAGTTCTGATAGCCAGAGAAGTCGACTAATGATGGATTGAAGCGTGACCAACAAAACCCGATTCCTTCTGAGAAAGCCTCCAAATCATCACGGCCACGTTGCAGGAAGGCAGCATGGGGCAATGCCGAACCCAATGCTGCTTTAAATATCTGGGTGGTGGGCCCTTTGAGTGCTGGATGAGGGCCAACTTCGATAGCCAGATCGAATGGGCCTCCGTGCAAATGGGCGCATTCAACAGCGTCCAAAAATTGAACAGGCTTGACCATATTCTCAACCCAATACGGCCCTGCCAAGGTCTCAAGGTCGCTCTCCTCAAGCATTTCAGCATTGCCACGGACAGAAGATATCCAGACGCAATCATCTCTTGGAGTATTGATCTGGATGTTGCAAGCATGTAAAGAATCGAGATATGCTTGAGAAGCGGGCAGCATGTGATGTGAGTGATATGCCGTGTCCACCTTTAGAAGCCTTGAGAATGTGCCCTTGTCGTCAAAAGTCGCTTTTGCTTCTTGAATGGCGTCCATGTCACCTGAAAGTGTTACGCTATTGGGACTGTTACTGGCTGCTAAACACATTCGGCCGGCGAATTGTGGCTGATCACACAGCAATAGTGCAGCCTCAGAGGAGATTCCAACAGCCATCATGCCCCCGAGTTTACCATCTGGGCCGCTAGAGAGTTTGGAATGAAGGCCTCTGTAGTAGGCAATTCGCATGGCGTCTGGAGCTGATATGATTCCCGCCGCGTAGACAGCGGCTATCTCCCCCGACGAGTGACCAACTACGGCATTGAACTTGATACCACATGCCGAGAGAAGCTGGACCAGGCCAATTTGTATCGCGGTGCAAAGAGGTTGCGAGATTATGGCTTCAGCAACACGTGACGTGCTTTGATTTGCAAGTAGCTCTTTCATAAGCGACCATTGTGGTGCTTGTGGGATATTTGCCAATGCACTCTCGCTCTCTATTATCGAGTTACGGAACAGTTGGCAGGACTCGATTAACCGCTGACCCATTGCCGCCCACTGCGCGCCCTGGCCAGTGAAAATGCCAATGATTGCTGGAGGATCACTCGGATCCCTTGCGGTTGCTTTGATCCCAAAATCGCCAGCACTAGATAATGAGCTGATACATTCTCCCATTGATTGTAACAGTTTCTCTCTCGTCGCTCCAGCGAACGATATCTTTGTCGGAAATGCCGTTCGTCGATTTTGGAGCACGAAAGCCAGATCCTGTAAGTTCACATCCGGGTGATCGTTGATGTAAGCCATGAATTCTGTGACTGTGCTCGCAAGGGATGGTCCATCTTGAGCTGAAAAGACTAGAGGCCCTATGAAAGCTGGTAGTTCAGCGATCTGAGTTGAGTCACTGTTATTTCCAACAAACTCTTCCACTAGTTCGCCTGAAACAAAGTTCTCAACGATTGCGTGAACGTTTGTACCGCCAAATCCAAAACTGTTCACACTCGCTCTTCGAACGCCATCAGAGCTCTTCGGCCATTGAACTCTCGCCTTTGGGACCTCAAGATTCTGATAGAAAGGAAGAATCGCCGGGTTGAGGTCATGGAATAGAAGGTTTGGCGGAATTGTACTGTGCTGAACAGCCAGAGAAGCCTTCAGAAGGCCTGCAAGGCCGGCACAGCCCTCTGTGTGCCCAATAACAGTCTTGACAGAGCCGCAGAATAGCTTCTCACTTTCAGTCTGCGCTAGGCCTGTCGATTGATGTGTTCGATGAAAGAACGCTTCATGAATTGCCCGAGCCTCAACTGGATCTCCCGCTTGAGTGCCCGTCCCATGACACTCGAAAAATTGCGGCCGATCAGCGATTGGATCCAAACCTGCACGCCGATATGTGTCTCTAATAAGAGCTGCTTGGGCGGTGGAGCTTGGCATCGTGATGCCCTTAGTCCGACCATCGGAGTTCATGCCTGTCTCCCGGATGACACATTCAATGTGATCTCCATCTTTGATGGCTTGACTCAGAGTCTTGAGAATGATGGCAGCAAAACCTTCTCCTCGTGCATACCCATCAGCTGATTTGTCCCACATTCGTGAACGAGATGTAGGTGACAGCATTTGCAGTTTTGACTCTGCAACATACATGGGAGCATCCAGAATGATGTTTGCGCCCGCAACAATAGCTGTAGTTGACTCATTCTGACGTAAACTCTGAACAGCAAAATGAAGAGCTGCAAGTGAACCTATGCAGCTGCGAGTTAATATGTGACCATGAATAATCTAGTAAACTTTGCTCTGGGCTAAGGAAAGGATGATTCCTTACTTGAACATGCTGTATCGATTGTAACCGACGGCCCTTTCAAATCAAAGAAATAGGAAATTCTGTTTGAGAGAATACTCCGAGCAGTTCCAGTTCCATGGTATCTGCCAATTGTCTCGCTGTCTCGTAATTGGATATCATAATAATCCCCGGTCATGACACCAAGGTAGACAGATGTTTGTGAACCTTGCATATCATCAAGTGTGTAGCCTGCCGACTCTAGTGCCTCATAAACAACTTCTAGAGTGATCCGTTGCTGTGGATCCATTGACTCTGCTTCCGCAGGATTGACATTGAAGAAGGCAGCATCAAATACTCGACTGTCTTCTTGCAAGAGGTATCCCTTGTTGCAGACATTTGTAGCGCCGTGGTGGCCTCCGTCTGGATGATAGAAGCTGGCAAGGTTCAAGTCATCTTTCCGAAACTCCCTTAAAACATCTCTAGGTTCCTGTAAGAGATCCCATAGTTTTGATGGCGAAGAGGCGCCTCCGGGGAAACGGCAAGCAGAACCAGTTATGACGATAGGTTCAGGCATATTCAACGAGTTGAGGTCTGCTGTCGTCGTTGTGTTTGGAGCTTACAGTCAGTGAAGGGAGGGGGGTTCAGTAAGAGCAAAACAGAAAGCAGATCCATGAGAGGTTGTAGGAGCCTAGGAATAACTGGACCAGATGAAAGAGTAGTTTCAAATATTGTAAGTTTTGTGGAGAGCTGCGTTTCAACAATACTATATTGATCGATTTATACCTTTGATACTAACTAACAAAGAAAAAAATCCATCTTTTTCCGCGCGTAATTGCGATACTGTTTCTTTCTCCAACTCTCCGTGCATGGGTTCCTCACGCTTACGACCTTCCAAGCCAGATCTATCTTGGCGGTGTGATCCTAAGAATTTAGCTACATGAAGTGTATCTACTATCTGAGAGGGGCACTTAATCTGCAAATGCTGTCAGCATGGATATGAAACAGGATTAAAATGAGGTTGAGCAGATTGTAATAAGACGGACATCATAGGGTCCGACGGAAAATTATATTGCGTAGTAAAAAGATTTCGATACGAGGCCTCATACCAGAATCCTATCCGCGCTCGGGGAATCGGTGAACGATGAGCGGACATGTCCGAGAAACGGACGGCTCTGTTTTGGCATATGATGGCTTCTTTGTCCCTGGCAGACTACCAAAAGCACCTTCAAGGGCCATGTGCTTTGACCATCGGGTTCTCCATTTGGTTCCCCATACATCTGGTGTGAACATATATGCGCCGGAGTATAAGGGACCCTAGAACATCAGTGAATAGGAACCAATCGTTGTTATTTGAGACTCAAGGGCACAACTAATTGAATCATCCGCATGGCATCCATTCCGCTAACGCAACAAGCGCTCCAAGTCCAAAGCCTTGGGAGCGTTCAACTCACCGCCTCATGTCCAGTTCCAAAACCTCGGGATGATCAGGTCTTGGTCAGAGTGGTGTGTGTGGCAATCAACCCTCATGACTGGAAGTCGTTGGATTTGTCGCCAGCTCCAGGGGTAAGTTGTATTTCCTTACGTACAGTCGGATTTCTACAAAATTGCGCCCACTTTGTAGAAAGTGCGCATTGGCCCGCCGATGTTGGAAGATCTGGGTCCCCTTCCAGAAACTTGGAATAGATGAAATAATTTCCTAACTTTTATAGTCGACCTGGGGTTCCGACTTCTCGGGAATAGTGGTTTCCGTGGGTAACGCACTGAAAAACGAACTGGCAGTGGGTGATAGAGTTGGCGGCCATTCCCCTGGCAATGACGCCAACGACCTTGCCAGTGGGAGCTTTGCCGAGTATACGTGCGTTCCAAGGGCCCAAATCTTCAAGATTCCCTCTGCAATGTCCTTTGAGGAGGGTGCAATTGTGGGGATTGGGATGTTGACGGTGGGCATCGTATACTATACGATGAAGTTGCCATTGCCAATCCCGTCCTCATTGGGACTACCAACATCTGGTGAGCCTCGCGAGTTTGTTCTAGTCTATGGTGGAGGAACAGCTTCAGGAACTTTGGTGGTTCAAGCGCTCAAACTGTGGGTCAATAAGTCTCATGGATATGTTAAAAGCTATAAACTGACAGACGGTGAAACGACAGGTCCGGGATGATACCCATTGTGGTATGTTCCCCGTCCAACTTTACAAGGTTGAAATCCCTGGGTGCAGTTGAGGCATTTGACTACCATTCGCCCAACTGTGCGGTAGACGTGAGAAGGTATACGCAAGACTCCTTGAAGTACGCGTTGGATTGCATTACCGACAGCGGTTCCATGAAGATCTGCTATGATGCGATTGGGTCTAGTGGTGGAAGATATGTGGGACTTGATCAGTTTCCCATGCGTGGGCATACGCGACGTAACATCAAGCCAGACTGGGTGCTTGCGTTGACTATGTTGGGTAAGCCAGTCAGCATGAAGAAGCCGTACCATCGAGAGGCAAAGCCCCAACACGCCGCCTTTTACCGCGATATCTGGGCACCACTAACTCAGAAGTTAATTGACGCTGGAGATATTATAACGCACCCGATGGAGGTCAGTGACGAAGGGCTACAGGGTGTTGCCGTGGGCGTGGACCGGGTTCGGAAGGGCCAAGCAGACGGACGGAAGCTGGTCTATCGAATTACTACCACCGTCTAAATGGAGCTGTATTTTACCCATCTCAAATACGGGCTCTGTATACTGGCCAATTAACAACTCTGTTCATATCTCAGACCCTGTCAATACCGGTCCACTAAGCCCAAATACCCCGGCGACCTCGTAATGGCGGGATAGCGATAGTACTCGTACTACTATTATACCTTTTTGTTTCTTTACTTGGTAAAAATTCAGACGGCTTGTTTGTATCCGGAAATTGTGGTCTTGGCCCACCACATTTGACAATTGCCTCATCGGGGAATTTTCGGCCCCTCCATCCCTCGCCGCTTTTGCGTCGGCCATAAAAAGACCCGCCCTCCCCTCTCTTGCCATGTACTCCGTACCTCTCATGTCATTGTTTCCTCCCTTTTGTTCCCGCCCCCACGTGATTAACCTTCTAACAACACGTCTTGCAACTTCATTATGGGTTTTCACAACAACAAGAAACATAATCACGCTTGCACTTGATCCAGCGCTTCAATCGTGTCCTCTTTACCATGACAGTACTCTGAAATTGGTCTACGTCCCGGACACTTGCTTGATCTCATGAGGCCAACTCTCCCCACCAATTTTTACCCACGTCTTGTCACAAGCGGAAAGACCACAGCTGACAGGGTGGATGGCCCTCGACGACTTATTCAACATTACTGAGAAAGGCAAAAGTTTATCACAAGGGGTGCCCATGTACGGAAAAAATGGATGGACACGGACGCTGGCATCATGCAGTGGCGCTGACGTTGTATCTGCCTTCTTGTCGCAACACTTGATGCTCCACCAAGTTCTCAGTCGGTCTCAGTGGTGTGAATTTTACATATAGAGGGGAATGAGGGCGAGGCAGTGCCCGTTGTGGGAAATTAACATTGTCGCAAATGGAGCGGCACCCCAGTTTACAGACATTCCGAGTGTCCATCCTGGAAGGCAATCAACCACTTGATACGGACTTGACGTCCCCATGCCCAACAATTGGCCAGACCCAACTCACCATCTCCCTAGTCGTCTCAGGGGAAATACACAAACCTCCCTTTACACTATTTTCCTTGGGCCTATGGATTTTGGTCCTCGTCGATTCAACCAATGAGTGGTGTAACCTTCAACCTGCCCAATATCGAATGCATGGCCACGCTGAAGGCGATTCCAATTACGCAAAGAATGGAGCATCATCCTGACCCTTATGCAGCCTCTAGCTCAAGCTATTCATCTAGCATCATGAGATGACCAAGGACAGGGCGATGATAGGTGAAGTGCTGCCCGAACAGAGCATGAGCCCGGAGTAGCCGGTGTTGGCCGTGACGTCGTGGTCATCAACTCCGCCCTCCGCTCTCCGCCCATTAGTTCACAAGACGTGGACTTGGCCTGGCAAAAATGGAAGGAGCGTGGGGGGACCGTATGAACTCCTGAATCCTGTTGGTCATAGCAACGTTACAGCACCTCACGCCTAGACGCAAGAATTGGATAACGAGGGGTTGGGGGACGAAATGATAACATGCTAATCTCTGCCGTTTACAGGCTGGCAACTATCTACGCGATTATCCATCTTAATGCGTCCAGCACAACTCGTCAGCATGGGCGGATCTACATCTTTGGACCGCTGACTTGACGGAAAGGAGGTGTGATGCTAGTACAGACCCCTCTGCGTGAGAATAGCTAAGTCGGGCCTTCTATGGATAAGCTCACCGTATTCAACATCATGTGTTGGTCTATTACGAGGACACAGTGAGGTGCTCGGTCCAGGGGTTTTGGGCCAACAGGATGAATGTGTATCCATGCTCCAAGGGTTGGTCAATGATGATCTGAGTAACTCAGTGTCTCCAAACGGGCCCGCTAAGCTGCTCAGCCTGAAGCTCTGGTTTCGCTGGTCCGGCATGGCCGCGTAGCTACAAGCTCCGCCACGCTGATACCGGGTTCTACGTCTTGATCTACATATGAGACCAAACGGAACGCGCAAGTGGTCGTAGCCGCAATAACCCGAATAAAAAATCATCGCAGGCATCTCTGTGGGAAGGAAGGGGAAGGGGTGGGCAACTGTCCCCTCTCGGCCAGGGACTTTCAGAGGAGACTTGGCAATGCCGACGTCTGTTCACAGCCCCACTGACAACTCCGAGAGAGCTCGACTCTTGGATAAATAGGAAGGGTTATCTCGCATTTCGTCGTTCTCATCTTCGATCACAATATACTCAATATCTCCCCCCTCATCCACCATGGCTGCCCCCCTCAGATTCAAACCATATATTCCTAAGTCACAAAGGCCGCTCAAGCCAAAGCAAACGGCTCCTGCACCAAAGACGCATGAACAGGATCTCACATCATTGGAAGCTTGCAGTAACAACCTGTCTTCTCAATATATTATGGAGAACTTCAGTCTTGATTACCCAGATGGCATGCTATCCTTCTTTCACTCCATGGACCAGTGCTCTAGTTCCAATACAGATGACGAGGTAGCCCAAGACCTTGCGGGCGATTTATCCAGTCCTGCCAACCAGTTGGCCTTGCCCGTTGAACCAATCCTACACGGTGACCAGAATCAAGGTAGCTATTTCCTACTACACTTGTACGATAGGGGAGACTGACAAGATCATAGATGAAGAAAAGAGGGACAGAAAGGCTGACAAGATGTCCCCAATGCTAATTCACCCAACCCCTCCCGCAACAACTTTTGGTTCTACCACAGGGCAACAGGTTGCCGATGACGTTGCGGAGCAAACAGGATTCATTGAGTCTGGAGCTGGCACCGCCATGCAATCGCCAGACCGATCAACTCACGGCATTGAGTTGTGTGGAGTTCACCGTGATGCCTCGCTTTCCCCGCCAGCTTCAAGCACATCTGCTTCTGCCATCACAATTCTTGGGAGTCCCTCTCCAGAGGACCGTCCTGGTAATGATAAGGGTTTTCAACGCCAAGCTATTGCAATCATTTCCAAGCAGACGAAGCGACTACTGAGGGATTGCCAAGATGATAATGACGCCAATAATCAAGCGGAGGTGAAACGACCGAGATTATCTTCCACTGCTGGATGTGGCGCCTTGCTGCGCCAGCCAGGCGCCCGCAATGTTGCCTCAACACCAGTTGACAATGTGGATGTAGCTTACGATGAGTCTCATCATCATCTATCGTCAACCCGCCACAACCGTGACGGCAACAACGGCACTTGTGGCGAAATTAGCTTGGCTGTGGATGCACATGCCCGCTGTCCCAAACATGTTATCCATTCACCGATGGATCAAAATGGCGGTCCCATTAATCCTCCAACAGTCCAAGCCGGTCAATGCGGGTCATGTCTGATTTTTCGTTCAGCTCTCCTCGAAGCCCTGTACTTGTTGCAAAGTCCACCGTCCGAGGGCAATACATACCCCACCCAACCCGAAAGTAACATCTTGAAACGGCGATATGATCTGCGCAGACGACCTACAGCTTCTCAGGGTGGTTGGAACGAGGCTTCAAACAAAGATTCTCTGAGTTGTATGGATAAGCAATTCAGTCAGATTGATGACAATAGTACCTCTATCGATGAAAATGATGATTCCCTAAGCACCAACAGTGAAAGCGGAAATGCGTCAGGCCAGCGCCGCCGATGGTCCTCGCTCGACGAATGCCGGTTAAGAGCATGGAAGAAAGAGAACAAGTCAGAATCATGGATTGCCTCAAAGCTTGAACGGACGGCGTCAGCAGTCAAGCAACAATGGCGCAAAATGAACCAAGAGTAGTGGCTTGAATGAAGGCGATGAACAGCATAACTCGTCAAAAAGACCACACGAGCGACAATATGTCCCTGTCTCAGCCTATTAGACACTCGCAAAGGTGCGTTTGGATGCCATTAACGACCTTCGGCCGTCAAGCCTGGTGATGCTGCTGAAGGCAGCGTAAGGCACATTCATCAGCTTCCATTCAGGGTGACCATTGGGGAAGAGGGAAAGGGGTGGGGGGAGGTGTATGATAATGGTGATGAAGGTATTCCGGAATGCAAGCGCCGCAAGGTCAGGGCCACCATTTGCGAGAAGCATAACACACAGCGCCATTCGCCACCCTGCATAACATTTAAGACCTCAAGCCGGCGCTGCTAGGTAACAAGAGAAGGGCAGGAGAGAGTTGATCTCTCCTTCAGATATACAGGCATGCTGTCAGTGCCAGCCATGACGAAGAGCCATTTCCTAATGCAGCGCTCAAGTGTGTCCAAGAGGGCGGTATGGCGGCGTTTGCAGTTTATACAGGGGATTTGAGACGCTGAAGGATACTATGCGGAACAATGAGGATAGCCGGATGATACAGGCGATGAGGGTGATATCTACAAGGTGGAATGCTTGCTTACAAGTTAGGCAATGGGTCTATTTCTCTCGAAGCGGTCCATCGATGGCACTACTAGCTAATGAATATGATGGATGAGCAGATGGACAGTCTATTAGGCGATGAAACTGCACTTGTCAACGAGCACGGGAGCATATCACTCCTGCCTCATCCTGAAACAATTATCGTCAAAACTGTTAGCACTCAGTTCGCAGCATGGACAAAGAGCCGCCTGATAGCAACTGTTGCTGTGACAACGTATGGAAATTTCGTCATACGGTGACCGCCTGCCATAAGCGTACCTGCACAGTATACTTCGTACTCCGCTCCCTGGCTCTTACCGCCTACTGCATTTGAGCAACCCACTCTCACTCACCAATAAGCATGGCAGCCAAATATAGTGGGAAACAGCGTTGCCGGTGAAGGAATTTCGTTTCGGGGGCCCGGAAGTCGCCGCTATCTAGCCGAGCCGCTCCAGCTGGTAGTTACATTATGTGTGTTAGGGGAGGAGGGTGTATGTACTTGCTGCCTAAACCTACTTGTAAAGCACCACGGCGGATGTCTTGCCGAGATGATGTCACATGAAAGCCCCCGCGCCCCCCCTAAAACCTCAGGTGCCTTGCGATCAATAGCGGGGTTGAGGCCGCGGAATATAATATAATCCGAAGCCGAAGTGCCAAAGCTAACTTGACAATTTGTCGTTGACCTTGCGTCTATCCTCTTTTCCAAAATATACTGTCGGCCCTAGGAAGAGATTTGAACACCATATATTCTATCCCCACAATGAGTTTGCCGTCTGGCCCAACAGGCATAGCCAATATCCCCCTGCGTTAGCGACTTTCCATATCTCCCCGCGAGGAGACGACACTGGAAAAGGTGAAACACATGCAAGGGAGGGTTGATTAAGTAAGTACCCTTAGGATGTTGAGCATAGCAATTTTTTCGCTGATGCTGTCTAGAGTTGCTGCGTTTCTCAAACAATATCGATCAGTGTCCTTCCGTCCGCGACCTTTAAATATCTCGAGGACCTTTTGCCGGAGCATTAGCCTTTGAATCTCTGCCAAGGGGGGCTCGAGGAAGATCAAAAAGTTCTCAACTACAGCATGAGCGAGATTGTTACAACTATCACCGTCAGCGACGAGGAGGCAAAGGACGACGAGAAGCTGAAGGAAATCTATTTTGACACAGTAAGTCAACAACGCTTTTTATTTGTGTAATGTCTGCTTGGGCAAAGTTACGAAAAGACACAGCAAGAGGGCACGGTAGGAGTTTGGACAGGCCCCTATATTGTAGCGGTTCGAGGACCACTCGAGAAGACTACGGCAGTTGTAATGAAATGCGGTGGCAAAGGGTACGTCACTGTGTTCAAGGTATACAGCGAGACAGATCACCGACCTATTGTTCAGTACAATGTATCCGACGGGGGAATAATGATTATTCTAGAACCGCAATACTACTGTTGGATAATGGAGAAGGCAAAGGTGAAATACATCGAATGACTCATGGATCATATTTGTTTATTTCCATTGATCTTTCTGATGATATCTGCGCATGTGTGGTGGGGAACAGTAATGAAGGGGAGATGGAGCTGTGCCGGTGGAAATGATATCGTTAATCTACTCCCCCGACCGTCTTTGAGGTGTGAAAGAATGACATTTACCGCTTGAATCGTGAGTGGGATGGTCACCCCTGATGTCGCATTATGTTCAACGCCCTGTGCCTCCCGCATAACCCCCCTCGTAGATCATGATCTTGCTCACTGGTCGCTTCCACTGACAAGTGAGCTCCTCCACCCACGATATATAGCGTGTTTGATTCATCTTCGTCATGCGTTTCGATGGAAGGTGCAGTATCTTCGTGGACTTTTTGCATGTTTGTGTGGTATAATTTCTCGTACTGTCGCAGCCTAGCCAGGCGACCGCTTCCTTCTTGATATCGGTGTTGTTCATGATGAATGATGGCGTGCAACTCTGTCTGGTCAGCATAATCGACGAATTCCGTATGCCATTACGCACCTTCCACAGTATCAGGTATATGGTAATGTGCAGCAAGCAATCGAAGGGAGGGGTCATTCAGCGGTATTTCGTCCTTATGATTTTCTAGTTTCTGCACGAGGGCTGTGCGATGAAATCTGTTCATGCTGGCCACATTGTTCTGTCCGAGGGCGACAGCAGAGACAAGAACACCGCTAGGGCCACACTGCAGGATGACATTATGGAGAAAGACCTGGTACTTCTTGCGTTTTGAAGATGTTTGCACGTCCTTTAGTATAGCGACTGCTTCTGTGGCTCGCCTGATGTTGATATCTGTTAAGGACCGAAGAATTCTCAAAGTGTTCGTGGCATCAACTATTTTGCGCCATGCGTCGTTGCTTTGCAGCGATTTGCGAGGCCGCAGCGTAACAGACATTGGAGAAGTGAAGACTGGCTCTTGGGCGAGGGGTCAGATGCGAAGTGAAAAGGAAGGCAAGTCAGGAGGGAGACGTAGAGGTAAACAAGGGGTTAACTTGAAAGACTGTTGCTGAGGCAAGCTGACATACCTCGCAAAATACCTCACCAGTTACCTCGCTACTTTTTTCGTTCACTAACCCTGCTTATGCAATGTGTCGGAACTCTTTGTAGGCCAAATCCAGACCGACGCACTGTTTCTGCTGGCCATCTTCACTAGGTAGTATGTATAAACGTGGCTTGCAGAACTGCATGCTGGCTTTGTGTGAACTGACAGTCTCCCAAATCTCTGCATCTGCAAGTATCTCGGAACAATGCCTGTATCATTTCTGAGGGACGGCCTGAATGTCTATATAAAGCCCGCCTGCTCCAGGGCATATCCCGCTTTCATATCTCAATTTTCCTCTACTCAGACAAGAGATAACAGCTAGCACATTTATCTCTTCAACTATTTCACTCCCGCCTTCGTCTTTTTCCCATCAGTGGCTTATACTCAAAACATCTTACTGCCAGTCCAGCTTACCTTAAGCCTAGAGGCATAAACATAGAGCCAAACATAGCATCTAACAACATCTTCAGCACCATTTATTCTCAGGTGTCCTTCTTAAACACTTTCTTCCCTAGCCTAGGTATTGCATTAAGCTATATTCATCCTCTAATATCTAGCAACCTTTATATTAATGCTTAACTGCTTTGCGCCTGTACCCTAATCATCTTTCTGCTCAAATCCGCCTCTAAATACATTATATAGATTATAGAAGATTACCTCAATTCATCTAATTCTTTAATCTATTCTTCCATTTATAGCCCTAACTGTTTACAGTATTCATATTTTATATATCCGGCCAAGATAAAATACACAATATACTTTATAGCTAAATTTAATCTCAGTCTTTTACAATATATACTCAATTAACTCTTATAGTACTAGGGAAAAAATCTAAAAGATCTATATGTCACGACCCAACCTTCTTATGGTTGCATAAAGGGTCCCGGACGGTACGTACCCCGGAAAAATAACGGAACGGACGAACCAATCGGAAAAGATCACCTGGATCACTTAGGGACTGGGATCACTTGGATCACGGACCGTGAGCCAACTCAACCGTGATCCATGCGTGATCCAAATACATTCATTATGTATCTCCTTTGTATATAAGACTGGATAAGTCACGATCATTTAGTATAGTTACTTAGACAGTCGTTAACAATTGTATTCACCAGAACCGCCTGTTCTACAGAATCGTGACCACGTTACTCCGTACCCTGCTCAGTATTCATCATCCCTGACCTCTCTGTCAACATAAACCCACGAACCTCGGTTTATCCCTTGAGAACCAACCCGGATCGTTACAATAAGTAGAAAGGAGCTTTCTTTTGAGGTTGACGGGATGGAAATAATGGCAGAATATACTGTTGACGGGCCTGAGGAAATTGAATGCATTAAAGGCAAGGAAGACACTATTGATTATGCACTTTTACAACAGCTCTAGTTCACTATGCGGACTTTGTATGAGAATATTGAATTTATTGTAATAATGAGTCTACTTATTTGGCTGCGAAATTTAGCGGGGGATTGATGTACCTTTCTTTTCCGACTTAAAAGAACTTTTTCCTACTTAGCGTGCCCCCCGCCCTTGAGAATCAAGGGCGGGGCAACCGGTCGACAAAAAAAGCGGGACTCCAAAACGCCCCCTCCCACACAACGCCATGACATCATGAAAACCCCCTATTTCAAGCAGCCAATTTGACCTAATTCAGATAATTTACATTCCTTAAATATTATTATCATCAAGCTATTAGCCAATATAGCGAGGCAGACCGAGATCCACTACTATCACCACGATACCCCAAAGAAGGCTAGGGTTAAAGGTGCTGTTGCCTTTGCCCAGCTGCAAAAACAACGCTATGGTCATGACTTTGACTATACAGACATCTTCAAAGTTTGCCAAGTTAGCAAGACCCGGGGCTACGAAATCATTAAGTCATTTGACCGGCGGTTCCATAATGCCTGCAAAGAGACCCGTGGCCGGAAGAGAATCCTATTGCAGGATGATCTTGATAGGCTAGAAGAGCTGCTTTGGTCAGAAGGCTTTGAAGCCCGCCGACTGACCTATTCGCAGCTTCTTCCAGCAGCCGGCATCGATAAGGGAGTCAGTCCTCGAACAATCCAACGGGCTCTTGGAACACGGAAATGGCGTAAATGTATTGCTTGCCCTAGGTCTTTTGTTTGTGCTGAGATTGCGGAGAGACGAGTTGAGTTTGCTCGCAAATCTCTTGAGATGAGGCCTACGAAATACGATTATCGCGATATCTTCTATTCAGACGAATGGTACGCAACCTGCGGCGAGTCTCGCCAAGTTCATATCCTCCGGAAGCCAGGGGAAAGGTTCTGCCTAGATTGTATCCAGGAACGGCCGGAACCAGCAAAGAAAGATGAAGAACGCTTCAGCGCCCATTTTTGGGGTGCGGTCGGCTATAACTTCAAAAGCAACCTAGAAGACTATCAGATCTCTTCTAACAATAACGGCAAGATGACGGCAGCTTGTTATCGTGATCGTGTTCTTCGAAAGGTTGTGAAACCTTGGATTGATGAAGGCAGGGACTTTGTCTTGGAAGAAGATCGCGATTCTAGCCATACAGCTAAATCGATCAGGGACTTTAAAAAAAAAGAGCAAGCCCAGACTTATCACCAATTGAAAATGCATGGCGTTTTCCAGCTATGATAATAAAAGACCTTCCTTGGTCAAGCCGAGATGACCTAATTAATGAGGCTAAATTGGCTTGGGATTTAATGCCCCAGGAAATGATTAATGGATGGATTGACTCAATGCCAGATAGGTTTAAAGCTGTATTAGAATTAGAAGGCAAGATGACTGGATATTAGCTAGTAAATTGAAGCTTGTTATGTTGTGTTGCATGTGTTGTATTTTAATGACGCGTTTTGGAGTCCCGCTTTTTTTGTCGACCAGTTGCGGGGATTTGTCGATTTTGAGACCCCCCTAGTAGGAAGTAGAAGGGTGACTGTATTGATCTCTGACCTTCTAGAGTGATTGATTGATTGACAGGGCCAGCTGTTCCCATGGCTCCCGTTTTGTATGTACCCGTTAGTGGGACCTTTGGTGACTAACTCTCTGGCGAGGCCAGAGAGTTAACCACAGTCCTGATACACCACAAAACCCCGATACACTTAGCCGCTACCTACATTTGTTCTAGCTACACTAAGTTTTCTATGTAGCCAAAACAACAACACGTATCAATTCGATCATTACTGTCGACTACATTCAAGATGACCACCAACACTACTGCATTCGAAGCCGCGATGGCTATTTTACGCGACCGTGACCGACCTCCTCGTTCTAGCAATAGAAAACCCCTTTCTTTCCGTGCCGCTGCCACTCGATTTGGCGTTAGTGTATCAAGCATACAGAGGGCAATAGCATCTATTAACAGGGCTGACCCTTTTCCTTGTGCTAATGGCCGGCCGCGGGCCCTTTCGAACGATGAAGATGACTCCCTTGTGGCATATGTCTATTGGCTTCAACGAGGTGGTTTTCCTGCCACTAAAGTGCAGATTGTAACTGCTACCAATGAACTTCGGCGACGACGAGACCCTCAGGCACCCAGCCTCTCGAAAATGTGGTATTCTAGATGGCTACAGGACCACCCCGAGGTGAAAAAGACCTATATTAAGTCAGTTGAGAAGTCCCGAAAGGTCTTTGAGTCGTCAAATATCGATTATTTGATGCTTTTCTTCGAAAATCTCGCGAAAACGATCAACGAGCATCGAATCGGCGCTTCCGAGTGTTGGAATGAGGATGAGTGTGGTATTCTGCTCGGCTGCCTTCGAGATCGAATTCAAGTTGTTGTTAGTCGTACAACGCGCTCTCGACGACCTGAAGTTCTTGATCCAAGCAATAGGGAATCATGTACACTGATTGCAACAGCAAATGCTGCAGGCGATTCTATCCCACCTTGGCTTGTATTCAAGACTTTCCCAACTGAAAGCTGGGCAGAAATTGAAGCTGATGAGGCTATCCACTTCGCTCGGTCAGACACTGGCTTCAGTAATGGCGAGATAACTCTTGACTGGCTTCATCACTTCAATATTTGGTCCTGGAAGAAATCAGCCAAAGCCCAACACTCAGGACTTTCTCTTGAGCAATGGTTTGGCTGTGATGCATGGCTAAGGGATCCTAGAATGCCATGGATTGGGCCCTCTGAGGTGCCTCCAATCCAACGGCCTGATGAACAGAAGATATACCGACTTCTAATCATTGATGGCTTTATGGGCCATACTTCACTGGGATTCGCAGAATATTGTATCAAATTCGATATCATTGTTGCTATCTTCCCTCCCCATTCAACGCATATTCTTCAGCCACTTGATGTTGGGGTCTTCCAACCATTAAAAAACGCACATCAGAAAGTATTACGGCAGTCACTTTCTGAGGGGAACCTTGCCTTTACTCGCCTTGACTTTCTCAATGCTTTTCAAGCTGTTTATAATGAGGGCTTTACTGCACATAACATTATATCAGGGTTTGAGAAAACTGGGATGTTCCCTCCAAACCGTGAGCCTGCTATTCAACGAATCCTTAGCGAGTAGCAAAAAAGGCAGGAAGCTGTAATTTCAGCTTATACTTCACTATTGCCTCCAGAGGGCCGCTTCCATCAAGCTGCAAACACTTTACGGCGTGCGCGTGAAGAATATAACGATCTCCTCAGCTCACCAACTCGTGAAGGCCTTCGTCAGGCAAGTCGTGTAGTCATAGAAGCTGCCACCTTATCATCAGAGATCAACCACTTCATCATCGATCGAATGCGGCGAATTGAGAAACTCTCAGCCAAAAGAAAACGCGGTAAAGTTGTACGACCGGCCGGCCAATTTATTACTGCATCCAGTCTTGAGCAAAACCGTCGGCAAGATGTTGCGACCCAGAAAATAAACACAGAAAAGCAGGAAAAACAGCAGCTACGAGAGGCCCGGCGTTTCCTGAAGATGGAGATGGAGAAACACAAGACACAGTGGAGGAAAGATAAGCTCAGTGGAGCTCACGGTATGCGAAAAAACACACCATTCAAAAAATGGCTGGAGGTCACAGGAATGGATAAGAACTTCATTCCCCTTGAGATCAACAACAAAGAATACGCTCGGCTACTTGGCTTTAAGGAGGATGGCTTTATTATTGATGTGGGACGAACTCCTCATACTGAAGAAGTGGTTCAGCGAGCCCTTCGGCGATCCCTTATCCTTGATCAAATGTCTGAGGCATCTTGGGGCCGTGGAAGCAATAGCTCTGTGGATATCCGACTTGGTCCCTTTGGCGATGACGATGACGATGACGAGCCAATACAAGAGTCGACTCAACAGGCTTCACAGCAACCTGACGAGAGTGTTATTGACCTCCCATCATCACCACCAGCTAGCGAACCTGGTGACAATACTAGCATACGATCATCGCCATCACCGACAGTTAACTAGCATGGGGTGCGCTATAGAACAATAATAAAGGAGACAGCTACACGGCGTGCAGCCAGAAATGAAAAGACAGCGTCATGAAGTTATAGTAATTTTATGTAAGCAGTTGGAATGTTTTTGGTTTAAAGAAATATACCCTAGAATTTGGTGTGGATATATAAGGGAAAAGTGTATCAGGACTTTGGTGGCTAACTCTCTGGCCTCGCCAGAGAGTTAGTCACCAAAGGTCCCACTAACGGGTATTAGTCTGCTTCCCCTATATATATCTAGGACACGTGTTTTATTAAAGATGTGTGGAAAGGTATATCATAAATAATGGTAGTTACCCTGCTTGTAAATACTTATTGAAGGGAAAAGTCCCATGGGCGATTGGGGCTATCAATTATCAGCCCGGTAGCGAGGGTATAAGGGAGAGGGCACACAGGTTGTGGTAGCTAAAGACATGTCAGATTATAGCAGGGATCCACACGAGCATCGCTGAAGCAAGGATAGTCAATTGAAGCTATCTTGAAGAGAAGAAATGTGGGGGGAAGGGGTGGAATTGCCTATTCATATACATAGGAAATGAGTTGTGGATTAAGCAGCCCGTAAGGAAACACGTGAGATATCATGTGATCCGGATACGTTGCGACAAGACACATAGGACTTGACTACAAACAGCAGCCGTCACCCAGAGTTGCGCACTATTCTTTCTGCTCCTCTATTTGCGGTGCGTGAAGTGGTGGACAGAATTGATGTCAACTGATGACACAACTCTTTATTTGTAAGAATCGGTTGCATACATAATACAGGAACTCGAGGGGGCTTTCTCTTGGGGGGATTTTAGGTAGGAAACTTCTGACAGTGCGGCAGCTGGCGAAATGGCCTGGTTCCTTGGGTTGTCCGCATTTGCAGGTCGACTGTGTATTGTGATTGAACCGGTCATGATAGCTCTGGAAGTCCCCATGTCCAGATCTCTCAGCCAGTAGTCTGTAGTATGGGGCGAGGGAGTTTTAGCTCCGGAGGATTCGCAGGTGCTCCCAGGTTCCAGGGTAGATAGCTTTCTGGAGCTTTGCTTCCCAGTATTTCTCCTGTAATGAGGTCCTCTCTTCCTTGGCCCAGCGTCTGATGTGCGTGAGGGTGCTCCAGTTTTGTCGTGGGGGGGTCATGGCCGCTCCTTTCTTTGCCAGGTTGTCTGCGGCTTCGTTGCCCTGTATGTCCTTGTGTCCCGGCACCCATGAGATGAGCATCTGCGTGGGGCGAGTTTTTCTGCGATGCGTTGGAAGCGTAGGAATTCCTCTTGTGAGGAGGCTGGTTCTTCGTTCAGCAGGCCCTTGACTACCGAGGAGTTATCGAGGAAGACTTGGATCTTGTCGATCCTGGGGTCGTTCTTTGCGAGGTTGGCCGCTATTTCGAGTGCCCGGGTCGCTCCTGTGGCCTCCGCGTCGAAAACCTCCGCGTTAGCGCTGGTTCCGAACTTTGTGTGCGCTTTAGCTCTGTAGTACACTGCTCTTCCCCAGCCGGTGTTGCCGTTGAGTTGTGAGCCGTCGGAGTACGCGGCTACCGTGGAGGCTGGGAGCGAGTTGACGTCCTCTCACAGTCAGCAGCCATTGCTAGGATTGCTAATATATCCAAGGCAAGCTTTTTAATTTTTTTTAATTTTTTTATTACTATTTACGACCACTCTGTATCTAGATACAACAGCCTCGTCTGAGCAGCAGGTCGGTAGGAGCCAGGGGGCCGTACGGGTTCACCTCCTCCACCAGCTTCTGGAAAGTCTCGCTTCCCTTGGGTCCTAGTAGGTATGTGACGGGTCTCTCGCCTCTAGGCGTTTCGGGGAGGAAGCTCCTCACCATGCGGCATTCGGCAAAGTGGCCCGGTTCCCTGTGGAAGCCGCACCTGCAATGGGATTGCGTGTCGTGGCCGAAACGGTCGTGGTAGCTTTGGAAGTCTCTGTGACTAGACCTTTCTGCCAGCAGCCTGTGTAAGATGGGTCGGGGGAGTTTTAGTTCCGGGGGATTTGTAGGTGCTTTTAGGCCCTACTGTCGGTAGCTTTCCGGGGCGTTCGCCTCCCAGTACTTCTCCTGGAGGGTTGTTCTTTCCGCTTTTGCCTAGCGTTTAATGTGCGCTAGAGTGCTCCAATTCTGAGAGGGGAGGGCTGTCCCTTCCTTCGCTAGTTCATCCGCCGTTTCGTTGCCTCGTATGTCTTTGTGGCCTGGCACCCAGGAAACAAACACCTTGCAGGGGTGTATCTCTTCTGCTATGCGTTAGAACCGCATGAACTCTTCTTGTGACGAGGTTGGGGCTTCGCCAAGCAGGCCTCTGACCACTGACGTGTTGTCGAGAAAGACGTGTATTTCGTTGATTCTGGGGTCGTTCCTTGCGAGTCCGGCTGCTGTTCTGATCGCCCTAGCAGCTCCCACGGCTTCTGCGTCGTAGACCTCTCTCTGCGTTGGCCTAGCAAATAGTTAGGGCAGGCTGTGCCTCTCGTGATACGGTATATCAGCCATGCCTCCCACGAGGCGATAGAAGTGTCTTTTGCGAGGGGATGTGTCTCTTGCCCGACGGTGTGTAGGCCGCTACCTCCTAGGAGGCAACGTATTGGCAGCAGAGCTGCGCAGATTTCGTAGCCAGCTCTCGAGGAAGGTGAAGCTCCTCAAATTCCTTCGTCTTTTTCACTGTTAGGGCCCGGTAGGTCCTAGCGGAGAGACAGCCTAGTGGTCCTGCAAAATACCTGCCCTACTGACAAGCCACAACAACTGCTAGCGCGGGAGAGTTTTTACAGGGGGGAGAGTTGTGATATCAACTGTTGCTGTGACAACGTGTGGACAGTTGTACGGTGACCGCCTGCCATAAGCATATCGTACAGTGTTCCTACCTTCTCGTCGTTACCGCCCGCTGCATTTGAGTAGCCCCATAAGCATGACAGCCAAGTACAGTGGGAAACGGCGTTGCCGGTGAAGGAACTTCATTTCGGGGGCCTGAAAGTCTCAGCTATTCAGCTGTGCCGCTCTTTAGGAAGTTGTAGGTAGCCTTGTAGTTGCTCACTCATTTTTCTAACCTTATACGAGACTTGGCGGCATCCTGAGCGAGCAGGTGCGAGCTAGGTCTAAAAGTGCTAGTTACCCCATCCAAAGCCAGATTGCCAGTCCAGCAGCGGTGCCACAGTCGTCTTACGGCGCTTTATAGTCGTCACGCATGCGCTGTAGTCGCGTTCTAAAGGTTTATACCTTAAGCCAGTCTTATTCAGCATATCCAACGATGACATTACGATCTCGTAGCGAAGCTACTCCGGGTGCGAGCCGGGATCTGGATTCCTGATCTCTTAACTGACCGACATGCGCTTCCGTCCTCTCGAGCCAGTATACCAACTTTTTAGAGCAATCAGCCAACGACTGGTAAAGCCCGGTTGCGAGCCGGGCCCGATCCTTTCTCTGGTCTTGGTATGCTGCCACGGCCCACCAGGTTATCTGGGCGCGACTCTAGGCCTAGCTTCCCGTTATGAATGGAGTCTCCTCTTATCCGCCGATTATGTCTTTTAATAGGGGCGTTCAAGGTCGCCTAGCTGTCACGACCCAAACATGCGGCCTACGTACCCAAGTGTCACGTGTGCACGCACATGACCAGGACCGACGGTCAGATCGCGGTCCCCGATTCTTATACAACGGTCCGCGACTTTAGAGGATTGGTCCACGCCTCAAGGACATCGGTCCTCAATGCATCTCCTTTGTATATAAGACTGGATAAGTCATGATCCTTTAATATAGTTACTTAGACAGTCGTTAACACAGTATTCAACAGTATTCACCTAGAATCGCCTATTCTACGAAGAATCGTGACAACAACTCATTGCTCAGTGATCTACCCAGCTTCTCTGCTAACATAACCCTGCACGCCTCGGTTTGACTATTAGGAATCAGCCCAAATTGTCACACTAGCCGGCGCGGCCCTGACTCAATAGTATCATTAACTTGACTCGCTTCTTCTTTATGTGTTCTTATTGCGGTGCGCTGTCTAAACGTCTCATAGAGTAGCCTGGTTGTTCTGTAGCCGCTTGTAGCCTTAACAAATCCGTTGACCACCCTATAGCCGCCAGTTAAAAGCTTCTATTACAATAAGAAGGGATACTTAGGAAGAGGTCTCCAGCCCTCATAATAACGCGTATGTTTCGCTGCGATTTCTCGCTGCGCTGTTGACCCAGAGCCGGCCGAGCCTGAGGGTGCCCTGTCTCTCGACTAAAACAATCGAAGAGTCGGGTGGTTTTCATAACCCAAATCCCTCTTTATGGTAGAATAGCTGGCACGAGGCCGACCAAGGAGCGGCGCGGTTGCGTCGTTACGCGTATCGTGATAGGGTAAAAGTCTGCATCGCAGGCGGCCTTACGGTCGCGCCAACAACACAAATTCACCCGCATCGCAGCGGCGCCTGCTCTAAATCGTCTGCTTTTCAAGAGCAACACTCGTAAAGCCCCTAGGTACCTCTTAAATAAATTTAAGAAGGCTTACCGTATTGCCTCACATGCTTTTTCAAGCACGCGCTCCAGAAGGTCTGGAGAAGTTATCAGCACCTCTGTCATTTCGCAAGATATAATCGACGCTTCCCAACACATCGCCCAGTATCCCCCGATCGTATAATATAATGTATGCCAAATCCCGCTCCTCCAGGAGAAGCCTGGTAATAGCCGATATAAAGCAAACGATCAGATCTGAGCCTTTCACCTTCAGTATACCCTCCCAGACTTTCTGGTTTCTGGCGTCTCGTAGTTGGATGGGCAAACACACTACGAATTCCGATATGAGGTGGAGGCACGGTTGCATATTTTAAGAACCTATAGCCGCTTTTCCGGTCTTATAACCTAAAGAATACATTTTGCTGATCACGCTATCCAGTCACATTTCATTGTTCAGCCAAGCGCTTAGAACCCATGGCTTGCCAATACAATCGATTGCCTAGATGTTAAAATGAACAGTATTCTGTTACGAGATGAAAGTTCTCGGAATGCTCGGAATGCAAAATTGCGGGCAAGTTACGAAGGTAGTTTGTATCAAAGTGTAAGCCTGCATAATCGGCCCGAGTGTCTTCGCAACCGAAAGCGCGGACTTGGTTTGTGAAAGACCTTGATCAGCCACAATACATGAGTGTGGAAACATTGTGTTGAGACTAACAGGGATGGACGGAAAAAGAAACAACGCGATAGATTCATATTGCAGAAAAGCTGCAGTAATACGATGTACTCACTTCGTATAGGTTATAAAATATAGACAAGGAATCCAGCGGTGGGCTAGGACTAGCCTTTCCTCTTCGAGCCTCATCTGAGAGGTCCCGGCATATTATTTAGTATGCCACTAGCTTACGGGCAATCCCCGTTTTACGAATACACTAAAACGAATGAAGTGAGTTATACTGAGTACGAAGTACTCCTCTTGAAGTAATATCTTGAATTTCTCGGCTTTAGTATGGAGTACGGAGTGCTATATTTAGTCTTGCTTAGGGCGGTTTCCATAAAGCTCCTAGTTTCTAAAATCTTACTATTACTTAAAAGAAAATAGGGATCCAATCGCCGAGGTACTACTTGCATTGCTACTACGGTAGCTTCCAGCAGATGCTATTGGGCCGGTAATCGTGGAATTTAAATATAAATCTATCTAATTATATTTATACTGACTAATTATTCATCGAGGTGAAGTTAGAGAAACATGAGTTTACTTTTGGATATTACCTATCCGCTAATAATTGTTACAGCGTGAACATTTAATAGAACTCCACCAAAGAGTCTAGATGACCGGCATCATCGGAGCTGAAGAAACAGGCAGACCAGTTGGAGTGTGTCAGCTTACTCTCCACAGCAGGGGTCTGTTGGGCATGGGGAGTCGCAGAGTCAGTGGCATGCAGAGGTGGTTAAATCCTTAGAGATGGGTCTTGAACAGGGTGGGTATCCATTCGATTTCCAATTTCGCCGCGTGGACGCTTTCGCCTACTATCTCGGCTCTGGATATACTATTGCCGCCGTTGAGGTTACTATTTGTCGACGGCGTACGATGGCCCGATCGATGCTGGTGAGGGTGATGCGGATGCGTGCCAAAGCTCAGGTTAGGCGATGTCGGCGGACCAGGCGGAAGATGCGTACCAAAGCCCTGGGCGTAGTCGAAGCCGCTGACCTGATCGCCTTGAGAGTCGCCAAATGCGCCCTGCTGGATCATCTTTCAAAAGAAAAGGGGAGGGTCAGCATTTTTGTTTTTCCTGCGTTTCAGCGTCTTCGAGCAGTATTCGTAATGATCACGTAATCTATAATTGATTATAAGGCTGAACGGTGCTGCAAGAAAACCTGCAGGCGGGGATGGATCATTTAAATCGTCCGAGCTGGCTGATTGCAAATGCAAGGGCATCAAGGACATAAAGGCTGAGGCTCTGTGAGCGTCTAGGAAGGGGAATTGCGTTCTAAAGTCTATGGCAGCAGCTTTTGCGATGCTCTGTCGCACTCCGTCGTCAATACCGTAAATATTGGGAGAAGTGTGGTGAAAAGAGAGACGGGGGCGAGGGTTTAAGTATGTTTATACGGAGTACTCCGTATGGAGTACAAGTATAGGTATATCTAGATACATGAGCCTCATCTGGGCAGTAGGTCGGTAGGAGCCAGGAACCGAGGGGTCTCTGTTCGCTACGTTTCGCCGGACAAAGGAAAGTGTTCATATAGTTTCAGTCTAGATCTTGGGGGGGAGGATTGTACGGGCTCGTCTCCTCCACTTGTTTCTGGAAGTCTTTGCTTCCCTTCGGTCCCAGCAGGTAAGATATAGGGCTCTCACCTCTGGGGATTTCGGATAGAAAACTTCTTGTCGTGCGTCAGCTAGCAAAGTGACCAGGTTCCTTCGGCTGGCCGCATCTGCAGAGCGATCGCGTATCGTGGCCGAAGCGGTCATGGTAGCTCTGGAAGTCCCCGTGGCCTGATCTTTCTGCAAGAAGCCTCTGAAGGATAGGTCAGGGTAGCTTAAGTTCTGGGGGGTCGGTAGGCGCCCTTAAATTCCAGCATCTATAGCTCTCTAAGATATTTGCTTCCTAGTATCTCTCTTGTAGGGAGGTTCTTTCTGCCTTAGCCCAGCGTTTAATGTATGCCAGAGTACTCTAACCTTTAGGAGGAGGGTTAAGGGTCGCCCCTTCTTTAGCTAGCTTATCCGCTGTCTTGTTGCCCTGTATATCTTTATATCCAGGGACTTAAGAGATAAGTACCCTGCAGGGGTATAGCTCTTCCGCTATATATTAGAATCTTATAAACTCCTTTTATAATGAGGCCAGGGCTTCCCTTAGCAGGCCTTTAACTACTGATGTATTGTCGAGGAAGATGTGTATTTCACTGACCCTGGGGTTATTTCTTGCGAGTTCGGCTGCCGTTTTAATCGCTCGGGCGGCTCCTGTAGCCTCTGCGTTATACACTTCTGCGTTGGCGAGCGGCCTGGAGCTTTTATGGATCCTGGCTCTGTAGTACACTGCCGCTCTTTACCCTGTCTTTCTGTTGTGCTGGGAGCTATCAGAGTAGGCTGCGATTGCTGAGGCTGGTGGCGAGTCCACCAACTCAAAGTGTTTCCGCATAGCCATTTCCTTTCCTAATGCTTCAAAGTTTAGTCCAGCCTCGACAAGACGGGACCTTTTGGCAAAGAGAGTGGGCCGGACAGCCCGGCCGACCAGTCTGGCAGTTCTTTGTAGGCGAGTTATAGGGAGCTGGACGGCCGGTCTGTCGATCCTGTCAGCCAGTGGGTGGGCGTGGTCTAGACCCGCTAGCTGGGCGGAACATCTCAGTCTTGCTTGGGCGAGAGCGGTGAGCGCGGGTGGGATGCCGGATTCTCTGTGTAGCACCGGGATTGGGGTGGTCCTCCAGGGTAGTGCAGCTACCCAACCACAGAAAACGAGTCAGGCCTATGGATTTAAATAATTTGGTTGTTTTAAAGTAATTTGATAGATCTGGCAGGGCTAGATTATATCATTTCTTTCATCACTTGTTCCCATACAAGGGCCATATTGCAATATCCACGGTAGTGCCACTTTTTGGTCCCCTCTTTATCCTAGCTTTCCAGAGAGTTTCGAATCGAGAGGTTCATACGGGAATAGCGATTCAACGTAGCGCTTAGAGATCCTGCCATTTAAATCTAGCCAATAGAATGGTTTTAATAGTAGGAAAGCTGCAAGCTTAATAATTACAACCATTTTGATCACTAATCTTGGTGTTAACAACTATTCTACTTCAGTTGCATAGGATTTGATCACTCATCACAATTTTCAACCAACTTTCTCCCTGCTTCCTATTGGGTGTTAATCATTATATACGAGCTTACCAAAGTTGTCCGCATGACAAGAGCAAAAGTCATGCTTACTTTGAGATTTCAAATCATTACTAGAACCTAAGTATAAAGTTCTTATAATAAGTCCCATTAAGTTACTGAAATAAACCTGGAAGTCTACAATCATTCCAAGCCTTGAAACCTATCATTATTTCAATTATATTAACAACATCCCTAAGATGTCCACTCAACAAACAGCCAAAACGCAATTTGCTAGTGTGTCCAATGGCACCAGGTTCGCTTATCGGAGAATAGGAACTGGTCCTGGAACCCCTCTCGTACTCCTCATCCACTTCCGTGGTGTGATGGATAAGTGGGATCCTCAGTTCATTAATAGTCTCGCTGCCAACCTCCCACTCATTACTGTTGACTACGCTGGAGTGGGTCTTAGTTCTGGCGAAGCAGCTACAACTGTCTCGCAATCCGCAGCTGATATCGTTTCTTTTCTGGAACAAATCGGCGAGAAAGAGGTAGATTTTCTTGGCTTCAGCCTGGGCGGATATGTGGCCCAGATGGTCGCTTTGAACGCCGACCCGGACAAGGTCAAAGTCCGCAAACTGATCTTGGCTGGGACTGGCACCAGCTTTGGACCAGATACCAAGTTGAGCCCCAATGACGATGTTCCCTCGGTGGCTGGTACCCCAGAAATAACTATCGACACGTTTAAAACCTTGTTCTTCCCGAAAAATCGCGAAGGCGATGCGGCCGCTGAGTCTTGGTGGGCTCGTATTCACGAACGAAGCAGGGAAACCTCCGGCGAGGAGATCTCTGAATGGCTTAGCCACGGATTCAAAGATCAAGGCAAGGGGATCCTTGCACAGCGCGCTCAAGTGCAGGGTTTTGCCCAACTGGAGGCTGAAAAAGACGTTGATAATGGATACGATAGGCTTCATGAGTTGAAGATCCCGGTGTTAATCGCAAATGGACAGGTACGTCCATTGTATTGTTAGTCTATGGCATTCACCCTACTAATGAAAAGTGAACATTTAGAATGACTACATGATTCCGACTTTTAATAGCTATCTTATCCAGCAAAGGGTGCCCAATGGCCAGCTCATTTTATACCCAAATAGTGGGCATGGATTTTTATTCCAATATGCTACTTTGTTTGCAAAGCATATTCAGTTGTTTCTGGAGGCTTAGGATGGCGAAGATAGGATGGAAGTGGATTACAATTGATACATAGTCGCCGTACAGAGTTACAACACCAATGCTGCCCGTAACGATTTTGACTTCAATTTTGACTTCAATTTTGAAGCATACACTGTTTTTTCTGCCTCGCACTTCGTAAGCGGGTATTGCATTTCTGTTCGATTGGTTAGATGCTGGGCGTCTCAATGCATCAAACTGTTGGAAAACTTAGTCATGTAGTCAGCTTGATCACATAGCAGAAAAAATGGGGCCCCAGAATTGTGCTCAATTGCTCTGTCCTCCTCCATCTTCCTTGGATTCTCTTCCAGCCATTTTATCATAGAAACAGAACGCCGCGCGTTCTGTTTCACCTTACGTCAGATCACAGGTTCCCTTCCATATACATTTTTGCTTATTCCAACAACTAGACCGAAGAGTTTTGTGGAGTGGTTCGGTTGTGATGAATGGTGTAGGGACCCTATAAGCCGGAAGTTAGAAAAAGAGCCGACGACCCGACCGGGTCGTGGCCCAGGTCCGGAACAATGACGGAGCGACGGGCCAATAAGGAATAATCACTAAGGTACGTACCGAATCATTGATGATTCGGAACGTATGTAAGTGATCACGAACCTCAAATCATCAGGGACGTAGTTACGTTCCCTAATGATTGCTACTACTCTCCTTTGTATATAAGACTGGAGAAGTCACGATCATTTCGTATAGTTACTTAGACAGTCGTTAGCACAAGCATTCACTTGAGCCCGCCAGTTCTACGGAATGGTGACAACAACTGCTTAGTATTCTCCCTGATCTCTCTGCTAACATAAACCCTGCGAGCCTCGGTTTGGTTGTTAGGAATTAGCCCGGATCGTGACATAAAGTTTTTTTAGCTGTTAAATAATTTAAAGGAATTTCTTTAATAATAAAGTTAGTACTAATCAATAAATATAAATTATATTTACTAGCTATAATTAATTTAAAGAAAAATTAAAGAATATCTTTATTTATATTAATAGAGAATACACTATAAGGATAAATTTATAGATTTAATTTAAAACAGAAAATACTTTAACTATACTAAATTAAAGAGAAATCTTTATAATTTCAAATCTGGTAATTGATATCTTTATATAATAGTAGATTTACTTATATTTATTAATTAATTTTACTAATATTAGATGTATAGACAACTCTCCCCTGTAAAAATTCTCCCACGCTAGCAGCTGTTATGGCTTGTTAACGTGCGGGGTAATTTTTGCAGGCCTACTGGCCTGTCTCTCCGCTTGGGCTTACCGGGCCCTAACAGCGCATAAAGAGGGAGGAATTCGGAGAGCTTCACCTCCCTCGAGAGCTGGCGACGACATCTATGCAGCTCTGCTGCTAGCATATTGCCTTGTAAGAGGCAATAGACGACACTCTGCCTCGCAAGAGGTGTTGCCGACGATGACACACTGCCTCCCACGCGAGAGGCCTCGAACACTACGTCGCCTCGTAAGAGGTCCCGACAGCTTGCCTCCTAGAGGCACGGCTACCGCCTCGCAAGAGGTGTTGCCGACGATGACACACTGCCTCCCGCGCGTGAGGCCTCGAAAACTATGTCGCCTCGTAAGAGGTCCCGACAGCTAGCACTCAGGTTTTTCCCCTCTGTAAGGAGGGTTTTTCATCCTGGTGCCTGAGGCCCTGGGCCTCGGACGATCCCCTTTCCTTTGTAAATTGAAATGTAGCGAACAGCTATAGGGTCAACACCTCCGGTTATTCTCTAGCAGCTTGCTGGCTAGTTAGGCCGGTTCTGAGTTAACAGGACCACGTGGAGGTGGCCCAATATTTCATCTATGGATGCCATAAAGACCTTGGCCGGCTCCTACCGACCTATTGCCCAGATGGGATTTGTGTAACTAGCTTACTTATGGTCGTTAATATTAAAACAAACAAACAAATTAGATGTATAGAAAATAGGTGTCCTGGATTTTTATGCCTGTGCCGGCTTTTTCTGCCCGACTGTGACGATCCGGGTTGATTCTCAACAGTCAAACCGAGGTTCGCAGGGTTTATGTTGACAGAGAGGTCAGGGATGAATACTGAGCAGGGTAACGTAGTCACGATTCTGTAGAACAGGCGGTTCTGGTGAATGCAATTTGTTAACGACTGTCTAAGTAACTATACTAACGATCGTGACTTATCCAGTCTTATATACAAAGGAGATACATAGTGAATGTACTTGGATCACGTATGGATCACGGTTGTGTTGGATCACCTTGGCTCACGTTCCGTGATCCAAGTGATCCGTAGTTCACAGTGATCCGAGTGATCCTTCCTGATTGGACGGTCGTTCCGTCGTTCTTCCGGGGTACGTACCGCCCTGGACCCTTTATGCGGCCATAAGAGGGTCGGGTCGTGACACCGACTAAGTGTGACGATCTGGGTTGATTCTTAAAGGATAAACCGAGGCTCGTGGGTTTATGTTGATAGAGAGGTCAGGGATGAATACTGAGCAGGGTAATGTAGTCACGATTCTGTAGAACAGGCGGTTCTGGTGAATGCAATTGGTTAATGACTGTCTAAGTAACTATATTAAAATGAGTGACAAGCCAGTTGTATATATATAAAGGAGATCCGTATGTGATCACTGATGTTCCAGTGAGCGTTGCTGCGATCACTGCGATAGTGCGGTGATCGAGTAAGTGATCACACGTCTTGGAGTAGTGAGCGTTTGAGTGATCACTCTTAGCGTGGTGATCACTTCCTGATGATTGGTCGGAGCAACCGATATTCTCCCGTGTCCCCGTGACCTGGTCTTCGACATGGTCGGGTCCAGCCTTAGTCGACTACGGGTAGTCCAATTACTTAATTCTTACTAAGCACCTATCTGACCCTACCTTTAATTTAGGGGCAGACTATATTCTTGGTCAGGCCTAAAAGAAGTACTATACGGTAAAACCAAGACCCTATAAAAGGACCCAGGTTATTTCCTCAGGAATAAACTGTATGAGTTGGGTTTATATTGGTAGGTCAACTGAGTCTTTTCTTAGTGGAAGGTATCACTCACTCCTGTAGAGGGTAGTTAGACTGAATTAAATGTCCTGAATAATTAGGTGATGGATACCATAGATTCATGCACATATTTCCTTTACATGGTTTAAATTCTCTGAGGATCCTAATAATCCATGCATAGTAACTTATATATTGTCTTGGAAATCGTCCTGGTCTTACTACATAGTAGTAAAATGAGTTATTTTAATAGCATGTTCAAATATCAGCTACAGCGGGCGCTATGTCGTATTAGTAGCGGGCGCTATGGTGGTAATATAAGTGGATTTTATCTAATACTGGGAAAGAGAATAGCTAGAGGACGCAAATAACATCAATACCGCAGCAAGACAATTAATAGATCGTATGAAGGCTTGGGGTAACTTGAAACATTCTGGCCGACATACCTTCACGTTTTACAAAAACAAAAATTAATTCACGCCAATGGAGCGTTATCCAAAGCCTGATGGCAGATTACAGGACCCCTGGACAATCTAAGTCTTTACGACGAGTTTCACTGATCCATAACCATGTTCATAGAACGACCCGCCCGATTGTCTTGGCTCTACAGAACATTCCCACAGAATTGGCCTGGAACAGGGTTGCAGTCGAATCATTTATCCGTGGCTTTAACGTAAATATGACTCATCAAAGTCCCAACAAACTAGGCTCCAACAGCATGGCTCTCTCTAGCAAACATACACTGAATAGAAAGATCGAGGACAAAGTTCTGGAACCGCTATAATACTTTTCAAATTCCCGTTTAATAGGAGAAAAGGTTCAATTTCATAAGTTAGAACGTTGGAGACCGTCAAAACTGCCTAACGGGCTAGTCAGCCGTCTGACTTTCGCCCAACAGCAATTGGTGGATGCTTTTCTAGTTCGGAATTACCAGGTTAAATATGCAGTACCATGTCAAGTGCTTATATGCTTCATTAGTGCTGAATATTTGCGTACATACTATACTTTACTTTTTATTAGATGTATAAGATATATAAGACGTAGGTTCCCTTTTAAACTACCAAGTAGCCTTATTCTCTTCTTCTCAAACCTAAGCGCCAATTCTTGATATTATCGCAAAGTTCTGAGATGCGCTCTCTCCTCCCTTTCTCTTTTGCTTTCATTAGCACTACGGCAAATGCTGCTCAATGCTATTCGGACCAAATTCGTGGCTGCAGCCTCAACGCTTTTCAACAGGCCGCATACCAAATCTGCAACTCTCAGTCCACTTCCCACGACTACTTCTGCATCGGAACCCGCGTTTGGGTTCATGCTCAATATTCCGGGACTGGTTCGAAGGCTCAATGCCGAGTAAGCTAAAGGTGACGCCACAATCTGTGATTATATAATGATTAACGATTATAATAGAATGCAATAGACAACATCATCTCGCAATGTCTTCAAGGTTCAGGAACTTTATCTGGTGGATATTGGGAATGGTCTCTCAATGGAGATGTTGAAAATTACGATCTTCGGGTCAGAAGAAACTAGAAACGGCGGACATCATATCCCCTTGTTAACCTTTGTGCGGTTCTTCAAACCATTTTCAAAATCCCTTTATTCAAGGGGAAGTTATTTTTCATCATTCAATTTGTTTCCCCTTCTCGACAGCCTAAATGGGAACACTGTTACATAAGTTCTCTACACGAGGGCATGAACATTATGCCGATTACACTTGGTAGGAATACACTTAAAATCACCCTTATAGGGAATAGCGGATAGAATACCCTTGCACATCTTCAGGGGAAACACGAACCTAGTATTATAACCTGGCATAATGTAATGTCATTTATATACAGTTTACCCGTTGAAAATTTCATTAACCTGTACTCCTCCAAGTTTTGTCAGCAAGCTTCCCTCCTACACCTACAGGTACCCCACCTTTTGGGTGCCTACTCACCAAAAATTCCATAACCTCTTGACTAGCTATCAAGAAAACAAGCCCAACAACGCTCTCTCGCCCCTCCTGGGCACTTAGAGAAAGATGGCGAACGCTATCAGACTCCAGGCAAACCAGGGACAACTGAACCTCGCTGCCGCCGGGCGGGCAGCACTCCAGCGACTCGAGAAGGAGGGCACTCCTTCGCTCCCAGGGCAAAGGGAGACCACGGTCCTCCCACTTACGCCCAAGAAACGCCGCATCGACAACAAACGTATCGAAACTGACGTCCCCAGACTCAATTTTGGTTCCAATATAAGACCCAGCGTCTCTCTCTTCCCAAAAGGGACCCAGGAAGGCCTCTCTTCCTCCCTCTGGAGCGGGCCGACGGAAGCCCCCGCCTTTACAAATGGAAAGCAATCAAACACAGCACTCAAAATCTTTGCCCAGATCGAAGAAATTAACTCAATTCAAAGGGCCAGGCAGGAGGTATTACTCTCGGTAGCCCGAGCTATCGACGACTGCCTAGCTAAACACCAAGGAAAGCACCATCTCCCAGCGGCCATGCTGGCGAGCAAAGCCCTCTCCGACACCCTCGAAAACCTCCTTTCCCGGGGGCCCTCGCAGACCCCGAAAAATCGGGCAGGAACCTTCCTCCTGCCCAACCGTTAACTGTCCAATCAGTCAGCAAGAAGCCCCGCCAAAATAACGAACAACAGCAAATCGAGCCTCGGCCCGTAACGAGTCACGTGGGCCACGGTTGCGGCCACAGGCACGAATAAAAACTCCTTAATACAAGGGAACGGAAACAAACCTACCCTCCAAAGCAATAGCGGGCCGGCCCCCATCGCTCGTGAAAACATACAAAAACAGGCGAAAACCACACTAAAGACCGATAACAGGATCTTCCTCCGGGTCCCCCCAGACCATGGCTGGAAGAAGATCACCGCTATCGGCGCTAGGCAGGAGGTCATTAGAATTGGCAACCTTAAGAGCGAGGATATTACTTACTTCCAGGAAGTGAAGTCTGGGTTCGCACTCTGAACTAAAACAGAAGATATTAGGAAAAAGATCCTTGCCCTGGCCCCGAGCGCGGAGGCCAGCGGCCTGAGGATCAAGGAAGCACGCGTATAGAGGAGTTTTCTCCTGCAAGGCGTTCCTAAATACTACACCAACACCTCAGGCACCTTCCCCACTAACGCGCTAGTCCCGATCGAGGCTCAGGGGAGCGCCAGGTCCAAGGAACCCCCGGTCTTCTGCCAGAAGGCCCCTTTCGGCGAGACCACCGACACCTGCCACTACTTCATCTCCTTCGGAGAGGAAGTCAGGACAGGCTTCAAACTCTTCGACTGCTCGGCCCCAGCGGAGCTCCGGACCCAAAAGGCACGGGTGACCCAATGCGACAGGTGCCTTGGCTTTCACAATCCTCGAGGGTGCACCAGAACCGCGCGCTGCAAGAAGTGCGGCAAACCTGCCTTCCAACACGCCAATGAAGATGGGAACTGCGACAACCCCACCCAATGTGCTAACTGCCTCGGACCTTACTAATCCGACGCTCTAAACTGCCATGCACGCCCGACCATTAAGGACGGCGTGAAAGTGCACGCCACCAAAGAACAACTCAAGAGCATCAGAGAACTCGGGACCCAGGAATTCCAGAAAAGGAACCCCGCCCCCTCTGCCCCTAAGCCCAGCCCCGGCGCACCCAGGGGAGGAGCTCCTCAGACCGCCCCGGCCGGATCTCCCACCGCCCCCAGGGCCCGGATCCGAGGACCCCCCAAAATAAAATCGACCTGACGAACGTCCCTGACGGCTCGTCGAGGGAAAGCTTACCGGCCCGCTCCGCAGTGGAGGTTGCCGATCTGGACGACTCCATGGATGACGCCCCAGGGGAATTCCCTGAGGGAGACGAACCCCATGAGTCTGATCTATGAACGACAGACCCCGTCGAAACCGCCGAAAGAATTCTGGCCTAAAAATCTTCCAGGCCAATGTGGGAAAACAGGGACAGTATTACGATACAGCCCTCTTACTGGCCTGGGAAGACGGCTTTGACATTGTGCTCATCCAGGAGCTATGGACTCGCTGGGACGCTCCGTCGTCCAGGAGACAGACAAAATCTCACCCTGGCTTTCAAGCATTCAACCCACTCAACGACTGGAGGGAGACTAGACCCTCCGTCCTCATATATATCAGAAAATCACCAAATCTACTATGCCAACAACTCTCGCCCTCGGGACTGGAGAGCGACTGCGTCTGCTGGGTGGAAGTCTGCGGATACGTCGTCACTAACGTTTACCGCAGGGCTTCCCTCGACACGGCATCAAAAACCCTCGAGAGGTAGGGTCGGCCCCCCCCCGAACTCAATCATTGCAGGAGACTTCAACGCATCACACTGGACGTAGCAACCAGGCCGAGTCCCGGACGCTGCGGGCAACAGACTGGCTGAGTGGGCAGACGGACACGACCTGACCCCCGCCCTTATTCTATATGTCGAATTGTGCCTAGCTGGCTAAGGAGTCGGGTTCGCGTAAATTACCTCTTTGAATTTTGCGGTCACAACACTAACCTATTTGAAATTTCGCGGTCAAGACACTAGCCTCTTTAGGATTCCAGGGTCATTGCAGCTTATTTTCAGGGGTTCTCATGAGTTCTTGACTCAATCAGCAATATAGGACATACGCTAACCATGCTACGGACACCCAAGAAACGCGGTCGACCCCGAAAGTATGGTTCTAAAGAGGAGAAGGCGAGGCAAGACGTCATTGCGAAACGTGTCCGAAGACGGCTTCAATCTGCTACTGCACACACTGATGTCCGATTTCGAGTCTACGTGGCCCAACAGATACAACCTACGCCACCTTCATCTACACCACGGGCGCATTTGCAATCATCAGACTATCTCGATGTCCTCGCGGATGCTGCTAGCTTGGTATGCCGAATCACCACATCACCTCAAAGGTCCCCGGCCCTTGGTCCAAACGAGATCATTACCCTCAGCGACGAATTGCCTCTACAATCTACAAGGTGTGACATGCTATCCACCGAAGTGGTATCGTCTCGTTATCCAATACCGCCGCTCCCGAAAGAGTTATGCAATACAATTAGACAATGCAAGACAACCCATACGTCATTGAGAACGCCAGAACCCGTAAGCGCGAGTGTGCCACCCTTAAATGAAGGAGCGCGGAGCGACGATAATTTTGCTCTTAGCGATGATGACGAGACACTTCATGCTTCGGCCTTTCAATTAAGCCATGCTGCTTTGACACCTGCTGTGGATAGAGACAGTAGCACACGGCTGGTTCCTGGGCGACTCAACGAGCCGGCTGGCCTAGAGACGGAAAGAGTAGGGGTGGAAGCCGTTAATACATCCAAAGACGGCTTGAGGGAAGGGCAGGAAGAAGAAGATATGAATAGTCTGGAAGAAGGCGGCGAGGAAACGAATCCTGATCTTGCATTCCAGTCAGAGGACGTCTTTGAAGCAGACTCCGAGTCGGAGTCGGAGGCCTCGGATGCTCGGAGTGATATGGATATCGAAGATGGCCCTAATGACGCTGCTGAATCGAGTCACTTATTGGCAAAAGCATTTTTGGAAAAAACGTGGAGTCACCTCTGTGACTGCATGGAGGAAAGAAGCATGGAATCAGATGAACAGCCTATGTTCGGCCTCAAGCAGATGGCTGAGTACTGGCAAAACCTTGGAGTGCCAGATGCAATTGGCCATACGCCACTCTCGCACAAGGCAGACGAAGACAAGAACACACATTTAGAATGGTCCTCGATATTGAGCGGTGGAGACAATCGCCCACAATTGGATATTGAAAGGTCCCAGAATAACATCCCAAGCATTCAACGCACTTGGGATGTGGACAGCATCATCTCCTGGGCTTCATGTCTATCCATCAACCGGGGGCTTTATGTCTCGTATTTCCCTCCAACGTCAAGAAATATCAAGAGCAGCATTCATGTCTTTCATCAAGGGAAGGCCTTGCACCTCATTCCCCACCTTCGACTGGGTAGCGGACGCCAATCACCTCAATTTGGCGTATATATTTTCTTTCCCAGGATCTCCCATGTTTACCGAACAACATCGTACCTTACTAGAGAAGAACAGCAGGTGTGGATTGATAGTCTCCTTCTGCCAGCGATCCGCCGCGTTTGTCCACCTAATGTAATCCAACATCACCCTCATTCGTTCGACGATGTGGAAAGTAAAGCCTACAGTCGCCAGCGAGAAACGTGTTCAGGCATGGTCCAAAATAACATGGATATGCATCATTATCTCCCTCAAGAATACTTGGAGGCGATTTGGAGCTACATGACTCAAAGAACTGAGCATCCTGATCTTTCCAAGTTCCGTGGGATGTTCATCGTCCTGAGTGCGAAGAACATCAAGCTGGAAGCAAAATCGTCAACGTTCCAAGGATGCCGCACCAAGATCGCAACTCACCTCCGTCAAGTCTTAGACTGGTCCAAGGCTGATCTCTTGAGCACATGGATAGATGTTGGCCTCGAGGATACTGCCGCTTCAGGCAGTAGCACATTCTTGTTGAAAAGTCGATGCTTGGAATCTTGGATTGATTCTATGAAACACAGTAGTCAATCTCCGCTAATATCATCAGAGCATTTCAATTGGAACCTAACCGGCCAAGCAGGTAGCGCTAGGGTTGAGACCCGTCGAGCACATCCCCTACACAAGGGAGGCATTGCCTATGCTCAACGGTACAACGTCAATAAGGAACTCTTCTCTACGGCCTCTAAGCGCGACTATGGACTTTTCGGCGAGCCACATTTGGAGGGAATGACATGCCCACCTTCATTGCTTGACGCGTGGATCGTGGCTGCTCGGCAAAATCGTAAAGCCGGTTTGGCGACTTCGTTAAAGACTACGCCGCAACTCAAGCGACTTCGGAAAGCGTTCGGGGCCATGAAATGCCGGATCCGACACGCCTTGGATGGCTCTCTCGAGACTAGCTTTGGCGTTCGAGAAGAATATCGCATCTCTTGGGATCTCTTCATAGGTTTAAATCCTTCCACAGCACACCCATGTGGTTCTCACCGCCCATTTTGGGTGTTGCCAACCGCCCATGTCAACAAATTCATGCGATGGGAATTCAATCGACGGATTTCTGCTATTGACTTTGTCCGGGTACGGGGAACCCGTCGTGATTCTAGCTGGGAAGATCACCAGAGAAATATGACATGGCCACAATTCTCCTTCGTTCTTTAAAGGCAAGCGTTAATTGCCATCATGTTGCAAGGCGATCTCAGATGTTCAAGGATACATATAAAAATCGAGAGGGCAAATGTCTCCGGGGCCTGGACTTTGAGAGGAGCATGCGTCATACGGGTCTTGCTTGGTTGCCTCGTGATCTTTTCAATTGGCCCGACCTCCACCTCCACGACAAGCTTGTTACATCAACCAGCTTTGCTTTCAATGGACTGCAGGGTGTGTTTTGCAACTGGAAAGACGTGAATTCGGTTAGTCAAGAGTATTACAGAGTTAGAGAATTGGAGCTGCGCCTCCAAACTAGCCAGCCAGATGGTCACCCCGGTATTCTGGACCATATGCGCAAGATGGTCTATCGTCAATTTGCGCTTCAAGTGATCCGGCAACTTTGTGTCAATCCAGATCTCGATCCGAATCTCAAGGATAAAGATACAGAGAGCTGGCAAGGACAGCTAGGATTGAGTTACGATATTGTTCACACCCTGGTGGGCGAGGCACCTTTATTAGCACAAGTGCGGAAAGGAAATCATGGCTTGGGAAATACGTACCCTGAAAGGGTGCAAGGTCTCTTTGGCTGGGACGATGGCATTACCCGTACATTCTGGGATCACTGCTATTATCGGCAGCTAGCTCGAAAGTTCTACATGTCTATCTCGACTCACATCAGCCTCGCTGATGCAGAAAACTGGAAAAGTTCGCTGGGAAGACAGGCATTGCCATACCTCTGGATCATCCCCCATTACAACCGGCACAGCTTATTTACCAGACTGTCCAGAAATGTCAACCAATCCGCTGCCACTCGTCCATTTGTTTCCGGTCTATATCAATGGAAGATCTGTGGTGATGATACGGATATGTGCGACGAGAGCCGGTGGTTGTTTGGTGGGAACATATACTTGGATGGCTATCCTAACAGCCTTGTACAGCAGGATAAAGCCAATGACGCTGTCAAAGTCAATACACCGAAGTTTGTGGTTGACTTTGGGTGTCCTGTTCCTTTCACCGAGCTTCCACAGCTTATTGAGGAAGGGTTCGAAGCTTCCCGACAGCTATTCGCCCATGGCAATCAAAAAGTTCTGGCACACTATGAAACTGCCTGTGACTGTCTCACACAGGCCCTCGGAGATCCCTTGTGTGATCTCCTTTTGATGATTGTACTGACTTTTGCGTCGTCCACTGTCACACCAGCACTGCCAATGTACAGATCACAGTTTGAAGCCGGGCCTCGGAAAGATCCCAGGCTTTTAGCTGTGACTCTCGCTACTCGAATGCTTTGGTTCTCTACCCCGAATGGTTTCCCTGGGAGGAAGATAATGGTATGGTTCTTAGGGTTCCCGAAATGGTGAAGAAAATAGGTGGGTATACGCCTCCGGTTTACTTGGTGGTATTCAACTTACATATCGTCTAGAGCATAAAGGAGTGAATAATCGGATTCTGCGCAAGCTTGGATGGGTTGTTCCTTATGCAGGATATCGAGAGAATCCACGGAACAGCGAATTGGATTTACGGCCAGAGATGGAGCTCATGAAATTAAGAACGGAGTTGCTTTCTTTGATGAATAGTCCTCCTGCATTTATTGCTCAAATTTTTCATAGTCAAGACGATGTCTGGGTGGAGCGATGCCTTGGGATCCTTACCTCATCCTCTTGATACCGAGCTTGTCAGGGACCTGAAGTCGAACCGAGTCACGGGAAAGGTCTCGTGAGCTTTAGGGGGAAATCAATACAGCAGTAGGCTAGAAAGGCTTAAGGAAGATTAGGGATCAATACAGTCACTTAGGAGACCCTATCTTTGAATTCCTGGTTCGTCGTCATGCACCCGGTTCAGACCGAGATCCTCGACCTGTCACAGTCGCGAGCGAAGCGCCGGGCCCAGCAGATGGCGTCTATGCAGAGCAGTGCCATGCAGCGCCACCACGCCGAGGCGCTGTCTATGCATATAAAGCAGATCTTTTTGGATGGGGAGCTCCTCGGGGAAGGGGTTGAGCCGTCGTGGAAACTCGGCGATCGCCGGTCACAGAACATATCGTATGAGAAATGGTCCATCTTCCAGGCATTGTTTATGGAGCAATGGCCTAGCTTTGCCCAGGGGCACGCATACGATAAGTTTTGGGTCGACCACAAGCCCGCATTTCACGCATACGATCACGGAGCTAACATCCAGATTGAAGTGAACCAACCGCTGGAGAATCTTCCAAGAGAGACACGCCTCCGAGCCGATAACGAAGAAAATAGTGACAGTGAAAGCAGCGACAGCGACAGCGATACCGGTAGCGGTAGCCCCAGAGAGCGTAGCGACTTGCCCCGGGAAAGTGGCAACAGTCGCAATGACGATGCATCGAATAACGAGGCACGGGAAGAGGCGGACGATGAAAATACTGCTCATCAGGCATCACTATACAGTGACGGACTTGAGCAACTGCGCGTCGAGCTCGAGAAGAAGTACAACCTGCATCACATCAACCGGGTGTCATATGCTCTCGCTGCTGATATAAACTGTGTTGAAGGAGCGTCCCAGGGCCGGCGTCTGAGTATCAATCAGGATGGGGAAGCACTCTGCATGCTGGCGGATCGGTCCAAAGTTGCTGCGCTATATCGCAGTCCGCATGACTTTACCTTTTATCCCCTCGCCTTCCACCCGCGATACGGCAACTCCTCTTCCGGCGGCCCGCCAGAGTTTCTCAGCAACCTTTGCACCATTATGCGAGACAATATGAGTTACCAAAACGATGGCGTGGATGTGCTTTCCTTTGGCTTCTTCCAGGGCTACTCGAACATCAAGCGACTGATTCGGAGCCGCGCGGAAGACCTCCTACCCACAAGAGGCACAGCAACGGCAGCGCTTACACTGCCGCCATCAGAGGCAAACCGAAATCCTGCGTATATCCGAGCCAAACAAGAGCAGCTGTTCCGTATCCTTCGGGGCGAACAGACACCTGATCAGCCAGAATCGTCAACCCCGTTCGCGCGTGAGAGACAGCGGCTCGAAGCCGCAATGGCACAGGAGCAGATGGCCTTCCGCATGGAGCAGGTTGTCACCGTCAGAGTCTCAGGGCTTGCCAGGCAACGGCGGAACTTTTTCAGTGTGCTCCAGCCCATCTTCCAACTCATGCGGTTCTTCCTGAGGGAGACTCAGTCATATGTACCCGTGTTGCGGAGTTTCAGGCCGTCCATATTCCCCAACGTCCTCTGCTCCTACGCCAAGATGTTCGAGCTGGCATTGGGCGAGATGGACCGCCGGTTCCAGGCCAAGGGCGACGAGGGTCTCGGCCTGGCACTCTCAGAAGCCATCGCCGTCCTGGATCGTCTCGGCAACTTCTGCTTTACAGGCGACCCCAGGGTGCTCCCAAACACAGTCCTCGGCCCCCTCATCACGACCGAGAGTCTACGCAAAGGGGCCTGGCCGTATGTGTCGCCGGATATGCTCGACTTTCGCGATTCCATCGGCACCATCAACGTCGCGCGGTGGCCCTGTACAGCCAGCAATAATCGGCCTATCCTGCTACATGTGGCCGCCTTGGCATACCATTACGGCCCTGTTGTGGCGGCTAACCGGCATAGTCGGGTCTGGTTTGGCCAGCTCGGAGGCAAGGTCATCCGGGATATCAGGGCCGCTGTCCGCTTCCTCGAGGAGATGGTATCCTTCATAACGTTTCAGCTGCGGAGACATCTTGGCCGCGGCATTCGCAGTGGCAGAGAGCCGACCGAGCATGCCAGGCAATCGCAGAGGGTCAATACAGCCTTGGCTGCTTGGGAATCGAGCGATGAGCCGTTCAGTGACCGGTTAGTCCCTTGAAAAGTGGCCTTGGGGCATTTAATCGCTAACGTAAAATGTGCATAGGCAGTTCTGGGTACTCTTCGAAAGGTTGGCATCTGAAGGGCCCCCGCCCATGGCCGCATCGAACAAGGCTCGACAGGACTTTGCTAAAGAGATATACCAAGCGTGTATGTCCACCAAGGTCTCCGCGGGCCAGCCTGTTTCTTCAATACACGGGACATGGTTTCTTATCCTGTGCGGGGCGATCCAGTACACGAGCGAAGAAGACGTTTCCAGCCATGATTGGATTAACGGTCTAGCGACGGCCATGGCCTCAACCGGCATCGAGTGGGCGCCGGGTTCCCATCGCGGCAGACTCACAAGCCGGCGCATTATCCGGCTGGCCGGCGCCACAAAGGCAAAGCAATTCCTCACGGCCCGGCCGGGTAGTCTAAAGCGGGCGGCCATAGAGGCGGAACAGCGGATAGCACTGGAGGAGCAGCGGCCGAAGAAAGCACGGAGACCGGTAATTGACTTTGGATGCGAAGTTCCCTTCACCACGATACCAAGTTTAATCATGGACGGGTTTGCCAAGCTCGACAAGACATTCGCGAAGGGCAATCAGGCTATATTAAACCACTATCAGACCGCCCGCAATTGCCTGACATTATGCCTAGGCGATTATCGATGCGACCTAATGTTTATACTGGCTCTGACCGTCGCGGCATCGTCGGCAACTCCTCAGGTAAAGGTGAACGAGAGGGAGTTTAGTGTAGCACCAAAGAAGAAGGACTCGGCCATGCTGGCGGCGAACATGGTTACGCGAATGCTGTGGTTCCTGCGGCCAGAGGAGTTCCCGTGGGATAAAGACGAAAGAGGCATTCTCCGTGTCAGTGAGATGACCAAAAAGATAGGTTCGTTCTGCTGGGTTAAAGTCCAATTAGCCGCTGCTGACAATATGAACGGGGCATAGAACACAAGGGCTGCAATAATCGCATGCTACGCGAGCTGCGATGGATCCGGGCGCAGGGTAATCGAGATAGCCCTCGAACCAGCGACTCGCATTTACGGTCGGACGAAGAGCTATACACATTACAGAAGGAGCTAATGAATCTGCGCAAAGATGCAGAACGCTTCGTCTCAGTGGTGTTCAACAGTAACGATAAAGTGTGGGTAGATCGGTGCTCGTCAATTATTAAGCAAAGGTAGGGAAGGTTCTCGGAGCTATAGTTATACTAGTACACGCAAACTTCCGACTAAACCTGACTTATTCAATAAGTAACAAGACCTATATAGACTATCCAGAAGTCCCAATCAAATCAGTCCTATCTAATTTAGAGAGGCAGACCTAGTTATTAGTCTACTGAGCCCGCTTCATTCAGCGAATGCGGTCAGCGAATTCCTGCCAATCTCTAATCTATAGCCTAGTGCTTCCATTCCCTTCACTATCCAGGACAATGAAATATCTATTCCCCTGCATATAATCTTCTAATTCAAGGCTATCGACTTCCATAGTATTACGAATAGTAGTAAGCAATAAGGTCCAGCTACCCCCACCAGAGATAATTTTAATAGTATACAAGTGGGTCTCTCGCAGTGTCTGACTGTGGCGACGAAGGAGTATAGTCAACTCGGCTTCAGTGCAGTCTACACCATGGAGCTCCAGTGCCTTTAAGTTTAGGATAGTTAGCTCTGAGCTCAGGTAGGGAAATGTCTAGTATTTATCGCAGTAATCGAAGTCTAGCCTAAGATGCATCAAGGCCGGGAAAAGACGGATGAAGTTAATGAGGTCTCCCTCCCATTTACGTGATTCGACTGCTTTACAAGCCAACGTTAGGTTATCCGGGTCCGAGTAGATTGAGAGATATAAGCAAGTAAGTGTTGTGAGATGTGATTCCTGTAGCGCTTTAGAGCAACCAGACAATCGAAGCATCTCTGTACTAAGGCGGTCCCAGTTGGTCTTATCGAGGTGGCCAAATCCAATTTTAAGTCTCTCCAGCCTCAAGCCGGTTTTTATCTTGGTGGTGAGGCGTATTGTAAAAGCTAGCTAGCGCCCGTGTGCTGAGGGGGCGGGGTAGCTTTCCGTTAAAAGTGGGGTCATTCAAGATCACCCACTTAATAGAAGGGAGCACAACGGGAACAATAACGCGTGCTGGATTGGTTCGGCTACAGGTTGCGGACAACGTACCGGCGATTCGGACGGATAATCGCGGTGCCTGCGTGGAGTGGCTTCAATTGGTTGGCTTCCCCCAGCCTCACAAGTAATGGGCCACAATTAAAAAGAGTTGGGAGGAGTTTCTATCTGCAACGTCATCCCCCCGCCATGGCTCCCCATTGACCACGGCGTACCGGCAGCGCCGAGCAATTCAGCACACGTTCTGGGATGGTGTAGATGGACTGGAGGCGTTGTCAGAGCGATGGCCAGGCTGGTGCTGAACCAGGAGACAGAAGTACAGGAAGGTTAAGTATTCGAGTCCCTAGCGGCTAGGTGGCTGCTGGGGAGAAGGCGACGTTTCCAATTCCATAGCTTCCGGAAAAGAGGTAAGCTAGACAGGATGGGACTGTCGCTCAATGAGGCCCAGAGACAGTTATTGAGCGACTTGGTATCGACGTTATCATCGTCAGCAAGGTCGGCGATAGGGCCCGACCTCTATGAGACGGTGGATCTGCAAGAAGCACTTAAGGCGCTGCTAATGGCGATAGTTACAGATGAGGCCATTACGGTGCGGAGCAATGCAGTATTCTAATGGACAGCCATCTTGGTATGGTCTGCCGTGGAGGGAGAGGAAGAAGGAGATGACTTTATCAGCCGGGGTCGGTTCCGGTCAAACATCTTACCCATGGATATCGACATACGGGACCGCGTGGAGGCGATAGGCCATTACAGCAAGGTGTTGATTCTGGATAAGGCATTCTAGGGCTTTACGGGCCAGCAGAGGCGGATGACGCAGATCCAGAGCGACCTGAATAAGATAGACAATAAGTGGCTTAACGCAGAGGCAGGGCCGCGGCCAGATGACAGATTGGATCAGAGGGATTGCTCGTCAGAGGCATGGGTCCAGGTGCTCATGCATATAGCGAAGGAGAGACAAAGGCTTTTGGGCGGGACGGTAAGAACATTCATGTATAACATAGGGAGGCTTCAGCAGCAGTTGAAAAAAGCCTAGAGAGGAGATCATCTTTATAAGGCAGGGGAGGGTAGCGGCATATAATACTAAGAGTAGTGGGACAAAGCATCATTATTAAACGATCAATTCTAACTCATAAACCCAAACAACATTCATGTCCCGATCCATGGAAAGTCTAAATACCAAAGCCTATATATTATTCCACCGCGCGATCTATGCATGGATCCTCGGCAATACCCTTCTCAAACTCCTTTAGAGCGATAGCAATGTTCTAAAGATAATGGGCCTTGGTAATGCGACTGCCGGCCAGGTGGAAGACTGCGAGACGCGAGGCATCGACGGAGGTCTGAATGTAGTAACCGTGAACGCGGACTGACTGTCCATCGATATTAAATGTCTGGCATAACCCCTTTACCCGCAAATCGTCAACGCAAACTAAAACACAACAATCAGCAGGCAAGGACAGAGGAGAGAACGTCACGGGCAGCACATACAGGGCTGGGTAGTGGTTATCTGATCCTCCATTATCGCACTGGTAGTTGAGGCACTAGAAATATGGTCAGTATAGCTAATTGCGCATAGTTAAGCGAGGGAAACCTAGGCGTACAAGAGACACGGAGTCGTGGCGTAGGAGTTTAAGTTGCTTGACAGGCAGGGGAAAGGCGCTGCAGATGGTAATGAGAGAGTGCTAGTTGGAGAGGTTGAAGGAGGAGAAAGAGAGTTTATTTCTGGCGGGAGGGTGGAGTCTCTTTATGTAGAAAAGGGCAGAGGGTGAGGTGAATGCAAAGTGAATGTAAAGTGACTCGCACTATTGAATACGCCATTAAACACAGAGCCAAGCCGAACAAAAGCCAGGACCTAAGTAGCAACTTAATAGAGAGTGAGTGGAATGTGAGAAAGGGTTAATAAACCGGAATGATACGCGAGGGACATTATGCAGCAATCGCACCAGCATAGAAAGACATGAATTTAACTAGAAGACCGAACCTAAGCAACAATCAACAGAAACCACTGCCAAAACATTATCATTCCGCAAAGGCAAGCCACACACTGCCAAAACCATTAACTAACAAGCTTAACCCCATTGCCACTCTCCTCGGCATCGACGTCGCCACCGGCATCAGCGTCACCACCAGCATCAACATCGTCGTCCAAAACTTCCACTACTTCACGGCGCACAGGCGGACGAGGTGTGGGTGACCAGGCAGGGAGTAAGGATCGGGAGGCAGCGCTTGAAGCGTGGGACTGCGCAGGGCTCAGAGCGCCCGAGGCATTTGGTTCTGCCTTTACAAACGCTGGCGCTTGTCGCATGCGCTTTCGTGATCGCTCCCTGCCGATGCTGATGGCAGTAGAGAGAATAGAGGCGTCGTCGGAGTCGAGGACTAGAGGATTGAAGGCATCATCACCCTGATGTCATTAGCATAGATCCCGTAGAGAAGCAGACTACACGTACCAGTAGAGCCGAAGGCCTACCAACGGATGCACACGCCTTGTCCCAAGAGACAGCAGCACGACCACCAGCCCGAAGACCACGGTTGTGCAACTCGAGATTCCATTGGCCGACACTGTAGAGCGGGTGTTGCGAAGACGTGCCGACCTCCTACGCCGCCACCTCAACCATTGTCGGAACCAACGTCATTGCGGCGAGTACGGCAGCCGGACGATCACCCTTCGAATGTAAGAGCTCATCAAACGTAGTATAGAGGTTGCGGGAAGAGAGGGCCCAGTCCCTCCGAAGACTGTGGGCGTGCGAATTGCCATTCTCGTCGCGCAGCGTAAAGGTTTCTCTCTCGGTCGATGGCAGGGTTCGAGTTCGGACTTGGCGATTCGAGGACGAGGAGACGGCAGAGGGGCTGGGGATCGACATAACGGGCAGACGAACACACTATCAAGACAATATAATATTAGCAGCCCGTGGCAGAAGAGGAATTGAAGCAATACTTACCTGCAGGGAGAAAGGAGCGCGATGAGGTCATCCGGGCCACTGGTGTGGTGGGGAAGAAGAGAGGAGGGGCAGACAAGTAGCGGGGGCGGGGTCTAGTGCACAGCTATTCTGCCCAATCACTCGCCACACCGCCTGCCAACTCGGGACGATATACCAAGGAAAAGGTAAAAAGCATGTCAAGTCTAGTCGCAGTGGGACGAAGCTGCAGTCCAGCGTCAGTACGGAGTAGTCATGGCATGAACGTGTTGGAAAACCCAGCTACGTAGTCAGCTTGATCACATCACAGAAAACCGGGGCCCAGAATTGTCCTCAATTACTCTCTCATCCTCCCATCTTCATTAGATTCTCTTCCAGCCATTTTATCATAGAAACAGAGCGCCGCGCATTCTGTTTCACCCTTGCATACATATTTTTGCTTATTCCAACAACTAGACCGACGTTATCCGACAGAACGCGTCATCGGCGAAGCTAACAATCTGCAAGACAGATATCGTATACGAAAGCCATCTGACTCGGAACCGTTCGGGCGACGAGACAGGACACCTTAGGCCTCGTAGCCAATGCTATTATTATTTCTAGTAGAGTTGATTTTACAGCCCTACTTTATTAGGGGTAGATACTATAACGAGTTAATAACCGCCGCGAATATAATGGCGGGACATTCAGTGAATAGGGAATTAGGAAGACGAATAGGGAGACTGGGGGATAAAAGAAGGTTAAGGAAATGGGATATAATAATAGCAAGAAGAAGGGGGAGAAAATAGAAGGGGACGGCGAATGATTATATTGCCGATATAATAGGTTTGGGTGTTATATAGATATTGGATTGTGGAAGCCTTATATGCGCTTGCCAATTATAAGATGAAGGCGGGTGGTATTATAATGTGGATGATGATGCCTATCTCGGAGTAGATTAGCCAGAATATAAGTTGGGGATAGTGGTTGTGGCTAGAAATTAGCGCGCCCTGGGGCTAATAAGAATTAATATACTCTACCCCATATAACAACGCGTCGAGCAATTTACATAGCATCCTGTGAAACACATCCCATCAAGGCAGCATATATCTTTAACGCCATATCCAGATCTTACAGCCAACAAGAGGCCAAGAAGTCGCAATTCTCAGCAAAGCCAACCAGGCATTTAATAACCAACCACTGAAGCGTCGTTTATCGCAACCAATTGACAGGCAAGATATAAAACGGCAAGATATAGAGTCAACGAGCGATAAGGATAACGACAATGATGATGATGTTCAAGAAAATAAGTGGATGCTGCGATTTTATTTAACCCCGACACCTTGCACTCGTCCCCTGCGCGACGCCACTCCATTCAACCTCTCGGCGCAATCAGTAAAGGCGAGTCGTGTGCTGCAAGGCGCCCTAGAAGATTCGTTGCTCCATTGGAAACCACCCAAGCCAATCAATTCATAGTCCGAGAAAGACCTGTATAACTGGTACGACAGCAGGAAACGGCCATCCACATCTTCATATGCGCTAGAGCTTATCCATTGGGACTGTTGGGCGGACCATCCACTCGACGGGTCCTTTAATGAACATTCATTCAAGCAACAACTCGAACGATGGTTCGTCCGTTGCCCCCTCTGCCTTCTCCATCGAGATCCTGCTTGTCACGAACATCGTCTATCTCAGTGTCCAAGGCCCGAAGCGTATCTTGCAAATTCCATCTACCATCGCCTCATACAGGCCATGCACCACATTCAGTCGACATCCGCCTCCCAGGTCTATAGTCTCGTCTCCTGGTGCCAGACATGTTGTTTGCCCCGTTGCCACTGCCCTGTGTTCATGAAGTTGATCGATAAGGGAGACTCCGCCTTTGAGACAGACAGGGAGCTTCCAGGTGATGATTATCAGTGGGTGCACTCAAATGGACAAGACGAATGTCGCTTCCGTGGTGTCATCATCAATGCAGTGGCCGCAATGTCAACCTTCACTTTATCCGACCAGGAGACCATTTGGCAACGAGTGTGCAAATGGCAGGGCAGCAGTCGAACCCGTTTCTTCCGTAATTTAGGAATAGGCGGGCGGCTCCTCTCGCCAATGCAGTGGGGCACGCGGGTGGTGCCCATCATCCTGCGTGTCTTTCATCAGCTGGACTATGCTGTCGAAGATGCGTGGGTTAAGAAGCTCGTCGAGCAGCGCCGCGTTGAGCTGAAGGCATTGACGCGGGGGCAATGGCTTGATCAATCCTCGATAGATACCCCCCTACCTTGGCCGCTGCGACCAACGGATCCACAAGGAGACCAGCTCGCTCTGCAGGCTGCCAATTACAAATTCACGTTGCATGATGCCATCAAGGAGGCGCTTGACTACAACGAGTATGTGACGGAGCGTGGTTGGGGCTATGGTCAAGAATGGGTCTGGAATGAACTTAAAATACAAATCCAGGCCTGGAGTAAGACTGGCATTCGCTGCCAGCTATGCAGGGCATATGAATGGAGCGAGGCTTGCTATGATCACGACGCGGCAGCGTGCGAATTACGTCAGGAGTCAAGCCAAGTTAAGGCGCTCTTGCGTAGCTGGTCGGATTTCCATGGAGCAGAAGGGGGTGTAGGGGAGCAATGTTCCTCCTATCAGTGCCCAACTGCAGTATGTCAACCGCCTTCTAAGTCGGATATTGACCCTTATCGCAGGGGTGATTATTTTAATATACACCTAAGCCATCAGCAAAGGTGTTTTGGTATTGCGGTAGTGAAGCAGACTGTGGCGGCCCTATTGGTAGTCGCAAACGGTGCCTTGGGAAAGATGGTGGTAGAGAGGGAGCTGAGGCTCAAGCGAGGGCAGCACGGCACATACGATCAGGTAGTTCAGGGGTGGATCGATGGGCATGTCACACACAACAGCCTCCCACAGGAATGGTTGGAAGAGCAAGTCCATATTGGAGATTCTACCGCGCCTCGTATTTTCAGCCTCTTTCAAGCACTGCTTGGAGGACTTCCAGCATTATGGCAGGCTGGGTGTTTAATAAGTAAGCCAGGGCCCTGAGGGTTATTACTATTGAACCAAGGGTTGCTTGTAAATAGGTGAAATATAACTAGGTTGACTTGCGACTAAACCTGACTTATCTAACAAGTCACAATACTTATATAGACTACCCAGAAGTCCGACGTGACTATCACCTCTATCTTCCGTTTGGTTTGAAGGCGGTACAGACTTGGGGGACAGCAGCAGGGTAGTATCTGAAGACAGCTTGGTCATCACTCTGTTGAGTATTGATGGTGCTGGATGCTGTTGGAATGCTTGAACTCCCCACGGTGGTACATAGCAGTCGTCGTAAACGTGGTCGTAAGACCGCTTTCAGCGGTGGTAACAGTCATTACCATAGTCACCGTGATGGCCGAGAAGAGTGGCATTGATTGGCACTACAGCCCATTCCGTTGGGGCAGCATCCATAGCCCACTGACGATGGGCAAAGGCGCTGGTGGGATGGACGGCCATACGTGTACGATGACCAAGACGGAGGCACACATTCATCCGCCGTCTGACAGTTGAAGCCATCTGGACAACAACCAGCTGCAAATTATGTCAGATGAGATGCCACGCGGCAGACTGAATTAACTCACCGCCATAGACTTTGTCGCAGGCATGTCACCCTGCCTTGGTTCCGCATGACACGGGGTTCCTGGTCGTTGCGTAGCAGCTATTCGCAGCGCAAGCATAGTTATCCGAACAACAGTTTCCGCCCAAGCTCGACGGACACAACTTTATGCCAGTTCCACAAGCATCGGCTCTCTTCTCATAAAAGACAAACATGCTGCGTGATCTGAGCCTTTTAGCCACTCGGTGGACACCGTCTAATTGCTTGAAGTCGGCAGTGTCCGCCGCCAGACCCCAAAGAGTGGCGACCAGGGACATGGTGCAAACGGAATACTCCGAAAACAGCATCGTTGCTCACTGTATCTCGTGAATAGGAGCAGATGGAGAAGATGGAGGTCAACATACGGGTAGACTTGGTCATGTAGTAAGTGCGGGGCTGCTTGCTGAAGCCAGTAAGAACAGAAGTTGAAACAGAGTTTCGCTTTGCTGAATGGGATTCCGTTGGACGTCTTGTTGATGTGGTCTTCTCCCAGGGCTATGCCAGTCCGTTTGGTCATCTTTATAGATCAAGTCCACTCTTAGTTGCGAAGCCTAAGTTGAGGGCTCGTCTTGTGCCAAGATCAGGCGTTGTCCGTGACAGATAGGGCGGTGGTTACATGACCGCCAATATCGTTCCCGCTGCGGCAGCAGGTGTCGGGCTGAGTTGAGCAAGTGAGATAGGCGCCGAGACTTGATCTGGTATCTGCTCTATTCCTTGCCCCCAATACCCGGGTTGATGGTGAACGGAGACATTGTTGCAAACGGGTGGGCGAGCGAGACCTCTGGGGTCTGAAGAGGCGGAGAGGCAGCAGTGAGGCGAGTAGGGTCGTGAAGGGTGGCATTGCAGCGCACAACAGCGAGGCTGATGGGATGCATTAGGTCAATATTTCTGTGTAATGGTAATGCCTGGTTGCTCATTAACCAAGCTGCACGTTTCGCCGTGGCCATTAGCCATGAAGTTGTGGCTGACGAAGATTGTATAGTCTGGCGGTGGCTCTTCTGCACATGTCTGATGATCTTGATGGTGTCCTAGGTGCAATCATGAGCCAATGAGTGAGCCACACATGATATTGCCGGCCCTCCTCTCTGCACAGAAGAGAGATGCCATATTTAGATCAATGTTCCACAGGAGCCTCAGACAGAATGTCAGATTTGGGGAGGGAGGGTTCTAGAACATGGCGTTTGATGGGGAGTGACAGTGTCAACCTCAGTAACGAATAGTTCCACATCACGGCACATTCCTTCATTCCAACAAACATTCCTTGATTCCTTACTAGCTTGCAATAACAGCCGGATCCGTAAGTCAATGACGATATCATGACAGCTAGTTTTCCTAGATCCGGGTGGTCATGATCAATTAGTTAGCAAGTTTTCATGTATTTAAGCAACAGCTTTTCCCACCTAACTTGGGATCAGCAAGAGTGTCGAATTCTATTATTTATGCACCTGCCAATGAGCCCTCATACTGTTGATCTGTGATTGATAGACAGCTAGATGTCACCGCATCGTTTATAGAAGTTAGGCTTTGGTATGAAGGTGAAGTGCAGAGCCGCAAGTACGTGTTGAGAGCGAGTGAGAGCCAGGCACTTGATGATGAGGATGGAGATGAAGAGATGAAGAGACGAGATGGACGAGAGAAATGAGGCATAACGGTAAGTCACACCTAGAACGCATCCTGAACTGTCCCGTACTTCGTACTCCGTACTGCAGTCGACAATTGCTGGGCAGAATAGTGGCGCATGCCCCCTAAAGCACTCCTGGGCTCCCCTAAGGCACTTCCTGTAGGTATGGGTTGCAGTGTGCCGTGCAGACCGCCTTCTCAAGAGGGCTTCCCAAGAAGGCTTCCCAAGAGGGCTTCCCAAGAAGGCTTCTCAAGAGGGCTGTGATGAGCCAACAGCAACATCATCAGATATGGGCTCAACAAACCACACGGCCTGCCCAAGGCCTGCTTCTCTCAGGCCTCAACGTTCTCGGTGCAGGGCTGCCACGTTGTGGCGCCAATCGCGGGATTGCTGCTAATACCAAGTGCGAAGTCCGGACTGCTCGCAACTCCATGAGGTTCGACTCGGACTTGCACCAGACCCAGCTCGCGGGTAAAAAGGGCAGACAAAGGCGATTAGATTGGCAAACAAAAAATACTCACCTTGATCTTCCGGCCCGGAATGCGTACTAGAGAGGCCCGGCCCGTGTCGACACATACATTACATACATGCTCCGTACATACACATGCATACCAATGACTACTCGTACATGCAGACAGACCTATGGTTGCTGATCTCCCATGCATGCGATAGAACACATACCATTTGGTATTGTTACGACCAGCCAGTAATTAAGGACACACACACACACACACACACACAGCAAGCCGCAAGTCTCGAATCACGCCAAAACCCACACAAAGACCAAGGTCTCTCCCTCGGTTGTCCTCCCCTCGGCCAGGCCCCCCCGTGGGTTCGGCATTGGCTTGGCTCGCCAACTCGCGTACATGGAGTTTGGGAGGGATCTAGATGCTTGCTTGCTCGGATACAAAAAAAAACGTGGCAGAAGCAGCTGCAAAGATTATCCTCCTCAGCCCCACTCGTGCTAATATGTAATTTTCGAAGAGGCCGACCAGACCAAAACGAAGCCAGAGCCAGAGCCAGAGCCAGACCCCATAGACCACCACATGGCACTTGCTGACTCAAGCGTTGCTGAGCTTTCCAGCTCTGTGGTTAGGCCTGTTAGGCCGTGTTAGAGTTGTTAATGCTCTGGCCGTCTGCTGCCGCGAGCGTCCTAACACCAACGAGCCGAATCCCAGCCAGCTGGGCCGCCCGAGATCGGGCCACCTCCGCTTTGCCGGCACTGTGAAAAGAAAGGCGTTTCTCGCTACGACTAGCAGGGCTCTACGAGTTATGTACATATACTCGTACATCGTACATACTAATATGAAGAGCAGCATTGCTGTCCATTGCCGTGGCTCGCGGCGGAGATAGTAGGAGAGCCGGCCATGAGCCTCGCAATTTCCAGACAGTACAGACTGCTACCACCATTACTGCTGCTGCTGCTGCTGCTACTATAACGGGCGTCACGCCCTGCAATCTGCACGACTGCAATACACACCCTATGGAGCGGCACCTAGGAACAAGGATTGCCTTGCATCGGGCAACATTGGACGTCGTTCATAAAGAGGGATCGTCAGTTGTGTTGACCCCGCATACCATACCACCCTCCGCCCACGCCAAGTTTACTGCATACTACTACTCCAAACGGCTCTGCGAGTGGGATGGTTGGTGCCTTGACAAGTGGCTTGGACGGTTAAATGTAACACGGGTTGAGTGAGCAATTGTGACGTGAGGTATCTTTCATCAAGCCTCGCAAGCGGGACACTGTGGGAAGGGTCTGGGAGAGTGACTAGTGAACCACCCAGCCAACCTCGAGCCTGCTGCTGACTTCATGATTCCCTCCTTCATTTCTTGCATGCCCGCATCCTCAGTCCTTCGTTTCTTATAAGTTGTCTGTTCCTCTCTTATCCCCTCTCCTCTCTTCTCTCGTCCCATCCAAGCTCTTCTACTAGCACTAGCATCTGCATCGTCCTCATTCTTATTATACATAATCACAGCTCACGTTCCCTGACCTCCACCGGAAGCAACAACTCTCCAGAGAGATTTTGCTTCAATCCTCTGATCCGTCCCGAATTTGAAGCGAAACACACAAAGACCATTGAGGAGCTTCCTTGCGTGAGCCAACATGACTTCATCCACGCCAATCTTATGGGTTAAACACGCGACACCAAAGCCTCCCAAGAGACGTTCCAGAGCGGGTAAGTCGGCATAGGAGTTTGAGGAATTCCTCTGTTTTGCTGATCGTTGCATCTTCTACGAATAAGGGTGCAATTACTGGTAAGTCTTTATCCCTCCACCGCCGGCATATGAAGGCAAATTATTCTGACACACACTCTAGCAAAGACAAGGTAGTGCTCATACCGACTTCATGAATTCATCGTCACGTATCTTACAAAGTACAACAGAAGAAGAAGTGTGATGAAGCCAGGCCTCGATGCACTCGCTGCCGAGAACATGGCCAGGACTGTGTGTACGAGCCGGTTAAGCCTCGACAGCGGCGCAGACACGAGACGGTCAACGGCGCAAATCGCAATACACGTCAACCTCATCATCGCGGTGTGAATCAAGTATTCCAATTCACTGAAGGATGGGAGATGGCCATGTGGCACATGCCAACCGGCGAATACGAGAGCGGACCATTCCCATCGCCGGCTGCGAGCATCTACACTGGTGATATCTCTGTCTTGCACGCCAATCTCATGACACACGATTACTCGTCGGATGCCACCGATAGCGCCTCTAGTCAAGAAGAGATTGAGGAAGTTCTCCGCCAAGATTCGATCGCCCTCAGTCCTTCGTGCGGGAGCCCTTATCTCGTCCCGGTCACCACTGTGCCGCCTGTTTCCCTTAACTACGAGTACTGTGCTCCGGCATTCGTCGAATTTTCCGAGCGTCACAACCGCCGAGCTTTGGTTGACCACTTTGCCAACGTGCTCTCCCACCTCATTGTCTTGCGCGAGGACGAGGGCAACCCCTTCCAGCAGCTCGTGTTGCCACTCTCGCGCAAGAGCAAAGCTGTCGAGAATGCTATCTACGCCCTAACATGCGCTCATCTGGAGCGTCGTGGGGTTCGAAACGAGGAGAGCAGTGTCGTCTTTCACAACCTGGCCCTCCAGGGCGTCAATGGACTCATTGAACAACGCAGCCACGCGAATAGGAATGAAATCTTGGCGGCCATCATTCTACTCGTCTACTACGAAGTTGTGAGTTTTGTTTTTATTGTTATTTTTTAGTTTACCTTACGCAGTCTCCTCAGACGCTGGTTACTGACACTAGAGCCCAGCTTGTCCAAAGGAGCCAGTTCAACATTGTCCATAGCCACCTCAAAGGCGCCATGGCCATCATAAGCCAAGGCGGGACCCTGACTGACCCTACAGGCGCCTTCTTGGAGAGGGTGAGTTGCCCCTTGAGGCTGACGATGCCTCCACTGTACGCTAACCAATCCCGGACATAGGCATTTCGCTTCTACGATGTCATTGCAGCCTTGTCCTTTGGCACCGCACCCATCTATAACGGTGGTTTCGCTCCCTTGCCCCCCATCAATTGCCGTGGCGCCACTGTGGCAGCTGGGAACGCCGATGCCCTGCTTGGTATGGCGACCTCCTTGTGGCCTATCATTCACCATCTCTCAACCCTGGCCGGGCTAAAGAGAGATCTTAGTCATGCTGAAATGCAAGGCAATGAACCCAGGGCATGTGACTTGCGCAAGACGATTGCAGATATAGTGTCTGCTGTTGAGCCTGCTCTCCAGGGGTGGACGCTGGACACCTCTTTCGATGAAGCCTTACTAAACGACACTGGGGACTTATCCACGGAGAAGGCAACCGAAAGGAAACGACTGCAGAGCATCCATAATAGTGCCGAAGCCTACCGTCACTCGGGAATTGTCTACCTCTACCGCACTATTTACGCCTGTCCCCGGGCGCACGCCGTGGTTCAGCGCCACACACACACCAGCCTCACCCATTGCGTTGGGACAGTCAAAAGCGGCGGGCCTATGGGGGCGTTGCTATGGCCCCTTTTCGTAGCGGCCTGTGAGGCGATCGATCAGGCCGACCGGGACCTTGCCCAGCAGGCGTTTACAGGGGTTTTCCAGAGACAGGGGATGACCAACATCCATCGGGCATGGCTCATCGTGCAAGAGGTTTGGAATCGGGTCGACAATGGCGAGGACGCAGCCGACGAAAGCCTATTCGCCAGCGATCTCTGGAGAAGGGTGAGCAACGACATGGATGTCACCGTGGTTTTTGGCTAGGAGCCTTCTTCTGGACGCTGTTTTGGAGGGGTTGGACCTGAAAAGGTGTGTCTGGAAAATGGGGTAAGGCGCTCGGGGAGGGCGGAGTGTTGATTGGGTGGCGTTAGGCCTGCATAATAACATCGCCATCAGGCGAACAAAAGGCATCGGAGCGCGTCTGGGTAGCATCGCCATTAGGCGACAGACAGACATGGGCAATCTAGAGACATAATACGGCTACATACGGAATTCTAGGGGGCATCTTACGCAGAGAGGGGAAATGTATGAGTGGATGACACCGCTCGTACATGATGGATACGTGAGACTAATACTACTACTTACACTCCATACTACTTGCTACTACTGACTACATATGCATGGTGATCAATAGTAACGCCAATAGGAACCCAGTTCTGGACCACCCTGAAACAGTTGAGCACTCAAACCTTATGGAGAAAATATATGCCATTCTTGATGAGACACTACTCTTTAGGGTATCCGGCATGATGCCATGTATGTCTGTAGCACACGCATGTATGTATGTATGTATGTATGTATGTATGTATGTATGTATGTATGTACCGAGTAGGAAGTACGCATGTGCAATATCATGGCTCATGCAAGCCCAGCCAGCCGCGTTCAACAGGGATACAAACAAGGTTATTGTTTAGCATACAGAAACATATGTGATTCGACGTGCAGCAACAGACATATCTCTGCGTCTATGTACGTGATGAGTGGGGAGTACGAAGTATTATGTGGACGTCTGTACGAGCATGTATGGATGGCCGGATCAAGACGGAGGAAGTGGCTTACACTAGGGAGCTCAACGACCCGGGCGGCCGGGCCGGGCGTACAAGCGAGCTAGCTAGGGAAAAAAAAAAGCTGTGTGGGTGCCAATCATTGATAAATCCGATAAATCCATGGGGAAACTAGGTGGTGAAATGGGTGTACGGAGTATGGGAAAAGATGAAGTCTATGTAAGTGTATGTGTGTGTGTGTTTGTTTGTGTGTGTGTGGGCGAGACGTGTTTAGTGTAGTGGAGGATTATAGCTTCAAGTACGAAGTTAGTCTGTGTTAATTATGCATAAGGACCAGTCCAGCTGGGAGTGGCGTCAGCTTGGCCCGCATAAGGGTTCAGTCATGAACCTTTTATCCTTCCCTCTCTGTTGGTTAGTATAGAGAAGCTGAGGGGGGTGTATATGCAATCAAACCGTAACCTCATGCCAGGAGAAAAGAGAAATGGGCAGAGGCAAAGAGAGGTGGGGATTGTATGTGGCTTGTTCGGGCGATGGCGTGTGTATTTGTGTGTATGCTGTTATGTATGCAGCTCGATCGGGAAATGAGATGATTTATATCAGTGTGCATCTGGCTGGATTGGGAGGGAGGTGAAGAAGAAAAGGAAAGGATGCTATGCGAGTGTGAGTGTGAGTGTGAGTGTGTGCAGCCATGTTTACGAGGGGGAAACAGGTGGGTTGTCGTACGCTAGTATGTATTAATATGCAAGTAGCTGGATTGGGATATGCATTGGGGGCGAAATCATGGCTGAGCAATGATTTTGATATTGGATCGACCTGATGAGATGCCCGCAGACACTCGGTTGCACAAGCGGCACAGCATATGGGAGCACAGGATCGTGGAATTGGGGGTGGTGTGGCGGGATATGATCGATGCTGAACATGATAGGTTTGGCGGCAGAATGGGGCACCTTACCCGGGCCACCGAGCTTGTCTCTCTTTTCTCCATAACTCTAACAAGCTTCTCGGGTTCTTGTTGGCCCCCCTGCTTGTTAGCCTGTGCCTGTGGCACAGCTAAACCGGAAGGCTCCTGATAAGCTTTGTTTTTGAAGCTGGTGGTGGTAGAGGACTCGCGAGTGCCTAACACAACCGCGAATACTGTATACAAAGCAGTTCAAGACATGGTTCTTGTTGGAGCGGACCCCTTCCACCACGTGGAGTTCGCTGTGCTTTCTTTTGAGCTTGTCATAATAAGCGTGGCATGAACGAGGCGCACCATGAGGAGGGGGTGAGATGAGACGAGAGGATTTAGAGAAGTTGGCGATTGCGTGATGGCGGCGAGGCGTATTCAGGCCCTGGTTGGAGCGGCGAGGTTTCCTGCCGAGAGGAATAAGAAAGCAGGGGGTGGCGACATGATGATGCGCAGAATGAAGTCGTATACGATTCGATACGCATACACAAATTTCCGTGTATTGATGTCTCAGAGTGAATCTGTACTCGTAAACGGTGACTGAGGACCGACGATCCATCCCGGTTTCGTGTGCCTGCACCTATCCCGCCTTGTTGTACCCCCTGTTCAGACGATCTAATGCTCTACATACATATTACTAGTAATATGTGCTCTCTTCTCTCCGTAGTGTTGGTGTCAAAACAGAGCCGCATGCCAAGTCCCGTCTTTATACTACTGCCTCTGTACGAGAGAAAACGACAATTGTGTAAATGCCTCGCAAATGAAGCAACATACTAAAAAAAAGCGAGAGTTAGATACCACTTAGAAACAAAGACCCACATCAACGCCAACGATATAGTGGAGAATACTATCTTCTTCTTGTCGAATAATTCCCAAAAAAGGCCCTAACTGGCGAGAAACATGTAAAACCTCAGGTGGCAGGGGTTATCCGAACCCCGTCCTGCAGTCATGCAGTTCCGCATCGTCCACAGCCAACAAGGCTCTGCGCGCGGTTCGGCCCTGAAAGGAGCGCTTAGATCGACAGACCTAGTCACTCAGAAAAGAGCTCGTAAACTGCCTATCCCAGAGACACCCGCATGGTAAGATCACTGCCTAGGCCCGATGCCTCATCACACTCATGCGGGGTCGATCCAGCTAGTTGCTTTCGGATGAAGGGCCGGCGTCTGGGGGCCGTGATGTGATGTCCCATAGGCGACAGTGATCTGCGGTCTTCTCAGGCTGCCTGAATAGCATTTATGCTGGCTGAAGCGGAGATTAGGTCTGTGTCTGACTTCTGCAGGAAAGGGCCGGATGAGTTTCCTGGAAGAGTCCTTATCCGAGCAGAGCAGAGCAGGGTGGAGATGAGGTTAAGGCCGGCCAAGACCGGCGATAGTCACCACATCTATGATCTATGATTCCCTTTTCGTCCGCTTGCAGATCGAGAGAGTGATGTGATTCTTGGTCTGCATCGGCTAGAGGGAGCCCCGTGTAGACGTCTCTCCCTGGGGTGACGGACCAGCCCACTCGTTCTCGGGCACCCGACAGCTCAGCGCCGAGGCCTGATCCAAGCGAATGTACGGAGGAAGGAACCAAAAGTTATTGCCTATGCTAAAAACGCCATTAAGTCGGAAAAAGCAAATATACTAGAAAACCCTAACCCTCTGTGAGTAAACCCTAACCCTTTATAAATAATTACTGCCTTTTAATAGAACTTTCTTTATTTAAACCTAGATTTTTTAATAAGAATATTTATTAAATAGTTCTTTAAGCTCTAAAAGCTTTATTATAGCTTTAAAGTTTGCCTTTTTTAATTATTAATTGGTATTTTGCTCTTTGAAAGAAAATTCGGTTAAGATACAGAAAATTAATCCTGTTCTGTGGCGTTTCTTAGCGCTTTAGCAGGCAAGGACTTTTGGTTCCTTCCTCCGTAGCTCCAATCTATCTAGGAGGACTAGGTAAACGTGTATTAGCTAAAGCGTAGTGTAATAGGGGGAGAATGTGGTCTAAAATACTACATTGGTGATGTAGTGACTTCCCACGGAACTCCTCTTGGCTCAGGCTGCGAAGAAATGAGATTAGTGAATAATGAATACCAAAATTGGGCGTTGGACGTTGTCGAAGCGGACAACAAGGGACGGGCGTTTCTTTGGCCAATACCGGATGTGGGGCGGCACCGTTACAGCCCTTGGCCGGGGCTGTAGTACAGTACGTTAAGATATCACTTAATGCGAGTATTGAGTCACTCAGATTCGCAGTGGTCAAGTATATACAGCACTTATCCTTGCAGGCAGGGTAAGCTAACGCATTGCATTCAGGGCAGTGAAAAGACCATTTCCTACGGGTCGCCCCGCAGAATACACAGCTTGCACTGCCGTTCTTCTTCGGCCAGCCGAACTGCGGATGAGCGCACCCAGGGGATTTTGAAGGCGCAAATTGTGCTGGTTCAGCTTCTCGACGCTCTGCTGCCTCCCGCATCTTTGCCCAGTTATGACGGACGGCGTGTTGCTTCTCCTCTATTAAAAGGGCCTTCAGTCGCTCCCGCGCTGATTGTTCCTGCTCGATCCTGAATCTCCTTACCGATTATTCCGACTTCCTTTATGCTTCCATTTCTTTCTCTCTACGAAGCCTGTCGTTCGCTGCCTGCTCTTGTTGCCCCCGGGCTCTTTTTGCAGCTTCCCGAGAACGCTTTTCAGCTTATCTCGCTCTCTCCTCCCTTATCCTCTCAAGCTCTACTCTCCGTACTCTGTCGGCTTCCGCAGCCTTCCTCTCTCATTCGGCTTTCTCTCTTATAGCACGCTGCTCCGCTTCTATCCTCCGTGCCCTCTCGACCTCAGCTACTCTTCTTTATCTAGACTCCTCGTTGGCTCGTTTCTCCTCTTCATCCCTGCGCTGAGTTTCTTGTCGTTCCCAATATCGGGTCCATTGGTCTCGCAAATCGAGATAAATCGCATCGTATACCGAACGTTTTGCCTCATCAATCAGGCATTCGTACACTTCTCGAATCTATATCAAAGCTAAGTCAGCCAAGGTTTATTACAATGAGCTCTAAGTTTCTACTCAAGAAAGGCTAACCTTGCGGAGCTCCTAAGCGTCAATAGACTTGCCCGGCGCCTTTTTATCGGGGTGATGTCTCTTCGCTAATTTAAAAAAGGTCAACTTGATGTCTCGATAGCTAGCTAGTTATTGCAGTCCAAGGTCGGCATAGTAACCTGGAAGCTTAGGTTCCGGCGGTAGATTAAATGGATCCATCCTTGTTCAGGTGGCGAGGCGAATATTATATTGCGGGCTAGGTAGACAGGGGGCTGCCGTGGCCCTATGGGCTCCCATGGACAAACATCTAGTTGCCAGTGCCCGACTAGTCAAGGTTACTCGTCGCTTTAAAGGTAAGGACTGTGCAGGTGTCCGGCCAGCTGGCTAAACCGGGAGTCATGCAAAAACAGAGCTATCCCTGCGCTTGTTGCCAGTAACTGAGTCTAGCGCTCTGAGACAACAGCGGGAACGGTATATATAATCGAAGAGAAAGCCGCTTATGCTCATAACTGTATTAAGGTCCTGAGAAGTATATAGAGCCAGTGGCAAACGTGAATTATGGACAGTCAAGACAGTGTCGAGATAGTAGGCCTGCGGAGATTAATCATGTGCCTACCTTCGTAGGTCAGTGGCGAGCATTCACTTGAACGCCAGGTTTTGAATTTGATTTCGTCTTCTTAAAAAAAAGGCCACTTTCTGGTAACCTGCGCCATGTCCCAACCGTATGAAGAAGAGTATAACATTATTGAACAGAATCCTCTTGGAGACTCGCTCAGCGCCGTTCGCGGAAGCATTGTGCGAGGCAGAACCAACTACTCCCTGTGAAAGTTCTCCATCAGATGACAGCGCATATGGACCTGAACGACCAAGACTTTTTGCGGCAGCGATAGGCAAATTGTTCTCTATCTTGTCCGCATCTGACGTGTCTCTGTCACTTGCCTCGAGAACCGAGAAGGATGCTCTTGTGTCTGATTTAACAGCAGTTCGCCTACGCGTACAGAAAGGTGATTTTGAGTACAAGCACTTTCGCCCGTTATCGCAGCTTGTGATCAAGCAGGCACCCGATGTCGATATTTGGGCTGCCGTCATTGCCCTTATCCAAGAGATCTCCCACTCTACTCCACCGCCGAGCCTTCCACCATCGTTTGAAACTCCCGTCACTCATTCATCCGCTTCGCAGCAAGGGTCGGAACAGACGCGACGGAAAATCGAACCTCGCGTTTTCGAAAGAGATTCGTTACTGCACACACCGCGCGGTGGGAGGATTCCATAAAAAAATATTTCCAAGGCAACAAATGGAACAGACGAGTGAAATAGATCTGGCAGCGTGCCAAAGCTCACTACAGCGATAACGATAAGAGGTGGACACAACTCCCCGACGCGCCCACCGAGGACGAGGTGTGCTCCTAGTTGCTCAATTTGCAGCAAGAACTGTTGGAAAATGAACGAGCCGCTTACTTCAGGAGCGCCGCAGACAATAAGGTTGGGGCCGAGGCGCGACAACAGCTGGACCTTTTTGTGAAAATAAAAAGAGATGAGGCAGGTGCCGCAAGGCACGACTGGAGACATGTGATGGTCGTCGGCGAGCTCAACAAATCCGATCAAAAAGCAAAGCGCTCTGGCTTCAGATTGGCAGCGCTGTACGAAACGTGTTCGCAGGCCAGCCTACTCGCCTATTCGTTCATGCCATCTCTCTGACCGGAACCGAGATAGAGACATGGGTTTTTGATCGTTCTGGACCGTACAGTGGAGCCACGTTTGATGTCCATGGGGAGCCCGAGAAGTTCATCCAGGTGATGTGCGGTTATCTGATGATGAGCGATGAAGAGCTAGGTTTGGATATAATCATAATGGAATATGACAACAAGTTATTTGTCACCATGCCCGTCGAAACTCGTGGGAAGAACAGGGAGCAGGAACTTGAACTCGACCCCAATCCGATCGCCCATCAGCGAGCCATTGTATGTCGCGGCACATCTTGCTTTCTTGCCAAGGCCACGAGCGCAATAGAGTATGACAGGGTCGTAAAGTTCTCCTGGACTTCTAGTATGCGACCACCCGAGGCGGACCTTCTCAATAAGGCAAACGAACGCGGTGTGAAGGGTCTCGCAAAAGTGGTTGGCTACCATGAAGAAGTCACCAGCATAAGCAAGCTGCGTGAAGGTCTCGTCTTCTCGACTCCATACAGGTTTCGTGGCGTGCCGCGCAGCACCAACACATCCTCACAATCACAACCGCTGTCGAGTCACTGCTTCAGCCAGTTTCCTGGTCTCAGCATTACCAGCAATGCGTCTAGGAAGCGGAAGTCTATAGATGGGACAAGCCATGCGTCTAAGAGATCTCGGTCGAATAGCCCGCTACCTGAGCCAGAACGAGGAGAGAATGAGGTCTGTTACTCCGTCCAAGAACCGCAGGGTACCAGCCTTGTCCAGCAAGACCAAACCCAAGTGCCATACGACAATCGCATCTTGCGCGTTCTGGCTATATCTCCGGCAGGACGATCCATCAGCTAGTTCAAGTCTGTTACCGAGCTTCTCGAATGCCTATGTGACGCCATCCAAGTGCATCGGTCATTATACCTGGACGGGAGGATATTGCACCGTGACATCTCGGAAAACAACATCATCATCACCGACCCGAGGAAAGCCAACGGCTTCAAAGGAATGCTCATCGATTTAGACTTGGCCAAGGAAGAAGGCACGGGTCCAAGTGGGGCCCGGCATCGGACAGGTCCCATGGAGTTTATGGCGATTAAAGTCCTTCTCGGCATTTCGCATACCTATCGTCACGATCTTGAGGCATTCTTCTACGTCCTCCCCTGGCTATGCGCCCGCCGCGGTTGGGCATTGTCGAGAAGATCAGGTCGGCCGCCTAAGAAAAGCATGCTATCGCGGTGGTATACAGGAGGTTACGAATACATCGCGCAAAGCAAGCGTGGTGATACGGACAAAATGGACTCGAAGTCATCCTGAGGGAGTACCCACAGATGTTTGACTGTGTCAAGCCTTTGTACAGGACAATAAGAGATATCCTGTTCCCGCATAAGGATGGCCTTTTCACCGGCACTCCACAGGATTCGAAGATACTGTACGATCCAATCATCAAAGCATTTGATGATGCTTTGGCAGAGATTAGGTAGAGGGCTGAACCGTGAAGAGTCTCGCAGAATAGCCCGACTTATATGTCCGTTTAATCCTCAAAGAGTTTGGCTTTCCCATTGATGTCCGTTTTATTCGACGACTAATCAAGTGGTCTTTACTGCATGGCGTGTGGTGTAGCTTAGGAGGCCAGTCTGTTGGTGCGGGGCAACTACGATTGATGATGTCATTATAGCAGCCCAGCGACAAAAGAGCCCAAATATCATCGTCTCCAAAACAAAAACAAAATGCCAGCGCCGTTTGAGCTCCATGCCACTGCGAACGTCAGCAATTAAATTTAAATAAATCAAAGAAGCGAACTATCGAATCAAGTACAGAAACGCCATTTTGATTCCAATGACAACCAGATCCATCAAAATTCGGAGTGCATTTTCAACTGCCCCTCCACCAAAGTCGCGCTGGAACCGCTCCCTCCGCAATTGATTGCCTGAGATGTGTCTCGCCGATGACCGTGCCTTCATATTCAGCCATTGACCTAGCCACAAAGATAGTATTCCCGATCTGCAACAACGGCTAGAATTCACTCTAGACCATGCAATAATCGTACTTCACGGCCATTCAGTTCCATGTCCGCCAGGCTGTCAACCACGCTGAGGCAATTCGGGCTTCCATGCTTTGTTCTGGTCTGCCTCAAGAAATATTGCCAAATCACCTTGCGTGCCTGTCCGCTCAGTGGTTTGTAGCGCAAGGCAAAATGGATCCGGCTGATCATCGCTTCGTCGAACGATCGTACTCTGTTAGTCGTGAGGAAAGGTATACCATCCTACTGCTCCAGCTTACGCAGGAATATAGACACAAGCGCATCAACATGTGTATTCTCGGAGCGCTGGGTCAGGAACCGTTGGTGGCCTCGTCTAGAAGCAGGATTGCCTTCAAGCGACTTGCAATCTACTTTACCTTTATTGGATCTACTCAGATCTAACGCGAGACCCATGTAGTGGCTGTCTTGTCGACCTCTGGTGGCCAACTGACTTCAGATGTGCTATAGAGCCACAATGGGCTATAATAGCGAAAAACGTGGTCGGGTGCCCTGCAGAATTCTGCCCCACTACCTAGCTGCTAACAGGCTTTTCAGAGAAAACAGCCTGGAAAAGGAATCTCAAGCCAACCCAGGTAAGCTTATGAGCACCGTAAACAACCTCGCAGCAAAGCTGGACAGGGCCTTCAAGACAGCTACTCGCGCTGTCGTCCCGGTATGGAAAACCGCCCCCATCCCGATACTACACGGAGAGTCCGGCATCCTGCCCGCGCTCACGGCTCTTGCCCAGACAAAGCTCAGGAGCTCGGCGCGCCTTGCAGGCCTCGACCGTGCCCACCCTCTGGCTAACAGGATCGATGGTCTGACCACATACATACTCCTGACACATTTACAGAGAACAGCCGACTGGCTGGCCCATCAGACCCACCCTTCTCGCCAAGAAACCCCGCTTCGTCCAAGCAGGACCAAACTTCGAAACGTTAGGAAAGGAAACGGCTACACAAAAACACCTCGAACTGATAAACTCACTTCCAGCCACAGCAGCCGCAGTATACTCAGATGACTCTTAACTCAACATCAGGTCAGGTTGGGGAACTGCTGTGTACTACAGGGCGAGAGCCCACAAGAGCTTCGGACCCCTCGCCAACGCGGAAGTGTTCGATGCAGAAGCCATACAAGCCGCCCAAGTGATGAACAGCAGCCGAACTTGCAAGGGACGACCCCAGAATCGGTGAAGTACACATTTTTTCTCGACAACACATTAGTGGTCAGAGGCCTACTTAGTGAAGCCCCCCAATGGCCGTGAATGCCTCGTACCAGTCTTTCCTTTTGTCCCGGAGGTGCCTCCTCGTTGCTCTCTTATGGCAAGGTCAAGGTCGATCAAGAACGCTGGACAGGAGGCGTTATCTTTGTGTTCATTTATTTTCACATTTTTGACTGAGATGTCTCTGTGGAGAAAGCCAGCCCGTACAAGGATTCTTGTCCGTCGATATAAGCTTGCTTGGTAAATCGCCTTCCCATAGTCAGGAAGCATGAGACGCTGATGTACTCGATTTGGCAGTGCGCCGATGCTGACATTTGTTGAAGATACTGAAAAGGATTGCTTGCTCGGCGGCAAGGCGGCGTTAGTTTCGCTGGACGGTCGTCTCACACCAGTGCTGCGGGTTTAACCTGCGCAGTGAACATCAACCACGTTTGCACTTGGTACTAGCATTGAGCGACCAAGTCAGTAATTAGTAGCCATTAAGACGTCCAGTCCCTTGCGGACATTGATTGCAACATCGTCATCAGCAACAACAACGAGAATAGTCTCATGATGATAGTACCGCGCCACATTATCACTCCTTTCTCAATTGCTTCATAGAGTAACTCAACTTGCTCAGTGTATTGGCACGAGTCTTTGATAGCAATTGTCACGCTCGAACCTTTCTCGTAATGGGCTCTCCAATATGTTGTCGCCTGACCGATAATGCAGCGCGCTCGCCTCATTGTACCACTCGCTTCACGATGTGACTATGGCTGGTCCATATCCAAGCTTCTCCTCGCTCATCCAGAGGAACCCAAGAAGTGTATTCTCATGAGCGTTCCGCGCAGCGTAAATCTCAAGACAAAGTTACGGGTATCTTAAGCAGCAAGCCACCCCACCCCCCTTTCCCCCGGGGGGGCAGCGTTGCAAGATCAATCCATGCGGACGGGTAACTTTAAAGCTCGCTAGGTACAAGGATATGCGACCAGCTATATCTGAAATACGGAGTACTCTTTCACCTGATAGTTAGATGTGGAGCTGTTGTACTGTTAGGGAGGTGGTGTGTCTTCGGCGACCGCGATTCATGCCACAGCTTTCCGCAGGCACTCAAAAGGACTTCACACTATTGTATGTACAAATGAGGTTAGTCTGCTTCAGCGACAAGACTCAACATCAGCACGACAGAAGAAGCCGAGCTAGATGAAGACATGACTTTATAGTTGAAGGTGGACAGCAGCCTTCACATTCGTCAATACTCTAGGAAATGGCTTCTCAGCTTTCGGTCACGCCGAAAGGCTCGGAATCACAGCGTGTAAAGCTACATCTTGCCCTCAATAAGTGGGGAATCAGCGAAGATGAGTGGTCGGAAGTCTTCCCTGGGCAGCGCTGCCATTAAATCAAATATATCAAATAAATACGTACCGAAGTGACCTGTGTAATATATCAAATCCAATCAAATAAGATGTATTATTATACGTAAATTGTATACTTAGGTACATCTCATTTGATTCGATTTGATATATTACACAGGTCACTTCGGTACGTATTTATTTGATATATTTGATTTAACGGCAGCGCTGTCCCTGGGAATATACCTCAGAGTTCTCTAGATGATCTGGTAAGGTTTGCCCAAGGGTACCTTTGGCAACAAGCCAAGCTTGCGTTAGAGCAGGCCAGAAAACAGTTCGTGGGATCTTCAACAAACCGTCGTGGGGCACGGTCAGATACTGCTGTAAACAAACAGATCATAGGGATCGCAAAGAAAATTATTCATGGTATAAAATAACCTTGATTCCAGATTTGTGTCGTCTTTCTAATGATTTTAGGCAACTATAGCCACGCTAAGGACAACAACAGCCCTTCACGACAAACAGATGAGAAGACCATCATCGTGAGAGATTCGGGGTCGAGCAAAACGACAGTGGACCAATCCTTAACTCCTACAGGATGACTGACCATTCCGATGATCCGTTTGATAAGTCACTGTCGGCAGTCCCTTCTCCTGAGCAACGAGAATATCGACAGAAGCGGGGAGGTGACAATTTAGCGCAAGACGCAAAACGATCCAGAACCGGACATGCTACTACATCTACACCACTACAGACGCCAATCAGTCAAAAGAGAAATCTATTCAGTCATGTGATAGGTGATGAGGGAGCCGATAGCTGCATTAATTCCACACATTACGGTGGCATCCATACATCAAACGAGCCGTCGTCTCAAGGGCTTGTTTCTACACCGGCGCCGAGGGCGTGCAGTCTGCCCAGTAATCAGACATGAGAGTGCTCAAGGCACAAGGATACCAATGCGCCGATGCAGTCATCACTTCATTACCATGCCATTGCGTTATCAGATGATGAAGACCATGGTGTTACATTACGGAACCGCTATTCGGTCAGCGACGAACATTTAAGATGTCTTAGGGATCCCCAGGGTCTGCTAAACGACGCGATTGTGGACAATGCGTTAAGAATTCTCGAACATGTTGCAGGGGAGGAAATTTGTGTCATTGATTCACAGAGCTCAGGCACTCTCTCATCTTGGCACTTTGGCTCGCCGGTCGAAGATAATTCAACCGATATTCGTTGAGGGAACATCTCACTGGGTTCTCGGAATTCTGGGCAGTCACCATGACTTCTTTCAGATTCACGATTCACTACCAGAAGTCCACCACCAAAGAGAGGCCCAGAAAAAAGCCCTGGATTTTTTTTGGAAATAACTTTCCACATGAGGACAAGCCAGAAGTTGTCTACAACTCACCCATAAGACAGACGGACAAATCTGCCTGTGGTGTTATCTCTACGGCCCTTGGTTATCATGAAGCAGCTGGAATTCCCATTCCAGCGAAGATGGAGGTTGCTTTATGGCGTTGCGTGCTTCTAAGGCTGCTAATGCCACTGTCGGAGCAATCAACTCAGAGCGTGCCAGCAGGTGCAGCGATAAATTTGCCACAGGAAGCGACGCTAGCTGATGTTCCAATGCTCATGCGAACAATAGCCGAAAGCGCAGTGTCGAAACTCCGGCAACAGAGGAGATCATTCGTGACGGCGAGCCCGATTCTTCGCGTTGTCCAAGCAATCAGGAACCGTATTTTGGAGAAAATGGCATCTAACACAGACATAAAAATCAGCGAACAGATAGCTGAAGCAGCAGAAAGACTCCACCAAGCAGAGATTTTCCTGGTTAAGGAGATACCAAGCTGGACATAGAAGATGAATTGTTACCGCAGACTGTTAGTGATATCGAAATACATCTAAAGAGCTAGGAAGGTGGGAACATGTAAAACTTGGAAAATTATTTTGAACTCTAGAAGATTCGCCCACCATTGGCATTATTGTTTCTTCAGAAAGACGGAAGCGCCATGTTAGTGTTGTCTCTCTCGACGCGGAACGCATTTTTCGCAAATCGGCCTCAGGTGGGAGAACTCGAGAAAACCATCAAATTTTGGAGCAACGTCCGTTGAGATGACTGTCGCAAGATTTGATTGGTAGAAAACACCGCTTGTGACCCCCGACGGGCAAGACGAAGTTAGTGATCTTACGGAGTACTGTCAACACATGATGATTCCCAGTCTATATTTCCAAAAGGGCTAATGCTTCCCAGCCCGTTGGCAATGAATACTATTAGCAACGACCAATCGATGCTCGAGGAGATACACATGACTGGCCGGAGAACTGTTTGTTCTGAATTCTTCAACCATCGATGTCATTGGGGAGCTGGGCATGTGTTCGCTGAAAGTTTGACATCGCGGAAGACATAATCGCATTTATTCATCAAGAGAAATCCCAACGTGTCCGAAGTGTCTATCAATCACAGATCAACGGTATGAGGGGACATAGATATGTAGATGACTTGGAAAATGATTGTATTGAAGGAGAACAGATACGTAATTGACTCGTGGTCTTACGGATCCGGTTTTTGGATGACGATGACACCGTCATAGATCGGTACCGAGCATCGGATCTAATCTTGAATCCATTCCTGACATTGACAGTACCCTACATTGAGCTCACCAAGTATAGAAAAGGGCAGTGAGTGCATAACGCTACCCTGCGACGACACGCGCTTCACAATTTGGCCTAGTTGGGCACCCCTTGTCACCCAGCTCCGGGCCAAGTCCGCTGACCCCCCTACCATGTGTAAACCGTCCCAATATGGAGAAACAATTAATACTCAGAACTGGATTATCTCCTTCAAAGGCGAAGCCGTGGCAGGTTTCAAACTCTTCGGCTGCTCGGGTCCCGCAAAGAGACTCACATCAAAAGCACAAGTCACTCAATGCGACAAATGCTTAGGCCCAAGAGCATGCAACCGTACAGAACGCTGCGAGAACTGCGGCAAACCAGCACATGGAGACTGCAACAGCCTGGTGCAATGTGCCAACTGCAATGGATCATGCATATCCACAGCGCTGAACTGCCCTGCCCGCCCGAAGCGTAAAGACGGCAAGGTCGAACGCCCCACCAGGACGCAACTCCCGGCCATCCAGAAACTGGGGGCAGCAGAGTTCTTAAAAACCAACCCTAGCACGTCCACAGAGAAGCCCAGGACTATACTTCAAAGAACGGCTCAGAGCGGAAGCATGCCCACTCCTGCCCCTACGAACGAGAATACGACCATGGGTCCGACCTACGAAGGCACTCCAATCCCCTCGGCATTGGCCAGGAGTTCCTTTACCCCCCGACCTCGAAGATCTGCTGGCCAACAGGCCCAACCCCCAGCCCAGGCCCTGCCAGAGCATGGCACCTCATCGGAATCCCCCATCTGCATCCCCTCGGACGCTCCGTCTCCAACAGAATCGACCTCTGAGGTCGTCGAGGAATATACGGACATGGACGCTGAATGAATAACCCGCCCCGAAGATCAAACCGCCGAAAATCTAACCTGAAGATCTTACAGGCGAATGTGGGAAGGATACAGCCTTACCACGACACTACCCTCTCCCTTGCCTGGGAAGGTAGGTACGACATCATCCTGATCCAAGAGCCATGGGTGAGACGGGACCCCATAACCCACCGCAGACAAACCAAAACCCACCCTGGCTATCAAAGTTTCAACCGAATCAACGACTGGTCCAACACGACCCCCTCGGTTCTCACGTACGTCAGGACCTCCACCAATATACCGGCAACACAGCTTCGGCTTATGGGCATCAAGGACTGCAACATCGACCTTCTTGTTGTCATCGAGAGTTGACACAATCTCTGCAGCTTTGATTCTGAATGGTCCTCTCACATCAAGCATCCGATACACCAGATATTCCACCACAATCCCCTGGTCCAGCCTCTCTCTATTGTCAGCAACTAATTGAAGCCAATCCATCATCCGTTTGTGGTAATCGCTCTCTGGATCTGACACCTGATCAATAGCCCAGCTTTGGCGTTTGCTTTCCGGAAATTTGATCTTCCCAAGCACATAGAGCATTGTGGTGCCCAAGGCCCACATGTCCCCTGGGAAACCACGTGTTTGACTGGTGACGAGATCCGGGGGAAGGTACCAAGGCGATCCTCCCGGTGCCCTCTCCTTTTTACCAGACGTGGCCATGCCAAAGTCGAGAAGTGCAGCGCCTCGCTCAGGCGAATATGCAATATTTCTTGGTTTGATATCGTTCTGAACAATCTGCTGCTCCTCGAAGTAAGCAAGGGCGGACGACGTATCACGAAGAATTTTATACACGTCAGGTAGTTCAAATGGTGAAGTGGTCCCTCTGAAAGGGATGGAGGGAGAAGCTCCATGTATATCGCTAATAGGCGACCATCGAAGGCCTTGAGTGACATGATGTTTCTCTATCCGAAGTTAGGGGGGATTTTGAGAGCGCGATTTAGCACAGAGACCATAAAGGAACTTACGTGATGCAACTTTTCTAGAACCATCTTTTCCCGTTTCCAGAAGTCTGCGGCGCGAGCCAGACCATCGGCTGACTTGCCTTTGCACCTGAGAACTTTCGCGACGACCTTGCCTGATATTGCAGAATGCTGGCAGGTAAAGACGCTCGTCGAAGATGTAGCACCGAGCTGCTCAATTCGCCTGAGCTTATACGTGACTGGCCCGTTTGCTGCGGACTCCCTTCGAAGACTAGCACTGCTCGTCTGAGGCGAATTGATGTCGGCGGACCGGACGACAGCTACCTCTCCATCCAAGAGATCTAGAAGTGGGGCAATGGCAGCCTTCATGTTGCAACCGATGTCTCGGGAAGGTGTTGATACCGGGCCGTGATTGACGTCAGCAACGGGTTCCAATGCTGCCTCCAATAGCTTCGCGGAAGGAGCGATGAGATTTTGCGTTACACCATCTTCTAGCTTTTGTCGCTTAGAAGCCACTCTTCTACCATTGCCATCATCTCTGCTATCACTAGGCGGTCGTTTAGTCGATGTTGAAACACCTGTTGGAGCGCTATGAATTGAGACGCTTAAAGGTCTCCGCAGTACTAAGAAATCGATAAGATGCTGCTCAACGCTATTGCCTCCATCACCACCTGCCGAAATTCTCCATATGCCAGGCGAAATTACTTGACATTTCGAATATGCGATGCATTTCTGGCTCGATGAAGATCTAAGGTCGGTTAGATGAACTTCAGTAGCTGACCAATTGAAGAACAGACAATCGTCGTCGGCCGGATTGTACAAGATTTGGTACTAAAGTTCATACGCTATCAAGCGTGGAGACGGCTTTTCGCAGGAGGGGTCATAGAATGGCAAACTGATGATGAAATCGACGTCCTGGGTGCGCTGTACCACGCCAATCATATCACAACCGCCGACGCTTTGACCCCGATAAAAGTTGGATAACCCTCCTGGAAAAAGTTGAAGAATATGGAACAGCTGCTAGGATTGAAAAGAAACCCCGACATAGAAGCCATTCGAGTTGATTATAGTTTTAATTAAAGAAGTTGTTGAATCTAGCAGGAAAAGCAAGCCAAATCCGTCAGGATCCGGTTTCAGAGATCGGGTAGGTGGAATCTAGGTTTGAAGGAGTGACTTTACAAGATGCGCCAAGGACTATATATGCTGCTCCCTCAAGGGCCAATTATTCTAGGTAGATAGAAGTACAGATTGTCAACCAATATTCATTAAGACATTGCTATCTAGAATTGTCGACGGAAATGACCACTCAGGTGCAGCGTCAGACTAAGATGCCAATCACCCACTTTAGACATATAGAATTGTCCATCCTTATTCAATTATCATGACCTCCAGTTCTTGCAGCTCAACAAGAATATCTTTCCTACTCTCAACATGCTGTTGCGCCTGTGTTATTGGCACATAATACCAGCCTTTTGAAGGTATCGCCCAATATCGCGATTCCTATTATCTATAATTGTTGGGTTCTACAGTCATGTAATCAGCGTATTTACATTACCCCACTCAATTGATCATGCTCTTCCTATCTGTTTCCTACCCAGCCTTTTTGTTATTAACAACGGGAGACCAAGACGCGCTTCTGAAACGCGTTTAATTAATTAGGGCGGCGGGCCCCATTCCCGATCTTCGTGTATTCATAATTGTTGAATTGTACAGTCACAGAGGCCGCCTGCTAGGCCGGTAATTGCTGGGGAATGCTATGGGTGGTTGCCGTGTGGTTTCATTGGTTGACCATAGCATATCTGGCGCATGCCATCGTCATTAAGTAGCTTTGCCGAGAAAAACCGATATTCAACAATATTACCAAAAAGCGAAAAGCATATATTCATAGAGCATTGGCTGCCTCATTCATCATTTAAAAGAATAAACACTCAACATAAATCACAATCATAGATCCGTCCTTTTTGTAGGTTCGAACAAAAAAACCTAGATTCCTTTTTTTCCCTTCCTTTGACAATCGCCCAAAGTTTGATTGGCTGTCAGAGCTCCTGTTCTAATAACAACTCCCGCCGAAGGGCGGCTCCTGAAATAGGCGACAACAAACGCATCTCCAATCGACCAAACTGACCGTCTAGGGCCTTTTATATGCTCCTTTTCCTGAAAAAAAAGGACATAAATAAGGAGTGTTCTCAGCTGCACCGATATTTAGAGGGACATCATCTTACAACAATCATATATGATAGAAGCAGCCATGAGTGGTCTACTAGCGAAGGCAATCAGCAAGAAGATTCTGGGAGAAACACTCCAGAACAAGTTTGGAAAGGAGGTACGTGGGCATGGAAAAATTCCACCCTTCAATAAGCCAGCAAAGTCTAACATGTTCTGTGATAGGACCCCTACTTTGAGCAAGTCCCCGCGACAAGACTTGATGGAAGGCCCACCGGCAAGCTCAAGAAGCGCAAGAAGGCTGTGCCTCCTGGGATTTTAGAGCACGATGGACAAGTCTTGACAAAGGTCAAGAGACGGGCCCATCGGCTCGATATGTGCCTTTTCAACTTCCTAGGAATTCGCTTCGGTTGGAGCAGCGTCATCGGACTAATCCCTGCGTAAGTCACCATACCAGTTCTCAACCAGGGTCGCATTACTAATATGGGTTTTGATGATAGTGCTGGCGATGCGCTAGATGCCTTCATGCAGTGCTGCATAGACACGCTATGAAACTGAAACTGGGGTGAGTTTCAGTTTCATGAAACCGGACGCCAGTATAGTTTCAGTTTCATATGAAACCGGTTTCAGTTTCATATGAATCAATATCTAATTCCTTTGTTGTTTCCCCCCTCTCTTTGGCAAGCTCCGAGACACCTTACCACTAGGCACTCAAAGATGTCTGGCATTGCCTGCCTACCTATGCTACCAATTCGCCAGGCTCGCCATCGCTTTCTTCCCCCTTGCCCATCTCTATATCTTCTTGGAGTATCCTTACAGCCGCGTCGATATCATCCACTCCCCTAAACACCCCTGCAAGAAGCGGCCTGCTTTTTCCCTTTGGAACACTTATCCAGCTTTTAATGCACTCACATGCCTCTACCATTTTGGCAGACATGCTACTTCTATCCCATGTAACCTGCCGTCTTGCGCCTGAGAAAATTCGCTCTGCTTCCGTAGACATCGGAGGGATGCAGAATATGTCAATGGCCATACGGCAGAGGAGGGGAAAATTCTCTCGCTGGGTCGGTTCAAGCCACCACTGTAAGGCCGTTTGTTGTCCAATCCCAACTTGTGAGCCCTGCGAAGTATCGTCAAAACCTGGCCATTAGGTAGAAGGCTTCAAATTACTTACATAAATAAAGCGGTCGAATTCATCCTTCACCTCGCTCGCTGTGCTGTACACCTTCTGCCTCCAGCGATCGAACTCGTCGAGTTCTTGCCCTTTCTCCTGTTGTTGATCTTGGAGCTGGTAGCTCTTGTACTCTGTGGACCAAATCTTTCTGACAGACTTCACGGCATTGCTAACCCAAGCTGGGTTTCTCTTCCACTGCTCACTCAGATAGCTCTTTCGGAGTGCTGGGTGGAGGAGGATACCGGCCACGTACACGGGGGCCTGCTCGGTAAGCTGGTAATACTTCTCGAACTTTAGCCAAGCCACGTGAAAGCGAGCGTAGAAGCGTGGGTTACTGAAAGCCTTGTCTTTAGCCTGCGTGAAGTGATGATGGAGGAAATCCATATGAGATAGAACTTCATCGAGTGTGTTCTCCCGGCCTTGGCGTACCGAGATCTGGTGAAATGGTTGTAGAAACGCATGGATGTCTCGGAGCTCGTTCCAGTCGTTGTGGTCTAGTGCATCTTTCTCGATCTTGGCATGATTTTCTTGAATCCAATCCATGAACTTTGCCCGCCTCTCAATTGCCACGTCAATAAGACGAAACCATGAATTCCAGCGTGTATCATTGTCCCTCGGCAAGGCCCTGCCAATCTTGGCCTTGAAGTCGTTGCAGATGCTGGTAGAGCTCCTTGAATACATGCACAAGTTGTGGAGCTTCCCCAGAACATTAAACTCCCGCCAGTCCTCGGTGGCTTGTGCCTTCGTAATGACGCCCCCTTCTTCTTTTTCGGATAGCCTGCACAGTCGCTCATACGCCTCGTCAATCCCCTCTTGCTCATCCCCCTGAATCTTCTTTGCCTTACTCCGAAAGAGGAAGGCTTGAACGATGAGGTTCATGATGTGGCCACTGCAGCGTAGTCGCCTGGCAACCGGATCTAAACCATCAATCTCTTTTGCGATATCGTCAAGCATAGTATCGTTGGCATCGTGATTATCCATCGTAAAGTAGCCAACCTTTCCGCTGAGGTTGTACTCTTCGACAACATCCAGGAAAGCCTTGGCTTGCAATTTCCCGTTGTGGCTTCCTTTGAACTCGCGCAGTGACAATAACGCTTGAGCGACTTCTCTCGTCTCCGCATCTACAAAATGGACCACGATTGCCTGGTATGCCGCCTTCTGTTCCGATGAGGTCCACATGTCAATGGTGAAGTGAACCATGGATGAGAGAGAATTATGAAGCTTCTTGACGAGGCCTTGTTTGTGTTGAGCGAAAGTCTTTTCGAGAAGCTTCGGCACCGCACTGCGGCTGCGTAGGAGGACGTCCCGGGCCATATAGTTACAGCAGAGTATAACAGCATGAAACTCGGGGTATTCGATGAATGTGTGGGCGATATTGCGAACCGCAAGAAGCCTGGCGAGTGCTTCCTCGAATGCAGGAATATTAATGGCATTTGCCAAATATTTTTCCTCATTAAGGTCTCGATTGGCTTGACGTTCCTCCTGCCTTCCAAACAAATCCGTAATGGTGCCATGTTGCCGCTTCTTCAGATCCGACCTTTCTACACGCTCTATAACCCGGATGCCATGAAAGTCCCGCAGGTGCTTGCGGGCTCGGCTCAGGTTCGTCGTTACCGAATTAGGCTTTTTCGTGGAGTTGCAGTGCTTGCAGTACCAAATTTCGTGGTATGAGGTATCGCGAGCTTTCTCCCCTCTCTCTTCATAAGGGTCACGCGCCTCGTTCCAGGTGCTTTTGTTTGTACGGCCTTTGGCGCGCTTGCTAGCCCGATCAGAGGGAGAACGATGCAATGCGCGCTTGGCGGGAACGGGAGAGTCAGGCGAAGCAGGTCCCAAGACCTCGTCAGAAAGCCCCGATAACAAGGGAGCGGGAGAAGCTGATGACATATTTACTGTTAGCAAGTTTCTAACTGCGTTGAAGGCATTTGGTTTGTGAAATTTTCTTGGTTAAGTACTAAGATATTTGGGTCTCATCGGGCGTATATGAAACATATGAAACCGACTGAAACATATGAAACTGGGAGAGTTACAGTTTCATATGAAACTGGGTCCAGGGACTGTTTCAGTTTCATATGAAACAGTATGAAACAACACGCGTGGCTATACAGCACTGAGCATCCCGACCAAATTTATCAAATAAGTACGTACCAAAGTGACCATAATAAGATATCAAATAAAGTCAAATGAAATGTACTAAAAAGTAAAACTACCCTAAGAAATACCCCTGACTATACATATTATTTGATTCATTTGATAGTTTATGAATGTCACTTTGGTACGTACTTGATAAATTTGGTCGGGATGCTACGCTGAAGCCATTCCTGACGTTGACAAATGCACTGCCGGAGAGCTTCTTCAGCTGGCGATTCTTGCAGCGGGCCTGGCGAGTGAGGGGGGAGAGGGGAGGGAGTTGTTGGAATTGATGCCATCTTGATATTTCAAACGGTCCTGTGAGGAGCTGTTCTCGATGATCAAGATGACCTGTATAGCATCGGTTGTTGGTCGCCGGCCGGGGCTCGAGGGCGCTCGAGGCTTAGGGAAACAGTCAAAATAAGGGATGATAACGCCTTACTGAAATAAACTGGGTGGAGCGGCGTTCTATTGGCGAGAGCATCCCTGCCTTGTCAGTATGCCTACCAAACACCAGTCTTAAAGGGCAGCTTTGCGCCCGCCTGCTAGTCGCCATCCGGAGAGCTTCCGGATCAAGGAAGGAATTCCTTTTTTTAGTTGTATTGTGTTATGCGAGATGGGTCGTGACTCGACGCCTCATCCACTCAAGTAGGTATCGTATCGTCGTATGAAACCACCACCACGATCACTCCACGTTGGGGGTGTTACGCTCTCCGCGGCGAGTAAACACAATGCCGGCCGGGGCTTAACCCGAAGTCCAAGACCTAACCCGCTCGCAGACATCACTCCTTAGGCTCGTGAATCAGCCATCCTTTCTAAGCCTTAGGTAAAATGGGCTCTGCGCTAGGAGATTGTTAAACAGTGGGCATTTCAGTGTTCAGCCTAGGATAGCAGGTGCAAGCTGTTGTTTATTAGAGCAATAATCGAACCAATTGACAAATACTTCCTTCTGAGCCACTTCTTACTCGTAGCACGTATTCATTGTAGACATCAGGCCAAGGGGGGCGAATAACCACCCGAAAGGAAGGTGGCAAATCTCCTGGTGCGGAACCCATTCACCTGAGTGATCAAGCTCCGGGCTGACCCCTGGATAAGGAGTGCAACGCCCCCAAGGCGGAGCTGATTATTGTCGTGGTTGTGGCTTCACACAACATACTTCGCGGGCAGGCAGAACACTTGGGTCGCGCAATGCGCATCCGCTAGCGCAGGGGATAAAGCTCACGAGAACGGGGCATTACGTCGTTTAATGATGGCGGCTCCCTCGACATCCTTCATCTACCAAGTATGTACTCCGTGCCAGGGATATGTGTTGCTAATCCTAGTAGCCGCCCTCTTATGGCTGTCACACCATCAAACCTTCCAGATGCATACGCCTTTTGAGACAGCCTCACTTTCCTTTGCCAAGAGTTGAAGTAGTATTGTGAGGCGATTGTATCCCTGGAGACAGCTCAACCTTCGAGACTATGACCCCCTAGACTCGAAGTGAGGCTGGCTGTCTCACCAGATTGCGATACCTTTTGCACTTGTCCCCTGCATTTCCGCCTAAATAGTGTGTGTGTGTGTGTCTATTAACGTCCTATTGGTGCTATATACACGGGCCCATTCTAGGCATCTGGACGGCTGGTCCGCCCAAATAGTTGAGCGACACCCAGTCAATATAGCATAATCGCACAGGCGCCTGATATGTACATAACACGTTTGCGCCACATAGTCGAAGCCAATACTACGTGGGCCAATTCCATGCCGAAATCCGGTGGTTTCCACGAACCTTGTTACAGCCACAACTGTGCGAGATGACGAGAAGGTTCAAGTATCGACGGGTGAGAGGCATACAACTATATTTCATAGAGAATTCTCACGGACATGACTCTTGTCTGCTCAGGGGTAAGGCGCTGGCGTCCTGTCACTGTCTCCAGCGGTTGTGCAAATAGTTTGAGCAACTTGCGGTATGAGATGAGATCTGGTGTTAAGACCATCAGCCTAGGCTCATATGCTCGGAACATTCTATTGGGGTCAATTCTCCCCTATTTGCCGCCTAATACTCCTCATTAGGCAGCCTGTGCATCTATCACTGAATGTACGTGCCAACACTTTGCAAATCGGCCACACACTTGGTAACTAGGCGGCTCTCACCGTCACCGTCACCCATCCGTTTTACTTTTCCGGGTACGAAATGCATCTGGATCCCCCTTCCTGGTGCACTGGATGGTTTCTCTTTAGGGAAAGGGGGTGGCGGGCTTATCACAGCCACGCATTGCATTGTTGAGACCACCAAGTCGTAGTCCCCTCATTCAGCTAGGTTTGTCCTAACCATACTGCAAACCCCTGCTGGTTTGACTATATGTATCGCTCGCAAACATAAATTGTAACAGCTGAGAAATTGGGCAGTGGACCCATATCCTTATACCAAGACCAGCACTGCTTAATTGTCGGCCTATATCGCCATGACTGGAATGAACATATAGCCACAGTAAACCTCTCCATCCTTCTGGTAATACCGATCTTTGCCTTGCCTCTCGACACACCATCAAGTCTCACATCTATATACCAAACGATAAGGAACCTCCTCCTCTACCGTCTCCGCGAATCTTGCCCCTGAGGCGATATCCCGAAAACATGGACTTATGGAGAGAGATAGAGATTTCTCCCGAGACCCATCTTTTGCTGGCGGCTCTGGTGGTATGAGTCTGTTCTGTTTGGATAACAGACAAAGCTTCAGCAAAAGTAATACAGGCAACTTCGATAGTTATAAAGGTTACGCTAGTTATATATCCACCGAAAGGTATGATCTCCCCTGTCCATGAGGATGACCAACGCAGACTGGACTTAACGTCAGGCTAATATGGGCATTCTAGGTCCGGCGATTTCCTCCCGCCCGAGTTTGGACTTTGCCATAAAAGTTTTAGGCTTCAATCTGCTGCCGACCTTTTTGGCGACATGATGAAGAAACTAGGTCCTTTTCGGAAGATGGAGGAGTCGCTATTAAGCCCCCTGGTTACTTCTCCAGTAAGCGACCTTGCGAGAAGCGCTCAGCCTAACAGCAGATTTGCTCCAGGCACCAACCCAGATTCCCCAGCAACAACAGCTTCAACCACAACAGGCACAAAAATTCTTCATACAGCAAAAAAAAAGGCCATGGGACCGAACCCTTGGGAGATGGCGTCTGAGCTCCTGGATCACATGGAGAGGCTGAGCTTGAATGATAAGCAGAGGGTGGATAAACTTGCCTCTAAAATCATGGCCTTGATCCCAGAAAAGAACAAGGTTCAGATGCAGTGTAATTTACGGTCGAAGCTTCCCGATTTTCTGCCACAAAATAGAGACCTCGTGATATTTTGGCAAATTTATGCTTTCAAACTTTTATCGCTATACGCGAGGAGGCAAGACTTACCGGCCGGCGTGAGATAAGACGGAACGCGCGGTGTTCGCTTTTTTATCAAATGATTGGATAGAAAACCAATTATAAGAGGAGACGTCCTTAACCAGGAAGAGGCGAAGGAGATTAATTAAGTGGAATTTTTAGGTGCCTAAAAAATTCTTATGATTTATTTAGACTAGCTAATAACTGTGCTATGTGATATCACTATGCGCTTTTTTCTGTTCCCTCCTGTTGGGACCTTTGAATTGTATCTTTAGATTCTGCGGCCCATTTGGGCCTGGGCCACTTGGTCCAACAAATCTAGTCTCCATTAAACTTGAGATCACCAGATAGATTTAGGGCCCCCACCGTAACTGTGTCTGTCAATGAGGAATTGATTTTGTGCGAAGAAACACACGTAAGAAACCATGATACCACGTAAGTCGAGGGAACGGCGGCTTACGGCCAAGAAAATAACGACGAAAACAGCAAAAGAACGTGTCACCTTTGCTGTTTTCAACGACTAATTCCTGATGAACTTTATGTATTTAAGTAAAAGCTATTCCCACCTAACTTGGGAGCAGTAAGAGCATTGAATTCAATCATTTTCGCACATCAAATGTGCCCTTTTCTATTAATCGTTATTTGATGGTGCCGTATGTACCTATTTGCATTTATATTAGCAATAATAATTATTGGAAACCTCAGTTATATAGTCCCACAATGAATACCCCATAATGCGTTAGATGGCAAAGTGTATTGAAACATCTGAAGTCCGTTATAATCCATTCTTTTATTCTTCCAGACTTTCCAAAAACAAACGAATGAAGAATATACCCTGCATAGCGGTCAAACCGCACAAGAGCGACTAGTATATACTGCGTGCGAGGATCCTGGATAGCGCTATTCTTTGCAATGCTATATGGCCTGCCTGTGCCTCCTGAACCATCAAGCTCTACACGTGGCGGGCTTGTTAATTCATAATATCAAGAGTATGTATATTCTAGGTGCTCAATAAAAAACTTCAAGGTAAGGCGGTATTTGGGATTTAACCTCTGAACTTCTTAATAAGAGACCTCTTCTTTAGACGGTGCAATATAGACTCGCAGTTACGACACTTTCTATATGGCTCGAGAGGACGGACGCGCGTGTCGGTCTACTAAGAGGACAGGGTCTGGACGAGGGCTATCGAGGATGGAATCTCCAGGTTGGCTGTGGAAGTAGGCTTAAGGAGCAAACTGGTATTAACTTGCGAACCGGCAGTGCCCCGCAAAAGGAGCGGAACAGGATCCAAGGGGAGCAAGGTGGAGGGTCTATGTAGGTAGACATGTTGTTACCTCTACGAAGTATTTCTTGCGAATACAAATCAATACTTGTGCAATCAACAACACTCAACTTAGCACGGTCACAACAGCGAAAAGATAGGTATTTGCCGGAAAACATCGGAAAGCATTCCAAGAGAATAGATAAAGCACTACCGGGAAAGCACACTCGACTACTCTACGACTATCTGTCGCGGAACGAATCTAGCGTGTTTTCTCAACTCAGGACAGGTATGATAAGATTGAACTCGTATCTCTCTCGAATCAACGCAGCACCGTCAGATCAGTGCGAATGCGGATATGAAAGAGAGACGGTTGACCACTTTCTGTTCCGATGCAGAAAGTGGACAACACACCGACATACGACTATGCCAAAAAGCAGCGCTGCCGTCAAATCAAATATATCAAATAAATACGTACCGAAGTGACCTGTGTAATATATCAAATCTAATCAAATGAGATGTACCTAAGCATACAATTTACGTATAATAATACATCTTATTTGAGTGGATTTGATATATTGCACAGGTCACTTCGGTACGTATTTATTTGATATATTCCATTTGACGGCAGCGCTGTGGTAGTGTTTTGTGAAGTGGACTTGCAGTGCTGTGTCGAGATTCACTTCTAAGGTTGGAAAAAAGCTTCATCTTGGAGGGATATGTACATAAAGGCGCCGAAGTGTATGACTATCTTAACTACTAGACAAAGGACTACCTCAACAAGATGGACACCAGGAAAATATATTGCCCGTCAGTTGCTTGGGTCGGTAGCATGCTGGGGGAGGAATAGAATCAGCCGAAGGCTGAGAGTCCGCGGCCAAGCAATTAGCCATAGCCATTGTATTGTGTAAACACCAAACCTAATTTTAGAACATTTTGTCTCATCACAAACAGAATCACGTAGAATTATATAGAACCGTGCTTATCTTATAGGGATTCTGCGTAAGAACCTGTCTTTTCCTCAGCCCTTGGTCCCTCAGCTTCATCTTCATACCGTCTGGGGGAGACTCATAGAACAGGTGACTACGATCAAATGGTGCATCCAACATCAGGCCTTGGAGCGTTTTCACACGAGACACAGCCACGTAACTTAAACCAGTCTGAAAGTCCCGGCGGGAGAGATCCGTAACGATTACATCTTCAGTGATGCTTTGTGACTTATGAACGGTAATGGCGTAGCATACAATCAGGGGAAACTGGGTGCGAGTGCAGAGAGTGCTTCCGATGAGGAAGTCCCTCTCCACCGGAAGAGTCGGGACAATCTTTCTGCCATCAGCGGTAGTCATGAACACCGGTCCGCTATACTTGTCAAACTCCATCATGATAACACAGGGAGGGTCTTGGACGGGGTTGGCCCCAGGTGCCCAGCCGATGTCATAAACCGTACCAGAGGCCAACCGGCTGCCAGAGGTTAGACGTCAGCATCAGACGGGCGCCAATGCATACAGGGATCTGTTTCGCAAGGTTGCCAGCCTTGTCGTCAGGAGCAGCCGCCGCTCCAGGGCCGACGTTCTTAGCCTTGACCTGGATGGCTGGCCTGCTGAGGCGATCGAGGTGATAGTGGTTATATTCGTTCACCCTATCTTTAGTGGCGTATACTCGTAAGGCGTTGGTGAATCTCGCGATCTCTTGATCGTCTAGCTTCGCCTGTACACGGCTGGAAAGGAGCTTCCAGGACTCCACCGATAGTTGGAGCAGTCGCAGTTGCCCGAGAGCTGCGCGAAACCCCGCCTGGTTATCTCCGCGCTGCCGCTGGACAACCTTCAAGAAGACTGTCTTATCAAATCGCCTATATGCGTTCCTGCCCTTGATCTCTACTCCCTGCACCTCTTTATCGTAATAAAGCGGCTTCTGTAGCACGGGGGGGAGTTGGAAGAAGTCGCCAACCAGAAGGATGTTAAGGCCGCCAAAGAACTCCTCATTCTTGTTTGGGAAGGCCTCGCGGAGACGGTCATCGATCCATGATAGCTGGCGCAGTCCTAGCATGCTCTTCTCATCGATAATCAGGTACTTGATATCCTTTAGCTTCTTCTGCAGCTGGGCCTTATCAATGGCTGAGAGGGGCTTGAAGTCCTTATTGATTGGGAGGTGCAACAGGGAATGCAAGGTAGTGCCCGATATCTGATTTCCCGCGACGCCAGTGGGCGCGGCACGCCAGACAGGTGTCCCTCTCCCGGCGGCCGCGGCTTGGAGGTGCGCGGAGAGCAGATTAATGAGGTATGACTTGCCAGTACCACCTCCCCCATCTACATGGAGCAACAACTGAGAAGGTTCCTGATGTAGAAAGTGGTCCATTACTGTATCATACACTAGGCGCTGGTCTCGATTTAGCGAGTTGCGAGCATCCAAGGGCTGATATTCTACATCAAGGTCAAGGGGGTTTCCCGCTTTGTGTTGTTTCCAGTAGTCACCGTTGAGAATGCCGTCATCGGCATACCGTCCAACGAGAGGGGTCCAATCATAATTGATGTCCATGTCTCGACGGCCGAGGATGTCGATATCCTCTTCCTCCAGCGGGCGGTCAGGCAGCATGCGGGCGAGTTCATGCCAGTCCTCTTCCACAATGGGCTCTTCATGGGCATCAAGCTCAAACTCATCATCCTCTGCCCCCAATTCTTTTGTATCTAGCTCACCGTAATGATCGTTCGCATGGGAGTCGTGATGCTCTCTGCAGCACTTGTACGCAGCCGCGAAGGAATCGCACCGCCGCCCGCCCACAGCGAGCAACTCCTCTGGAGAGCGATGTGGATGAGCCATCATCAATTTAACACGGCAGAAGTCATTAAGCTGGGGAGAAGCCTCCGTGGACCGGTATCGAGGGAAGTAAGACAGGACCCTCTTCTTCGCGTTAGCAGCGAGTCTCCTCCACGTCTTGAGATTATATGATTGCAGGTACTCAAGGTAGGTTACATCCTCATGTTGGTCATTTCTCTCTCGATATTTTCTATAGCTGCCGATGGTCTCATTGACATCTTCGTCGACGCGGTACGAACGCGCATGTTGCTCCAACGGACGGCAGTCCACGGATACCACCATCCGCGTGCCTTCCTGCAGGGGGATGTTAAGCAGCAGGTGGGAAATCTCCTGCGCCGAGTAATCTCTCTCGGCAATCAGCTTGTTCATAAGGCGAGAGGAGAAGGATAATAGGGGCTGAAGGTGTGCAGTGTGCGGCAAAACCTGGTCTGCAAGCTTACAGTAAGGCTCAGTCTTCTTCTCAGATTTGCTGCAATACTTCGCGGCGTATGTGATAACCGCCTGTAAGCTGGTGCAAGGAGATATATCGATATTGGCAAGCCAGCCTAGGACAATGGCAGGGTTGAAGTGGTTCATGAGGCTGTCATTCCGAGCCGCCTCGAAGACGTAGTATGACTTGCCTTCCTTCCTGATGACTGCGGCCAGCTCCCGCAAGGCACGAGGGAAGTTGAAACGACACACTCTCTCTGGGTTGGCAGCATTGGCCGCCTCGATATCTGCTGCAGCGCCCTCCATATCCCTTGCTAGGTTGCCGGTTCTCTTCCTCACACGCAAGCAGTATGTGGTATTGCACTTGTGACGCTGGCAACGGTTGACGATTTGTGAGAGCCGGAGGAACGTCATCTCTATGCTCAGTGGATCTATGCTCAGCGGATTGCCCTCACCCTGAGGCATAGTCCTACTCGGCTCGGGGTTAATGGCCGTGATGTGGAATCCCCACGTGCGTGCAAATACATCGCGAGCGGCTTCGTCCTCCATGTCGGCTCCGGGGCAATTCTCCATCCAGTACAGGCCATGGTTGTGCGGACTACCACGCCCTTGCCATTCGTACCGATCCCAGTAATCCGTGATGTTGAACTTCTTCCTTAATACGATGTCTCGAAAGAAGCAGTATCGGCGGTAGAAGTGGAAAGCGGCAATGTGAGGGTTCTGCCGCAATAGGTGGCGCGATAGAGCCATCCTCTCCGGCTCGGTGGCAGCTAGCCAGTCTTCATATTGAGGCATGTGTTGGTAGAGACTCCGCCAGTGTAAGTCAGCCGGGCTAAATGTAATGAATGCGCCAGGACAGCCAAGGTTATAGGCATAGGCCTCGAGGTCCTGCCTTTTTCTGTTCCAGAAGGGACGCGTACCGCGAATAGACACCGCTCGCCTCGTGATCGAGTTGATCAATGTCTGCGCTTCGGGGTCGTCGCTGTGTTCGAGCGCCTGGATAAGTTGCTCTCGCGCGAGCGGCTGATTCATCCCATGATGCTGCTTCACGAAGAAATTGGATCGTGCACGGGCCTGTGACCGCATCAGAGTATTGAATGTGACGAAGCGGAAGGTTGGGTGGCGTGCAAAACGCCCATCGTGCCAGCGCATCGCGTGCTCGACGTAATCCTTGTAGTCAATGGAGCGTAATCGAGGTTCAATGAAGTCGGCTCTCCCGTCAGGAAAGAGGCAGGGAAACGCTAGGGAGAGTAGAGCATGAGAGCGATTGAACTCATTAATGGGTGTGCGCCGTATGTTTGGAAGCTGCAAGTCGTGCTGCGCCTGTGCCTGGAAGGTTATGGCAAGTTCTGGATCAGCTTCTGGTTCTCCGGCGAGAATCGTCCGCAGAGCCTCGAGCTCCGTATCCTTGGCCAAGAGGTCCGGCACCGCAGCCGCGTCCTCCAGGTCTAGTTCTGCCTCCTGATCTTCCTCAGGTCCAACATCAGCAGCCTCCACCTGACTATGGGGGATAGCATCCAGAACATTGCCATCTTGAGGCAATTGATTCAGCCGCTCTTCGTCGATGACGATGCAACAATAGCCAGGATGATGGCGGCGGAGGTAGTCAAGCCATATGGTGACCGGCTGGCGGCGTACACGGAACTGGCGGGTAAATTGCCGGCTAAGATTTGCATGGGACGACGTATTGGCAGGACGCAGTAATACCGTGTTCAACTCCTGTGGTAAAAGCGGAAGCTGGTTATACACTAAGCCGACCTCGCGGAGGAAGTGAACTACGTGGCCCCGATACTTGTACTGCTGCCCTCGCACAAGCATAATGTTCACGTGAACGTGAACGCGAGCAATCAAGGACTCTTCGGTAGGCGTAAGCTGGGGCAATCGGGCCGGCACAGGGCCAAAGTCGAGCTGATTATCCGCAGAGAAGAAATACGGCTCGCCGGGGCGGCGTTTCACATCCTTTCGATAGCAACGCCCACAGATGCCGTCAGAATCAATCTTCATCTGAAACCAACTCTCTTGGCATCTACCACAGTATTCCATCTGGTCATTGTCGAGCGTGGTCCAGAACTCGCGGAGGGTGGCCTTATCGCGGTCAGTCAAGGCGGAAGCGTCAAGATCGCCATTCCACACCGGATCTTGTGCATGAAAGACCGCCGATTCTTCAGGTGGAATGATCACTGGACTCCGAATACGCCGTTGCGGCCTTGGCGATCGAGTTTGCTTCCGAGATTTTCTCGGTCGACCTCCTGTAACTGGGGCAGGACCTCGACGACCACGGCGACCACGGCGACCACGGCTTGGGTGTGCGGAAGGCTCTCGCAAGCGGTGACGAAGAGGGCTTTCATCCACGAAATCATTATCGTCGTTGTCCTCTTCGTCCCCTGGATCGGGATCACACTCTACCCCTAATTGCTCAAGGTACCTACGTGGACGAGCGGGTGAAAGGAGTAAGTTGAAATAGTCCTCGGCGTCAATGTCGGACTCAGAGAACTGGCCCCTGTCATCCCCTTCCTTGGTCGTCCCATCCCTATCTAGAGGCCCACTCGGCTGTAGTCGATCTTGAATCGCATCTATATTTCGAGATTAGCCCGAACAAGCCACTGCTACTACGGAAAAGGGACATCTTGTCTAGGATCCTCCGAAACTTCAAGAACGCCGAGCTGAGACATTGTGGGAGTCAGCGACACAGTCTCCCCTGCACGACGTCGCGCACGATGATCGCGTTGGATGGCAGCTTGCTTGGCTCTCGCCCCAGTCTTAAAGGAATCATCTTGTGAGTGCTTCCCGCCTTTGTAAAACCTTGAAGCCAAGTAAGAGTAATCCGCGTCGGCTGTGCTACTTCGGACGCTGGATGGATTAGAGTCCGAGGCGATCGGATGACTCGATGGTTGCGCGGATGGTGAGGGAGCAAGGGTTCGGAAGACCGGCGAGCTCTGCTGGGTTGGTGGAACTGGAGTCCCCAGCACTACACGCGGCTGGCTCAGTGGCTCTCCGAATAACCTCCTGGCTGTATCAAGTTGCCGTAGCTTCTCTGGCGATGTGGGCTGCGTTCCGGATCTGTCGTTAGGAGGCGAAAGGTCAGCATCTCCTTCGGTTCTCTTCGAAGCCGGTCTTCCGGCCGAGGGAGGTCGGGCAGCGAGGTTCCTCAATAATAGGATCGCGTTTCTGGATCGGGAATTCTTTAATTAGTTATTAGTTAGTGTCCAATAGTCTTGAGGAGTGAGGAGAACAGAACTGACATGAGAATTGCACCGACTACGACAGTCCAAGCAGTTCTTGGTGCCGTCAGCAGAATTCCGTTTGCTGACGAAGTCACTCGCCGGTTTTTTCTCGCCACAACGGGCACAGACGATGGAAATTAAGTTGGCTTGAAGCCCTTGATCAGCAGACTGAAGACTCATTACGTGAGGTCGATGAAGAAGAAGACATCAAGACGCGTTAAGTGAAGGAAAAAGTGAGGTTCCACTTTTTAGATCGCGTTATCCAATTGTTGCACGTTTTGCGGCCGTCAATACAATTATTGGACCAATCGGAGCCTTAAAAACTTATAATCCCTGTCTGCACCAAACCCTCATTATACGGGAAAACTTATGGATTAATGTATACACAGCCTTCGGCTGAAAAATATCCTAGGCTAATTCTGGCCTAGTGGGCTAGCCCCAGTCGATTCGTAGATGACGAGCCGCCGGTAAATCCCTCAGAGGGATAGAATAGAGACAAAGGAAAGAACTGAAAGATTGAGGTTAGTGTATAGGTTGGATTTCCTATGTAACGGCGCGGGCATATCTTGCTGAAGAAGCCAGAAGCCCGCGCCGTTTGGAGGAAAAGGTCATAGCCGGCCCCCAGCATATAAAAGGTCGGTTCTCGGATCGAAGGGGCTAGTCTCCGTCGTTGCGCTTTACTAATCTTCCTGCAATAGAAGATGTGGTCATGCGCTTTCTTCCTGCCACATCCGTAGGTCATCGATGCGTCTTCGTGCCTGAAGCGCTCGTGATATTGCGCGAAGTCCCCGTGCCGGGACCTGGGTAGAAGGGGATTGGTCTAAAAGCTGGAACGGGGCCCGTTCCAGATCAGAATACTAGAGTATTATTCATAATCCTGTTTTTACAGATACATACATTGCGGCAATTGAGCAATAAACAGTGGCAGGCTCTTATTGTACAACTTTTCGCTTTTTTTTATATAACCGTTTAATATATTTCTATTAGCAATTACAAGGGCTTCCAGAGGGGAAAATAAAACTCCCCTTTTGCCACTGCCTTTTCTCTGAGCTTCAATAACCCCTCTCTCAATTTAATAACAATCCCTATAATAGCCTTTCTAATATGTATATAATATATTTCTTCTAATTGCCATTTCCTTCAATCGCTATAATTTCAAAATTGCGCCTTTAAATCTTCAAAACTCTTGCTGCGACGTGATCTAGTTCACGTATAAAACTGTCATATTCCGGCTTTTGCAACACCCTACGCTTCCTCTTGCGGCTGTTTGTGCCAATCGACGCAAGTGGCTGGCGACTGTGTAATTCTTGGAACTTGGCCCGCTCAAAGTCCACAATCATCACCTTCTTTTCTTCGGCGTTGTAGAGTATGTTGCGTGGCTCCGCATCGCAGTGGAGGACGCGAAGCTTGTGCAACTCTCTGAAGGCGTCGGTGATTGCCTGGCCAACAGATGCCTTGTTATCCTGGCTGATACACTCGTGCAAGGGCCGGCCTGCCCAGCTGAGAAACATGAAATATTCAAATATCCCGCCATCGTAGTAATACGGAAGATCTGGATATACAATCCCAAGACAGACAGGCACATGCTTCCCCTGGATAGTCGTGAGCTGATCATATAGCATGTTTTCATGACGCAGCCGGTCGACTCTCGATGCTTCCACGCCCTTGGCAACCAGCGTGTAGCCATGGGAAGAAAGTCGTACCTTGAACAGTGCCCCGACTGCGCCTGAAAGGTAGAGCGGCGTGCAGTCAGCGTCAGCGCCACGATCTTCGGCGAGCTGGGCCTGGATAAGACGAAGGAACTCATGTCGGCCAATATGCCTGCGTTTGTGATAGGCAAGGTTAGGGCATCGCCCGTCCAGTGGCCCGCCGCGTGCCAATCCTAGGAGGCACTCTTGAGTACAGAATGGCTGTTTCTGGATGTTCTTTTCTGCTTGGCCGCCTTTCCGCCTGCCTTGACTATTAGCCCGACCCCTCCCCTGTCGTTTTCCCCTCGTGGTCACAGACTTGCTGGCACGGTCAGCCTGGTTTGGCGAAGGGGAGGGAGGGTCGTAGGGATCATTGCCGTCATCTTCGTCATGGTTGGCCTGATGGCCACGGTCCGGTGATTTACAGCGAGAACGGGTCAGAATGGGCGAGCGCCTTATGCGATTCTTCCAGTTTGATGCCTTGTAAGACGTGGTGCGCTTCTCTTTGCGATCCGTTGGAGGAATGTTCTTCAGCACATCGTCATACTCCACTACCCAAGCATCAAGTTTCGCAGAATCGTCGTGCCACGACATGGGTGGTGGTTCGGCTCGCAGAGCTCGAAGGATGAATGCAAATATTTGCGCAACGGCTGTCTGATGGAGTCCTGTTTCCTTGTCGGCAGCGACATCCTGACTGGGGACGCAGACGGTATAGTACACAATAGTAGGGTCGTCTGGTATCTGCAAGAAGACAAAGGCCTCTCCTGTACATATGTAGCCATGTTGTATGCCCTTTCCGATCATGTAGGAGAAGAGCTGGGTGACGACAGCTGCGGCAAGCGACTTGGATGCGAATTCGAAGCCCTCGCCATCCTTATTGATCACATCCCGATCTGGTCGTATCTCCACCTCCAGCCCTGTGACAATCTCGTCGACACCCAACTTATGAGGTGCCTTGTACTCGATCGCAAGAGAGGGGATATTCCGACCATCGGAGTTTCTGTATATACAGAAGCTGTCCGCAAGGGGGGGTTTTCTCCTCACATTCGGGCGAACCTGTCGGCCTGACGGTCGTCGCCGTGGTATTTGACCTCTTGCATTGCTTTCCGATATAGACATTTGTTCCATAGACTCGGTGAGGTTAGTAGGGGGATTGCCCAAGTTCGTATGGCTCTCAAATGTCACAGTGCCCAGAAGGCCAAGGCTATCGCGAAGGACCGGGTCGTTGTAGACATGGTCGATGAGTTTCTGGACGGCATTTTCCACGGCATCGTGCTCGAACTGGCGAAGAGACATCTCACTGCTGATCGGGCTCAACACAGACCGCACATAGCTGAGTTGATGGACGGATGGAAATAGGAAATCCGAGTGAAACGAATCGCTTGCCGACAGCAGTTCCCAGATTTCCAACTGCTTGGTTATGAAGTCTGGGGATGGGACGATTCGCTGAGGATAAACTCTGCCGGTTGGATTGGTTGTATTGCCTCGGGTGGTGGAGGAAGGGTCGGTAATGACCTGGATCGCAGTATCGAGCGAGTGGCAGCCTTCAAGGTACTGCCGAAGTGTCTGGAGCTGTGATACTCGCTCTGCTGCTTCGCGTCGGCGCTGTTCCTCTGCACGAAGATGTTGCTCTTCTTCACGGAGGCGTTGTTCTTCCTCGCGTCGGCGTTGCTCGGTCGATAGACGCTCCTCAGCGTCCTCACGAAGGCGCTGCTCCTCTTCACGAAGGCGCTGCTCCTCTTCACGAAGGCGCTGCTCCTCTTCACGAAGGCGCTGCTCCTCTTCACGAAGGCGCTGCTCCTCTTCACGAAGGCGCTGCTCCTTTTCAAGCTGCAGTCGTAGCTTTGCTAATTCAGCTTCCATGATAACAACGATAACCTCCCTACTTAGGTAGAGACGATGGATGGAAGCGGGGCGGGTGTTTGTTTATTTATTTACATAGCAAGAGATTAGATATCAATCTATTAGATGTCATCAATGGCGACGGCGCTGGAATATTGTTATTCCGTCGGATCCACCTCGGCGAAATGCGACAAACTGCCTTTCTGTCACTTGAGTACAGCGTTATGACCAGAAAGCTACTGCTCCTAGCAGTGCCATTGTTCTTCTTAGTCGCTAGCCCAGTTACCAAAGCAAACAGGGGCTAGGCTAGTAAATAAAACCGAGACAGCCGTATTAGACGGTTGATCTCCTCAAATCCCAATTCCGCCGCATCTTGAGCGTTGAGACACTGACTTCTGTTCCATTGCAGGCCTTGTTCTACCTGCGGCCAACATCACGACATATCTCGACGAAATACTAGGCAGGAAGGGGACACAGTTATCGAATTTTGAGTGCAATCACCACGCGCTCATCAAGTTCATGGGGTAGTTATCCCAATGCTGCGAAAAACGTACTCTCTCGATATATCGTAAATGGGAGGACTCTTCCATGTATGCTCTCTGCCGATTAATAGCTCCCGGCCCTAAAACAGCGTTCTTGAAACGGACCTTAAAAATCGGCATCTTCTTCCAGTTGGAGGTTCTCTATTGCTGGCAACTCCGGATACCAGTAACGCCGCCTGATGGGTTACTGGCAATTGTAGTTGGGCAATTACCAGCAGCAGCTTCAAGCTACCGGTAACACGAGCCTAGCGGTTACTGGCACTTGGTGCTCTGCTCACGTCGTCGTTGCTGGCAACCTGTTAGACAGCCATAGTCCATGGCAGTTGCTGGTATCCTTCAATGACGCGGTGTGCAGGTACTGGCAACCACGGTAAATTTATTACCGAGGTTCACTTCGCTCATAGCCCCATTGCTGGTAATTGGGACCCTACTTAGGGACTTGAGTCCCAAGCCTAACAGGCAATTAACACTCTCCGAGTATGTATATTAGATACTTCTATTGATGAAGAATTGATGACTGTCACAGGTTCAGGACCTGCTTAGGATTAGGCTTTGCCAGTGATCCATCGAGTGATATCAATCACAGATCAACAGTATGAGGGCACATAGATGACTTGGAAACGATCGAATTGATGCTCTACTGCTGATCCCAAGTTTGGTGAGAAAAGCTGCTGCTTAAATATATAAGGAGTGACATAACAAATGGAAACTAGCTTGTTTCTATGTCAAACCTGCTATATGATGACTGACGGACCCGGCTTGTTATATTCCTGATGTTGACAAGTGATGAATGCGGCTAGTCAATCTGAAAGGCACTCAGATTGATTCGTACCCTTTTGCCTTGGTCAAGCAGTTACAGTGGGAGGCAAAAAGTATCCGCCCCCTGTCAGGTCACAACACAGTCAATCTAGCCAGATTAGTCCTTTATTATGATGCTGCTTTTAAAGCCGCCAAAATCTTAATATTTTGTATATTAACCGTTTACTGCTATACATAATAGCCTGTATACAATAGTCCATTATATCGCAAAGCTTTTTATAAATAGACTGCTCAATCTAATGCCACTCTTCTTTTACTGTCTCTTTAAGCCTATTTAAAATCTTAATTGCACATATCTGGCGCATTTATTAATTCAGGATAGCTGCGATATATTTTAGCTTTCATAAAGGCCTAATGGTTCTTAATTGGATTAAGGTCTAGCGAGAAAGCTGGCCAGATCATAACCTCAATCCCAAGCTCTTCAAGTGTCAACCCCACAACTTACACAACCCACGGATTCCGGTATACCCAGGTCCAGGCACCTACAGCCCTTGGCCAGACAGTCACCCCCAGGCACAATGGCACAACAGTCAGCAGACGGGCCAATGGCCCTTATATACCTCCTACCAACCGTACCGACCGCAAGAACACTATCCGGTATAGAACACAACGGACACAGTCGCTGCCGCAACACCGACGCGAACAGCAGCCCCCCACTTCGATGCGGACGGATTCTGGAAGGCAGCGCCGCAGGGGACCCGAGCCTTTAGCGACCTAATCCCCAGCTTCTGCCGCAGCATAAGTACGCAGCCCGGGCCCGGCGAAGACGACATTATCGCAGTGTCTCGACACGGAAGACATTCTATGCGGCATAGGCATACTTCTCCGCCTTGTCAATGTTGGCACGGCCGGGGTGCTAGTCCGTACACTCAAGGCCGACGCGGAGCCGTATATCATGCTTCCTGAATGCGAGCTGGAGCTTGTCAGACCACTTGACATCGTCCTCACGGCTATCTTTTTCCAGGGGCAACGTCGAGCAGCATAGGCCACTGGGCACTTGGGTGCTACCACCGGAGCGCTCACAACATAATGCTAATTGACTCGCTGGGTCCTGACGCCGAACGGCAGAGCAAGGCTCAGGCGGCCCTTAAGCAGATGGCGGGCCTTATTGACCCCGAGCATGTATGTCCGGCCTTTGTTGCGCCGGCCATCACACGACAGCACCTAACTTGGACCTGTGGTCTACTTACCATAGAATCCGCGCGGAGGGTCCTTGGTATAGCTAAGCATAACGACCTTGCCAGCGTAGAGCATAGTCAACTCGACTGGCCAATGCCTGTGCCGCAGGGGACTAACACGCCGGAGGACGGCAACACGCAACCGCACTTGGAGCATGCAAACGTCAGTTTCTGGATAGAGTTCATCACGCAGTATCTATTAGGTAGCCTGCCAGACACGTCCCTGCTGTTCCCATTGGCTACCAACCCCACACAGAGCGTCAATCCTAGTCCTAGGCCGCCGACGCAACCGCCCACTCATCAGCCAAGGGGCCGACAGCCAAGCAACGCCACCACCGCAAAATCGGAACCGGCGCAGTCGGAAGGCTCCACATCCCTGCCGGAGTTGCACGAGCTCCTTGCCGCCGAATGGGAAGGTTTCCCCGGTTGTCCCGCGGACGAGCATGAGACGGAGCACGCCAAGGCCGTCCAAACTGCAATTAAGAACCCGCACATACACAACGAATGTCACTCGGTAGGCGACGTGCGACGCGCCTTGGAGGGTTTAAGCGATGTGGACGAACCGGGGCTGCCGTCCGTGCTAGATCCGATGACGACCTCCTCAGGCCAACATCGCGCGCCCGTATCCTCGCGATAGACGACCATGGCGGGTGCGATGCAGCTCGCATACGCAGAGCCTGCCAGACAGCGTTTGAAGGGACGGCCGAGGAAAAGGCTCTTCCGCCGAGATTATGCCTACATACGCATCATCGGGTTCCACCCAATGTAGCGGCCACTGAGATCGAGCGCTCGTTCGACGTGGATAGCGTGCTCTGCTTTCCTAAATTGCTTGCAGTTGCGCGTAGAAAGGACATTGTCACTGGGATCATAGCGCCACGTAAGGGCCACCTTTGCTATCAGTCTCTCCTGTAGCGCTGTTATTGTTGTTATTATTAACGTCCTATTGGTGCTAAATACACAGGCCTATACAGGCATCTGGACGGTAGGAGCCAGCCAAGGTCTTTATCGCATCCATGGATACAATATTGGGTCACCTCCACGTGGTCCTGTCAGTTCAAGACCGGCCTAACTGGCCAGCAAGCTGCCAGAGAATAGCCGGAGGTGTTGACCTTATAGCCGTTCGCTACGTTTCGCCGGACAAAGGAAAAGATTCGAGGCCTAGGGCCTCAGGATTCAGGCACCAGGATGAAAAACCCTCCTTGCAGAGGGGAAAAACCTGAGTATTGGCTGCTGAGCCCTCTATGAGGTCTAGCAAGTGGTTCAGGGCAGGCCGAGGCTTGCGAAACGGTGTGTCGGCTGTGCCTCTTGCGAGACAACAGTAGTGCCTCTGTGAGGCAGAGTGTCGGGACCTCTTCCGAGGCGACGCGTTTTCGGGGCCTCTCGCGAGGCAATATGTCTCTTACGAGACGATGTGTCGGCTGTTGCTTCCTAGGAGGCAACGTGTTGGCAGCAGAGCTGCGTAGATTTCGTAGCCAGCTCTCGAGGAAGGTGAAGCTCTCCGAATTCCTTCCTCTTTTTGCGCTGTTAGGGCCTGGTAAGCCCAAGCGGAGAGACAGGCCAGTAGGCCTGCAAAAATTACCCCGCACGTTAACAAGCCATAACAGCTGCTAGCGTGGGAGAATTTTTACAGGGGAGAGTTGATGCCGTTAGTAGTGTTAGTAACCGTAGTTTCAATAAATTTGCCTGTTACATATATGTATTATGTATGTATGATCCTGAGCGCTCCTGTTTAGGCGTAGGCAGTTTACGGACTTATAACTCCAGTCCATTGATAACGACCCAGTCAGTACGCTTCGGAACTCCCGGGGACTCGACGCATCTCTGTCATACGCATGCATCATCATGGAATCGAGATCTAGCAGTGCACCATTTAGTTGTGTACATAGCCGGCAGCCCTTGCAGGCATGTACATATGGGTCGAGAGTCCGGTTAGCGACCTACATAGAACCGCAAATGACATATAAATTCCAATTAACATCGTAATAATTCGCACATCTCACAATGCAACGAGAAAAGGATAGATTTATGTAAGGGCAGCCTCGGCTTAGACAAGCCTTGATTAGCACGAAATAACGCTGCGTAAGTGACTGGATGTGTGCAATTGCCAAATAAGTAGCATACCCAGCCCTCATGCCTGTGCACTTCCACCTTCACTGTCCAACATGAATCCCAATTTACTCGCACCGCTCCTTGATTTCCTATCCACTTATATTGGCAAAAATGCAATTCTCCTCTCGGATATCCAGTCCCTCGCCTTGCGCGGCAACGGCCATCTAACAAATGCCCGGCGTGAGGCTCCCGTGCCTCAGCTGATATGTATCTCCTCCGAGGCTATCTGTAATCTACATAGCATCGACATGATGCACTGCGTAAACCTGGCCCCTTGTACGGCACAAATGACGCTGAGTGGAGCTGCACGGCATCCTTGCCTGATGAACTAAGTCTGGGATTCACTAGCGTCGTATGTGAAGGGTACTCGTATCCCGATGACCCTTATATCCTGAAGAATAGCTGCAGTGCCCACTATACGCTTGAGCTTACTCCGAAAGGAGAGCAGCGATATTCGCACATTGCCAATCTGGCGGGAGATTGGCTCAGGGATAGCGCACGCGGTACGGGTGTCTGCACATCGTCTGTCGCGGTAGTGTCTGCAGCACTGTTGATTCTCTTGGTTTATTTAATGTTCCTTGTTACTGAATATTTGGCAAGGTATTGGCGGAAAATGACTACCCACCTCCACGGTCACAATCATGGAGATTGGAATCTACGACTCCAACAGGTCCAGACACAAATCACTTTCAGTCTTGAGAGGCTTTTGAATATGTTGAGATGGATAAAGGAGAATATGCTGGGGCTAGCAATGGCGCAAAGCTAAAGGCGAACTCTACCCTCGCGCATTCATCAATGGTAATGGTTACCCAGTTCAATCTCCTATACAATATGAATATTCCCTCGAAATATGTATACATATTTCAATTTCTTCTTCATAAACGTGTGTTCCTAAATCGTGTATGTACATACTATATCTCCTGTATGTAGCGTTCAACACAAAACGGTAGATTTAGGAACACATTCATGCTTGGCATTATTATTACCTGCGGAAGCCTGATTTATTGCCCGTGAGGTAGGCTTGAGTGAGCGGCTGTTGCAGGCCATTCTAGATTTGCTACAGATCGTGCATGTATTAGCCAGCGAAAGCTGACCTCTCCCTAATAATGCGCGCCATGGAGGCTGACGGTAATGAAGAGCGGATCTGCTACAGGGTAAACGAAGCCAGGATAAAGATACCAATGCGGTAGGCCATCACATAATGGCTATAGCCCAAGATAACTTAGATAAGGCCTACTGTGTGCAATGTAAGGACGTAGACTCTTGCTGGAGTGGTGGTTGACTCGGCATAAACTGGTAGGCCCCTGCGGCCCTGCCTCTCTCTTGTTGATCGCGTCACCACTTCGTACTTTCTACACAGCATAAAATAAAAGTCATATTATCTTGTAATCGTTGGGCACTCTTAAACTTGGGCGACTGGTATCGGCTATACCTACTATTCTCGAGTAAATACACCCCCCCGAGGCATACACTCCCAAGCCCGATGGTCGCTTGAAGGCCCAGGTCCTACATACCGATTCTGCGTGGGGTATCTACAATGTCTTCGGGAAAGAGCCACCCATCTTTCACGTTGTCGTTTCGGTATTTAACCCCCCTGACTGTTTTCGGAGCCAAACCCTTTTCCACCCAATTCACCATCGCCATCAGCACATTGCCCTCTGGGTCGGAAGTCGTGCTGCCAGCCGTTGACTGTCCTATCATCCATGCGCCAGGGCCCCCCGCCTGCAGTGTCCCATTCCGGAAATGCGAAAATATCGATAGAAATGGTCCATATCAGCGTATTTGAGCGACATAGTCTGCTTGACAAAATCATAGTACCGCGCCGAGTTTTCCGATGAGATCAGGTGGTCTTCCAGGCCGTGGTAGTGCAGCAGTTTCCCTCCCGAGTCTCTAAAGGCACTGAGGTTTCCATTCCATGTATTGACGCCGAAGGGATTCAGCATCTGAGCAAAGGCTACATCACCCAACGTAAGAGTAGCTGGGTTCCACGAGGGATTGCCGTACACAGCATATCGAAACCATTCCTAGTCAGTTGAGGAGTTTAGCGGGAATATTCAGTAGAGGTATCCACAACGTGACGGAACATGACGGAACATACGTAGACATAGGGAGATGGCTTGCCGCTGTAAAAAGTGGATGACGACTGTAGCTCGCTCCCCGGTTGCATTCGAGGAAAGATGAGGGAGCCATTGGGATAAAGGAAGGGCTCAAATACTCCACTAGCGCGGCGTAGCTGTTCCTCGTTCAGACAATTGGAGACCGAAGAGTGCTGGCATCGAAGCTTGTCCAATTTGGGAGAGCATAAGTCAGGGTTGTCGATGATCCTAAAGTTGCTCTTTAGCAGGAGACCAAGAAAGCAGTCGCAAGGCTGGCATACCCATCGACAGCGCCGTCTAGGCAATCGCATTGCTTCAAAATCTCATGATGGATTGTTTCCCAGAGCCTTGGTGTAACGAATCCCGCGTCCGTAGTGTTGTAGCCCGTTAGTAGGCCAAGCCAGCCCGCCCATGACGTTAGCTGAGTGAAAGCAAGTGTCGGAGATCCTGCGACGATTCCATCAAAGTCACGAGGGAACATTTGAGCCGATTGAAAGCCTTGGCGCCCGCCAGTCGAACATCCTATGTAGTATGCCCTTGTGAAGCTCCGGCCATAAAAGGATTCTGCGATGGCTTTCCCTACCACAGCACCCGTGTGGACCCTGCTCCGTTGAGTGTCTGATATAGCGACGTTGGTGCCAAGAGCGCACAACTTACGATCGATAAGAATAGTCTTGTTACCCGGATGTTAGCGATTGAGTTGTTTTGACGGTGGAAAATTGAAAAGAAACAATATATATATGTATATGTATATATATATATACTAACCTTCAATGGCGTTGGGATTGTTGAGAAAGGCATATGCCGAGGTCCCATTATGTCCATTGTTCGTACTAACGGTGGCGAAGCCCAAGCTCTGTAGATATGTTAGCGCAGCATAGAAGGCCGAGGGGAGTTTGTACTACTGTTCCATAGCTCATATCCTCGTATTGGATGCCTACACGGGCTTCAGTAGACTAATAACTATGAGTCGTGATCAATATCCATGTGGACACTTACATCCAGACAAGCCGCCATTTCCAACGCTTAAAAACGTCCTGTCCAATTGCGGGGCAGCCAAACCTCGAGGTGGATACCACTGAAGAAAGCCAGGGCAAGTTCTTTGAGACATGATTTGGGTGCAAATCTTGGAATGGAACCCGTTTCAATCAGGATTTATTGAGGAATTTTTTGTGTCCTTGTGTTTGTTCTTCGTATGTAGTATGCCGTTCCAAAAACTCTTTGATCGTGCCTGTATGTATCGGCTCTGACGGTGTCTAGCACAGTGCTTTGTGTCCTCGTAGCTCCAGTCTTCCCCTAGCGATTGGCTTCGTCCGTTGGCCGCTCTGTCCTTGTCCCCTAGGACCTGTGTAAAGTCTAATTTGATGTGCTTGATTCTCGCAGGTGATCATAGCGTTTTGACCGAGAGCTCGTCGTGGTGGGATGTGGCAAACTTTACTGTGATTGGGCCAACCAACACGTTTGTAACTATGGTATTTGTGTCATAAATGAAATGTTCCAGCTCGGTCGTTGCCCTTCGTGGGGCTATTTGACTTAATGATGTTGCTGCCGTCGGCGGCCGTGACGTGTTCGTGACGTGTTCTCAATGTTTTGCGTTCTATTGCTGCCTGAGGTGGTGAATATGCTATCACCCAGCACGGAGCGAGCAGAAGAGGGGTGGTGCGGGGTATTAATAGGCGAGGGAGAGGCGAGATATTAATGTCTGGATGAGTCCGTTAATTGCCAGCTTCGAGATCCGAAGGCAATTAAGCCGTGAATCCTTATTTCTCTGGTGTACTTCGAAGCATAACCAGATGCCGGATGCCAAAACGTCCAGCCGAAGCACGAAGCTTCGTAGGCTGCTTGACGAGATATTGACTGGGAAGGACACCATCAAGACGGCGAATGCGAAGCTGTTCCTCGAGGCCATATCCAACCAGCCTGAACCTGCGATTTGTATTCAGCGACTCGTTGGTAGCCCTCATGGTTATCGCGCCCTCCAGTCCTCGTTAAGCTTTGACTACACTCCGGCGTTCCTGGATGGGCACATGGCGACTTTTCTTCATTACCTCGAAGCCGACGAGCTGAAAACGATATGCGGCGGCGAGGTCTTACGCCAGGTGGTCTTAAAGGTTGTTGAAGCAGTGCTAACATGGGAGTCTTTTGTCGAAGCAGTTAGGTCTAAGAAGCTAAGCGAAAATGGAATCGAGGCATTTTCGTGGCTATTACTCCAGCTAGTCTCCCTACCGACTAAACAGGCCATCACTTATTCCGCAGTCGCTCAGGATGAAGGAATCCAGCAAGGACTTCTAGGATCCTCCCAGTTACAAGTTCGGCAGCGGGCGCACCGGATCATACATATATCCAGCAACATCACAGCGAAACGCGAACCCGATGTCTACGGCCCCGGCGGACGTCATGACAATGATTTTGCAGACATCCGAAAGATTTCGATACTTCCGACTGCGGATGAATTGGCGTCGAAGGATCCATTCCTACCTCGAAACGTCGATATAGAGAAATACCTGGGCCGCGTGGATGGTCTGGTTTTCTACGTGGATGGTCAATTCCGGTTGCTGCGGGAAGACATGATGCGTGACCTCCGAGAGGAAATACAGATCGCCCTTGATGGAAGAAAGACTAACCGGAGGACTTTCAGCGTGGATCACCTAAGCCTGCTTGGAGTTCTCCTTGACGATCGACAGCCCCTGTCCCTGCAATTCCGATGTCTTCAAGATCTACCTCAGTTGCAGGGCAGGAGTGAAACCGCGCGTAAAACGTTCCTCCAAGAGAACAAGAAATTCATGAAGCACGAGAGTTTGACATGCCTAGTGGCAGACGGCGATATTGTGACGCTGGGTGCTTTCGTCAGGGATGAAGACCTTCTGGCTCAAAGCCCCCCAATTCTCAACGTGAGGGTACCGAACGCAGCGATGGCCAGGGTCCTGTCACGGATCAAATCTGCACGAGGGATCACACTAGTGCAGCTGAATACCGCTGTCTTCGCCTACGAACCCGTCTTAAAGCAGCTACAGGAGATGAAGGAGCTCTCGTTGGAAGATGACTTACTTCGATGGGAAAAATGCAAGAGCTTGCCGCAGCCCGACTATCGATTGAGTCCTGATATCCTACGTCTCATCAAAAACATTGAGAGGCATCCTTCGTATGACTTGAAGGATGTTTTGAAACTTCCTTCGCAGGTCAAGCTGGATAACTCACAAGCAGCATGCTTTCTGGCGGGTCTTCGCCAACGAGTCGCCTTGATCCAAGGGCCTCCAGGTATGTAATCCCGTATTTGCTCTAGAGGAGATTGGTGACGTGGCCCAGGGGCTGGGAAATCGTTCATCGGGTCACTTATTACCAAAGCCATACTCAAATACACCGATGAGAAGATTCTTGTGGTTTGTTACACACACCACGCTCTGGACCAGTTTCTTGAGGATCTCCTGAATCTGGACATCCCAGAGTCCGACATTGTCCGTCTCGGGTCAACGAAGAAGGCGACTGCGAGAACGCAGGCTCTGTCACTTAGCCAGGCACGTAGTACCGAGAATTTGACTCGTGAACAGTACGCTATGCTGAAGCTGTGGAAATCAGCCATAACCGACACTGGAAGCAAATTGCGTGACGCTGTCGCCAACTTTCAGGGCGCGGACTCCTCAAAGTCGGAGATATTGGAACATATCGAATTCCTATCCGATGGACCTCCCTTCTTCGATGCCTTGGAAGTGCCAGAAGTGGACGATGCCACAACTCGAGTTGGCCGAAAAGGAAGAGCAATGGATCGATTCTACCTTCTGGACCGATGGTGCCGAGGCAAAGACGCAGGAATATTTCAGAGACAGCGTGGACAAAGGTTTCCAGACGTTTGGAAAATGCCGGCCGGAGATCGAATAAAGACTCTGAAAGATTGGAAGCAAGAAATGTTGCAGGAGCGATTGGATAATATTCGTGAAGCAGGGAATGCCTACAATTTAGCGCTTGAGAAAGTAAACGCGATATACATGGAGAAGGACCTCGCAATCCTCCGCCAAAAGCGCATCATTGGGTGTACGACGACGGCCGCCGCCAAGTATGTGCAATCTATACAGTCAGTTTCGCCAGGCGTTGTCCTTGCTGAGGAGGCTGGTGAGATTTTGGAGAGCCACATCCTCACCGCTATCGGTCCGGATACGAAGCAGCTGATCCTGATTGGCGACCATAAACAGCTCCGGCCTAAGGTACATTATGATCTCAGCGTCGAGAAGGGTGATGGATATGATCTCAACAGATCACTCTTCGAAAGGCTCATCATGCGGGGCTACCCTCATCATGTCCTTTCGCAACAGCACCGAATGCGACCAGAGATTTCGGCTCTTGTGAAGCAGTTGACGTATCCGGATCTCACTGATGCTCCTAAAACCCTGAACAGGCCTGATCTGCGAGGATTCCGGGATAATCTCGTATTTGTGAACCATGAGGAGAACGAAGTTGAGATGGTTGGTGTTCCGGACTGGAGAGATTCCTTTTCCCCTTCCTCCAAACAGAATACGTTCGAGGCCAAGATGACGCTGAAATGCGTACGCTATCTTGGGCAGCAGGGCTACAGAACGGACAATATTGCCGTATTGACACCCTACCTCGGTCAGCTACGTCTGCTCCTCGATGAGCTTGGGAAGGAGAATGACCCGGTATTGAACGATCTCGACTCCTGGGATTTGGTCCGTGCAGGATTGATGCCAGTCGCAACTGCCAATTTGGGCAAACCTCGCATCAGGATATCTACGATAGGTAAGCTGTACAGTTTTACTATACTAAGGAACCTCTCTTCAAGACGTCTCTGATATGAAACAGATAGTTTTCAAGGAGATGAAAGTGATATAGTCGTAATTTCCTTGACACGGAGCAACGCTCGAGGGGACATTGGTTTCATGGCCTCACCCGAGCGGTTGAACGTTCTTCTCTCTCGGGCACGAGACGCTCTTATTCTCATTGGTAACGCAGAGACATTCATGGGATCTTGTAAAGGGGGGGATTTATGGCGCCGCTTCATGGACATGCTTAAGGCTGGGAATCATATCTATGACGGGATTCCTGTCAAATGCGAGCGTCACAACAACCGTGTTGCGCTTTTGCACGACCCAGAAGAGTTTGACAGAGAATGTCCGGATGGAGGATGCACAGAACCATGGTGAGTATTGACCCCAATCGGCGTCCCTAAGTTATTAGTTAACAAGAAGTGTATAGTGGCACGATGCTAAGCTGCAGGATCCATGCGTGTCCGCAGTATTGCCATCAGCACTACGACCACTCGAAAATGGTCTGTGAAAGAGTAGTAGAATTCAGATGCCCCCGCAACCATGTGGAGCGACGTAAATGCCACCAATCCCAGTCGTCAACATGTCGACAGTGCGAGCTTGACGATCAGAGGCGGCAAAAGGACCTGGAGGCTGAGTTCAAGATGCAAGAGAGGCGCATCCAGTCGCAGATAGGGCATGCTGAAGAGATGGCCAAACTCGAGCGCCAAATACGTACTGCTAGGGAACAGGCCGCCGAGAACAGAACAGCCGTGGAGCGATCCCGCGCCCTTGAGCAGAAGAAACATGAACTCGATACTACGAAGAAGCTCGAACAATTGAGCCAGGTGGTGGACAGCGGCCACATCTATGCTGCACCAACTTCGACTGCAGATCGAACAACGGTCTTGAAGGTTGTGGATAGAACAGCCCAACCTATCGAAAAAGGAGAGAATGCGTCGAGTGAGTCCACACAGGAGCACGACCCGAAGAGCCCATCCGAGGCTGAGTGGGAGCGACAAAAGCGAGTCGACAACGCTGCCAATGACGCAATCGACAGCGTCATGAGCCTTACTGGGCTTGAAGAGGTCAAGGCCACCATATTGAGCATAAAGTCTAAGATGGAGACCGTCGCAAGGCAGGGAACAGATATGAAGAAGGAACGGCTGGGGGTGGTTATGCTTGGAAACCCTGGGACGGGTGAGTCATGTGAATTTGTGTCTGTTATACTCTTGCTAACCTCTACCAGGGAAAACAACAGTTGCACGTCTATATGCGCAATTTCTCACGTCCATTAATGCACTTCCAGGGCACGAGTTCGTTGAGATCAGTGGATCTAGCCTTGCCGGCGAAGGGGTAACCGGAGCTAAAAAGAAGATTGATGCCATCATGAGCGCTGGTGGAGGTGCCTTCTTCCTGGATGAAGCCTATCAACTGTCCTCCGGTAACAGCCCTGGAGGAAAAGCTGTGTTGGACTTCCTTTTGGCGGAAATTGAAGGAAAATTGGGGAAAATTATCTTCATTCTGGCTGGTTATAGAAAGGAGATGGAAACTTTCTTCGAGCACAACCCGGGCTTTGACAGCCGCATGCCTCATCGCCTCGACTTTGTTGACTATTCACATACAGACCTACTTAAGATACTTGGTCGAATGGTCGAGAAAAAATATAGAGGGCAGGCAAAGCTTGAAGGTGGGTCAGACGGCCTGTACGCTCGAATCCTCAGTCGACGCGTTGGAAGAGGTCGAGGCAGCCAAGGGTACGGAAACGTACGTGCGCTTGAGAATGCCTGGGCGAAAGTGACGGAGCGGCAAGCTGTACGTCTGCATCAAGAGCGTACGGCTGGAGAGACACCGAACGACTTCGCATTCACAAGAGAAGACTTGATCGGACCCGAGCCTCACCGGGCTATCCAGCAGAGTGATGCATGGAAAACATTGCATCAGTTGATCGGACTGCATGGGGTAAAGGAATCGATTAAGGCGATGGTCGATCGAATAGGGCTTAACTACCAGCGAGAGCTCGAGGAGAAGCCCCTAATTGAAGTGAGTCTAAATCGCATTTTTCTAGGCTCACCTGGCACGGGAAAGACGACAGTTGGGAGGTTATACGGGTCCATCTTGGCGGGCCTAGGTTTGCTCTCGAAGCGTGACGGTAAGTGTTCAATGTTGTGACGCATCTATGCTTTGGGTGACCATGTTTGTCGCCCCTCAACCTACGATCACTGATACACCGTGTAGTTGTTTTCAAGGACCCAGCAGATTTTGTTGGCAGTGTCCTTGGAGAATCCGAAAGGAACACGAAGGCAATCTTGAAAGCGTCACAGGGAAAAGTCCTAATAATAGACGAGGCATACATGCTATACCCCGGTGGCAAGGGAAAAAACGCAGACATTTACAAGACCGCTGTGATTGATACGATAGTCGCCGAAGTCCAAAGCACCCCAGGAGAAGATCGATGTGTCCTTTTGTTGGGTTACAAAGAGCAGATGGAAGAGATGCTCGAGAACTCCAATCCAGGTCTTGCCAGGCGCTTCCCACTTAACTCCGCATTTCAGTTCGACGATTTCAGCGATAAGGAGCTTCTTGAGATTCTGGAACAGAAACTCAGGAAACAGGGGCTTTCGGCTACAGAAGAGGCTGAGAAGGTTGCTATAGGGCTGCTGTGTCGGGCCAGGGACCGTCCCAATTTCGGCAACGCTGGTGAAGTGGAAAACCTGATCTCCCGAGCCAAGGAACGTGAGCAGATGCGTCATATGTCCGCTGGTTCAGTCAGAGAGTGTTCCGATATTGTTTTCCAACCGCAAGATTTCGATGAGAACTTTAATCGGACTGAAACTTCCGCGGCCGCTTGCCAGAGGCTTTTCACTGATATTGTGGGTTGCGAGAAGCTCATCAAGAAGCTCGAAGCCTACCGAAAAATCGCCATCACCATGAGAGCCCGAAATAAAGACCCTCGTGAGTATATTCCATTCAGCTTCATCTTCAAGGGCCCTCCAGGTATGCTACCATATCTTTATCAGTCTCTGGCGATGTGGTTGTACTGACTTTCTTAGGTACGGGAAAGACCATGGTTGCCCGCAAGATGGCAGAACTATTTTACGAGATTGGAATTTTGCCCACGAAAGAATACTCCGAATGTTCCGCATCTGACCTTATCGCCCAGTTCGTTGGCCAGAGTGCGCCAAAGACTAAAGACGCGTTGAGATCTGCGCTAGGCAGAGTTCTGTTCGTGGATGAGGCCTACCGCTTGCGGGATGGCGAGTTTGGAAGAGAAGCTGTTAACGAACTGGTTGACTGCTTGACCAAACCGCAGTTCATGGGTAAATTAGTTGTCATTCTTGCAGGGTATACGGAAGACATCAATTCGCTTCTCACGATCAACCCGGGACTATCGAGCCGCTTCCCTGAAGAGGTTATCTTCGAAAACATGAAGCCGCTTGAGTGTCTGGCCCTCTTGGAACGCCAATTGCTCAAGCGCGGTGTGGAAGTCGATCAGGACGTCAGACACTCCGCTTCTGAACAATGCGGCGAACTGAGCTCCCTTTTCCACGAGCTGTCAAGCCTTCCGTCATGGGGTAACGGGCGCGATATTACAACTCTTGCAAGAACGATAGCTGGCGCTGCGTTCGAGCGCGCGGACACATCCTGTCCCTCTGTGATTGTGAAGATGGGGGATATCTTGCTGGAAGTCAAGTCTATGCTGCACGACCAAAGAGCTCGGAGCGCCGTGAAGATGGAGATGGCACCAGAATCGCGTACGGATTCTGGCATCTTTGAGAGCCATAGGTTGGCAACGAGCCAACTAGCACCGCCAGATATTGCCGCGCCAACAGCTCCACCGACAAACGCGGTCGAAGAAGCACCAAATGTCGAAGCTGAAAGCATTGACAGTGGCTCAGACATTGCCGGTGTGCCAATGCGGGACCAGGGCGTGTCTGATGAAGTCTGGCAGCAACTCCAGCAAGATGCCAGAGCCAATGAACTCGCGGACAAGGAGATGCAAGAAAACATCGCTGTCTGGGAGCGTAAAGTTCAATGTTTCGATAAAGATGAAGAAACGAGCAAGCAGGTCTTGCGCGAGCTGGGGAGGGCCGTGGCTGGGACAGAGAACAATGTGGATAAGGAAGATGAATTGAAACGGAGGCATGAAGAGGAGAGAATTCACAATCTCGCTATCAAGCGTGCTCGCGAAGAAGCTGAAGCGAAATTGCAAAAGGCAAGTGAAGAAGCAGAGAGGAAACGGCGTGCAGAGGCGCAAGCTCAGACGAGATTGAGGGCCATGGGCGTTTGTCCAGTGGGGTTTCGCTGGATCAGACAGGGTTCTGGGTACAGATGCGCAGGAGGCTCTCACTTTGTTTCGAATGCTGCTCTTGGGATCTGAAGACGCCGTTGACATTTTCTCTTTATGCGTTTCATACCTCTGGTTGTTCTGCCTGTCCTGTCATTGGGGCCGGGATGATCTCTACGGGCTGATTGACATTCTTGGTCAGGTATCATGATAGCCAAATCACAAGTTTTATTGGTAATCAATCTGATCGTATCGAAAGTACAACAATGCCGCCATGACAAACTAAACGCGAGCTCATGAGGTAACTTTTGATCATCCAGGGTAACTCGTCAGATGTAGAACATGCGATCCCGCACTCTATCGTGTATCCGCACGAGGCTGGGATCCGGGCCAGTGATCGTGGTGTCGCCTGCCACACTGGACCCGGGGCTGAAGAAGTCACTCAAGTAGCATCGAGCCCTGTAACATACGAGATCCGCGTAATAAGCGGGCGGGCAGATACTCACGGCCTTGGTGGCCCTTCCAAAGAGATAGCAGAAGTTGTGCATAAGATCCTCGACAACGTCTGCAGCGTTCTGAAAAGGTAGCACCACCTTTCTTGGCCGGAAAATCTCGTCGATCACGGTGAAATAATGGGCGGGACGCGCGGTTCCTTGAAGTGCAGTATGAGCTTGTAAAAAGAAGTCCCAATTCCTGGCCTCGGTTACTCCGCGATCGACAACGGTACCGTTTTGCGGGTTGGAGGAGCGGTCGGCATCCTCCTTTCTTTCTGGATAGAACCGCGTGTTATGGCGTTTCCCGACAATGATGATGGTCAAGTGAGGGAGGCCCTGCTTTGTGGCTTGCGCAGTGTACAACTCTTTGCATGCGCTGCGGAGCGCCGGCAGTTCTTGGTCAAGAACCCGATCGTATTCTCCTTCTGATACGCCATCCCTGCACACAAGGATGTTGTCGGGATAGGTGCCATTGTGTTTCTTCCACAACTGGAGGCGAGACTTCAACATGCTGTCCAGGCCAGATACCATTTCTTGCTGGGCGGCCTGGATCCGCAAATCCGCCGGCCACTGTGCAAACCACCCGTCAACTGAAGCTACAATGCCGGCCACGCTGGGTGCTCTCGACGAAGATCCGGGAGAAGGATGAGTAACGTCAATACCAACCACCATGGTCTTGCCTTCGGACAGTATCCCCAGCTTGGATCTATCCAGATACTGATTTCGCCCGCCCAGTTTCAGATTCACCTTGAGGCCCACGTTTGCGTGGTACTGCACATTCGCCCGCGCAAACTTTTCCGCGACCACGCAGACGTTGAGAAGTCCCCTTTTGATGTCGCATGCGTACTTTACGCGGTTGTAGATGATGGAATCTTCAGAAGGCAGAATAACCAGGAGAAACTCTGGCGGCGTCAGATTGCTGGAGAACCGATGAATTGCCATGTCAATTTCCGATTCGGCGTCGTCTGGGTTCACAGCTATGTGAAGACCGCGGACACAATCAGCCGCAGCAATTCCGAGATTTCGGAGCGTTGTCGTGAAGGCGTTCAATGACTGCTTCAACTCCGTATCGTTACTCCAGCAATCGGTCGACCCTTTAAACGATATCCAAAGATACGTCCAGCGACGCAACTCCGTCTTGGTGCTGAATTGAACAGACTGCATGTTCCAGCTCCCGAATCTGGTATTGACGACTTTGCCACCACCATATTTTACATCTGGGCAGCCCAGAACACGGCCAGGTACGGCAAGCAGCCTGGGAGAGGCGCTAATTCCGAAAGCATCCTTCTAAGATCAGCATTCTGCTAGAATAGGAGGCGTAAGATGGCTCACAAGCGTGGGGCACGCAGGATGTATTCCTAATGTCTGCACCCCGGAAGTGACAATCGATTGCGCATTTTGAGCGGGCTTGCGCACCGCAAACCGTATCATTTGTTGCACCTGAGATGGAGCCAATTGCGAATTTGCGGGCTGGCCGGGCAGCACCACACAAACTTCTGGGGGCAGATACGAGGGGTTTTGCTGACTGCCCACGTTAACAACGGGCAGCTTGGTGTCTCGAATGTTGATGGCGTAAGCTTCAAGCCTATTAGCAGTCATATTCTGAAACACTCAGCGAGAGAGAGCTTACTGTTCTTGAAGTGGTCATAGACGCTGATGTATCGTCCCCCAGAAGGAGGCGTAGGGCCCGACTTTGGAGCCTTCTTTTTCCTCCGGGCTGTTTGACTGGGTCCCGGTTCTGTCCCAGTGGCATCTGCTACGAAGAATTGGACGTCCTTAGGCCCGGCACCGAAGTGAGGGACTATCGGCGGATGTTCTTGACCCTGACCGTCGTCGCGTGTTGCCAGTCCTCGTATCACCTTTATTCTTTTGAGAGTGTCGCCAAGCTTGTTTTTCCTGACGATGTGGGTGACGTTGACGGAGAGCCTTTTCACAAACTTTGCCAATCTCGCCATGTTTGAGCGATTCGCTGCCATGTATTCAACCATCAACCTATCGAGAGGGCAGTCGTTATAGAATGCTGCGTTCTTCACCTGAATGTTAATGAGAATGCGCGCGGTGGCCGCACGCACGCTGATGAAGAATCCGCGGATTGCCAAAAGTCCAGCGCCAAGGCTGGCCTTGTCTGGTGTAGCCAAGTCAAAGTGTCGATTCGCGCCGACGGAGGCAATCCGCGAAGCTGACTTCGCATCATGGCCCAAAACAATATTAAGCGCCTGGAGGATTTCTTCCTTGGATCCAAACAACGTGCCGAAATTGGTCGAGGTGAGATAATTTGTGAGCTCGGACACCGTGAGCGCTCCGGTAGGCTGAAGACGGATCCGATATCTCCTTGCGTTTGGTGCAGCGTCGTCTTCATCCTCGGCCTTGTACTGTATAATATATCCTTCTTCCTCAACATCAAGCTCGTCCTTGCTCACAAGATTAGACTTGAAGTCTGTTGCAATGCTGTGTCCATATTGAGGGAAATGTTCTTGTAATAATAGTTGGACAATCCTCTTGGCCTTCTTGCCCGTGGGCGGTCTCCCACCCTGCTCTGGCAATATTTCAATGCTGTAGCGGAAAAGCAGCAGATCACCATGGAACACCAAATGCAAATGATTCGTCCACAGCACGATCTCCCTTCCCCGACTGCCGAAGCCTGGACGCTGAGGATATCGACGGTCTAGCTCCAGCTGTGTTTTCTTGGCCGCAGATTTGACGGAACTCTCGACGTCGTTTTCGATGCGCATGACGTGCATCTCGGGTTGAGCAGGGCGACCATTCTGGCTGGAAGATGATGACTGCTTAGCCCCCGAGAACGGAACCGATCGCATGGTAGGATCTTACCTGAAGATTTGAACTTCAACCGGGCCGCCGCGGCCTCTACCACCGCCTCGGCCTCTACCACCGCCTCTTCCTCGACCTCTCCCAGTAGCTTGTTGACCATGTGGACCCGCTGCGGTATGTGAGGGAAGGGGGAATTCTCCGCCTCGACCACGACCACGACTGGCTCCCCTGCCACGTCCACGGCCACGAGTAGACTGATCGTCGGACATTTCAGAATACCTATACAGCTCTTCATCCAAGGTTGTAGACTGTGAAGTTTGCAGAACGGTAGGCTCCAAGGCATGATGGTCATAGATTCTACGTTGAATCACTCATGGCCTCCACCCCGCATGACGTATAAATATGATCATCGCCTCTTTACCACAACGTAGATATTATATCGAGTCTTGGTAAGTGATGCGATCAATCTCGGCCACATGTCTGCGAGGGTCAAATGCGAACAAGGGTCATCCACGCGTCATAACGTCCTGACCTTCTCTAGGAATTGCACCTAGCCAAAGTTTTGTTTTCGCACATGATGATTTCATTTGCAACGTGTATACCTTCTCGTCTGTGCCCTTGGTTCAAACGATCCTCAGTCTTCATTCAAGAACAGAGAGCCCTTGGGTATGTAGCAGCCACCATAAGTAGACACCCACCAAGCAGCAAAGGTACCTATCATTGGGACATGTTAGATTTGGGTGAATGGGTCATCCACTTCTGCCCAGAACTCGCCTTCGACAGGGCCCAGCTCGGCGAAACCCAGCAACCCATGTCCAATTCTCTCTTTGCTCTTGCTCAAATCTTCACCTTCTTCTTGTTCCATCGATAGATCAATTATAGAGCATGGAGATCATCACTGGGCACGAGGCTGGGCTTTCACTCAACAATGTAGTGTATTTTCCCGCCAATCGTCTCCTCATCAATGATGCGGCCAACTTCCCATTCCTCTGAAGATGTGCAACCATCACTACAATCAAGGCACTGGCAGTGATAAGGAAGAGAAGGGGAAAGAACAATCCCTCTTCTTTAACGAAGCAATGCATGGCATAGAACCCATATTTTGTTTTCTGTGATGTTTCTGTCCCGCAGCTGCTAACCTCCCTGCGAGTGGACATGTGCGAGGTGATGGTCCCGAATGATAAATCTGCAGCACGTACCTTTCGGGTCTCCTTTATGGTCGGGTCTTGACACGAACTTTCAAGGCATAGAGAGTGGAGAGAGCGACAAGACCTGACAGGCCTGGTACGTATAGAGAGGGTCCACTAGACGACAAGAGTGCATCGTATCCACCTTTTCTGCGAAGCTTTGAAAGGTGTCGCAAAAAAAGTGGATTGTCGTAAGACCTGGACTTCAGCTTCCAACAAACGGACCTAGACGACCAAATCATAGTATGTGAGGCAAGCCAACCGGCTACCAGGGGGAAGAGTTTTTGCTTCTTTTAGCAAGAGTCGGAGCGGCAACGAATGGGGGCAGCGAATGGAGGCAGTGACATAATAGTTCGTATTGGAGTTTGCTTTCAAATTTATTTAGCAGGTATTGCTAGGCAGTAAGCCAGCGACAGAGCTTTGACCCATAAACCCACTGAAGCGAAAGGTTACTAATAGGCAAATCCTGGTGATGGGGATCAAGTAGGACAGTCTGCCACTGTAATGCCTAGCCGTGTTTCCTTGCGTCCTATATAAGCCGGGCAGAACTACTTATAGCTTTCATTCCCTGGTATCCAATAAGTGAATATTCAGCCAACGGTGTGGAGCCTTGAATAATTTTCTAATGGCTTCCCAATATTCCCAACCGAGATTGGCATCGAGCGTCTACTCAGACTCCTTTGAACTCGAAGAACTTGTCGACAGACTATCTGAACAAGCTAAAATTCAACAATTATATGAGATTAAAGCCCTTCAAGATGAGCGGGACGCTATACGGCGTGAGCTGGATGCAAGCCGTTCAGTATGGAACTCACTCTACCAAATCATGATGGAGTCGGCCGATGTAGCTAGCAAGATGTCTATTGTTTGCAGAGATGCTCAGGTCGCATGGATCGGGAGCGTAAGAAGTGGCTGGCAAATTGCACTGCCATTTAAGCGAATATTGGCACAATGGCTATACGTTTGGAGAAGAGCAATGCCACCGGTCACGTAGCATATGGCATCAGAAAGCAATGACAGCTCCCCAAATTTTCAAGTTTGGCCTTGGCGGCCTCGCTTATGTGGTCGTGTCGCGTTGCTTGCTGTGTTGTTTGTTTTTTTGTTTGTTTGTTTTATTATTTACGTCCACTAAGTAAACTAGTTACACAAATCCCTTATGGGCAATAGGACGTCAGGAGCCAGCGGCTTACGCCGCTGTTCGCTGAGTTTCAAGTTACAAAGGAAAAAGGGTCAATCTGGGTAGTGTCAATCTGTTTCTGCCGGGGGAGGGCCGTAGGGGTCCGCTTCCTCCACTAGTTTCTGGAAGGCCTTGCTTCCTGTAGGTCCGGGTAGATGTGAGAGGGGGGTTTCGCCGGGGGGGATGTCTGGTAGGAAGGGTCTGACCATCCTGCACTCCGCAAAGTGGCCTTGCCTCCTTGGTTCACCGCACTTACAGACAGACTCCCTGTCGTGTCCGAAGCGTTCGTGGTACTCTTGGAAGTCCCCGTGTCCCGACCTTTCCGCTAGTAGTCTGTGCAGGATAGGGCGTGGGAGCTTGAGCTCTGGGGGGGAGGCTGGGGCTCCAAGTCCCCATCGTTCGTAGTTTTCTGGGGTGTTGCCGAGCCAGTTCCGCTCTCTTATCCCCGCCAGTTCTTCTTTGGTCCATCTTCTGATGTGAGTGATTGTAGCCCAGTTTTGTGGCGCAGCGGGAAGAGCCGCCCCTCGTTTGGCCAGTTGGTCTGCTTGCTCATTGCCTGGGATGTCTTCATGTCCTGGGACCCACGACACGAGGGTCCTGCAGGGTAAGATGCTCTGGGCTAGTTTTTGGAAGCGGATGTAGGCCCCTTGCATAGAGGGGGGGGGGCTTGCCTAGCAGTCCGTCGACAACCGCCGAGTTTTCCAGGAAGAAGTGTGCTGTTTGAATCGTGCGGTCTTCCTCTATGCGTCTGGCTACTAGTTCCATGGCCTTCATGGCCCCTTGTGCCTCCACATCATAGACCTCGGCGTTGTTAAGTCGCCCGTAGTCTGTGGTTGCTCTTGCCTTGTGATATGTGGCCGCTCCCCAGCCCGTGCCCTCCCCGGTTTGGGACCCGTCGGAGTAGGCTAGTATTGTGTGGGGGGGGAGGGTTTCGATCATTTCCAGGTGTCTTCTTGCTGCCGTTGGTTTATCCAAGCCTTTCAGATCGGGGCCTGGGAGGACGTGGGGGGATTTCTTGGCGTAGATGATGGGCCTGATGGTTCTGCCCACCAGAGCCGTAGTGCGCTGCAGTCTGGTCCGCGGTAGTCTGGGGGAGTGGTTTGTCGATGCGTTGGCTGATCGGGTGGTCCCGGTCCAGTCCTGAGAACCTTGCCGCGCTCCTGAGCCGGGCCTGAGCCAAGGCGACGCTGGCCGGGGGAACTCCTGACTCTCTATGCAGGACAGATACGTTCGTGGTCTTCCAGACCGGGAGGACTGCCCTTGCCGCGGCCTTGAAGGCCTTGTCAATTTTGTTCACCAGTCCGGACACTTCCGTGTTTACCAGCTTAGAGGGGTCGGTTCGTGATTGTCGTTCGTGCCCCGGCCACCACGCTTCTGCCCCGTACAGGGCAACGGGGAGGACACAGGCCTTCGCAGCTTGTGCCACGGCCTCGGGGGGTGAACCCTTCCGAGTCTTGTTGAGTGACCTGAGGAAGTTGGAGACTTTGCACGCCTTGCCCGCGAGCTCCTCCACATGTTTTTTGAAGGACAATCTCGAGTCGAGGTATACCCCCAGCCACTTGATATCCTTTTTGGGCTGTACTGGCTTTCCTTCCATCATGATTCCTTCATCGTGTCTCTGGCCCCTTGTGTGGTAGAAGTGCAGCAGTTCCGCTTTAGCATAGTCAAAAGACACCGCATTCTCTGTTCCCCACCCCAGCGTCTCGTCCAGCGCCCACTGCGCAAGGGTGGCTGTTTCTCTAGTAGACCCGCCCGTGACGAGTATGGCGATGTCGTCGGCGTATCCAAAGCGAGTTTGTTGGTCCCCGAGCCGGAGGATCGGGCTGAAGTACAGCATTGATATTATAGGGGAGATGGGGGATCCCTGTGGGGCTCCGCACTTGAGGGCGAGGTCCGGCAGGTTGGTCCCATCTCCTTTGCGGATAGAGGCCGTCCTGTTGCTCATGAAGGATTCCGCCCATCGTATGAACTGGATGGGCCAACCTTGTTGCCTGAGGCGCAGGACGAGTCTGTTCTTCATGACTATGTCGAAGGCTCCAGAGATGTCGAGGGTAAGTAGGGTCGCGACCTTGCCCCTGCTCAAGGCGGCTTCGACATCGTGAACCAGGCAGGCAACTAGGTCGTGGCAGCTCTTTTCGGGAGGGCTCCGAAGTACTGCTTCGGGAGGATTTTATGTTCGAGCGCCAGGAGGGATACCCTCCTAGCGAGTAGTCTCTCAAGGCCTTTTCCCACGCAGGATAGCAGCGAGATGGGCCTGAAGGCTTTATGGGTCGTGTAGTCAGGTTTGCTGGGCTTGGGTATGATGGTGACTTCGGCGGTTCTGAAGGGGAGGGGGTGGTACCCCAGTCTGAGGCAGCCCCTAAAGAGGTTCGTAACAAATTCTTCGATGGCAGGCCACGCGTGGTGGAGGAGGGCAACCGATATGCCGTCCGCGCCGGGCGCGGTGTTCCCCGCTCCAGTTGTGGCCTTCTTTGCTTCCTCCTTGGAGACTGTATCATCCCAAAGTATTCGAGGGTTTTCCGGTGCTCGGGGTTCCCAGGGATCCTCGATGTCCTCTTCTGATCCCTTGCGTTGCAGCAGGCGTTCCCCAAGGAAGGCCGCCCGGCTTGCTGTGTTGTTAAGCTGCGGTCTTAACGCATGAATGCCACTTACCCTAGAAGCATCTGCTTGTGACTAATCTCCGAAGTTAACCTTCAATAGAGGGGCAATTGCGACACCTTGCTTTATAGGTGCTACGTGAGATGTATGAAGGTATCATATTCTATCTCATTTCTTCACGCTTGTTGTACAGGAACCCCGGACTCTGGAAGGAAGTATCGGAGAAATCTATAGCAGCAACAGACCACGGCACAAACAAGCAAAAGCGGAAAGTTCCTTGTGGGGTAGATGTCTCATCTACTTGTAGACGCGGCGAGCACTACTGCTTCGCTCGTGCATGATGAGATCGCCCCTACCAGGCTTGCATAACGTTCCAGCTGATACGGCCATAAGCACAGACCACGCTCCCGAAGCGCATCGCTGAAACCGGATTCCGTTATTAGCACAATTCCATAGGCCCTCTGTGCCACAGGGAGTTCCGGTTGCGATCGATCCAGAGTCGCCATTGCTAGGGGGGGCGCTGGCGGCGATAAATATGTCGGTTGCTGCTGAGGCAGGGCTGTAGGTGTCGGTAAATCCGCAGAGGAATGGGGTTCATTGCTGCCGCTCTTGGTAGGAGTGAATTCCCCAACACTGAGTCATGAAAATACCGCCTGGAGCCTGCTTAGAGGACCTAAAGTGCTAGTCAGCTCTGGATCGACGAAATATTCCGACCATTAACATGCAACTTCAAGGAAGACGACGCGAGTTACCAACCAGTAATTACCAGCGTTGTTAGGTTGAGGTCTGGATAATTTCCTAGCTGAACTGTCGCTCCCGTCGGCGCACGTTCCTCGGCCTGGAGGCAGCATGCCCTTGGTGCTGTAAGTCACCTCTGGACCAGGCTGTGGGAACTCGACGTCTTTGCCCTCAACCGTGCAGACACCGTTTCCGACATTTGCGGCAAAAATGTTTGGCCGGCTCTGGTAAGGGACCGAGGCAGCACGCTTTTTTACCGGCCTTGATGGTAACAGCCGCGCAGTTCATATACATCTCGCGATTACCAGCCTGGCTGAACCAAGTCCAGGCGAACATGGCATCACCTGTGGGGGTGTCGTTGGGAAGTGCGAAGGACCAGTTGGACTCATCCGAGGGAGGGCAACCGCCGATGTACGAGTGGACGACTTCCACGTCTTACCCTTGTCGTGAGAGAGGGAGGCCTGGCAGCTGCCGCCATGATGGTCGGCAGAGCCTGTAATGGAGAAGTTGTAGGTGCCGCCGGGAGCCCAAGCAGCTACGGGCTTGCCCTTGGGGGTGCCGAGTAGCCTGTGGTAGCCCTTGCAAGGGTAGCTACCGGTGACGAGGAGCGGCGAGGTCATGCTATAATCAATATCCTGGCCGGTGTTTGGATTGTGCTTATAGCGAAAAGGTGGAGGAGATGTCATTTCCATGTGGCCATGGGCTAATGCGGACATTCCGAGGACGGCGACACCAGCGCCGGTTGCTTTCATGATGGTAGTTGCGTAGGTGAGATGTCATATGAGATGGGTGTTTGAGAGCCTGAAGTGAAAAACCGTCATATTACAATGCTAGCTACCTTTTCCGGCTATATGCCTTATGGCCAAATCTGGCCTCGAGGAGTGCTAGACGCGTCGATGATGAGCCAGAACAATCCTTCAGTGATTACTATTAAGCTTCAGGTCCATCGGGCAATAGCCTCTGAATCTGAGGTTTGACTAAATTCTCGCCTCGCCTCATGGATTAGCAGAAACGATGCTACACATCTAGCAAAGAGCGGGTTTAGATTCTTTGGGCCATCATCCGTGGATGATGAAAAAAAAAATGAAAAAAGAGCGACAATGATTTATAGAGTGATGCTGCGCCCCTTTCAATGCGATGCAGGATGAAAACAGCCACGTTCGAGAACTCCTCTAGCGAGCCATACGTCTTTGTGTGCCACGGCCAATACGTAGCTTACGCTCCGATTTTGTACAAAGGAAAAAATATCCATTAACTATATAAACACTTGTATCGAAGTAATATAGTATTGCTTTTTAGGCTCTATAGACCGGATTGTTGCTGCTGTAGAGTCGGATGGTTGTATAAAGAGCCGCATGGCTACTGGACGACAGTTCATCCCACCTCTTTGGCGATCATGACAATGGGAATGAGGTATGAGACCATTACCGATATTTAACTGGTGAAAGGGGCCTATAGTCATATCTCAAACAGTTCACATCAAGGTAACCACCCATGCCTCCATTGGTGGTGCCTATAAGCTTGTGATTAGCAATGTATTTTCCACGCGCTACTGTCACGCACATTTCTCGAAGTTTAACTTCATGGCTTGGTCACATGTGATTCCTGGTTGACCTTTGACGCTCTGAGAAGACCTAAGTTGGCAATTTGGGACCCACTCGACGGAGCAGGAACCGCGAGCATAATGAGGACACGGGAGTCGAGTGTTTTAGGGGGTCTCGTTCTCCTGCGGTCTATGTTCTGGTGGTCTGTACACTGGTGGTCTATACGCTGGTGGTGTGTACAAAGGTGATGGTGGCCTGCGATTGGAGGCGGAGTGGGAGTGGTGAACAGTTGATGATGGGGGTTCAACGTGATGTGTGATAGGGAGATGTGAGCGTCAGGGCGGTACGACTGGGATTTCTTTTCCTTTTGTACGGAGGTCGACATCAAAAAAGAAGTCCTCAACGGTCCAGGTACTTGCGGTACATGAGAGCGACTTCATTCAAATCGGAAGGCTGCTGAAGGCGCTCACTAACTTATCTCAAATCTCCCCGTAGACCGCATCATTTAGGGAATCGCTATAGCAATAATGCACCTGGAGGTACTGACTAGATATGGTCAAAGCGTCGAGGACCTCTTTCTTGACACCGACCTCCGTATCTATATGGGCAAATGCTGGAGGCCTACAAGATCCAGGGTAGCCCCTTTCATCTGCTTCGGCATCAATATGATGCCGTTTTCGGGACGAAGCAGGTATTTCAACACCAACGCGTTAGTGTGATTCTGGTCTGGTAGATCCAACTGCTTAATAGCCATCGGTAGCACATATCTGGAGTCATTGGTGCCGCTGAATCTAGTCGTGGGATTCGTCTTTCTCTTGCCTAGATCCGCCTGTCAGATACTGGTCGGTAACCATAATAAACGCCCTTTCATTTTGCAATCCAGCAAGATCGCTGGGCGATATAGTAGAAGTTGGTACCATATCTGCAAAAGAGCGGCAAGCCCATATCGTCGGCCCAATTCGATCCACAGGAAACTTAGTACAGGAGATGAACTCTGACGCAATACGCATTGACTTTTGACTTGTCCAAGTTTTGCTCCTGACCAACACCGCTTTCTGCTCATCTGTATAGTCCCAAGCCAGCTCTAGACCCTGGCCCATATCGCGGTGTCGCGAGCGAGCGAATAGGTAAGCGTCTATGGGAAGTGTGACTTGGATAGTCGAGACAGTCTAGTTATGTGGCTTAGTCCTCAAAGAGATATTACACTGCTCGCCCCGGGATTTGAATGCAGTAAGGGGGATATGTGTTGATCGTGCTTTGAAGATTCAGGACTCCTGGAAGGAAACATCGCGAAGCTGGTGTTCGATTATGTGGAACGACGTGTCTGGAGCCGCTGAGTGAAAAGGGACTGAAAAGTCCTTCCCGCCTCCTACTACAACTAGCGCATACCGTTCCGTAGCGTGGTAACGTCAGCCAATAACAATTGGCTTAGCCAGGTTGAAGAGATTTAAAGACAATGCAATCTACATAGTTTTATCCTCATATTAGCCCGAGAAGTCATATTGGACGGAAGAAACAATAGGACCTGCTTAAAGTAGCCATGATACTGTCTACGGTCAGCCACGCTGGTTTTCCGTAATGCGATGCGAGCACACAAGCTCGTTAACTATCAGAAGTACGCTGCTAGATAGCATGTGAGAACGGAATAGATAGTAGCATTTAGTTACGGCCATGAAAGACACCAGCTGGCTCTTGAACCTATCTAAATACAAGAACTACATATTTGGACAACCTACGGCTGGAACAGACATGCTAAGCTACTCCCAAGCAGACGCGGTGTTCAACAAAAACCGTCTACCAGCGCGCCAAAATTCAAACCAAACCGCAGGCACCACCTCCATTGCAATAGATGCAGGATTGTTACAAGTAATTGCCAGGCTTCCAAGAATAGTCCACATATATGTACCAGCGCTACCAAGAGCCTTTGGTCGGCACTACAATCATTGCTCTGTTATGCCTCAAAATATCACGGCAAACGCACAGAACAGATGTCACACAACTCTCCCCTGTAAAAATTCTCCCGCGCTAGCAGCTGTTATGGCTTGTTAACGTGCGGGGTAATTTTTGCAGGCCCACTGGCCTGTCTCTCCGCTTGGGCTTACCGGGCCCTAACAGCGCATAAAGAGGAAGGAATTCGGAGAGCTTCACCTTCCTCAAGAGCTGGCTACGAAATCTACGCAGCTCTGCTGCCAACACGTTGCCTCCTAGGAAGCAACAGCCGACACATCGTCTCGTAAGAGACATATTGCCTCGCGAGAGGCCCCGAAAACGCGTCGCCTCGCAAGAGGTCCCGACACTCTGCCTCACAGAGGCACTACTGTTGTCTCGCAAGAGGCACAGCCGACACATCGTCTCGCAAGAGACACATCGCCTCGTCAGAGGCACCGCCAATACATCGCCTCGCAAAAGGCACTACTATCGCCCCGTAGGAGGCATAGCCAACACATCGTCTCGCAAGCCGCGGCCTGCCTTGAACCACTTGCTAGACCTCATAGAGGGCTCAGCAGCCAACACTCAGGTTTTCCCCCTCTGCAAGGAGGGTTTTTCATCCTGGTGCCTGAATCCTGAGGCCCTAGGCCTCGAACCATTTCCTTTGTCCAGCGAAACGTAGCGAACAGCTATAGGGTCAACACCTCCGGCTATTCTCTGGCAGCTTGCTGGCCAGTTAGGCCGGTCTTGAACTGACAGGACCACGTGGAGGTGACCCAATATTGTATCCATGGATGCGATAAAGACCTTGGCTGGCTCCTACCGTCCAGATGCCTATATAGGCCTGTGTATTTAGCACCAATAGGACGTTAATAATAACCAAAAAAAAAAAAAAAAAACCCTGGCTCCCCACAGCTCCATCGACTGTGAATAAATGACAAGCGGTGTTGAGGACGTCGATTCTGAGCGCTGGGCATTCGTGGGCGCAACCGGCCTCTGCAGCGCTATGTTAAGCCTGCATTTGGCCAACGTGGCGTAAGGTATTCGGAATCTGTTAGCATATGTACACACTCGAAATAGGCGGTGTGCCTTGCCTCACACTCTTACATCCAACAGCCCAAGTGGCCGTGTGTACATATCATAGTAGTGTCGGAGAATGAATCCCGGGTTCTCTCCAAGGGAGCTTGTCTATCTGCCTGGCAATATCCACTCCCCAGGGATGACCTAACTGTTCTTAGACGCTCTGCTACGACGTATAAGGCTTTCATTTGCTAGACAGAGGGGCTGGACTCCTACAACCCCGCCATCAGCCTGGTGTTAGAGTTTCTTGCCAATTACAGGTGCAGACCCCGTTTCAGACACACCTTTGGGCAATCGTGAGCTCCCTCCCGAAGGCTGTGAAGCACCAGACTTCCTTGACTTAGGCTACCCAACGACGGACGAATCAGCCAAGGCAGGTTTGAATGGTTTGAAGAGGACTATCGAGCATAGGAAAGCATTTGTAGAGATGGATGTACAATCCGCCTAATGTGTTTCTTTGGCGTAATAAATAACGCTACACCTCCGATTCAAAGTTTGGTTAATCAATCAATCTCCCGCCACCAAGGCACTCGTTACATTTCCCCCCCGAGTTGCTTTATTATTTGGCTATAGTATAAATACTTGACTAGACAGGTCATACATCAGCACTGTTGTTAGCACCCTTCGAGCAATCAGGATAGGGCTCTCTTTTCCCCTTAGCGCTGCCCTCATCCCATCATCACCTACATTGTTTCCTCTCCTGTCTCCCCTACAGTTTAGCTCGAGCCGCCTCGAAAGGCGGACATTTGTCCGTGCCCCGTCCTGAGGCAGAGATGAGCTCCAGTACTTATGACGCGCCTGGTGCTGGCTTGCTTGCGCCCCTGATAGGTCCGCGACTGAGACAAGACCCAGCTAACCCGGGTTTGTTCTGTTCAGGCGATGATACCACGGTAGTCACTTGCAGCTCAACTCAAATAAATAAATACAAGATGTCGCCGGCAAACGATAAGGTCATGAATGATGACACCGCGTTGAGTCCCGACGCCGGAACCGAAGAGGACTTCCAGGTCGAAAATAACCCGTTCGCCTTCACGCCCGGCTAGCTGAACAAGATGTTCAACCCAAAGAATCTTTCCGCATTCTATCAATTGGGTGTCATGCGTGGCTTTGAAAGGGGCTTACGAACCGATCGCAAAGCTGGACTGAGTACCGATGAGAATCGACTTGAGGGCTATGTCACGTTTGGCGAGGCCACGTCAAAAATGGGTGATAAGTTGGTACCTGCAGACGTGACCGCCGAGCCTGCGCATCATCCGACAATTCGCACGACGTCTCATATAACCTCGAGATCGAACTAGACCCCCGAAAGCTTCTAAGACCGATACCACGTTTTCAGACAGTGCTGTATAGCCACGCGTGTTGTTTCATACTGTTTCATATGAAACTGAAACAGTCCCTGGACCCAGTTTCATATGAAACTGTAACTCTCCCAGTTTCATATGTTTCAGTCGGTTTCATATGTTTCATATACGCCCGATGAGACCCAAATATCTTAGTACTTAACCAAGAAAATTTCACAAACCAAATGCCTTCAACGCAGTTAGAAACTTGCTAACAGTAAATATGTCATCAGCTTCTCCCGCTCCCTTGTTATCGGGGCTTTCTGACGAGGTCTTGGGACCTGCTTCGCCTGACTCTCCCGTTCCCGCCAAGCGCGCATTGCATCGTTCTCCCTCTGATCGGGCTAGCAAGCGCGCCAAAGGCCGTACAAACAAAAGCACCTGGAACGAGGCGCGTGACCCTTATGAAGAGAGAGGGGAGAAAGCTCGCGATACCTCATACCACGAAATTTGGTACTGCAAGCACTGCAACTCCACGAAAAAGCCTAATTCGGTAACGACGAACCTGAGCCGAGCCCGCAAGCACCTGCGGGACTTTCATGGCATCCGGGTTATAGAGCGTGTAGAAAGGTCGGATCTGAAGAAGCGGCAACATGGCACCATTACGGATTTGTTTGGAAGGCAGGAGGAACGTCAAGCCAATCGAGACCTTAATGAGGAAAAATATTTGGCAAATGCCATTAATATTCCTGCATTCGAGGAAGCACTCGCCAGGCTTCTTGCGGTTCGCAATATCGCCCACACATTCATCGAATACCCCGAGTTTCATGCTGTTATACTCTGCTGTAACTATATGGCCCGGGACGTCCTCCTACGCAGCCGCAGTGCGGTGCCGAAGCTTCTCGAAAAGACTTTCGCTCAACACAAACAAGGCCTCGTCAAGAAGCTTCATAATTCTCTCTCATCCATGGTTCACTTCACCATTGACATGTGGACCTCATCGGAACAGAAGGCGGCATACCAGGCAATCGTGGTCCATTTTGTAGATGCGGAGACGAGAGAAGTCGCTCAAGCGTTATTGTCACTGCGCGAGTTCAAAGGAAGCCACAACGGGAAATTGCAAGCCAAGGCTTTCCTGGATGTTGTCGAAGAGTACAACCTCAGCGGAAAGGTTGGCTACTTTACGATGGATAATCACGATGCCAACGATACTATGCTTGACGATATCGCAAAAGAGATTGATGGTTTAGATCCGGTTGCCAGGCGACTACGCTGCAGTGGCCACATCATGAACCTCATCGTTCAAGCCTTCCTCTTTCGGAGTAAGGCAAAGAAGATTCAGGGGGATGAGCAAGAGGGGATTGACGAGGCGTATGAGCGACTGTGCAGGCTATCCGAAAAAGAAGAAGGGGGCGTCATTACGAAGGCACAAGCCACCGAGGACTGGCGGGAGTTTAATGTTCTGGGGAAGCTCCACAACTTGTGCATGTATTCAAGGAGCTCTACCAGCATCTGCAACGACTTCAAGGCCAAGATTGGCAGGGCCTTGCCGAGGGACAATGATACACGCTGGAATTCATGGTTTCGTCTTATTGACGTGGCAATTGAGAGGCGGGCAAAGTTCATGGATTGGATTCAAGAAAATCATGCCAAGATCGAGAAAGATGCACTAGACCACAACGACTGGAACGAGCTCCGAGACATCCATGCGTTTCTACAACCATTTCACCAGATCTCGGTACGCCAAGGCCGGGAGAACACACTCGATGAAGTTCTATCTCATATGGATTTCCTCCATCATCACTTCACGCAGGCTAAAGACAAGGCTTTCAGTAACCCACGCTTCTACGCTCGCTTTCACGTGGCTTGGCTAAAGTTCGAGAAGTATTACCAGCTTACCGAGCAGGCCCCCGTGTACGTGGCCGGTATCCTCCTCCACCCAGCACTCCGAAAGAGCTATCTGAGTGAGCAGTGGAAGAGAAACCCAGCTTGGGTTAGCAATGCCGTGAAGTCTGTCAGAAAGATTTGGTCCACAGAGTACAAGAGCTACCAGCTCCAAGATCAACAACAGGAGAAAGGGCAAGAACTCGACGAGTTCGATCGCTGGAGGCAGAAGGTGTACAGCACAGCGAGCGAGGTGAAGGATGAATTCGACCGCTTTATTTATGTAAGTAATTTGAAGCCTTCTACCTAATGGCCAGGTTTTGACGATACTTCGCAGGGCTCACAAGTTGGGATTGGACAACAAACGGCCTTACAGTGGTGGCTTGAACCGACCCAGCGAGAGAATTTTCCCCTCCTCTGCCGTATGGCCATTGACATATTCTGCATCCCTCCGATGTCTACGGAAGCAGAGCGAATTTTCTCAGGCGCAAGACGGCAGGTTACATGGGATAGAAGTAGCATGTCTGCCAAAATGGTAGAGGCATGTGAGTGCATTAAAAGCTGGATAAGTGTTCCAAAGGGAAAAAGCAGGCCGCTTCTTGCAGGGGTGTTTAGGGGAGTGGATGATATCGACGCGGCTGTAAGGATACTCCAAGAAGATATAGAGATGGGCAAGGGGGAAGAAAGCGATGGCGAGCCTGGCGAATTGGTAGCATAGGTAGGCAGGCAATGCCAGACATCTTTGAGTGCCTAGTGGTAAGGTGTCTCGGAGCTTGCCAAAGAGAGGGGGGAAACAACAAAGGAATTAGATATTGATTCATATGAAACTGAAACCGGTTTCATATGAAACTGAAACTATACTGGCGTCCGGTTTCATGAAACTGAAACTCACCCCAGTTTCAGTTTCATAGCGTGTCTATGCAGCACTGGGGAACAGGGCCGGGGCAGCTTAGGTCATACTGCACGCATTTCAAGACTTGTCTCTCCATAGCCAAGATCTTCCAATGGTTAAGTGGAGTATCAAACTTAGGTCTGTAAATTTTGGCAAAGATATCCAATGGGCCGTGTTGCCCGAATTCTTGGTATTTGGCAGCAATCAAAACGGCCGCCGCGATGAGACTTGGGTGTTCGATGCTATCTAGCAAACCTGTATCAAATAGTGACATTTTTAAGACGTAATGATCAACTAAATGGATAGCAAGAAAGAGCGATTCCATTTCAAAATGTCTGCTATAAGTGTTCATTATGCGCTTTATTATGCCTCTTCGCTTTTTGGATAGATATAACTGTGGGAAGTTTTTGGCGGATTGGGTTACGAATTCATCTTTTTCTCGTAAGTAGGCGTTGATATCTTCACTGTATTCATCTGGGAAAATGTCCATACTTTGTACCATGTTCAGAAGGGTATTGGATTCGTGGTTTGCTGGTTATATATTGCCGGACTGCTTTATATAATAGTACATACAGTATATATAGTTCTTTTTAAAGTGATTTGCTTTTATGTAGATACAGCTGTTTATAGTTTATGCTTACGGTTGAATAGTAATACATATAGATATATATAGCTTCGAGTGTCAATCGTACCAACATCGCCAAGTTGGTGGTACATATCAGAATTGTGTATTGCTGTAATTAATTCTAAGGGCTTATAGGCGACGCTAATACAATCTAGTGGCTTTGTAAGGCTGTGTAAAACGAGGCTATAGATGCATTAATGCAGTGTATATATAGCGCAGTGCAGAAGTTGCCTCTCAAAGTTAATGAGAGTTTAGGGAAGTCGCTTCGGTTAATTTTTAAGCATTCGATCTGTCTCCCAATTCCCTCAACTAGTCGTTACGAGCACATTAGACAGATTGCTGCTTTTCAGCATCAATATTATATTACTCCCTTCAGCTGAGAACTTCAGAGCTACACAGCCAACTGCAGAATCCATCAAAGCAGCCGTGCAGCTACATGGCCTACAAAAGGGTGCCAAATTCAACCCAGATCAAATAAAATCACTGTCTTTAAGCATCAACTCTTGACATTATCCTTATCGTTATATGATAAATCGCTCAGCTGGGTAGGATCAACAACATAAAAAGGCGCTCTCGTGTCATCACATAAATCCGACTATTTTACGTCGCTGTACACTCTATTATCCAATCAAGCCCCTCACGTCTAACTCAGACGCTGTAGCAGAATCCTGGGGGCCGCTGTCTAGCCAGTAGCTTTCTCGATGCTTGTCTCACTGCTGAAACAACACCTCTTGGCCCTAAAGACCTGTTTAGAAATGGACTCTGCAACAGTTAGTATTTCCTCTGCCGGAAGGGAGTTATTGGAACACACATCCAAGGGTGGAATCTGATATTGCGCTACTTCGAAAAACTCGCGGGCCGCGAACGACATATACCGCATCCGAAACTCGGGGAGAACCTCTTTGCAGAGCTTTTGCCAGTAGCCATAGTCTGTCGCGGTTGGGCACGGCCGTGGTTGGTAAAACCCAAAGTCCAACACTGGAAAGGCGTTAGGGCATTATTTTTGGGATCCAGCAAATATGCGCTTACAAAGCTTCACATGACCAGACAGCGATACACGCATGTTATGAATCAGAAAGGGCGGCAGGCTAGAAGCCAGATAGTGGGTTGCACTGACGAACTTATAAACTATTAGCTATGATGCCTTGTATTGCATGGTAAGTCACTGACCTGTGATAAAGCACTTGCTATCTCTACCTCAGTCAGATGCACAAGACGGGGAAGGTCGGATAGATGCACGTCCGCGTATTCGTAAACGATTGTACTAGGGGAAACGGAGCCTATAGAGGTAAATATGCTATAGATTGTGATGAGATTAGGATGGGAGACTCGCGCAATTTTGCGAAAGTCATCAATTGAGGTTTCTCGGACAACAACTAGTTCCTTGGTCTTTTTGTTCTGCATCAGGCGTGCGTCTGACGACTGAATTCGCGAGATATCGTCATAGCTCTCCTTTACGGTCTTGGTAAGGTAAACTGGAATGACGCGTCGATAGTGTGAGTTCCGAGGCATAGTTGAATGTGGCATTGACATGAGAAGCGATAGTCACTTATATGATGATTAGTTAATAAAAAAAGATATTTGAATAGCAGGTATGTATTTAGTAGCCCCTTAAATTTAGCTGAGAGAGGCCAAAATAGCTTTATCCTTAAACAATCTGTTTTGATATGCCATGGGTTTATTATTTCTCCCCTTGGATATTTTCACCATTAAACTACTGTTACATACTTGGTACATACATAGTTGAGCTGGTAACTACTACTTTTACGCAGTGTCGTGCCTGTTGAACTGATAAAATCCCATTTGGTGGCATTAAGCTGCTATTTCGCTACGTTTCTCGATTTATTTATGTATAGGCCAGATCCTATCTAGTTGAATCTAGCTAACATCCGACTATTGTATGTAACAGTGACACGAAGTCTTATGTAGGCAAAACTACTTCAATTAAGGTCAAGGCTCGAGGTTTACCGTATATAGTATATTAGATATAATAGATGATCTGGCGGCCTTGCCTAATGAATCGATCTTTAATTCAAACAGAAACAAACATTTACTGGATACTCCCCTGCATACATAGCTGTCAGAGGACACCAGTCAATATATACTACGCTATAGGTCACGGCGTATGCGCACTCAGGAAACATGTCGTGTTAACCTCACTAACATATGTAACAACAGAAAACAGATAGACTGGTACTCTACACCCCCGTAATAACAGGAGAGAGAATATACTACAGTTTCACCTGCACCACATCGCCCGTTGGTAATACATCGGGTAGCCCATTGCTCAGCTTCGCGACCAAGAGCTACGGCAAATACGCTCGTCATGGGGAAGCCTTGCTGCGTTATTCATCGTTCAGTTTCTAGAGATTTACTGACATTAGACCCAAGTTCCCTAACACGTATATTTGCCCATGCGCTGTTGATCTTGTTTTGCCATACTTACCCCTGATCACCGTCCACATTCGTGTCTATAATACCACTCAGTACTTCAGGCCGACGCGGCCGCATTGGAATGTCTTCTTCCTATCCCTTACTTCAACTTCACTTCCTGTCCTGTATTTTACAGCCGCAAGCTCCTGCATTGCACGATTGAGATGCGTCCCGCAGAGCAAGACGACACAGCCACTGGATATAGTTGAACCGTGGTATTGAGAGGGCGTGGCCAACACGTTCTCTCGATAAAGGCTCTCCTCAAACGCATATCCCAACGCTGGGGCTTCAGGTGCTAATTCTTTGATCTGAATCATCGCAAGGTAGAACTCCGGTGAATGCATCGAAGCAATTGATTTGTGGCCGACCCCCGCCCTCCTGATCGTCTCTCCCATGCCATATAAGACATTAAGAAATTCTCTATTTTTAACTAGTAAGCAGCATTGTGTACCAGCGGGAGGTGTCTGTCGCATGGATTTAGATAGGCTAAGAGAATGGCGCCCGTTGGAAGAATCTGTCTCAGCAGTTGCGTCCGCAAGTCTGTGTCGCGATATTATTGTGAGGACCTTTAAGCAGCACAGCCATTTATTAGAGCTCAGCTGCGATCGCCCTCTGACTCCTGGTACACAGCAAGGGATAAGTACGAGTTTTGCCTCATAACTAGAGGACTTGATCAAGCCTTGAAAATGCTTCTGTTTAAATAGAAACTTCAGATGTGACTCGTTAGGCCACTCCATGCCCGAACTTAAGATAGGTTTAGACTTTTCGTTGTTACTACGCCGCCTTGCTCCCTGATTCTCGGATAATTTAGTCACATCTTTATCCTCTTTGGCGTAGTAACGCTTTTTGTGCTCCAGGAGCAAGTATGTTACGGCCCTTGGCCATACTAAACTCCCCCCCAGTTTTGGAAGAGTCTTTTCATGACCTGTCCCATCCCAAATATATATGGCCTTATCGAGAGCCCGACACCCGGCAACCTGCTCTTCACTGTTTTCATTCTCCCCCTTATCAGTCCCGAGTGCGAGAGAACACGCGCCCTTGGGTGCCATAGATTTATATAGTTTAATTAAGAAAGATCCTATACTACTTATAAGACTTATTGTAAATATAGGTATAGTTAAAAGAGCCTAATAGTATATTTATTAAAGTATTTATAAACTTAAAGTTAAAGGGAAATATTATTTTTTATTAGCTGGCTATAAAATATAGTATAATAATATACTCCTATAAAGCAGTTAATACTACATTTAATAATAGTTAAGTAAGTATATATAGCGAAACTATTATTTAAGTATGTATAGGTAATATATAGATAGCATTTAGATTTTATATTATATTTAATAATATTTTAATACCTTTTATTTTTAAGATATTATTTATTTAAGCTATATAGTTAATATTTAATTATATATTAAAGAATAGGGATTTATATATAAAATATAAAATAAAGAATATTTAAATTATTACTTTAACTACTAAAGCTATTTATTAAAAATATAAAATAAAGGTATTATATAACTTAAAGTTAAAATAAATATTAACTTTATATTTAAATATAAAGTTAATAAAGTGGAAAAAAGTTTAGAAAACCTTTATTTTTATTACGGCACGGAAAGGCGGGTCAGGGCAAATATTATTGTTGTGCCGTAGAGAGCGAGAAAGCCCTGAGGCTTTACGGAAAGCTATAGCTAGGAATGCATTGGGGCCTGGTTATGTGACCGGGGCTTATGTAACAGGGCGTTAATATCGCGTTACGGTCGGTGCTGTGACAGTACCCCCCCTCTTTATTACGCTATTCGGCTGCGAATAGCTATATTGCTTGCATAAATCGAAATTCTAGGTAATTTATTTTAATATTTCTGATATAAGGGTAAATGGGGCGAATTGTATGGTTTTTGGTGTTAGTGATATATAGTTTAGTCGTGGGCTTTAGCGCGGTATAGTTTTTGGTTGGTGCTCCGCAGGTATTGGTTTCTTTTTAGCTATTTCTTTTTTTTCCTCTTTTATAATTCCTTTTAATGCCTATTGCAGTAGGCCTGGCTTTTCTAGGTTTCTTTTATAGAAGTCTTATATTACCCTCTCTTAGCCTTATAGGTCTTTGGCTAGTTGCTATATAGCAGCGTGGTATTTTTATTTAATAAGGTAGTGGAATCTGTTATTGTTATAATAATCTAAAAGCGCTTTAAACTCCTATTTTTTTTATACCTTATCTATACTATCTTCTCTTTCCAGTATTCTGCCTTAAATATTCTTTAACTCGGCTTTATTGATTATCTTTTGCCTAGGATACGGTAGGGTAGCTGTTTTAGGTTGTAAGAGGGAGTTATATAGGACTGGGAAAATCTTTATACTTTCTGGCAGGTCGATAGCGCAGGCTTATAGGTATATTTTCATTATTATATAGGGCCTTGCTTATTTATTATCTAGCTTTTTTATTAGCTGGTTAATCTTTATATTTTATATATCGATAAAGACTTTTTGCCTAATAGTATAAACTAGTAATGCCTTTTTCTGCGCGTTTATATTTTTTTTATATCTTTTTCCTAAGGCCTTGGCGAGGGCTTTTAGCTATATAATAATACATTTGAATCGCTTAGTAATAGCGTTAGCGCGGAAGAACTCTCTTTTCTTTACTGCAGAAAGGTTTAGCGGGCAGGGCTATAAGGGCTCTGTCCTTAGGCGAGGGTTAAAACTATAATTAGCGAAAAATAGTAATATACTAATAGTTTTAGATATTATATTATTTATAGCGAATTTGGCTAATAGAAGCTAATAGGCTTAGTTGTTTTAGTAAAAGTTAATAAAAGCTTACAGGTATTGTTTTATATTTACATTAATCCTTATAGTCTAGCTATTAGTTTTAAGGTAAAAGGCTAATAATTGTTTTAATATAACTTTTAATTGCTTTAAGAGTTATTCTTAGAATTTTAATATAAACTATATACTATAGTTTAATATAATATTATTAAGTATATTATAGAGGCAGTAAATCCTGCTAATAAATATATTAGCTAGCTTTTTTACTAATAGTAAAGTAATAGGTATAAAATAATATATTTTTATAAGGCGGCAAACTACTATTAGTAAATGCTTATAGGTAGTATTATATTAGCGGGATTTAAGCAGTACTGTAATATAGTTAATAGAGATATTTAACTATATGCGGAATAGGACTGGTAATAGTTAAAGGAAGCTTTATAGTAAGGATTATAAGGCATTTATTCTAATATATAGTTTATAGGCTTATATAAATACTTTAATGTCTCTTAAGATCTATAGCTATTAGTATATCTGGCTAATAAGGTTTAGAGTTTTAAACCTGCCTAGGTATTTGGCTAGGCTGCTTAAATGGTTTTTAAATAAGATTTGTATTTAAAGTTTATTATTAAAGGGAATAAAAAGCTACTTTTAGTAGTAAATTCTGCTATTTATTACTCGGCAGTTGTTTATTGCGATCTAGAGTTTTTTACAGAGCTATTTTAGCTATTAGTAGATATTAGGGTTTTAGAGCGCAGTTACTATTTCTCTTACTATAGTATTTTATTTATACGCTGCTGCAATTAAGTTATTGATTAGTTTATCTTTTACTAGTATTATTATAGCTATAAAGGCAGCCTTTATAGATAATTTAATATTTAATAAGATTTCTTTTTAGAATATTGCCTAAGCTTTAAGGCTAAAAAAACTTTATAAGAGGATAATATATTACCTGTTTTTAATTTAGTTATTAAAGGGGTTTAATTTCGCAGGCCTATTTTCTACTTTTCTATTTAAAGCGTTAGGCTTTACAGCCTTAAAGCCAGGTCAGTAAATAATATAGAAGTTAAAGCTAGAGAGGAATTTAAACTATTAGACTTACTGCTAGTTTAAGGCTTTTATTAAGGTAAAGTATTTAAGGTTTTTATAGTCGATAATAATATTAAACTCTTACAAGCTTTATAATTCTAGGCGCTACTCTTTTATTACTTTAATAATAGCTAAGAGTTTTTTATTATAGATTTTATAATTGCATTTTTAAGTGTTATACTTTGCAGAAAAAAATGCAATAAAGTATAGAATACCTTCTTTATTATATTGCGATAAAATACTGCTTAATGCCTAGTTAAAGGCATTAGTCTTAAAGACTATTTACTTATTATAGTTAAAGAGGGCTAGGACTAGGGCTAATTTAAAGGTATATTTAATTAGGTTAAAGGCTTTTTACTGTTTTTCTCTTTAGGTATATAGTTAGTCTTTCTTTAAGAGTTTATTTAATAGTGCAGCTATTTCAAAGTATTTTTAAATAAAATAGCAATAGAAATTTATAAAGTTAAAGAACTTTTATAGGTCCTTTACTTTTTTAAATAGTTGCTAATTTAATATAGCTTTAACTTTTTTAAGATTTATTTCTAGTCCCTTTAAAGTAATAATTAAGCTAAGGTATTTCGTTTTTATTATTTTAAACTTGTATTTAGTAATATTAATTTAAAGGTTAGTGTTTTAAAGGCGGGCTATTACTTTATATATATGTTTTTAATGCTTTTTTTAATATAATAAGTATATAAAGATATTATTAAGGTATACTATATAAATATAGTTAAAGAGGTTATAAAGAGTGTAGTTAATATAGTATTAGAATATAGCAGGCGTATTATAGAGGCTAAAAGGTATAACTAATATTTTAAAAAGGCCGAACTTTATAATAAATACTGTTTTCTATATATCCCCTTTAATGATATAGAGGTTATTAAACGCAGCGATAATATTAAGTTTTGTATATACCTTTATATAGCTTAAGGCATTAAGGGTTTCCTAGATTAATAGCAATAGGTATTGATTTTTAATAGTAATATTATTTAACTTTTAGTAATTTTAATAGATATAGATACTGCCTTTTAGTTTTGCGGCTAAAAGGAAGGGATTAGTGTATTGTACTTGTAATTTACAGATAAATCCTTTTACTAAGTTATTATTTAATTATTTTCTTATTACCTGCAGTTTATTAAGTAAAAATGGCCTATTTTTTTAGTATAGCGGGTCTTTTCCTGGCAGTGTCTTGATTTTATAGTCCTAGGCCTGTTATAGGGGAAGCTTATTTACTATTTTTAACAGGAAGGCGTTATATAAGTTATATAGCTAAAATAGCAGTTTTTTTAGGATATCCGGTTTACTAAGCTTGGGTTTCCCTGCTATAAATTTCTCGATATTGGCAGCTGTAATCTTTTTTAGTTATACCAGGGAGTAGTATTTATCGATAAAGTTATATATTTTTTTAAGTAATACTATTTTTACTTTAATATAGTCTCTTTATCCTATAAATATTTATTAGAAAAACTTATTTAAAAGTTTTAGTAAAGTAATATATATTAGTTTTTTACTTTTAATAATTTAATTAATCTCCTTTTAGGTTACTTTTATTGCGCGGATATATAGTTATCAATAAAAAGTCATAAAGTTTATAGCTGCTATTATCTATATATCCGCTATATTTAAGTATACTTTTTAATTTTAAAGTTTAATTTAGTTTTGCGGAAATAGTATACTAAAAAGTAATAGTAATAGCTTTAATAGGGGTTTCCCTTTTTATTATTAACTGCAGATTACAGGGGCGGGCAGTAGCTTTATATATATTTAGTTTGGGATTATTTATGCTTATATTTCTTTATTGTTAATTTTACTATACTTATAGGTTGTATAGTAATTTTAGTTTAGCGTTAAGGTTTATAGAATGCGCAGTTTAAAGGCCCCTTTTCTAGTTAGGTTATAGTTTATTTCTTTTAAGGTATTCTTAATTAATAGTTGCTGGTATAGTATAGTTCTTTATTTAGTTAGGTTAGGCTTTGTTTTATTTGGGGCGTTTTTAATTGTTGGTTGCTGGTAATATATACTCTTTATATTAGCTTTAGCGAAGTTATTTTTTATTTTAACTGCTATTAAGATTTATATAAAGCCAGTTATACTTTTTAAAAAATAGTAGTAGTAATAGTAATAGGATTTAAAGGTAATAGTTAACTCCTTTAGTTAATATGAAGGTTATGTTTTCTTAGTTATAGGAGGCTAAGGATTATAGGTATATTATTAGGGATATTTATAATAAAGAAAAGGTAGAGTTTTTTATAGGAGCTGATTATAGTTTATATAATAAAAAGTCTGAAATTTTATTGGCTATACTTTTATTAGCAAGTAAGAGATTCCTGGTAAATGGCAGTTATTAGGTAGTAATACTAAATCACTTAATAAAAGCGCGGCTAGTAAAAGCTTAAGGCGTATAGCTGCTGTTTATTAGAGCTTTTATATTAATATAAATATTATATGCAAGGAATAGTATAGTTTATATTAGGAGGGATTTGCTGTTTATTAATTTAAGTTTAAAGGGTTTTCGACTAAAAAGACAGCACTAAATCTATTCTAGGATAATAGTCCTATTTATAATTAACCTCTATTTATAACTTTTAGTTAAGGTTAGTCTTTTCTTTAGTTTATAAGTTAGGTCTGGGTTTTTAATAGGTAGGTTTAGCTAAATTAAAGTAGACTAAAAGTTAATAGGGTAGCGCTACTATTATTGTCTTTATTAATACTTAGAGAGGGTATATTGTTTAAGGCCTAGATTTATAGGTTATTTAAGCGTTGCAGGTAGTATTAGTATACTATTAGAGTTTAGTTATTATACTTTACTAGGCTATTCTATTATTAGCTTTAAGGTACTGCTAGGTTAAAGTGTAGCTAGTATAGCTGAATTTAATGGTTTTGATTTTGTATTTAGTATAGATTGCCTTAGTGTATATTAGACTGCTTTTTTTTATTATATTCGCTAAGGCTATAGCCTGCTTTTTTACAGTAAAAGTAGAGTCTTTTAGTAATATATTCCTCGCGAGAGATTTAAAGGCAAGGTGGCAGGGTATATATAGTATTTAATTATATTAAGTTGCTGGCTGGCGCTAGGGCAGTAGCTTGGTTATTTTACTAGCGTTAGTAATATTGCTGTTAGTATTAATACTACTGCTATTAATAGCTTTATTAATGCTGGCTTATTTAGGCAGTGTAAAGGGCATTATAGTAGGTGCCTTCCTGGAGCTTATTATAGATAGTCTAGTAGAGTTAGTATTATTTAGTAAAGTTAAACTTATCTGGCTTAATTACTTAAGTCTTTATAGCGTCGGCAAGCTTTTAAAAGACCTTTATTTTTAAGGCCTTTACTATCTGCTTAGCAGTTTTACTGTATTCGCTGCCTAGTGCAGATAATTTTACTATAAAGTTCTAGAAAGGCTTATTTAATATATATAGGTTATTAAAAGACTGCAATGCCTTTTAAAAGAGGTTAATTGTTTTATATTATATATTAAAATCGGTAAAGAGTACTGTATTAATCTTTTAATACTATTAGGCGGGGTTATTAAGACTTTTAATAATAGTATTAAAGTTTTTTTATTGCAGTTGGTATATATCTCCTTTTAAGAGACCTGCAATATATAAGATCTTTTTAAGTTTAGTTAAGAAGATTAATTAATTGCCTGTAAAGGTAATATTAATCTAGGAATACTAGTTAATATATTTTTACTGATATTTAGTGATATTTTTCTGTTTACTACTGAATTGTTTAAGGTCTTTAATCTAGCGGCAGCTAAATAGGTTATTATTTCTAGGGCTTAGTAGCGAGGCTGTATTTAAAGCTTTAACCTAGGCTTTGATTTATGCTTTAAGGTTTTAATTTTCGGCTGCCTGCTCTGAGATTTCCTATTTAAGGGTTTGTTTTTGTTTTTTTTATTAAGCTAGGCCTTTTTTAATTGCTTGGCTAAAGAGATAGAATTAGTGATAAAGGTTATTATCCCCAATAATTGCGTTTATTAGATGTATATAGTCGCTATTAACGCTGGATTTTTACAGGGTTTTAAAGAGAAAAGCGAAAGGCGTAAGCTTTATAGCTAAGACTATAGTCTATTAGGCTAGGTTAGGCTGCAGGGCAAGGTTTAGGGTATTTATATTTATCTTGCTTATAATTGGTTTTTTACGGATATAGGGTTTAAGGGATAAAGGCTAGGCTATAGAGGCATTATTATGGGTTTGGGAATAAAGGGGGATTTAGGGGGAATTTATAATTAGTTGGGTATATGCCTCGCGATGGCGCAGCTGAGTTGAGGGACGGTATAAACTATTATGGTATGGAAAGGCGGGTTAAGGCAAATATTGTTGTTATGCTGTAGAGAGCGAGAAAGCCCTAAGGCTCTACGGAAAGCTATAGCTAGGAACGCGTTAGGGCCTGGTCATGTGACCGGGGCTTATGTGACAGGGCATTAACATCGCGTTATGGTCGGTGCCGTAACAATTTTACTTTTAAAGAAAAGGTTTTATATAAACTATTAAAGTAAGTTAAAGAGGATTTAATTTAACTGCTATTAGCTAATAAATTAAAAGATTAAATAAAAGCAATAAAAAACGCAGTAAAAGAATTTAAAAAAGGAAAGGAATAAAAAAGAAAGTCTTAAAAGAAAGTGTAGAAGTATAATTAAATTAAAGCTAATACTATATATAAAAAAAGGCATAAAAATCTATCTAGTAAATAATGCTTTATTTAATAGTTTTATTCCTATTAAAAGTTTTTATTAAAAATAGAAAAGTAGGATAAAGTTAAAGATAATTTAGACTTTAATACCCCCTTCACTAAATATATTACCTTAAAGTTCTTATTAATCAAAGCTAAAATAAAGCTTATACTAGACTATCTAGCTATAATCTTAACAACAGTAAAAGGGAAACTAATAGTATAAGAAACCGCGATTTTAATACAGATCCTAAAAAACAAGGAAATAGCATTTTCCTAGGATTTTATAGAATACAGAAAGCTTAACCTTAAAATTGCTTTATTATAGATTATTTATATAATAAAGTATAATATTTAGCAGAGTGATACACATAAATAGTGTATCGTCCTTTTCCTTCCTTCCTTCCTTTCTTTCCTCTCTATCTGCACTTTGCATATTAAATGGTAGCAATCTAAGCGTTTTTCGATCGCAAGACCTTTATATATGCACCACACTGGCAACCACACTGGCAACCACACTAGCAACCATCTCGGCATTTCCTTCTAGCAAGCAAGAAAGCCTCTGCAGACGAAGATATCAGCCAACTAACCTGCTAACCAAACCGCCAAACCAAACCGCGTTAATCCTGGTTTTTGCTGTTTCCCTCGCGAGACTACGCCGCTTCTAAAACGATCTACAGCTGTTCCTTTTACTAGGCCTTACAGCTATTTCTTTATCAAGTGACGTTCCTTTTATAATTTTCCTTGATTCGATTCGCAATGATTCCAACCGATCAACTCGATCAAGCCGAACAACAACGGCTATGGCAACTATATCAGGTGGATCGTCAACGCCGGACCTGCGGAAGCTGCAGAGTCCTTTTCCACACACGGAATCAACTTTTTATCCACCTTCAGAATCGATGCTCTTCGAGCCTAGCTGGCCCAGCCAAGCAGACCCAGCAGCAACGCGTTATGGCCCCTTTTCCAAGACCCGTTCAACAACGTGTTGTGGCCCCTGCTCCAAGACAGCCCCGTCAACGCGTTCAAATACACGTTCCAGCTAGCCGGCCTAGCCAACCACCCAAGGTCCAAGTCAACTTCCAACAAGACCCAAGGGGTTATCGTGTACCAAGTACCCAAGAACGCCGGCCCCGTCATCGAGTTCAACAACGCGTTGTGGCCCCTTTTCCAAGACTAAGGCAGCAATATAAGGAGGAATTCGGTTAGGAATTCGGTTAGGAATAATGACCTTTATGACGGATAGGGATTAAGGGAATACGAGGACGCATTCTTTTTCAACTAAAGCGGCGGCATTTGATACACATAAATAGTGTATCGTCCTTTTCCTTCCTTCCTTCCTTTCTTCCCTCTTTATCTGCACTTTGCATATCACCTAACAAGCTTAAAGATAAATATTAAATAAAATAATATAATTATAATTCTATAAAATAAGCAGTTTTAGTAAATATAATTATTAATAACTATTTAAGTAATTATATTAAATAAATAATAAACTAGTTATATATATATAAAGGAGATTTATATATAATTATTAATATTCTAGTAAGTATTATGGCAATTGCTGTAATAATACAGTAATTAAGTAAATAATTATATACTTTAATATAGTAAGCGTTTAAGTAATTACTTTTAGCGCGGTAATTACTTCCTAATAATTGGTTAATGTAACCAATATTCTCCTATATCCCTATAACCTGGTCTTCGATATAGTTAGGTTATAATAAATGCCCAATATACTTTTAAACAAAACTTTAACACTTTTATTAAACTTTTAGCCTATTAATAACAGATCAAGTAGCTTAAAAGCAATCCAATTAATTATATTAATAGCCTTAAAAGAATATATATTAATAGCAGCTTTTAATTTATAATATTCTGCTTTATGTAATTTATTTAAAGATTTAAAACTATAATAAACTATCTTCTAACTATTAAATACTATAAACTAATACTATTGCCTTAAATACATTAACTTTAGAAAAGCTTTATTTACCTTTTATTAAACATAGATTAACCAAACCTTAATCTCTTCTTTTTTTTACTTTATCTTTTATTTTTTTTAAAATAATATATTATACTATACTATAAATCAGAAACAAATATATAAAATAACTTAATTATATAAAAATAAACCTGCAGAAAATATAATACCAGAATTATTGCATTAATAACCCCGCTGTATATACTTACTATAACGCAAATTATCTGCAATTATTTTACAAGAAAAATTATAATTATAGTAGAATAAATCAAGTATAATAAATTACCAGTAGCCTCAATTAATAAAAAAAGAGCTAAGCGCTATTCAGTCTTATAAGAACAAGATTTCGCTATATATCCCGATATTTTATTAGTAAAATACAAAATATGAAGAAAATAAAACACTAAACCTACAACTATAAAGGGATAGCGGTACTTATAAAAGGAACCAATAGGTCTTAAAGACAAAACCAACAGGAAGGGGACATCATATCACAATCCAACCGTTATAAGAAACGCGATATAATACATACCCAGGGGAACCTCAGGTAAACAGATTAATCAGCATTAAATCACTTAAATTGCCGCAAACTACGAAGTATAAAGTAATCCCAATAAGCCGATAATAAGACTCCCTATAAATTACCAGGAAAATAAGTATAATCTAAAGTAATCTATAATTATTCCTTTGATATATATATAACTGGCTTATCAGTCATTTAATATAGTTACTTAAATAGTCGTTAATAAATTGCATTTACTAGAACCGCCTATTCTATAGAATCGTGACTATATTACCCTGCTTAGTGTTTAACCTTAACCTCTCTGTCAACATAAACCCATAAACCTCGGTTTATCCCTTGAGAATCAACCCAGATCGTCACAATTTCCTATTAAAGCTGTTAATGGATTTCTAATAGGATGTTTATTTCCACTGGATGGATTCCCTATTGAAGCTGTTAATGGATTTCCAATAGATTATATGATCTAATGGATGGATTTCCCGTTGATGATCCCCTTCTTCTCCTTCTTCAAGCTGACTGACGATTCTATTAACTTTATAATACTGTTTTCTAGCTAGGCTCTTGGGAAGGTCCTAGCTAAGGGGGTATGTCGGATAACATCGGTATTTTGGTGGAAATTGAAGATGCAAGAAAAACGTCATCGCTGTGCAGGAATTTCAGCCTCACTTAGGGAGCTGAACGAAGCTGAAGAAGAATACGAGCTTGTTGAGGAAAAATACACGGTGATATTGTTATAATAAAAGGACGGAAGGAAAGCGGGCTTCAGGACAGAGAATTGAAGACATCTCGCCCTCATTATTACGTTCAGACTGACTGCGTGGCTGTAGTTTCCAACACATCTAAATCTCGCCACGTATGCGACGCCGTAGGACTAGGAGATCACTTTACCATCTGCAACATGGACCTCATACCAACCCATAGAGAATCGGGTTCTCTTTGGATCGGCAAAGTTGACGTGGTCAGGGCCTACGACATTGATGAAATGCGGGTCGTTTCTCACTCGAAGGTAATCTTCGAAATCCTTGAAAACGAGTTGAACGACTGCATCGCAGTCCGAAGTATTCGCCTCCGCAACGTGATCACCGTAGGCTTTTCGAATGAAAGGCTGGTTCAAATCGCTGGAGTTGTGTTGCTTTTGACAGAGACACAAGTTTAGCGAATCAACAACGGAAACAGGATAGCATATATGGGCTACTCTAGCTAGTGCAGTGGAGGTATCTGGGTAGACATACCATCGTATAAGAAACAATATCATTTTTGGCCAAAAGGGCCTTGAGATGGTTGGCGTGAACCTCGCTCATGTACTTATGATAATCTGCCTCATCCATACCCTCCTTTCTGTAACCGAAGATAGTGAGAGCAAATAGCTTGCGAGAACGGGGGATTTCTGAAGCCATTGTGGAGGATATGTCGTCAGAATCTCGACTACCTAGTCAAGAGGAACTGCAAAGAATCACACTGCCGCACGCCCAGCCGATGACGTTCAGAGCAGACAGCTTTTCAATTATGACGGAGACAGAGAATACATCAGACAATGCCGGGATTTCTATCCAATATATTTTCGCATTAGCTGTAGTATCCCTGTCAGTGTGGGCCTTTCCGTGGGTGTTGGGATTGGCTTATTGGTATGCGGTGCTAATAATATCTCGGAATCCGGCGTCCGAAGTTTGTCTTCAGAGCTGCAGGATCGCAACCTACCATGAACAACCCCTGACAAAAAGCCTTGAGAGCCTTGGAATTTCCACCCAACCATTCGAGCCACATGGAACCCATGTAGATAGGAGCAGCGGCTATGAGCACGTTCTTTGGTGTGCATGAAAACTCTCCATCACTGGATTCCGGGTCCCGGCGACTTCTTGAAAATTTGTCCAAGGTTTCGTTATCTCCTTAACAGTCCATATCAGGTTCGGAAATGGTAGACCGAGGCCTCCAATCTCTGTCCACAATGTGTGTGCCTGGGGAAAAGGTTTGTATGGCGTATGGCTGTACTGAATCCTTCTCCTTAGTGAAGTGTTAGCACAAGATGTGATGATTCTGTTATCATGTCAGACTCGCTTCTGTATCGTGTGTCTCGGACAAACTTGAACCGAATCTAGCAGGCTCCTCTACCCGACACTGTATGCAGTCACAGTAGGGTTTACCTATCGCGCACACTCGATACACTCCCCTTTGTTTCATGAAGGATCAGCTTTGTGCTTACGGGAATTGATGGAATTCCGATTACACTGTGGCAGGGGTCAAGATATCGATTCCCTGTTCAGCTTTCCGCGCTCATTATTCATCGGATACTTCTACCTAGGCAATGAGGCTGCATGATGGCGAACGCTAGCCTGCATGCTTGCCATCCTAGCTTGTGGTAGCAACACATCAGGCCATATATTATAAGTGACTCGCCCACTCTGCCATTTTTCTATCTGGCATGTCTTACATTGACGGAATTCTAACTTCACAACATAAACGACTTCATGATGATGCAGACTGGGACTTCGTCTAACCTCGGGGTCGATCGCTCTGAGGCAAAGAGTCAGTTGCTTCTATTTGGCGATCTTAGTCTTATCCAATTCGAAGATTCACTACGGCGTTTGCTCCACGTGAAGACCAACCCACTTCTCACTTCATTTTTCCAGCGGTCAAACTATGCTTTACGGAGACGCATAGAGTCCCTCCCTTCTCGAAAACAAGAATTCTTCCCTCACTTCGTCACATTCGTTGATCTACTTTCACGATTAGGCGAGACAGAGGGTACTCCCGTCTTAGCATTCTTTCTTTTGAGTGTACATCAAGTAGCACAGGCTATCAAGTAAGTTAATTGTTGTCCTTTATCCTCCAATCACATCACAGGGTCTTGGTCTAACATTAGACAGATATTTCACAGAGCTTTCGCAACCATTTCCTCCGCCATTGAAGACCTACGTGACCGGACCATGCACTGGCGGGTTTGCTGCCGCAGCTGTGAGCTGTTCACAAAGTCTACCAGACCTGGTGTCAAATGGAGTCGACGCTGTGATGGCCGCTTTTGGCACGGCCTTTCGTTCTTATCTTGTGGGCGAATCACTCTCACTGAGACAGACAAGGTCCCAAGACAACAACTCATGGTCTGCTATCATAAGCCCATTAGGAGATGCCAAGCTGGCCTCGATGGTAGAGGAGTACAAAGCAAAAAGGGTGAGTGGAACATATTCTATGGAGAAGCAAGATCTATTATAAAACACTCCCGAACAATAGGCTGATCTTCATTACTAGCAACCTTTCCGCGATTCCACTTTGTGGATTAGTGCCATTACACCAGGAAAAGCGACGACTCTTAGCGGCACACCTAACGTCCTAAAAGATTTTGTGGCGGTCCATTCTGAACAACTTAGAGTTCGCTACTTGGACGTCAACTCACCGTACCATACATCACTTCTCTTCGACGAAGCTGATGTAGACGAAGCTGTAGCCAACTGTCCTAGTTTCAGCCAGGATGGGGAAGTCTTGAGTGCGAACCAAATTCCCCTGCTACCCTTCCTCTCAACCTCTACAGGAGAAGTTATCGCAGCAACCAACTTCAGGGGTTTGCTGCGGTCTGTTGTCCAAGCGGCTCTAAAAGAGCCCGTCAGATGGGATCTGATGGTGGCGTCATTCCATTGTTTGTTACAATCACAGCACAGCCAATGCACTATTGTGCCATTCTCGAGCAATGCCACTTCTATGGTCACCACATCACTTAACAAGGATAGTCCAGACCTACAAATCACTGTCACAGATCCCTCACAGCCAGCAGCAAACAACGAAGCGAGCAGTTCTCAACCAACTGGGCGTTTTAGTGACTCCAAGATTGCCATCGTGGGCTACTCGGGTCGTTTCCCTTCAGCGGAGTCCAACGAAGCGTTTTGGGAGTTGTTGCGGGCTGCTCGCGATGTGCATCGTGAGATCCCTGCCGACCGGTTTGATTGGAAGTCACACTATGACCCAACTGGCAAGACGAAGAACACCAGCCGAGTCAAGTATGGTTGCTTTATTGATGAGCCAGGCCTTTTCGACACTCGATTCTTCAACATGTCCCCACGCGAGGCTGAGAACACCGACCCAGCGCAGCGACTCGCCATCACGACGACTTATGAAGCCATGGAGATGGCTGGTATGGTACGAAACCGCACGCCTAGTACACAACAGGACCGTGTGGGCGTCTTCTTTGGCACTACTAGTGACGACTGGCGTGAGGTTAATAGTGGCCAAGACGTTGGCACCTACTTTATCCCTGGTGGTAACCGTGCTTTTGTCCCTGGCCGCATCAGTTACTTTTTTCGTTTCTCTGGCCCGAGCTTGAGCATAGATACGGCCTGCTCCTCTAGCTTTGCTGCCATCCAGCTTGCATGTGGCTATTTGTGGAGGGGCGAGTGTGATACAGCCATTGCGGGCGGCACCAATGTTCTCACAAACCCAGATAACTTTGCTGGCTTGGACAGGGGACACTTCCTTTCAACCACTGGCAACTGCAACGCCTTCGATGACGGTGCAAGTGGATACTGCCGGTCCGATGCCGTTGCAACAGTGATCCTGAAGCGACTAGAAGATGCGGAAGCGGATAATGACCCTATCTTCGGTGTCATTGTTGGTACTAACACAAATCATTGTGGGCAGACAGAAAGCATTACCCGACCCCATGAAGGAGACCAAGCCAGTGTCTTCAAGCACATCATTCGCAACTCGAACCTTGATCCTCTCGACGTTAGCTACGTCGAGATGCACGGAACCGGCACACAGGCTGGTGACGCAACCGAGATGAACTCAGTGCTGTCCGTTTTTGCCCCAGACTACAAGCGTACACAGGGCGGTGTCCCAAGGCCTCTCTTCCTTGGCTCTGCGAAAGCCAATATCGGACATGCTGAGTCTGCGTCTGGCGTCAGCTCACTTATCAAGATTCTAATGATGATGAAGCATAACGAGATCCCCCATCACTGCGGCATTAAGACGCGGATCAACCGTCATTATCCTCTAGACCTGGGCCAGCGTGGCGTACAAATCGCGATGCAGACGACACCGTGGCGACGCGAGGATACCGTAAGGGGCAAACGAGCTGTGTTCCTGAACAACTTCAGCGCTGCGGGAGGTAACACGGCAGTTCTACTCGAAGATGCGCCTCTGCGGCAACCCACAGAGGGCGAAGACCCCAGGTCTTCACACGTTGTCACGGTCACAGCTAAGACACCACAATCCCTGATCAACAACATTGATGGACTACTTTCGCACCTTTCAAAGAACCAGGGATCAGGGGCCGAGGTCTCCCTCCCGGCACTCTCTTACACGACTACTGCGCGACGTATGCACTACAACTACCGCGTAGCAATCTCAGGCTCAGACACAGCGTCGATTATTGCCTCACTCACCACCCGGGCGAGTGAGATTAGTTCTTCACTTGGGGACTTGAAACCCATTCCTACAGCAGCTAAGAAGAAGTCTCGCGTGTTCTTCATGTTCTCCGGCCAGGGCACCCTCTATGCAGGCCTGGGACGAACCCTTTTTGAGTCCAACGCTATCTTCAGACGAAGCATCACTCGTCTGGATCGGCTTGCACAGAAACAAAGTTTCCCATCCTTCATTGGGCTTATTGATGGATCTGTTGCTGCCGAAAGCCTCGACAGCGTCAATGTCGTTGCCTCCCAGCTCGTGCTGACCTGTGTCCAGATTGCGTTGTATGAGCTATGGACGACTTGGGGTGTCGTACCCACAGCTGTGGTCGGTCACAGTCTTGGTGAGTATGCAGCTCTGCATGCAGCCGGTGTGATCAGCGCCGCTGACGCCGTCTACCTGGTTGGCATGCGTGCTTCATTGCTCGAGACTCGCTGCACTGCGGGCACACATTCTATGTTGGCTGTCAAGGGGCCATTACAGTCCGTAGACCGAATCCTCTCCAGTACCCCTACATGCGAGCTGGCCTGCTCGAATCAACCATCTGGTCATGTCATTGCTGGGCCTGCGGACAGCATTGTAGAGGCGGCGGAAGCTGCCTCCAAGTTGGGCGTCGAGACTGTTAGGTTGGAAGTTCCTTTCGCCTTCCACTCCGCTCAAGTTGATCCCATCCTCATCGACTTTGAGCGCTCAGCTGCTCAAGCAGTTACTTTCCATCCGCCTCACATTCCTGTGTTGTCACCCTTACTTGGAAAGGTCGTTCCCGCTGGGGAGGTTGATACCCTGGACGCGTCGTATTTGATGTCGGCTTGCAGAGGCAAGGTCGACTTTGAAGGCGCGTTGGCGGCTGCACCACCGTCTCTTGGACTTGGTGCCGATGTCTCGACCATCTGGCTTGAGCTCGGATCTCATCCGGTCTGCTGTGGAATGGTGAAGGGTACACTTGGATCACAGGCTAAGGCTCTCGGCTCACTTCGCCGAAATGTAGATGCCTACAAGACACTGACGGCAAGTCTCGAAATCCTTTATCTTGCAGGTGTTGAGATTGAGTGGAACGAGTACCACCGCGACTTCACCGCTGCTCACACAGTGGTTGAACTCCCATCGTATGCTTGGGACCTGAAGAAATACTGGATCATGTATAAAAACGACTTCTGTCTGACCAAGGGAGACATCGAACCTCAAAGGCTGCCAGCTGTTGAGGTTGAGTCGGCACCCCTGCCCAAATACCTCTCACCAACAGCGCAACAAGTCTTTGAGGAGTCCCATGGAGCTGACCAATCGACGATACTTGTGCAGTCTGACATCTTTGATGAAAGGCTACTTCATGTCCTGAAGGGCCATGTTGTCAATGGGGCTGCTCTCTGTCCATCGGTACGTTTTCAAACTTCTGTCATGATGTGACTGTACTTATTCATTGATTGTAACTAACATTGCTAATAGTCCATGTATGCTGATACTGCCTGGACTCTCGCCAACTACCTGATCAGCAACAATACTAGCTCTCCCGCTGTTGATGCCGTTGGCCTAGATGTTGCCAATTTAATCGCTCACAATCCCCTTATTGCCAAACCCAACGAGACTTCACATCTATTCCGCGTATTAGCCAAGGCCAACTGGGCTGCAGCCACCATCTCTATGCAAGTCTTCAGCGTTGACAGCAATGGCAAACGCACGACGTCCCATGCAGCTTGGGAGGTTCGTCTGACGCCAAATCAACGTTGGGCGGCAGAGTGGCAGCGCAATGCACACTTTATAACTGCTCGTGTCGATGCCCTGACTGACGGTGTCCACGGTGGCGATAGCCATCTGATCAAACGCGGTATGGCTTACAAGCTCTTCGCCGCGTTGGTCGATTACAGTCCTGAATACCAGGGTATGTCACAGGTTGTATTGGATAGCCAGCGTCTGGAGGCCTTTTCAACTGTGAAGTTTCAGGTTGATTCTCAGGGCTTCACAGTGAGCCCCAAGTGGATCGACAGCTTGGGTCACATCGCTGGCTTCATCATGAATGCCAATGACGCTGTCGACAGCCAGAAGCAGGTGTTCATAAATCACGGTTGGGAGCGGATGCGTATTGCCGAGCCTCTAAAGGGTGACAAGACATACCGAGCTTATAACCGCATGCAGCTTATCGAGAAGACATCCTACTCTGGTGACACATATATCTTGGATGGAGACCGCATCGTAGCCATCTTCGAAGGTGTAACGGTAGGATCCCCTAATCTCGCCAATACTCAATGATTTAGCTAACATGACATAAATAGTTCCAAGGTGTCCCTCGAAGCGTCCTTGGTAATCTTCTCCCAGGAAAGAAACCAGCATCAGGAAACGCCAAGTCTGTCACGATTGCTCCTACTGCGAAACCGGCCGTAGAATCGTCACCCAGGACCATTGATCGCTCCCCGGCTCCCAAATCTGCAACTAAACAAGCCCCAGCGAGGACATCAGTTAGCACTCTGAGTCGCATCTTGACTGTGATTGCGCAGGAGGTTGGGCTCGAACCGTCCGTCTTCAAGCCTGACAGCGAATTTGCAGAGTTGGGAATCGACTCGCTGCTTTCTCTCACTATTACGTCCAAGATCCGGGAAGAAATCGGCCTGGACTTTTCTTCTTCAGTCTTCATGGAGTACCCAACTGTGGGTGATTTGCAGGTTCTGATCGGTGAGAACGACATCAAGTCTGGTCCAGGCTCGGATTCACCGCAGAATAGTAGCAGTGATGAAGATAGTCAGGATACACAGCCCACCAGTGATGCAACCTCGGTGACTGATGAGGAGACCGACGTGTCTCCTTCGTCTGCACGCACTATAGCTGCTCTGGTGCTACGTCAGGTCATCGCTGAGGAGACACAGGTAGCCCTTGAGGAATTGACTGCATCAACAGCTCTTGCAGACGTCGGTGTCGACTCGCTTCTAAGCCTAACTATCAGCTCTACGCTACAGGAGGCCCTCGGAGTTGAACTGGCTTCATCGGTGTTCATGGAGTGTGAGACCTTGCAGGAGATTGAAGATACATTATGCAAGGCTCTTGGACTGGAGAAGAAGCCCGTCGAGAAACCAGTCCCCCCGCCCCAGTTGTCTCATAAGCCTGTTATCCAGGAGCCCGCTCGGCAGTCATACTCTGTCTCAGAGTCTCTGCCCAAAGCGACTTCAATCTTGCTAGCTGGGTCTTTGAAGACTGCAAACGTCCTGTTCTTTCTTTTCCCCGATGGCTCTGGTTCAGCTTCATCGTATGCTGCACTGGCACCGGCTCTCAAAAGCAGTGAAGTCGCTGTTTACGGCCTCAATTGCCCTTGGCGCAAGAATGGCAGCGACATGACCCGTCTCGGCATCAATATGTCGACCATGACAAAGCAGTATGTGGCTGAAGTCCGCCGATTGTTAGAAGTCGCACAGCAGGGCCGAAATAGTCTGGAAATTGCCCTTGGAGGCTGGTCCGCCGGGGGTATCGTGGCTCTCGAAGCAGCTCGTCAACTCCAACAGGGACCGTCACCAATCCAGGTCAGCCGGCTAGTCCTCTTAGACTCGCCCAACCCGATCGGCCTGCAGAACCCGCCCCAACGAATGTATGACTTCTTCGACTCACTGGGTATCTTCGGCGGTGGCACTGGAGGAAAGACTCCTGACTGGCTGAGGGCACATTTTGATGCTTTCCTGCGTATCCTGGATGACTACGAGCCGAGCCCTCTGGCTGGTGCGCCGGCCTCGATGATTCTATATGCCCGCGACGGCGTGTGCAAAGACCCCAACGGCCCGAAAATGGAGACTTTCCCAGACGACCCTCGCGAGATGTTGTGGCTGCTGAATAACCGCACTGATTTCTCGGCCGAAGGTTGGACAGGCATTATTGGGCAGGGCAATCTGTCAGTCGAGGTGCTGGATGAAGTGAATCACTTCTCGCTCATGGATGCTGGCTCAACCATGAATACTTTAGGTGGCAAGGTGTCTCAGTTCCTATCAAAGGCATAGGCTTGTGGTAAATTAGATTGTGGAATGTTTCTTTTTTTCTGTTTTTCTTTTGTATGCAAATTTCCAGGCGGGTTTCTTGTGTTTCTCAAATGATATAAATCTAATTTCTTCAGACAGTATGTTCACGATTCAGGTTAGTTTTTGACATAGATTTAGTATATATAAATTTGATTCCATTCATTACAGCACGTTGGTCTCGTACCTAGTGAGAGTAAAAAGAGCTTGTCTTACTGTATGGGAGTGACGAGGCAGCGGTAAATGACGATTCATCGACAGCCGATGTATGTTGCAAACGTTCAAAATTTAAATATCCGTTGTCGTCGCATTGGAGTTTCTCTCTAGTGATACTCATAGTGTATATACAAAGGCGTTTGAATCGTCTAGTTTATGTAGGAATTGCAGACATGACCATGTCAAAAGTCGGCGCGATGACACATTATTGCGATTATGACACCAAGCAGAATTGCAGAGTAAACCAAATAACATAAAATTACGGAGACCGAAGCCACCAATGATTCATAACAGATAACATAGTGAAATATCGTTTATATCTTCCTTCCTCAAGCGCGCAATCTTGTCACGAGATTTCGTCCCCTCAACTAGAGCTTCCTCAATAATCTCCTACATTCTCGTCCAACTCGACCTGCCAAAAGCCACGGCAGTTATGTGATGAATATTTTTCGGTATACGTAACCTTCAAAACACATTCCATGTTAGTCAAATGCCCAGCCGACCACATAAACCTTGGGAGGTGAGACAAAAGCCACATACCTTGAATTGAGGACACGCCCGCTTAATCACATCAGTCCACTCTGCGCCCGTACGATGCAGAGCATTATGCATCGTCATGAGAGTGACATCGCGACGTCGGAAGGCTCGCTCAACATGGGGCTCGAAGGTTCCCCAATCCGGCGAGAGGATGTCGCAGATGAGGAGAGTCGTTTGTTCGTGGGCCCTCATGATGGGGAGGAAGTTTTGAAGAATTTGAATAACTTTTGCATCGTCGAGCCACCAAAGAACACTCCGAAATAGGATTACCACGGGTGTTTTGTCTCCCTGTAATCCATATTGTGTGAGCTCCTCAACGGTTCTATCTGTGAACAGCTCGCGGACGCGGAAGCGAGCACGTGAAGCAAGCTCTGGGGAGAGACCCCGTGTGCTTCGTTCTACAATATCCTGAGACATAGCTTGGACGTCAAACTTTAATTGCGGGAAAATCTCTGCCAATTCTTCAGAAAAGCTACCGTTTTTGCCTGCGACTTCTACAACAAAGCCGTTCGTATTCAGCTCGGGGCATTTGCGAAGCCAATCGATGATCAAAGTATTGGCCGGATCGACACCTTAGACCCAGCTATGTTAGTCATTATTTTCATCGTTTATACAATATTGGATGTTCCAAACCTTTGGATACACTTTGCATGGCCTGCCCAAAACGGCGGCCTTTGTCCGGATTCTTTGTATGCCAGGCATGCATGGGCAGTCCCCATCTAAACTCTGTTAGCGGTTTCTCTCAGTGATGCTTGCCTTGAGGCTACCAAGGAAAAGCAAAAAAGATGCGTACGCATGCTCAAAAGCCGAGTGCCCAGTCCAGAAGGGATTTGGCTTCTTTAGCGAATCCGCAAGATGAGTGCTGGCCACCCGGGTTTCAAATAACTCGAAATGGATATAGCTTTTATAATCTTGGTCTCGGACGAGAAGCTCTGAAATGGCCGTATGTGAAAAACATGCCTCTTTGGTCTCGCTCAAAATGTCAGCGGTGGCAACCAAGCGACACATGCGGAGCAATTTGTCTTCAGGAAGCTTGGTTTGTTCGGCAAGCTGTGTGACAGGCACAGAAGAGCCGTCGAGTGGTATTTTTTCCAGGACGTTGAACTCAAGCAATGCGTATAGCGCTCCATGTTCCCAATTAGTGTTTACATAGTCGTGGAGAAACTCGTGTGGTCCTTCGAGCAGACGGTCCAGCCGTTGTGTCAGCGCGACAATATCGGATCGTAGAGTGTCGACATTGGCATCGTGAGTATCCCACAGTTGGGCTTTGGCTCCAATCGAAAGACTGTCTGGAGAGGAGATGGAGCGTTGCAAGAGTTGCTGGACGAGATTTGTCGTTTGTGCAAGGATAGCCTCTGCGGTTGCGACGAGATCAAGTTGCTCATTGGTGACGGCCATTTTGGTCACAATTACTCCGTACAGTCACGACGATTCTGGGTGTGAGAAGCTGTTCGAAATTTGTAGTAATTACGTTGACATATTAATTAGATCCAGGATTATATTTCAGTTATAGTGAAGCGGCGATGTGTGATGGTTTAGTAGACTGGTTTGTCTCACTTCCGCATTTTTGGGAGGTCAGCGGTATTCCAATAATCCAGGTTCCGGGCATCGGATCCCGAACTGTGATATAATAACTTGTACTCCGTACTCCGTCCAAAGCAAAGGATTTCCACCTTCAGCTTGGCGAGCTCCAAGACAATGCAGTAAGCACTAACCCCTGGTCGGGGGTAAAACTATCCGCATTATGTTTCAGCCTCTACAGGGATACGATGCGAGGCCTCCATCGAAACCCCTACGAACCATGTAATCCGACCTCCGGATCGTCCCTCCAAAATTCGGTTGCCGAAGCCCAACACCGGCCCCGCCAACGGGCGATCCCGATAGTATGTATGTAGTATCAAGAGCCTGTTTTCCCCCGTTGAGTGGCGAAACGGGATCGCAAAGTGAGCTGAAAAAAATAACCCTGGTCGATCCGTCAAGAACATGATGCAAAATGATTCGGAATTTCGATGGGAAGGATGCAAGACTTGCACCTTGCACTGTGGGGGATTTTTCGTCTTACCCCTTCCTATAAGAGTGCCTTAGAGGGCAGCAAGTATAGTTGGAGAAATCGAAATGTTCAGTCGGCGGGAGCGAGATGTTGAACTTTCACATACGATGTATTTAGTCAGGTAGTCTATCGGCCGTGTTCTTCTAATGTAGAAACAGCATACTTCATGCTCTCAGAAATTCCCTCTCTGTATCTCACAACTAGCACGACCAAATCGTGATTGGACGCACTCGTTTCCATCCACAATATCGAGGCAAGTGATTGCAAAAACTTGGGAAATGCCATCTTACTGAACAAAGCTTAAGCTCGCTGTTCAGTGGCCACAGGCACAGCCTCCACCTTGACGTTGCTATGCCCATCCATGGGCTTGAAGCCGCGACGGAACACGGGGCTCTGTTGGATCTTTTCCCAATCGTGCAGCATCAGACCGTTCTCCACCGAGCAGCTGACCTCCTCTTTACCTCTAGGAATCATCTCCTTCTCGAATTCGGCAATGGTGTCTGCGAGTGCTGCACTGCCGTCATGAATCGCCTTCAAGCCCTTCAGCAGGTGCGAGACGTCCTGGATGCAGTGATTCAATCCTTGGCCGCGGTCTGACAGGGCAAAATATTAGTGACAAAGGCCAAAATAACATATCCGCCTCGGGCGAACTTACACGGTGGCATGGGGTGCGCGGCATCGCCCACCAGAGTCAATCGCCCTGCGCGGTTGTTCCATGGCTGGCTGATCCAGTAGCTAATGTCTGCCTTATGAACTTCAGTATCTTCTGGAAGCCACATGAACGCAGACCGCGCGGGTTCTCCAAGTCCATCGGCTCTAGACTTGATCAGAGCAAGTCGCTCGGGGTAGCTCATCTTGTTATCGCTCTCGCCAAGCCACGCCATGGCCATGTGGAAGATCCAGGTTTCGGGGTGATCCGGACCATCGGGCATGCTTGAAACTGATGGGAAGAAAGGGTATTATTAGCTATTCAGCCCCAGGAAGGAAACTCAGATACTATCGACTTACTTGATTGGAATGCATGGAAAGAACGCTGGCTCAGCGCAAGGTAACTGGTGGGATATTTCTCGCGAACGTAGAGGGCCTTCTCAGCGTCACCGTAAGAGACCGTCATATTGGTGTGGAAGATAGGAAACTTCGTCACGGCAGCCTTCTCAGCACTCTCCACTGCAGTTTCGCGCACCCGTGACCTTGGTCCATCGGCTCCGATGATCATGGTGCCAGACACCAGCGTTCCGTCTGAGAAGATGGCCACGACGCCGTTGCCGCTTTCATTGAAGGCGATATCAGCCAGGGTTTTGTTGTACTAGGAAGGTATAAGATACTGGAACACATTCCCTTATATGCTTGGAGAGATAGCCTTACGTTGACCTCGACCCCTTCCGCGCAGAGAGCACGCATCTTGCTGCGTGGGACTCGCAAGCCATTCTTGTATGGTACTCCCGTGATCAAGTCTCCGGTTTCGCCGTTGATAATGGGATAGTCGCCCGAGTGAATGCCAGCGACGGGATTGCAGGCAATCGTGGGAAGTTTGGCCCGGACCTCAGCGGGCAGAAGGTCGTCGAGCAGCGGCAGAGCCCAGTGAATGGCCATAGTCCACTCATTGCTGCGATAGTTCATGGATGCATCCCGTTCGAAACAGGAGTACTTGACGCCGGCCTTCTTAAGAGCCTGGCAGGTCAAGAGACCGGTGATGCCTAGGATATTCCCGTTAACCAATACTCAAACATTCTATGCCGCAAAATCAAGGCAAGATTTCAGGTAAATATCTTAATTCTTTAATTATTCACTTACCGGCACCAATAACAATAATATGAAGGTCTTGTGTAGAGGTCATTGTGTCCTGTTCGTCTGCTCGCTGGGGTTATAGAAATGAAACAGCTGCTATAGTGGGATAAATTCTGTGATGATCCAGATCAATGGCAGTGGACAATAGTTCAAATTTATTCAGAGCTCTGAGAAAAACTGAATCACAGGCGAGAGCTGAGAGCTTGGTACTTGGCTCACGTATGTATGATGTCGCGAGAGTTTGCCCCCAAACATTGTCCTCACCGGAGCACCATCGTGAATTCGGGACCGAGAGCAGCAGCACTCCGCCGAAGCTCCAATCGTGCCAGGAAAATTAATACGTAATCTGAGCAGCGAGGAATACCAGAGCTTTGCATCAAGTCGAGCGTTAGGGAATGGCGAATCCTCCGGCGGATCTCGGGGCCCGAGTCGGGCCCATTGTTATGGAGCAGATGCCGGACGCCGGAAGGCCTTAGGATCTTGATGGTTCAGGGCTCTAGATGAGCTAACGCCCGTGTCTCATTAGAGTAAGCATTAACCGGATGCATTTATCTGCTCGGCTGGGCTGTCTTGGGTTTGTTCCCTCGTGCATGGCCTGATTCTACGCTGACAGAGGTCCCACCTACCCAGTCAATTCTGATCAGCACACACATACATGATGCTATCGCGTATACCCTGTCACGTTTTGTACAAGGGTTAGATCGACAGGAAGTGAGAAATCCCATTTCCACACTGAGAGCGAGATATGCTAAGAAGCATGGCAGGGTCTCAAAATGTGTAGGCTGCAGACACACCACGTGGGACACGACATGGAACATGGAACCATCTGGTTGAAATGCCCACTGATATCACCACGAAGCGGCCTGAATATGAACTCTTCACCTACAAGATTGAAGATTGTCGGAGACCTTCAAAATTCTTCATGGAAATTATGGCTAGCACACGATATTACCGACCGTATTTCTCGTTGACACCTGCTCTACGGGTAATGTTGCGCTTAAACCAAAACATTCTTCATTGCTCTACATATGGACTTACCTAAGTGTTCAAAATAATACATTCAATTGCTTTCTCAATCATCAGAGATATTCTTGCCATCTTCCATCAACTAACTCTAAGCCGACTCTCAAATGCGAGGGTTGGCGTACAGCTCTGGCGAAACATACACTTGCATGCTGAGATTATTTTTCGTAACATCTTCCTTGCGGCCGATGCCAATGAAAGTGAAGATACCAGTCTTCTCCTTGAGCTCACGATGCGTACTATGCTTCAGGTTAGCGTATATCTCTTCTCGTGGCTTAAATCCAAGCAATTACTTACAAGACGTTCTTTACCTGCTCCTCCATCGACTTGTTCTGTGCACCCTCTTCGTGCCAGCCGTATTTAGTGAACCATTGGTCAAGTCCCTGGGCGATAACCTCATCGTTTGCGGCGAAGTTGGCGGGATAGATGCAGAGCTTGGGGCATGGATATGCCCTATCAGCCGAGACGGCAAAGTAGATGGCTGTCAACTTTTGGGGAACAGAGTTGAAGGTTTCCATATCCATCTTCGTCTCGCCACGCGACTCGGCGTATGTGGTGCCGCTGACCAGGTCCATAAGCTCGCGGAACTTCTCCTTATCCTCATCCACATTGGGGAGACGTCCACCCAGAGTGTAGTAGTCCCAGATATCCTCGAAGGTGGTAGCAAAGCAGCGCATGTACACCTTGAAGCGTGCCTTTTCAGGGGCCACCAGATCCGTCGCCAGGAAGCGCGTTCCCATCTGCCACTGCGGGGGCTTGTCTGCCAGGAAGTCATTGATCAAGTTGACCGATTTGATGACGTTGGGGTATGAGTTGATGGTTGGGAGCTGCAGAATGGACTGACGGGCGGCCTGCCAAAAGCTGATACCCTTGTGGGCGGCAACAAAGTAGGGGAGGAAGTATACCTTGCCCATGACGGGCAGGGTGCTTCCCTCAATGGCCTTCTTGCGAATGTCGAAACCAAGGATGAGGGAGGACTGAGACTTTGACTTGGCAACCAAAGCCCTCTGCTCCTCAGTGGGCAGATGAGCGTAGACAAACCATTCCTTCAGGGCACGATAATAGGTATCATCAAAGCCAGGAGTCTTTTCGGCCAGCGATGCAATTATCTTTTCGCTTGATGCAACGCTGAGAGGGCTAATGGAATCTTCAGGACGAAGCTCCGTGAGATCCACGACGAAGCGAACGTCCTGGCTCTTGGTCGAGCCTCTGAGCTCGAAACTGTACTCAAAGGGGTTGCCATCGCGACCAATGTTAGCCGGGATGGAATCGGGTCGCGGGCGGCCACCAAGTAGGGGGCATAGGTTCTCGCGATACCAGCTCAAGAAGTCGCGCTGAACCTCGATGGGGTAGTTGGCCTCGTGAAGCATGTTGGCCAAGTCGACACCACTTGTGTTCCACCAGTACTCTGGGTCAGGAACTGGAATCTGCTCGGATGACGATGGGACGGGGGGAGTCGCCCCCGTCTCTGCCTGGAGAGACTGGAAGATGGGAGACTGGGCGGTAGTGGCCATGGTGGGTGGTCGACAATGATCCAAAATTGTATGTGAAGGTGAATAACGCCCCTCAATTGGGAGGGGGTGTATTGAATAATGAAGCACGTTTTTTATGAGGGAAGATATCGGGATGTGGTCCTTTCTTAAACTCTCTGGCAGTCCAGGTCAACATCGCCGAACCTCTCAGGTCCTGCGTAGTACCTAGCTCATAGCCGTACATCTACGGGCCTTGATCATGACTACGCCATTATCCGCGAGCCGAGAGTCCATGGAGGTAATGCAGAACGAACATGGGTTCTGATCCTAGTGCAATAGTAAGCATCCATACATACATCTTCCGGAGCCCTGGTGAGGCTAACGGGGCTCGGAATCCGGGGCTCGGAGACACAATCACCACCAGCCACCAGTAGTACTGTCGCTGTCGGTCCACAGCTTCCACTCCGTACTGCTACCATCTGCATATGCCTATCATACGGGAAGCTGCAAATAATAGTGGATTTGATTGCGTTTCAGTAGGGCTTTCTCGGGGTGTCTGTTTTCGGCCCCCTCCAATTCACCATGACCCGAGTAACTATCCCTTAAAACCACGACAAAAAGTTTGGCCACTCATACTCCTTAAATATCTTAGTAATTGCGAATTGGGTGCCGTGCATTATCTCTTTGGTTCATTCTCTCCGCCTGGTAACTCCACGCTTCGCCCATCTTCCAACACCCTATCAGCCATTCGCAAACACAAGCTCTTCAGTCATGGCTATCAAGGCCAAGAACATTGTCATCATAGGAGGCTCCTATGGCGGGGTCTCCTGTGCCCACTCGGTCCTAAAGCATGCCATCCCTCAGCTTCCAGAGCAGGAAACGTACAAGGTCATTCTTGTCAGCTCGTCCGCTCAGGTCTGGTGCAGGCCTTCGGCCCCGCGTGCCATGATCTCGGACGACATGTTCGATCAGCAGAAACTGTTTTTGGATATTCCACAGGTCTTTAAGCAATACCCCAAGGTCAACTTTCGCTTCGTCAAGGGTACTGCAATCGATCTCGATCACATTAATCGTCTCGTCACTGTTGCGTTAGATGACGGCACAAGCAAGACTGAGACCATTGACTTCTACTCACTTGTCATTGCTACTGGCGCATCCACACCGTCACCTCTCCTAAGTCTAAACAAAGATGAAGTCTTTCTTCATGGATATCGCTTTCCCCATCCTTCAGACTGTCGATCGGATATTCACCCCAAATATATTTCTTTGCATCAACAAGCCGGTTCTGCTTCTCGGACTCCAGGACCCAGTCTGGGCTAACCAACAGCAGCTGCTTAGACCTTCCCGTAGCAACTTTCACAGAACGAGCTTGCAAACTATCCTTTGTGCATACAATGTGCGTTGTAGTTTTTGTGACGTGCTTGGTGACTTTCCCACCGATCGATTGAATGACGGCTTCCAGAGATGGTTGCGTGTGGCCATAGCCCTTGAATCTGCCACTGAGGGTTATGATGCATCTTGCTAAGGGCCCCTTTGTTGAAGTTATGACTTTATGGTTTGGTGGCATTTCGACTGTAGAGATAGGTTGTGGTTGTGGTGCACAAGTGCATTCGAAAGGTAGCCAACAGCACGACAGCTCACTTATAACAGTTACACATCCAGAGCATAAATAGCATCATAAAATATGTATTACAACTTGTATTGTTTCTGCATTTAATCTAACTTTAGCGCACCTTATGGTCTAAATATTGGCCGCCTTCTTAGATTAAGAAACAAGGCCCAATGGCGTCTATTTATTGCCATATTGCTATATTGGCAAAATTGCTATGTATATATACATAGTCAAGACTCAGATGTACACAATTAAGCATGAACGCCTCGAGACGGCGTTCTTTTACTACTTATTCAAAATATTCTATACATAAATCTAGCCTCTCCCTTCATCGGACAGTGTAGCCACCGTCAATGACAATATCGGTGTATAAGACAAAATTTAGGGCGAGATCTTGTTACGAATATATGTTTATTTTTTTCACTATATATAGAGCCAATCTTGGATGTCTATGTAGTAGAACTATATGGCGGAGGCAAATATGGTGCATTTCTCAGCTCATGGAATCATGCCTACAATATGCAGTCTAAGAAGCTGGGAAGCGACTACAAGGCTCAGATACGAATCCCAGATAAACGATCACCAGGAAGAGAGACGAATAGAGATGGAATTCAGGTGTCATTTGACCCCTCATAGGTAAGATGACTGCGAAATATATGATCTGCTATACTCCAACCACATTTAACTTCAGGAGCGCGTCTTCTCGCCTATCTCCCACGAAATATTCGAAGGATCTACCCACGAATACGACGATAGCTTGACTTTATCATCTGCCAAGACACTCTCCACTGAAATTTTTATCTCCCGAACTATGACAGCTTTTATAGGTTTGGCTTTGAATTGGAAGAGGGGGTAAATAACTGGGAGGCATCCAGCTATAATCCCCAGGGATGGCTCTATAATAGACCACATCGCAACATCGCTGATCCTCGTTAGTTCCTAAGTTCAATCAACCGAGGCTGTTTGCTCCATACATTGTTTGATATAAGAAGTCTGTGGATATCTCCAAAAGTTTTATATACGGTATCCTAATCAGCATAGTAATACCGGCACTGCGTGCCATATTAGCGTGGGTTATTTAACTGATCGGTGAGGTGGATAACCTACATTACCCCAAGCCCAAGAAGAATAGATATGCCGATTCTCCTGGCCAAAGCCATTCGGACATTTCGCAGAGCCACCAGAGGTAGAATCGCAATAATCCAATCGCTGACGGCGGCAATTATGCTGTGGACAATGGCAGCCGGTGGGACCAAACCTGAGTTTCGGCAGGAAGCCTCCCCTGGATAGTGTTCATAATGTTCAAACTGACGCCAATAATAGGGGATGGGGGAGCATTGCAAAACATTAATGCAGACATAGATGATTGTGAAGACATATACAACACTCAGGCAAGTAGATAGAACTGTTTTCGCCAGCCCCCGATGTTTCGGAGTGTCTAAAACGGTGAAGATGTAAAGGCTGACCGACGTTCTGATTAGCGCACCAAGCAGTCCGTATAATATTTCACAGATGTACTATGCTTTGGCACTGATGACAATTTGGGCAATATCGAGGTCCATGGAATGCTTGCCAAAGCCTCCAACGACAACCCCAAAAACTACTTCTGTACTTTGCGCGACGTAGAAAAGCTGTACTGCGTGAGTCTGCAAAAATCTGGCGCTTTTTGTTTTCATTAAGACTCACAGATGCCAAATACATGAACATATCAGCTAATACATCTCCTCTCCTTTCTCTGACCTCGCCTAAAAGTATTATTGTCCAAAATCTAAGTGTGAAGGTAGCCGAGACAATAAAAAGACAAGTTGCCTGAATAATAAGGAGAGTTATTCCCTTGTCTGCGGTGATGATCATCGTAAATCTAAGGTGCGAAAGCGTAAATATTGAACAGAGTGAGTCTATTCAGACTTGCTTACTTGAATGAAAAAACGAGGTGCGCTTGCTTGTTTACTTGCCAGACTTGCTTACTTGGCTTGACTTGAAAGAAGCGCTGCAGCGAACCGCAAAGGTTCGGATATGCAGACGATGCGGCACTCCTTTTTATTGGAGACTCCCTTGATCAGACTGCAGCACAAGCCACAGCCGCAGTCCAGAAACTCCAACAATGGGGTAGAGATAACGCTATAACTTTTGATCCTGACAAAACAGAAGTAATGCATTAAGAAAACAGCCCCTAAAGGAGCAGTCAGATGGCTAGGGGGTTTTCTTGATCAGAAGCTCGGCTTCAAGAAACACGTTGAGGAATGGGCCATGAAGGCCCGCGTAATAAGCAATACGCTACGAGGCATATCAAACTCAGTACGAGGGGCCCCGCCACACCTAGTGCGACAAGCTGTACGAGCATGCATTGAACCCATACTCTGCTTTGGAGCTGAAGTATGGTATAAAGGCCCAGACACACATGGGATGCATCACCTTCTCGATCGCATGACCCCAGTCCTAAAGACAGCTATGAAGGCAATACCCCGAGTTTGGAAGACGACGCCTACCCCAGTCCTACACAGAGAGAGTGGAATCCCTCCACTAACACAGCTCCTCGACGCCCAGAAGCTGCGGTTTGCGATCAGGCTGCTGTCGCTGGATAATCGACACCCTCTCGTCCCTCGGCCAGTGCTGCATAGACACGCTATGAAACTGAAACTGGGGTGAGTTTCAGTTTCATGAAACCGGACGCCAGTATAGTTTCAGTTTCATATGAAACCGGTTTCAGTTTCATATGAATCAATATCTAATTCCTTTGTTGTTTCCCCCCTCTCTTTGGCAAGCTCCGAGACACCTTACCACTAGGCACTCAAAGATGTCTGGCATTGCCTGCCTACCTATGCTACCAATTCGCCAGGCTCGCCATCGCTTTCTTCCCCCTTGCCCATCTCTATATCTTCTTGGAGTATCCTTACAGCCGCGTCGATATCATCCACTCCCCTAAACACCCCTGCAAGAAGCGGCCTGCTTTTTCCCTTTGGAACACTTATCCAGCTTTTAATGCACTCACATGCCTCTACCATTTTGGCAGACATGCTACTTCTATCCCATGTAACCTGCCGTCTTGCGCCTGAGAAAATTCGCTCTGCTTCCGTAGACATCGGAGGGATGCAGAATATGTCAATGGCCATACGGCAGAGGAGGGGAAAATTCTCTCGCTGGGTCGGTTCAAGCCACCACTGTAAGGCCGTTTGTTGTCCAATCCCAACTTGTGAGCCCTGCGAAGTATCGTCAAAACCTGGCCATTAGGTAGAAGGCTTCAAATTACTTACATAAATAAAGCGGTCGAATTCATCCTTCACCTCGCTCGCTGTGCTGTACACCTTCTGCCTCCAGCGATCGAACTCGTCGAGTTCTTGCCCTTTCTCCTGTTGTTGATCTTGGAGCTGGTAGCTCTTGTACTCTGTGGACCAAATCTTTCTGACAGACTTCACGGCATTGCTAACCCAAGCTGGGTTTCTCTTCCACTGCTCACTCAGATAGCTCTTTCGGAGTGCTGGGTGGAGGAGGATACCGGCCACGTACACGGGGGCCTGCTCGGTAAGCTGGTAATACTTCTCGAACTTTAGCCAAGCCACGTGAAAGCGAGCGTAGAAGCGTGGGTTACTGAAAGCCTTGTCTTTAGCCTGCGTGAAGTGATGATGGAGGAAATCCATATGAGATAGAACTTCATCGAGTGTGTTCTCCCGGCCTTGGCGTACCGAGATCTGGTGAAATGGTTGTAGAAACGCATGGATGTCTCGGAGCTCGTTCCAGTCGTTGTGGTCTAGTGCATCTTTCTCGATCTTGGCATGATTTTCTTGAATCCAATCCATGAACTTTGCCCGCCTCTCAATTGCCACGTCAATAAGACGAAACCATGAATTCCAGCGTGTATCATTGTCCCTCGGCAAGGCCCTGCCAATCTTGGCCTTGAAGTCGTTGCAGATGCTGGTAGAGCTCCTTGAATACATGCACAAGTTGTGGAGCTTCCCCAGAACATTAAACTCCCGCCAGTCCTCGGTGGCTTGTGCCTTCGTAATGACGCCCCCTTCTTCTTTTTCGGATAGCCTGCACAGTCGCTCATACGCCTCGTCAATCCCCTCTTGCTCATCCCCCTGAATCTTCTTTGCCTTACTCCGAAAGAGGAAGGCTTGAACGATGAGGTTCATGATGTGGCCACTGCAGCGTAGTCGCCTGGCAACCGGATCTAAACCATCAATCTCTTTTGCGATATCGTCAAGCATAGTATCGTTGGCATCGTGATTATCCATCGTAAAGTAGCCAACCTTTCCGCTGAGGTTGTACTCTTCGACAACATCCAGGAAAGCCTTGGCTTGCAATTTCCCGTTGTGGCTTCCTTTGAACTCGCGCAGTGACAATAACGCTTGAGCGACTTCTCTCGTCTCCGCATCTACAAAATGGACCACGATTGCCTGGTATGCCGCCTTCTGTTCCGATGAGGTCCACATGTCAATGGTGAAGTGAACCATGGATGAGAGAGAATTATGAAGCTTCTTGACGAGGCCTTGTTTGTGTTGAGCGAAAGTCTTTTCGAGAAGCTTCGGCACCGCACTGCGGCTGCGTAGGAGGACGTCCCGGGCCATATAGTTACAGCAGAGTATAACAGCATGAAACTCGGGGTATTCGATGAATGTGTGGGCGATATTGCGAACCGCAAGAAGCCTGGCGAGTGCTTCCTCGAATGCAGGAATATTAATGGCATTTGCCAAATATTTTTCCTCATTAAGGTCTCGATTGGCTTGACGTTCCTCCTGCCTTCCAAACAAATCCGTAATGGTGCCATGTTGCCGCTTCTTCAGATCCGACCTTTCTACACGCTCTATAACCCGGATGCCATGAAAGTCCCGCAGGTGCTTGCGGGCTCGGCTCAGGTTCGTCGTTACCGAATTAGGCTTTTTCGTGGAGTTGCAGTGCTTGCAGTACCAAATTTCGTGGTATGAGGTATCGCGAGCTTTCTCCCCTCTCTCTTCATAAGGGTCACGCGCCTCGTTCCAGGTGCTTTTGTTTGTACGGCCTTTGGCGCGCTTGCTAGCCCGATCAGAGGGAGAACGATGCAATGCGCGCTTGGCGGGAACGGGAGAGTCAGGCGAAGCAGGTCCCAAGACCTCGTCAGAAAGCCCCGATAACAAGGGAGCGGGAGAAGCTGATGACATATTTACTGTTAGCAAGTTTCTAACTGCGTTGAAGGCATTTGGTTTGTGAAATTTTCTTGGTTAAGTACTAAGATATTTGGGTCTCATCGGGCGTATATGAAACATATGAAACCGACTGAAACATATGAAACTGGGAGAGTTACAGTTTCATATGAAACAGTATGAAACAACACGCGTGGCTATACAGCACTGCCCTCGATCAACCCGAGAAGGTATTTTTGGGCACAATACTGCACTACCTCCGCATGGCTGTCGAGTCGATCTGCTTGATGATGGTAAGCTACCCCTTTCTGCTGCAAACAGCATGAATCATCTATCATCTTGTCTTCGAAGCAATACTCGGGTCGGGAGAAATCTTGAACTGCGAAATATTCTTGATCTAGTGTCAAAACCATTGTACCAGCCAGCAAATGTGAAGTGTACACCTCAGCAATTGTAGCTGATAGTGCAGGTTATATTGCGTGTGACATCTAGTCTGTAAGCATGGCTACGATGAGGTCTATAAGCTTGGTGTGGCCTCACACCTGCACTGCCCTCACCCAGTGGGGAGTATGCAAGATCTTGGTGATCAAGCCATGAAAAATATTGTACGGCAGAAGCAAGCAGGGCTCTGCAGCATAGAATTCATTTATAAAGTTATATAGGGGATCACTCATCATCGCAACATTCAATAGAGTTTACCAGGCCCATTTTATTATCTTCCTTTGTTGTATGTATTGGAAGTCTCTCTACTTATGGGTCTCATCTCGTAGGCTAAACAGGGTCTGCATACAGAACCACTTTTGGATGTGCCCCTGATCTAAACGCACAGCCAGTCAAAAGTTCCTGCTACGTCTAGAACACTTCCTAGTACAAGTTGGTCGTCCATCTCCGTTGCAGGGTTAGGCAAGTGAGGGTCGACGCACGCTCCGTGTTTGTCGAAGCTTAGAACGGGTGGCAACAGTCTTACGCCGCTTTCGTGGCCTCAAAGTCATACTGTGCGTGCTGCGTAGTAGTCGCTTCCTGCCCCAGCCCTTGGAGCGCGTGCTTTTTGTGACGATCCGGGTTGATTCTCAAGGGATAAACCGAGGTTCGTGGGTTTATGTTGACAGAGAGGTCAGGGATGAATACTGAGCAGGGTAACGTAGTCACGATTCTGTAGAACAGGCGGTTCTGGTGAATGCAATTGGTTAACGACTGTCTAAGTAACTATACTAAATGAGTGACAAGCCAGTCGTATATATACAAAGGAGAGTTGTGACAATCATCAGGGGACGTAGCTACGTTCCTGATGATTTGAGGTTTGTGATCACTTACATACGTCCCTAATCATCAGTGATTCGGTACGTACCCTAGTGGTTATGTTCCTATTGGCCCGTCGTTCCGACATTCTTCCGGACCTGGGCCTCGACCTGGTTGGGTCGTGACACTTTTCCTTTTCTGCCATTGATTGGCCACGGCTGGATCTGGTGTTGGTTTTTGACAGTCTTGTTGACTGTCGACTTGATTAATGTCAGTGAGGTGCGCTTGAGGATGGCAGCATTCAAGTTCATAGCCTTCTTTTCATGGTGTTAGCTAGTACCGGGGAAACCACAATGCCGTAGAGCAGAAGATGTACGTTACCTTGTGTCGGCGTTGTTACCCGCCAGCTATCAGCCTCAGGAACGAGTTCTCCATAATGCTTGAGAACCTCCGACCTAGCATCTGATACCGCCAAAACAAAGTCGCTCAGTCTTGAAGTCATGGATTCGCCCCCTGAAAGCTGAGGAATAACTCACCATCCGTCGCTGCCTGTGAGTTACAATCGTCGCCATCACAATTTGTCTCAGGCTCAGTCCTTAGTATCGAACACCGTGAAGGGGGTACAGGTTCGACTTTGACGCGGCATTGTGAATGGGTGTTTGCAGGATTCATGTGCTTGCTTAACGACAACTCATCAAGCGTACAGTTGGGCTGTGCTGCGGAACCATTGCACCAGTTCCAAATCTTCTCATAAGATTCGGCCCTTTCTGCCATGGACATCGCAGCGAAGGTGAAACGGAGAGGCAATGTTAAAATGGAAGTTTGAGCAAGCGCTCATGACACAAGTGGACGTTGCCGAAGCGTAGACAGTGTTGGTGTTAAGATGGGGCAGGATGTTTCTTTTTATGCTCTAGAGGTAAGAATTAGGCGGAAGGGTTCCGCCAGTACTGTGCAAGTAGATGATATGTGATGACTAGGATACGTCTCGGTGCTGGGAAAGCGAGGTGCGACCTATGGGTCGTGTGTGTAAGATAGCAACCAAGGATGGACGTAATTGCGACGACGTCATATACACTTCTCATCTTTCTATCCCTAGGCCTCTTCCAGCAGGCATACGAAGTGTCTAAACCGCTATACCTGTCACCTGAAGTAAGATTGGTTTCGGTTATCCAGCTATCTGCTTGTGTATTTGTCTGCTTTTTGCCCAAACGCGCAGAAGAACCTAACCAGCGTAATAAGTCCAATTCTAGGTTCATTTGCAGGCATGGTCAGAAAAGGAGCGGGATAGGATCCCGATAGCCTTATAACCATGCAACGCTAATCTTCTACGTACGCATTTATGATGTATGTATCCCTTGCTATTGAAAATTTACTCTCCCTCTTGTCCTTTCAGACCCTCGTGTGTCTTTATCACACTTTCAATACTTGTTTTTAATACTGATGCAGTCGTTATGTTGCGAACTCCGCAGGCCTTTATCGGACGTCAACAAGATGGAATCAGCGCCATCACTCTATGAAGAAGATAGCACTCAACCGCGAATCACCGGTATCCACTCCTAAAGTGTACGACATTTTATCGACCAACCAAGGACAGTTTTGCTAGTACGTTTCAGATAGAAAATATATTATAAAGTAGATTCCAACACTTTGAATAAACCTGCTGAATAGAGAAAACAGGGCTACATCATGCTTCATCGAATGGTCAAGGAACCTTCATTTCGCCATTGCTCTTTCCTCCTTCGCCGTTCCCTGTACTGCGAAATGCGCTTGGCAGCTAAGAGAAACAGTTAGCACCTCCGTGAAACCTATGAACCGGGGAGCAGGAATAATTCACGGATAAGACATACCCCAGTTTAGGGTTTGTGCGTTGTGTTTTATCCTGGCGTCAACCCAGGGGTAGTGAATGGCTCGCTCTAGATATCTCTGTGCCAGCCCTGGCTACCCTTCTCTTGGCACTTGATACTGATGTGTTTTGGCTCGACATTATCCTTGTTCTCGAAGATGAGCCAGCCATTTTTATCCCAGAGGACTCTGGACACTTCACCCGGGGGTCTTGCCAAAGATAGCAGCGAAACCCCGTTCGATACACCGTCACTTCAGCTTCTTGTCGCAAAACGCGTAAATGATCCGACACCAATACTACAGGAGTGGCCGTGCTCCAAAATAATTCCAAGTGTCCAATCGTTGTCCGCAAATGAACTATTCAACCACTTGTTATTATTTATATTAATATCGGTCACATAAGAATGCTTGACTTCAATATGACGTAGACATGCTCGGAATGGAGATATTAATGAGGCAGTAGATACGAATGAACGTGGAGCACTCCATATCCACGGCCTACTCTGGTTGCGAGGGAATATTCTTTTAACTTCTATACTTGACGACCTTCGACCTGAGCAGGCTGCGTATCGTGAACGGATTATCCAGTATGTAGACAGTATATTTACAGAGGTATGTGCTTCCCCAGGGCAACATTCTCGGTCGTTGGCAGATGCACTAATAGGCTCGACGTGGGTGCAGGATCTGGACCAAGAATCTTTTTGTGCTATGCGCGAGGGGAGATCAGTAACGTCAGACATATCGTCAATGCTAGCGAATGACCAACAGTGGGCCGCCTCTTTCGAGGAGGAGGCAAACTTCTGTGCGGGAGCCACGCAGATACACACCCATAGCCCAACTTGCGTGAAGTACTCTGTCGGGAAACGGGGCACAAGGAAGGGTAGCTTGTGCCGATTTAAAGCACCGTGGAAGGGGTAAGGGAGGGGAAAAGGGAGGGAAAAAAAAGAAGAAGAACCTTTCGTCACTTCGTTCCTCAAGGCATAGCAATAAGATTTGTATATTATTAACCAACAATAACTTTCTCTAACCACTTATTATACTAGAGAGGTCATATACCTCATGCCAGGCTAATTACCAATTGGTCAAAACGGCCGGGAATACCTTAGTGGTGCCTTATAACCGTTAAAGAGATAGCACCGACACAGCTAAGTTACGCTCTGAAAAGTTTGGTCTGTTCTTGTGACGAACCATCATACTGTCACGCCAACAGGCAAAAGAATAGGCTAATAATCGCATTTCTAGCAATTATCATGACGGTACCAACTGTATATAAGGGAAACGTGCTCGGAACGTGACAGTTCTTTGTCGCCGACTCGCCGGAAATCAGCCAGATCCATCGGGGTCTAGCCTCTACTCGGGGTATATCATTGCGTTTCATTCAAATAAGACGCCGTAGCTTCGAAATCTCCTACCAAAAAGCCTCTGGATGTCGAGTCTACACCTACGGCTATCCCGCCTTACAGCCAAGTTTACTCACTTTGTACCCAATTAAGTGCCTCCGGTCTCTAATAGTCGGTCCGTAAAGGAAGAGGCTACGGGTACTCTGTATGCAGTAGCAACACAATCGATGCGACGATGGAGCTTTGTCTTCTCACCGTCCCGATCGTCTAAGCTCGGCAGATACCGAAAAGTCCGCATCTTAGTAATTCTCCGTAGAATAGGATCAAAAAGTTTTTTAAGTCTAGGGCGCTATTTCTTTATCCTAGCTTTAACCCGCGTTTCGGTACCTGACTATAGAACGATTCCGAATAAAGGGGAACTATTATTAATCGTATTCTCAGCGAGTGGCAAATTATCCCCCCGCTTAGACCTTTTGTATGCACCTTGATAGGCTATACATATTATTACTGTTCGACTGAGATACAGAGTAGTTTTTTAAGCCTTAAACTCTTATTTATATAACCCTAACATATTTATGTAACGAACCATTATACTATTACGCTAAATAGGGCAAAAGATTAGGCCATTGATCGCATTTGTAGCAATCAACGTGATGGTACCAACCGTCTATAAGGATAATCGTGCTGGAACGTGACAACGTGGTTTCATACCCGCATTTTTTTATACACCTGCACTCCCGTCCATCACACACAGGCAGAAAAAAGGCATAATGCCGAATAAGGCAAGTATATAATACATCGTCTTGTGTCATGGGCAACGAACAGGCCGATCGGCTTGCCAAACAAGGCGTCGCCCTCCCCGCCGTCCCGCAGAATTAGGCGACAGTTACTCACATCAAAAGATGGGTCAAAGAAAAGATCGCCGAAGTGCAGGAACAAGACTGGCTTGGCAAAGTACCGGACTGCTACGAACGATAGGGACTCGGGGCCCCAAGGTCCCCCCCAGAACCGAAACTCCCGCGCCCCGTCCTGCACAGGTTGCTGGCGGAGAGGTCGGGACTCAGCGACTTCCAAGAATACCATGAGCGCTTCGGACACGACGCGAGACCCGTCTGCAGATGTGGCGAACCAAGAGAACAAAATCACTTCGCGGAATATAGGATGCTCAGATCCTTTCTGTCAAACATTCCACCTGGGGAGACCCCCCTTTCGCACCTACTTGGACCCTCAGGAAGCAAAGACTTCCAGAAACTGGTGGAGGAGACGAACCCATACGGTCGCCCCTTAACCGAATCAGACTGACACCACACAACTGACCCTCTTTCCTTTGTAAATTGAAACTTAGCGAACGGTGGCCTTAAGCTACTGGCTCCTAACGTCGTATTGCCCGGATATGGATTCATATAACTAGCTTACTTAGTGGACGCAAATAATAAAATAAACAAACAAACAATACATTGGTTTGCGCTATTGACGAGATAAAAAAATACAGTGGCCGGTGAGACGGTGGTGGTGGCCCTCCTCTTTTCTTTTTATTAATGCCATATAAATACATATATACATACAGGCTCCATACATATACTTTGCCAAGTATCCCCTGTACATAGCTCCATCGACAGACAGGTATAATCCAATTGATGCTCCATAATACGGAGTATATCCTCTATGAATCATGTTGAGTGAATAAAAGGAAGGGGCACAAAAAGACTCAACTAATAGAATCCATGGATGATTCTAAATGGATTACCAATGCGGTGGATCTCTCGGTCACTGGTCGGCGCACTACACCTATCGGTATAATCCCTGTAAATCTCTCACTTGTCAGCTTGTACCTGTACTATACCTTTTGTTATGTGTGTGGGGTCTCTAATGCTCTTTAGTCTACTCCGTACCTAGTATCTTATGCCCACGGTGCCCTACTCCGGCTCGATCAGGCCCAGTTTATACGTTGTATGTACGGAGCATGTATGTACATCCGTCTGTACGAACGGGCAGAAGTGGGATATCGCCCCAAGCCGTCTCCTTGACCGCATCAATTCCAGAGCGGGCAGCCGGCCGATGCTGCAGAGGTTTACGAAGAACGTACGTCAGGGTACTGCTCCGTACAGTACATTGCCTTGGCAATCCTAGCCTGCCTATCCTGGCCCGGGCGTCCTGCCGGTCCGTTATGCTTGATGTTGCGCCCTGCCCTCGCCTGCCCTTGTCGGCTTGCTATCTGTCTGGATGGGGTCCATAACAGGTCAAAGTCACTCATGCAGCAGCAGTCTAGTCAAGGTTACGAAGCATATCACTGCGAACCTGGTCTGTCTCCACAAGGGAACGTCCAAGATGGAGCCATTCAGGATCGAGGGAAGCATGAACAACAGTCCCATACTTCAAGTGTATAAGACGTCCTTCTCTCGACCTTCGACATGCAAGAATCAGATCCGAAGTAGAACAATCCTCTCAGCTTGCCTCCTCATCCTCATCCTCATATTTCTTCTTCTTCTTCCTCTCCTCCTCCTATCCTTTCTACTCCATGCCATAACTCTATTCTATATACTCTCTCTCTCTCTCTCTCTCACACACACACACACACACACACACATTTATCATTATGGATGCTCACAGCAGACCCTCCTCTCCTTATACCCTCATGCAGTTTGGCCCTAAGATTCCCTGCCCTTTCCCGACCGTCACAGCCTCCTTCTACCATTATGTCACATCCTTTCCAGATGCCGTGGCTGTCCGCGACATGTCAGGTGCTACCATTCGAGAATTGACATACCGTCAACTCGCTCTTTTGGCGCAGGCACTTGCAGTGAGACTTCGCAGACTAGGCGTCCGCCCCCACCAAAGAATCCCCCTTATGGTTAAGCGAAGTATAGAGATGGCAGTGGGCATCTGGGCAATCTTGTTATGTGGCGCCCAGTATGTGCCTCTTGATGGGGAGGTTATACCCGACTTAACTATCCAACATGTTGCCGAACAATCTGGAGGAGATATTATCTGCTGCATGGCTTCAACGGTCCAACGCATTCGTGACCTTTGCCCGAGCGCCACTCCCGTCATTATTGAAGAGACCCTGGCTGCCACAAACGACGACGCGCCCGTTGGAGAATGGATGGACCTGTCAACCTCTCATGGCGGATGCTACATCATTTATACATCTAGTACGTACATACAAATACATCATATGAGACGTACACTGGCCTGCCATCCCAAGTTGTCAAAAATAAAATATATGCTAGACAAACTCTCCCTTTAACAATGCTAACATATATCATCAGGAACGACTGGAAAGACCAAAGGCGTGGATATAGCACATAAAAATGTTGCCAACCTCGTGTGTATGTCTCCTGGTAATCTTGATATTCAGCTAGGGACTTGCGTGGGACAAGTCCTTAATATAAGCTTCGATATGTGTATGTCATTTTTTTCCCCTCTCCCAATTGCCTGTTTAGGCAACTCTCTCCCCCTTCACCAGTGGAGTCAGATTCAGGTTGCTAACAACAAGAAACAGCCGCATGGGAGATCTTCGCATGCCTATGCAATGGCGGCACCCTTGTCATTCGGGGCTCTAAGTGGGAGCCCACAATTAAGCAGGTAAGTCACGAACCTGAATTATGATTGCAAATCGTTTAAGTTAAGAATGTGAAAAGAGAGCTAGCTAACTAACGTGCAATTCTTAGCTCGATGTTCTGATTTGCACGCCAACTATCCTGTCTCTATACCCTCCTATCAAGTACCCCAAGATCAAAGTCGTTGCTACAGCTGGCGAACCCACATTACAGGAGTAAGTCATCAAGGATTCGCTTTGCGCTTCCCAATTTGCCACGCATTCCCTTTCTCTATAAAGTTTGATCTTAATGTTCTTTTTCTCTCAAATAGCCTTACTGACCTACGGGCTACCTATGCGACTTACTGGAACTGCTGTGGTCCCACCGAGACAGCTATTGTAAACACGATGCAGAAGCACATTGTCGGCGACGGACTCTCTATCGGTCGGCCGACGCCAAACAACAATGTTTATATCCTTGATAATAATGGTCAACCTGTCCCTGTGGGTGTGGCGGGTGTTATGTGGACCGGCGGACATGGCGTGTCTCGTGGCTACGTGGGACTTGAGGCTAAGACAAAGGAGTCTTACATTCCAGACCTCTTTGCTAATGATGGGTAAGCTTCGACTACGAGTTTTAAGTCCCTCCGCTTAGTATCAAAGGAACAAAACAGAAAGGGACTAATATGCTGTCTTGGACTAATAGATCTAAGATGTACTGTACCGGCAACTTGGGTCAATGGCGTCCAGATGGTTCAATCGAGATTCTCGGCCAAGTGGACAACCAAGTCAAGGTCAAGGTGAGTCGGCCATTTCTCTTTATATGCCTAGTCGCGTATCACGTTTTTATTGTTGCTGTTCTTGTTTGCATCAAGAATCTAATAGGTGGGAACCGAAATAGGGATTCCGAGTTGAGCTTGACGGCGTTTCTTTTTCCATGGCCTGTGCCCCTGGCGTCACACGAGTTTGTACCTTATTGATCGACGGTCAGATTCACGGCTTTGCCGCCCCCCGGAACCAGGACAGTTCCGCTATTCTGGAACACACACGGAAACTCCAACCTTACTATGCCGTCCCGTCCAAGCTTCACCTTCTCAATAAGTTCCCCATTACGGCGAACGGAAGGATTGATAAGAAGGCCCTTCGCACCTTGGCCACAGCGCTAACGGCGGCGGTCAATGAGACTCCGCTGGCGAATGAAAAGGTCCGAGGCTCAAGGCCAAAGTCCGGCGGGAGTGAGCAGGGGACGCTGGTCGAAGCGCGATCTATTTCCTCCCCTTCAACGACACCATTGTCAGGCCCCAGCGAGAAGGAGGAAAAGCTCGACCTATCTGCCGATATCCTAGAGAAGATCTGGTCAAAGCCATGGCGTGGAGTCAGAAACCGCATTCTCATCACATACCGGGTTCTCTTTAGCTTTATTTATCTGCTGAATATTGGCGTTCTTATTGCTGTCCTATTGCTGAACCTAAAGCCAGAATGGCTTGCTACCATTACGGCCGCCAATCTTGTCACTGGCGTGCTGGTCCGACAGGATCTTGTCATCAACGCTCTATACACCACCTTCTGTTCTGTACCTAAATCATTCCCCCTATGGATTCGACGGCGCTGCGCCAAGATCTACCACTTTGGAGGGGTTCACTCTGGGGCCGGTTTCTGCGCTACCGCATGGCTCGTTGCATCTACGGTCCAAGCCACTGTTGGGCGCGTCCAACACAAGAGAGACGCCGGCTCCTTGGCCTCGCTTGTCATCTCGTGGCTCCTCTGTGTGCTCTGCTGCACGATGCTCGTAGCTGCCTGGCCAGCCTTCCGTAAATCGAAACATAATATGTTTGAGCGTATACACCGCTTCCTGGGATGGATGGCGCTGGCGCTTTTCTGGGCCAAGACTATTGTCAGTGTCTTTGACGCCACATCGGGTGGTGAGGATCTTGGCCTTGCCCTCGTTCAGACCCCTGGCTTCTGGCTGCTGGGCGTTGCGACCTGTAGCATTGCTTCGTCGTGGCTCTTCCTCCGCAAGGTCGACGTCAACGCTGAGCCTCTATCTGACCACGCTATCCGCCTGCACTTCAACTACACGGTCCCCATCAACGGGTCCTTCACCCGCATCTCCAACCGTCCGCTGCTCGAGTGGCACTCCTTCGCGACAATCCCCGCACCCCAACCCACGGCCAATGGCTACGGCCCTGGCTACTCCCTTATCGTGTCTAACGCCGGCGACTGGACAAAGGCCTGCATCCAGAACCCGCCCACAAAGCTCTGGGTTCGCGGCGTGCCCACCTGCGGCGTCATACACATCACTAGGCTCTTCAACCGGGTGGTGTTCATCGCCACGGGGTCCGGCATCGGGCCCATGCTGGGCCACATCGGCCAGCCCAGTTGCCCGACACAGCTGATCTGGTCGGCCCCCTCGCCGGAAAAGTCGTTTGGCAAGAACGTGCTGACTACGATCCGCAACAGCATCCCCAATGCGGTGATCCACGATACTAGAGCGCAGGGCCGCCCAGACCTGGTCCGTATGGGATACAACCTGGCCAAGGACTTCCAGGCGGAGGCTGTCATTATCATTGCCAACGAGAAGATCACTAAGAAAGTTGTGTATGGCCTCGAGACACGAGGTGTCCCCGCATATGGCGCTATCTGGGATAGCTGAATTAAGGGGCTAGAACCGCTGTTAAGGTATTGGGTTAAGGTTACTTTTCTATAGCTTTAATCTGCAGATTGTAAGGGGCACACCAGGGGATAAGGGTTGGGTTACAGTTAGGAAGAAGGGGGAAAAAAAGAAGAAAACAGTTAAGAAATCGACGATATATAGATTAAAGTGAATATTTATTATTTATTATGAATGATCTATTACTTCCACTGCCACTTCTCTTACTACTTCTACTAGTATTGCTTCTATTACAACTCTCCTGTAAAAATTTCCCCGCGCTAACAGCTATTATAGCTTGTTGGTGCAGCGGGGTAATTTTGCAGGTCCACTGGTCTGTCTTTCCGCTAAGGCCTATCAGGTCCTAACAGCGCACAAAGAGGGAGGAATTCGGAGAGCTTCACCTTCATCGAGAGCTGGCCTCACAACTCGTGCAGCTCTGCTGCCAACACGTCGCCTCGCAAGAGACCAACCACACCCCGAGCAGCTCCGCTGCTGACAAGTTGCCTCACGAAGAGGCATAGCCGACACAGCGTCTCGTAAGAGACAACGACAGTACGTCGCCTCGTAAGAGGCCAGCCGACGCATCGTCTCACAAGAGGCACCACTGTTATCTCGCGAGAGGCACAGCCAACACATCGTCTCGCAAGCCTCGGCCTGCCCTGAACTGCTCATATGCCTCATTAATACTCCTTGGAAGTGTTGCAATGGTGGACTCAACTCCCTTCAGTGTCTTTTTAAAGTCTTCTTTCTCTAAGTAGTCGAATACAAAGTATACCCAGAGATAAGTGCGGTGGGGAGTCTCTTGTAGTTTCTTCTCTAGGTAGCTTTTAATTTCGGGTGAGACGTCTTTCTTCTCTGATAGCTGATTAAGCCGATGCTTAATGACGCGATTTACCTCTTGGCTAATAGCTTCCGACGCTTCCTCTCCCGGTATATGGATATTTGGGAAAGCACCTAATAAGCTGTGGAACTTGGACACGATCTGCTTATACGGGCGGCACGTTAGAAGATACTTGAGCTTGCCATGGCCGAACTGGTTGCTGCGGAATTGGCTCTCCACATTCCGCATCAGGTCCGCAAACTCGGATTCGGCACATTTATCCAGGGCATTAAGGACCATAATTATAGGTCCTGCCTGGGGGCCCTTGATAGCGTTTCGTAGAACCTTCCAGAGCGATTCTGTAGAGTTGATCAACCCTGGCCCATCCTTGCGGAATTCTGGCATGGCATGTTCGATCAGACACGGCTTCTGGGAGAAGAGCTGGTGAAGCAGTGCGCAAAGCGCTTGCCGGACAGTATTCTGATCTTGGTCTTTAAAGAAGAAGTAGCAGATAGTTGCTGATCATGGCAGGTCGTAGTCGACCAGGTGTTTGGTTAACACAGACTTTCCACAGCCAGGATCAGCTGATACCAGCAGGGGGCCGGAGTCCTGTTCTAACCACATCTGGAAGTGCTCGTGATTAAGGAACCACATGCATGTGTCTTCAACCCTTTCTTCCACTCGGTCTTTATACCACTCGTATGTGGCGTCCCTGTTGCCAGTGGTGAGGCGGAACAGCTGGTGACACCTTTCTTTTTCCTGGGATTGAAGATGCTCCTTTGTAATGTCCCGATGCTCTTTTGCAATGTCCCGATGCTCCTTTCCAATGTCCTGATGCTCCTTTGCAATATCCCGATGCTCCTTTGCAATGTCTCGATGTTCTGTACATAGAATTAGCATATATTAATAGTACGATTTAGAGAGCCTCGGACTGACCAGATAGAATATCACCGATCTTCTTCTCAGCTTCAACCCTATTCGGCGCGATTCGATTAAGAAGGTCCTTTGTGTACACCGCTGCCACCATTGCTGCATACCCTTGCCACTCCTTATTCTTGTGCGAGTCTGAGTAGTCGCAAATACCGCGAATGACCAGACACGGGAAGTGGTTTATTAGTCCTGCCGCTTCCATTTTAAAGCACTGAACATCCTTTTCCGCTGCGAGCTTATCTCGAAGCACAGCATCCTTCATGAGCTGGTTTGCTGAAGCGACTAGGCCGTAATGGATAATCGGATTATCCTCGTCTTCAGCCCTTTCGGGTCGCAAAATGAGGGTTGACGGATTGTCCCCACATGCCACCGCACAATTCGATTCCTCGTTTATAGGATGGCAGACGTTACTTTGATATAGTCTGACGCTGCTTGGATCGGGTCGCCGATATTTCTTCTTTAGCCTTGGCTTTTTGTCGAGAATAGTACCGATGGCTGCCTCAAGCTGATTCCCTTCTTCCTCGTATTGCGCTTTAAGGCCGTTTACAGCTGCACGTAGAACTGGTGGTGGTTGGTTCAGGAACCCTGTCGTTTGGAAGCTCTGCCCTTGTATGGGTTTGCCGAAGTCGTACTGGAATACGCCACCATTGCTGCCGCCTGGAGAGCTAACCACCACATCTCCCAAGCGAATATCGTGCTTTCGACTAGGCGCGCCTCCACCAATACCAACCATCAATCCGATTCTAACGTTGGGGAAACTGTGTGACATATCTGCCGCCACACGTGCTGCAGAGGATATGCCATACTCTCCACCGGGCAAGACGGCGATAACAATGTTGTGCTTCCCAATTTTGCCTAACGTATAATCGTTATTGTCGTTCGTGGAGACCATCTCTGGTGTCTCGTTCTTTTCATCGAGGACAGCTCGGGCAGCAACATATTCGGTCGTGATAGCACAGATCCATCCGACTGTGTAATCGTTAGGGTTCGGCATCTCTCCGGATGGTTTATCAGAGGCGGACTAAAGTGTAAGAAGTCTCTCAGATAAACTAGGCAAAGTTCTCACTAGGTTGGTTCAGTCGCTCAAGTCATACCCGGCGGGTTGATGCGCGGTTTGTGGAGGGTCCAGCCTGTGTCTTCGAAGCGGGGTATTGGCAGCAGAGCTGAGTTATGTAACCCGCCAAGCCCAATACCGAGCCATCTGCAGTTTCTTGTTCTCTCAGTGGACAGTCAGTCCTTAGATACTAGTTGTATGTATTCAATTGAACATACTTGAATTGTAATTTGCTGCACGAATTGGTGTTGCATTTCAGTTTCCCTCTAGAGTTTAGTAGCTCATCTTAACAATTTGGTACGTAGGTGTTCAAAAAAACACGAACGCGGGGCACATAACGCGTCACACCACAACCAGCCACCCGGATACCTTCCACTTTCAAATACACATATCTTAACAGCAATATGCCAGAAAAGCGCGAAGTTGGGACAATTATATGCGGGAATCGCAGAAGAAACCAGCATTTTAGTCCCATACAAAAATCTGCAATATGTGCAAAGATATCAGAGGGTAAATCCTACCGGGATGTGGCACGTGAGTTTAATACATCCCCTTCAACTGCACATGGCATCTTTAAACGCTGGCAAACCACCCAATCTTTCGATTCAAAGCCTGGAAGAGGTCGCCCAAAGAAATTGAAGCCAGCAGAGACTAGGTATATCACTTTACTTATTAAAAAGGACCGTCGGATAACGTGAGATGCGTTAGTCGGTGCGATGAATGGTCGCGTCAGCAAGAGTACACTACGTCGCGCTCTCCAGAAATAATTCCGCCGCAAATGGAAAGCAATTAAAATCGATTTTGATATCGAAATAAACAGCAGCTCAAAGGCTACAATTTGCGCGTCATTGGAATGGAATTGAAGATGAATTGCTTGAGATATAACAAGTTGAAGTTAGGCCCTTTGACTTATACTGACACAGCTTAAGGTTATCTTCTCAGATGAGTGTTCAGTTCAGAACCAACCTAATAATCCACAAGGTTGGGTCTTCCGCAAGCCACATGAGAATTTCCACAGAGCTATAGTCAATATTACAGTCCATGGGAAAGCCACAATCTCTCTTATGGTCTGGGCCGGCATCTGGAAGGAGGGTCGGACAGACTTGATCTTTATGGAGCGGGATCAAACGTCAAGAAAGCGGGGATATACCGCAAAAAGCTATCAGAAAGCATTATCAGAAGGCCTTCTTCCAATTTATGACGGCACACGCGAGTTCCAGCAAGGTAACGCGCGTATTCATAAATTTGGAGGCACACCAGAATGGCTACAGATCCATGGAATTGAATATATCTATTGGCCGCCGCATTCCCCTGATCTCAACCTTATTGAGCACGTTTGGAGAGCTCTTAAATTGAAATTAACGGAAATCTGCCCTCACATTCGCGATCTGAATGCTAACGAGGCATCAATTAAAGAGTTGAAAATGTGGTTACAAATTGCGTGGAAGGCTATACCCCAGGACCTAATTCGGAGGCTAACCGACTCTTTGCCACGTCGACTAGCAGCCGTACGTCGGGCCAGGGGATACTATACAAAATATTAATCTTTAGAATCAGGGCTATTTAATGATATATATGGATCCTAAATTGAATGAATTTTTCGTAATATTATGGTCTTTTAAAAATGATGGTGTTGCTACAGGTATTGGCGCGGCATCCCCGCGTTCGTGTTTTTTTGAGCAGTAATTTTACATCGAGTACTCCGTAATATCCTGCGTTTTGTTACGTGCCGGAATTTGACAAAATTTGTACCTGGGTCATGGTTAGGTGTAGCTTAAGTACCATGTGTGCATAGGCAGTAATCAGCACTGTGGATGACATGTCAGTGCGCTTTCATTTTTAGAAGAGTTTATTTGGACTGGACGGCGGTTTCGCTCCTAACAGCATAAACAGGAAAAGGAGACTATATGGGCTTTAGGATACATGGCAAAGCTTGAGAAACACATGTACACCATCTAAAGTTGCCCTTTCGGCTAGAGCCGCCGGGCCTAACAAGTAACAAAGCAGCCATACTTACACTTAAATAGCTGCACCAATAATCGGGATAAAAATACATCCAATATATCTACAACTCAATTAAAAGGTTACGTGAAAACGGGAATACAGTAATAGCCCTATAGGTTCCTATAAGCGAAGAAAATGAACTGCTTAAGCGAGCTAAAGAACAAGCATAACAGGCTACCCGATAAAGTGCTACCCAGTAACTTTAATTCCCTAAGATATAATTAACAACGCTTAACTTAATATAGTTACAGCAGTGAAAGGATAGGTATTTACCGGAAAACATCGGAAAGTATTCTAAGAGAATAAATAAAGCACTTCTAGGAAAGTATACACGACTACTCTACGACAGTCTATCGCAGAATAAATCTAGTGTATTTTCTTAACTTAGGATAAGTATAGTAAGGCTAAACTTTTACCTTTTTTAAATTAATGCTGCGCTGTTAAATTAGTGCAAATGCGGATATAAAAAGGAGACAGTTAACTACTTTTTATTCCGATACAGAAAGTAAACAATATACTGAATAGAGATGCTTTAATATATAGAAATATAAAGAGGCAATATCTCTTTCTATTTAAGAGGAAAGTCGCTATCCGATAATAATAAATAGACTCTAAAACTAAAAGCAGTATAAGCAATAATCCGGTTCGCAATAGCCACAGGCCGACGAGACGCGAATTAATGGCGGGAGATAAACCCGCACCTCTAACCCACTAACCCACTTTATAGCCGACTTAACCTACACTTATCACCTCGTGGCATAAATAGCAGGCAACGCTTTAGCCGCCGAAGATAGGACGCTGAACACTTATAGAATCGCCTCCAAGCTGGCTTGCTAATAAAAGATCACTAAACTACGGGAATACATAGAAAGACACAAGACCTGCAAGGCATGATAGACAGAAGAAGGATACCGCATAGGTTTTTAGGAGATATAACAAACTTGAGAAAGACACATGTACACTAGCTAAAGTTGCCCTTTCGGCTTAGCCGCCGGGCGTTAATAAATTGTATTGTATTGTATTGTACTACCTTGGGCCTCCCACCAAACGTCTGTTTCGTTGATTTCCCTTATTACTTTTGGTCGGAAAATTAGTTAGAGCATAGGCCATGCGCGCCACATGTGGCTTTTACCGTACCTCTACTGTGGTCCATATGTACTCATTAAGCCAGAAGTGGCTGCTTGGTGCTGCAGGAACAGGGCTTAAGTGTTCAGGCATCTAGGCAAGCAGCTTATTGTTCCTGTTCCTGCTTTCTAATAAGGAAATTTCTGGACTCTTCATACCACAGCCAGGACTGGCTATTGTAAATCACACTGATGGCACGGCAGCTAACCAGTTCCAAACACAAGCCAATTCAGGCTTTATGTCTAACCGAAAATCGACACGCAAGATAGCCAGGATTGGCATCCACTCTTTGGGCATTTCTGAGCACGGACTCTCGGTACCTGCGCATACTGGAAGATACAAAGCCATGACTGAACAGTCGAAACTGGCCTTGGAATGGCCTATAAAATCCGGCCAATTATGGATTTTGCACACCAAGTCCCGACCAGAAAGTAACTGTGAAGTCCTACTAAGTATATAGAGCAACTGACAAACCACGGAGCGGTAGACAGTGCGAAACCAACGAAAAGTACAAAGCACCCTGCCCTAGGCACAAATTCTGGGGTTCAATGCTAGTTTTGACATCTAGGTCCAAGCAAGATCATGATTATCATATATAAATGTTAAATTGCCATTCATGGCTTTTTTGTTAGTAACCCTAGACTAACACCACACATACAGTCACTGCTCAAGTCCAGCACATTCCCACTTGATCCGACGCAGTGCCGGAAGTAGGCCGCTCTTCTTCGCAGTTCGCCGCACCTGCTTCGAGCAGCGCTCGAGTATGCCCCCTGCAAACGTGCGTGTGCGTGTTGAGTGCCGTTGCCCGTTGCCAGGGCTCTCAGAGCCCGATTAATATCGCGCACGTTATGCAACCAAAAAGCAACCTTGGATTCTTGCAGCCAACGCAAGGCTTGGACTGACTACCGAGTATTTCTACAATGGAGGAATGCTGACTGTAAAGCCACCAGTCTGTTTTCCAGCGTCACTAGATAGATTGGCTGATTCTGTTGCAGGAACGCAATAAGCCAGTACCAGCTACGGTTAGTAACTGCTTGGTCCATGCCTAGAGAGTTTCCAAACACATAAACCGTGGACACTGATTCGGTTGCTACAGTATTGCTCATATTCAGTTTCCTCTTTTATAGAGTCTCTGTTTCTTTAGAGACTAGACGCACGGACTAACAGGTACATAAAAATACATATGTATACCTAGTTAAATGGAGGATCCAGAAGCGGCCGAATTTAACCCTAGTAAAATTGCGCTAGAGTATGTTTTAGGAACAAACTGGCGGCAAAAAGCATGTCGCCTTAAAGTACTAGTAGGTAAATGGCAAATTGGACAGTGCCACCCATACTGGGAGGTACAAAAGACATCAAGAGTTCGGCACCTCGTGACATATCATGTGACCATTAAAGGTATGCGTGAATCGCTACTTTATTGGCGTTCGCACCTGGCAACATTCAACTAAGTGTGGCGTGCTGAGTTCAATAGTAAACTACTCCGTATAGGCATTCTACGGATTGGAATTCTATGTGTATTTATTTACTCTTCTATAGCATCATCTACGGGAGAACCACGTGAGGGCACGTGAGTCGACTGCAAAGGCCACCGTGTCCTTTGTGACTCGCAGATGCGAGGCCTGTCGGGCATCTCCCAGTGGCCGTTCTGTGATGCTTGAGTGGCAATAATGGCTGCAGACTCCATAAATAAATACTTAATATAGTGACGATGCGAGCGATTCTCAACCTTGCGATTTCCCTGGTTCGGACGATGACAATTCTCAGCTGACAATCCTAGCTCGAAGGAGCCAGCTGAGACCTGCCGGAACTGGCCTTCAATTTGTGCCTTACGCCGACTGGAGACCCGCACAATCCTATAACAAAACAACCGCTTAATAACATATGCTATGACGTGCAGTGGAAGCTATCCGTGAATAACAGGCGTCGATCAGGCGAATCAAAACCAGGCAGTGCTTTATCGCCACGAGATTATTGGAAATACATCCTCAAATCGAAGTTACAAGCTGCCGTGGCTCGTACCAAGCGCCCCCTTGCCCCTTCGGACACGCAAATCTCCTTGTCCGCTAACGATCGTAACGAGCGTGGTGGAAGAATCATTCCCTAAATTGGATGCTACCTGGTCCTTCGCGGCAAAGTACCTACAGGAATGGAGCTACTTCCTAAGCGACGGCAGGAAGCTGAAGGTTGATATTATATTCAAGTATATAGAAGATAAAGACAAGACCGCCTCCGCGGCACGGGGAGCAACTGCTGTTCAGAGTGCAGAGGTAGCGGCGAGAGTTGAAGGCGAGAGAGCCGTTTTGGGCCGACCGGAAAGCTGGAGAGCAACCGAAGTCACGTGGCTCACACATGACGATACCGCCGCCCACGAAACGAGTTGTTGGCTATCGAAGGGGGCTAACAGACTGCACTGCCGTAGCTAGCGTAGGCCAGCTCCAAGCGCAGGCTACCAGCACAGCTACTATATACGACCTGTGGTGCCTGGAAGGTGGCAAAGTTAGCGTAGGCATGCCCTGCGCACAAGCTAAACAACAGGCGCCCAGCGTGATGCAGTTCACGCACACTGGTGATTAACACAAACAAGTTCCTCCATATCTATTGAGTTGGTCCAAGATGCTCCCTTTCGCAGAGGAGGAATACTTCTGCGCCTCGACAACACACGTCGCGAGACTGCAGCTTGTGGCCTGCTGCTCATTCATCAGCAGTGTCCACGCGGACGGGCAACTAGTAGGGATGTACCTTGTGCAGAAGTCAGGAGCAGAAAATGGCTGCTAGAAGGTGAGCGAGAGTAGTGGGCGACAGTTGGAAGTGGATACTACACTGAATGCGCCTCCATGGTGTCCTCAAAGCACTCCTGCAAGCACGCCACTCGCAGCGGACCTTTCACACCAACAAAGACAAGTTCACGCCTAGGCCCACCTAAGGATCAATAGCGGTATGTTACATCTTCACATTATTATATAATCTGCATGCAGCGGCTAATGACTCGTAGAAGGCGACGAGAGCTTCGACCCTCACGACGGACCTCCTTCACCTATTCGCGAACCTGTTGCGAACCCCTTGGCAGAGCACCAACAACCCCCCCGCCCGAAGCCGAAAACCTCGTCGAAAGACTTCTATCAATCAGACATCATCCCGCAATGCGGCACATTCCCCGCAACGTCCGAAACATGTTGCGATGCCTGCTGATAACCTCATCGATTGATGACGGAAGCTTCCTAAACCGACGGATCCGGTAAGATAGGAATGTTCCTTCCGAGCTTGACAATGACCAACTGTCCCAATATGAGGCTGTTACATAACCTCATTTCACCGACAATTGATATCTTCCGTCATATCATCTCATTGGTTACGATCAGCATATGCCACCACAACTAATGGGAAACATTCCTCCTCGCCAATGCTTCGTCGCTTCGCAACTTGTACCCAGTCTTTGTGTGGCGCTCCATGATTAACTCGACGGCTTGCAACGTAGTGGCACATATTGCCAACCCGGCAACTTGTGTGCCGTTGTTCTGTGGATCATGCATCGACTCATCGAGTGTTCCCTTTACGGTTTCCGGCTCCATTGTAAGGAAGGGCATGTGCTCATTGCTGGTAACTTAACTGGTTAGCTTCAGCTTTTCCAGTCCGTTGACTTCACTGACTCCATGCAAGCGCACACGTGCCTCTGAACATTATCCCAGCCACCAATTGGGAATGGGCTCGATGTCTTCCTAGCGCTTCGTCCAATTCGATTTGTAAGGGCAGAAGCGGGGTCCGCAATGGCTGGAGTGGGGTCGGTGGGCATGTGATCCTAATTGTCTGAGACTAGCCGTGGGCGAAGTTGGGCACTGACGCTGGAAGATAGACTGAGTTCGAGCCCAAGTCCAAAGGGCACAACGTACGGAGATCCGCCACGCCAGGTTTTTTTGCGCTGGCAAAGCCCCAGTATACTGATCCCCGTGATACGCAAGTATAAGGTGGGATATTGAGCGCAACACAATCCTACCTGCGGTACTCCGTATTAATCAAATCGATTTGGCTGTAGCGGATGATGCAGCCTGCGGGGTCCCCTGTTACCTCGTGTCCCGACGAAATTCCGTCATCTGCTGGATATGCGTGGCGGTGCTACCGAAAAAAGTGTGGCTCGGCTCCTACCGACTGAAACTTAGTCTGAACAAACCTCCCGATCCCGCTACCTTCAACGACATCTTCGCGCGATAATGTTTGACTTGACTCCATAGCCCACGGCATACGCCTTCATTTCCCATTTCACCACATCTAGGCCTTGAGATTACGGCTTCTGCCAGCCTGTTGGCCTATTGGCATCAATTCCCAACTCGTGGCGCGGAGTGTACATGATTTGGCCTGTCCCTCTGAAGAGTGACCCGAAGTTCTGAACCCCTAGGCAATGGCGAGCACAGGAGCAGATTTGGTAAGTTGTTGCTTTGCATCTGATCCCCCATTATCTAATCGTTGCAGAGAGAGGGCTGGCAGGACTCTACCACGGCCCAATTCGGGGACGAGCATAAGCAGGCGGTGCATCTGTTCGATCGGACGACTTACCCGAAAGACTTCTTCTGCAAGTCTTGCGAGGACATACGATTCCAGGACGAAAATGGCACAACTGTGTGGAACACACATGGCAGTGGGCAGATAAAAGTCCCACCAGGCATACGCGTCCTGGCAAAAGGTGGATGGGCGATATGCAAATGAATCATTCCATTATCTGTACAACATTTGGACAATCTGAAGGCATTCTCTCCAGCCAACGCACAATGTGACCTTGAGGCAGGAACTTGGATAAACATGGGCCTTTACACATGATGTCTCGATCTCCAACCCGTCCTGTATCTCCTGTATCCATGCATGGCTGGCGATGATACCACGTAACACGATATTGCCCAGTACCGCGCCGATCTGACTCCTGACTGCACGTTCCAGCGAAAAGGGCTCTGTTGACTGATGAGCTGTGGCCACGTCCTCGATTCGGCACATCTTACCTGCAGTGATAGGTTGAGGCACCTGGTGACCGAACAGAGTTCTGAGAAGCTCCGTATCGAAGCCAACAGTCATTCTAATGATGCAATCAAAACTCTCGTCGACCGGTAAAAATGTTGTAATATCTCGAACAGCTCTGGCTGTGGGGATGGCAAATGAGGTATGGATCGCTTTCTGTGACACTCCGGTAAAGCACCAACATGGTTGTCCAGCCAGGGAATACTGTACAGCCAACTCGGTAGAGCCTTTCCCTAGTCGTCGAGCCTTTTTATGGTCTAACGCTGTCAATATATTTGGACAGCAGAAACTGAGCGCACACCTACCGCCCATGAATTGTTCATAGTCTTCGCCTTCAACATTGCAAAGTCGTACTACTTTATCAATATCGTCATTACCGGAGATAACATAAAGCAGATGTCGAGAAGCCGTCTCAGTCCGCTGTATAAGCACGTCGAGCTGCTCGGGCTTAAGGTCTCGAAGTGCCTTTTGGGTGAGACATAAGCCGCAGATTTTAATGGATGTGCAATCCAACTTCCGAAGAGCTTCCGTCTTAGGGTCATTCTGGGTCACAAAAACATAGGGAAGGAACCGCTTGAGTCTGACCAGGATATGTGGTTCGAAGCCTGTAAAACCCGGTGATAACGCATTCAGGGCTGGCTTTAGTAGCTCGAGGACCTCCAGTTCGAGTCGCAGCTTCTTGAGAGCTTCAAGCGCATTTCCAATAGGAGCATTCTCTGCTCTCAGAAGAGCCTCAGCGTCAAAAGAATTGTACAAAGACAGAACTTGTTGCAAGTACTCTCCAGCATCCATGATGCAATGCGGAGCTAGAAGTGACGGGAGCGTGGTGAAGTGGGACGGAGTAGGGGGAAGAGGCAAAATCGAAGAGCGATAGGGAATTTATGTGCGGAGAGGCCCTCCATTAGAAAATGAACGACTGGTTTATGCAATCTGGTTCGAGCAGGGGCTTGCATCAAAATGGCCAGAGCGAGAGACATATTATGCAGAGCAAGGGTCTCATCCGCATGATACGGTTCCCTCAGCCCAACTGACTGACCCGCGGCCTGAGGTCGCACGCAAAATGGCCATTGCAAGCGATCCCGGACCATGGCGGCTACAGCCGCCAAACACAACCTTCGACATGCACGGATTGCAGTTTGAATCACAACCGAATCAATATGTCAAGAAAGCGCGAAATACGACTACAGAAACAGTTTGTACTAAAGAGCTTGCAATAAATTCTAGCTTCAGTACATTGACGCTGTTGATAGCACGTTCAGGAGTCGCAGTTAAGGCAAACAAGTTAGTGCCTTCGGAGCAAGGCACATATCTTCATCCGCATCCATGTTGGCAAGCAATCCCAACATACATATGGCTTGCAGACATAGCTTCACGACTGCATATCAAGGGTGGATACGATCTCATCGCTTTGGTTCACGTATGCCGATCCACCCGACTCGACCAGCCAGGGGGGAGAAATAATGCCTTGTTCTCTCCTTTGGAGAATAGGGCAGTGTATCGTTTCTGAGGGACGGCTTGAATGTCTATATAAAGCCCACCGGCTCCAGGGCACATCCTGCATTCATGTCTTCATCTCGTCTTCGTGCACAAGAGATAACAGCTAGCATATTTGTCTCTTCAGCTGTTTCACTCCTACCTTCGTCTTTGACATGTCAGTGGCCTATACACAGGACATCTTACTGCCAGTTAACCTTAACTTGGGCCTAAAGACATAATTATAAGACCAAACATGGCATCCGATAACGCCTTCGGCACCATTTATTCTCAGGTGTCCTTCTTGGACATTTTCTTCCCTGGTTTAGGTGTTGCGTTGAGCTACATTCACCCTCTAACATCCGGCAACCTTCATGTCGGTGCTCAACTGCTCTGCACCTGTGGCCTGATCGTCTTTCTATTCAAGTTTGCCTACAAACACATCATGCGGGTCATGGAAGATTACCTCAGTTCGTCTGATTCTTTAATCTACTCTTCCATTCATAGCCCTGACTGTTCGCAGCGTTCACATTTCATATATCCGGTAGAGATGGGACACACAATATGCTTCATAGCTGGATTCAATCTCAGTCTTTTGCGACACGCACCCGATCGACTCTTGTGGCGCTGGGGAAAGAATCTGGGAGATCTGCGCAGGGCCGACCAACAAAGAAGGTTTTGCAATACATGCCATGGAACACGAAGAAGTTCTTCTGGTACAAGGGCAAGCTTCTCTGCGTACGCTCCGAAGAGACCAGATCATGGCGGGATGAGAAACTCTCGGTTACATGTTTCGGAACATCTCCAAGAATACTGAAGGAGCTTCTCGACGAATGCAAGACTTTATATGAGGAAAAGACACTAGGGAAAACCGCAGTCTACGAGAATCGAGATGGTTGGACTCTTGCCATAACTCGGGATCGAAGACATATGGACACCATTGTTTTACCTGAACACGTCAAAAAGGACTTCCTGAAAGATGTTGAAGAGTACCTCGACCCTAAAGCGCGTAGCTGGTACGCCGACCGTGGCCTGCCATATCGGCGTGGCTATTTACTACATGGTCGGCCGGGGACCGGCAAATCGAGCCTTTGCTTTGCAGTCGCTGGGTATTTCGACCTCGACATTTATGTTCTGAACCTGGCTGCTGTGGATAATGCAACTCTTGACAAGCTGCTTCGGAAACTTCCCACATGATGCATCATCTTGCTAGAGGATGTTGATGCAATCGAGACTACACGAAGCCGTGCGGATGAAGAGGTCAGTGAAAAAGATCGACGGCCTAAACCCGGGTCTGTGACACTCTCTGGCCTTCTTAATGCGATGGATGGTGTGGCTTCCCAAGAAGGCCGCGTTCTGATCATGACGACGAATCACATCGAGCATCTTGATGAAGCTCTAATTCGGCCAGGTCGGGTAGACAAGAAGATCGAATTCGGGTTTGCCAATCGAGACATGTTAGAGAGGCTGTTCCGCTTCATCTATAGGCCCACAACGAGTGAGGTCGAAGCAGGAAGGGCTAGCCGAGATGACAATCATGTCATTGAGAAATTGGCAAGGAGTTTTGTTGACCGAGTGCCTGAAATGATGTTCAGCCCGGCGCAGATCCTGGCATTCCTGCTCGAGCATAGGAACTCACCTCGAGAAGCAGTGGATAGTGTCTTGGCCTGGGTCGAAGGCGAGGGGGAAGGATGCGTCCCGCTGAGTAACCTGACCTGGGGAACGAGTGAGGCAAGTGAGAGTGGACTGGATTGTGAACTTACCATCAATGATCTGTTTCATTGCGTCAAAGACTGATGCAACACGGAGGAGAGTGAGAGAGTCTGGGAGGATCTTATGTATCAGTAGACGAGCGGGAGGTACTGTATTGTTTGTTTGTTTTAATATTAACGACCATAAGTAAGCTAGTTACACAAATCCCATCTGGGCAATAGGTCGGTAGGAGCCGGCCAAGGTCTTTATCGCATCTATAGATGAGATATTGGGCCACCTCCACGAGCTTGCCCTTGTACCAGAAGAACTTCTTCGTGTTCCATGGCATGTATTGCAAAACCTTCTTTGTTGGTCGGCCCTGCGCAGATCTCCCAGATTCTTTCCCCAGCGCCACAAGAGTCGATCGGGTGCGTGTCGCAAAAGACTGAGATTGAATCCAGCTATGAAGCATATTGTGTGTCCCATCTCTACCGGATATATGGAATGTGAACGCTGCGAACAGTCAGGCTATGAATGGAAGAGTAGATTAAAGAATCAGACGGACTGAGGTAATCTTCCATGAGGCACATGATGTGTTTGTAGGCAAACTTGAGCAGAAAGACGATCAGGCCACAGGTACAGAGCAGTTGAGCACCGACATAAAGGTTGCCGGATATTAGAGTATAAATATAGCATAACGCAACACCTAAACCAGGGAAGAAAATATCTAAGAGGGACACCTGAGAATAAATGGTGCCGAAAGCGTTATCGGATGCCATGTTTAGTCTTATAATTATATCTTTAGGCTCAAGTTAAGGTTAACTGGCAGTAAGATGTTCTATGTATAGGCCACTGACAGGATATGTGTGTGTGTGTGTCTTTATTAACGTCCTATTGGTGCTATATACACGGGCCCATTCTAGGCATCTGGACGGCTGGAGCCGACATTACTGTCGTTCACAGCGTTTCGCCGAACAAAGGAGAAGGTCTAGCTATATGGTGTCAATCTAATGACTCGGAAGAGGCAGGGGGGAAGATGATGCTTCCTGTGTCAGACCAGAATTTCTTGAACTCGTTATGGCCTTTATGGCCGAGTAGAAATTCCAGAGGAGAAGAAGAGGGGGGGATGCTAGGGAGGAAAGGGCGGGTTTTCCTGCAGCTGACGAAGTGGCCTGGGTTAAAAGGAGAGCCACAGCTGCAGTTAGTAATTGTATCATGGTTAAAGCGATTATGGTAGTCTTGGAAATCTCCATGGCCAGACCTTTCTGCAAGGAGCCGGTGTAGGATAGGACGTGGGAGCTTGAGCTCTGGTGGGTTGTCGATGGCTGGGAGGTTCCATTTGAGGTAGCTGGGTGGGGCCTCTTTATCCCAATAGTCTTGGAAAAGGGCCTTGCTTTTCTCTCTAGTGGTTCTACGCATATGTGCGACTGAGGAGTTATAGTGCTCTGGTGGGGGTAGTTCTGTCCCTTTCTTAGCTGCTTTATCTGCGGCTTCGTTGCCGGGGATGCCTTTATGTCCAGGAACCCAGGAGATAGTGAGTCTGCGGGGTTTGATTTCTTTCGCAGCCTGTTGAATGCCCCTAAATGCCTTCCTTGAGGAGCAGGGGAGAGAGTTATTCCTGCCTTGGGCGCCTCTGACTACAGCGTTGTTGTCAAGGAAGAGGTGTGCTTCGAGGGCTGAGGGGTCAGTGTACATAATGGCCCGAGCTGCCTTCGCGGCCATCCAGAGACCGACAGCTTCAGCGTCAAAAACTTCTGCGTTTTAGATCCTGCCGTGGGATATAGTGGCTTTAGCTTTGAAGAATGTTGCTGTGCCTCAGCCTACGTTACCCTTTAATAGGGAGCCGTCGGAGTATATCACTATTGCGGACGCAGGGAGTGACTCGATGAAGTTTATATGGGCAGCAGCCGTCTTCTCCTTACCGAGGTGAAGAAGGTCTGTGCTGTGAGGTATATCATTGGGAAGAGAGGGCAGGCGGCTAGGGCGTGTGCATTGGCGAGTTAATGCAGCAGCATCTTCTAAACGGGTGTGTTTCGAGGGGCAACTGGGTCTTTGTTGTATAGTTATGTGTGTGTTTTCCTCGACGAACTAGGCAAACCACAGAAATACATTATTTAAACAATTTAGAGTGTTTATATATAGGTAGTTTTATGCCTAGCCAGCCATTATAATTCATGTGAAGGATTAAAGGTTAAAATAATAAGTTTAGCTTATTTAACATTAGCTATACTTCGGAATTAAAAATAAATACTAGTGTATAATAACAAGGGTCGGGCCAAAAAGTGGGTTTCATAGATAAATAAACATTTAGACCTATATAAATAGTCATCTTTATCGGAATATATACGGCCAATATTTCCTATAGGCAGCTTTACATAAACCTATTTCTATCAATGGAATAAATTGATGCTGTAAAAAGATCGTCAATTATTATGATAAAGCCAAGAAAACAGTGACGAAAGCTGTAAATTAATGACGTTTAAATTAGCAGCTTTCAAGCACCAATTTCCTGATCAAATTTTACGTATTTCAAGTAGCCACTTTTCCTACGTCACTTAGGAATAACAATAGTGTCGAATTCTATTATTTAAAGCCTTCTATGTGCTCTCACAGTGTTAATTGCTGATTGGTAGTTCCGTATTAAAGTTGCATAGCGTATCAGGACCTTTATGGCCAACTGTTTAGCTTCGCCAAACAGTTCAGGTACCGAGGATCCATATTCACGGGTATTTTTATAGACATACGATTTTGAGGATAGAGACGTAAATTTTATCAATAAATATAAGGGTTAGTTGCTTATCATAGCAACCAATTAATATAGTGGAGGAATTATGCCGTTTTGTGCAAGGTGGTAGCGCATTTAGCTTGAGGGTTTTGGAAGGATGAGGCCGAGAACACGTATGCTTGCATATTGACAAGGTAACAGTGGGTTTGTCAGGGATATTCAACATACCCACCCACACTAACCTTTTTCATTCATTCTACTCAGTTACTAATACTATTAGTTGATATCTTAGCTTAGGACTAAGGTCTGCCTTCCTGTGTAAGGCGCCTTTACGGTGACGTTAGACATCATGACCCAAGACCGTACGATTGTTATTGCCATGATTAATAGTTCTTCGAACGCTTGAGGACTCTTATTGCGACTTTGTGGTCCTATCAGACGCGCCTGGCGCGTCTGATATGCTGTTGTGAAGGTTGTAGTGGTGTTTGTGTTGTGTGCGTGCTTTTCTTCTAACAAATGGGTTCTGAAAGGACGTGGTCGAGAACACGTATCCTTGCATATAGATAAGGTAGCAGTGAGCTTGAAGGATTCTGAGAGAATTCTGTCAGGAGCATATATCCTTACATTGAGGCATTTTCTTAAATATGCTCCACTTGGTGGTGGGATAGGGTTACATTATTCCCTAGATTTATATTATCTACATATTCATCAAGTAATACAACTTTGGTTATAGTTATCCAACTACCCCCTGAAATTAGCCTAGTTAATATATATAAGCATTCTATAAAGTCCTAGTCATCTATATTAGTATGTAAATATATTGGTTATTTATGCCCTTAAATTACCTCTTTATTTCTGCTTGGTTGTAATTAATGTAGTTAGTTTTGATTAATGTGGAGCAACTTTAATATATAGTTTAAATTTATTAGGTCCTATTTGTAATTGGATATAGCCTGTATATCAAATTTACTCTCTTATTATATTATAAAATCTCTGACTGCTCCCTTATTCTCCATATGTTTTATTATCCATTCCAAATTCCCCCCCACAGCTTACCTACTATTTTCTTATTATCGATTCATTTCAACTCAAAGCCCTGCAAGGTAAGCCAATCCTCCTTAAGTTATGTAATTTGAGATTAATTGCTCCCCTAAAAGATGCAACTTCCATTCCAACTCAGTGCGTTCCATCTGCTGGCTTTTGCAGTCATATGTGATGCAGCAACTATCCGCGTTTGCCCTGGCGTCGCTGTTCGCAATTGTGGCAATAATCCGTTCACCGTTTCGGGACAATGTGCTCCTTACCACTATGACTATCCCTCTGGGTATACTCTGAGTGTGCAAGGACTATACCACGAAATGTTTTTGCAGTACTGCACTATATACACGGGGCCTGGATGCTCGGGCGATCAATTAGGGTCTATACCGAATGACGGCGCGATTGTACTGAAACGTTCGATGTCATCTATCTTCTGTCCTGCGTGGCCTTCGAAATAGGCGGTTGAGTTCTCAAGTAGGGTCATGACTTTATAGCCAGATCTGTCAAATCAATTAGATGACTGTCGGTTCTGCTATGTCAACATTCCTTTAGTATGGTGTCTATGCTCTTTTTTTATATTACTATTTACGACCACTATGTATCTACATACAGAAGCCTCGTCTGGGCAAAAGGTCGGTAAGAGCCAGCGGCCTAGGCATCTGTTCGCTACGTTTCGCTGGACAAAGGAAAATTTATGTGTTTTCTCATTCTATATCTTGTAAAGGGGGACCATACGGGTTCACATCCTCCGCCAGCTTCTGGAAAGCCTCGCTTCCCTTGGGTCCTAGTAGGTATGTGACTGGTCTCTCGCCTCTCGGTGTTTCGGGGAGGAAGCTCCTCGTCATGCGGCATTCGGCGAAGTGCCCTGGCTCCTTGGGGGAGCCGCATCTGCAATGGGATTGCGTGTCGTGGCCAAAACGGTCGTGGTAGCTTTGGAAGTCTCCGTGACTAGACCTTTCTGCCAGCAGCCTGTGCAAGATGGGTCGGGGGAGTTTTAGTTCCGGGGGATTTGTAGGTGCTCCTAGGCCCCACAGTTGGTAGCTTTCCGGGGCGTTCGCCTCCCAGTACTTCTCCTGGAGGGTTGTTCTTTCCGCTTTTGCCCGGCGTTTGACGTGCGCCAGACTGCTCCAACTCTGAGAGGGGAGGTTGCGGGCCGTCCCTTCTTTCGCTAGTTTATCCGCCATTTCGTTGCCTCGTATGTCCTTGTGGCCTGGCACCCAGGAAACGAACACCTTGCAGGGGTGTATCTCTTCTGCTATGCGTTGGAACCGCATGAGCTGTTCTTGTGACGAGGTTGGGGCTTCGCCCAGCAGGCCTCTGACCACTGACGTATTGTCAAGAAAGACGTGTATTTCGTTGATTCTGGGGTCGTTCCTTGCGAGTCCGGCTGCTGTTCTGATCGCCCTAGCAGCTCCCACGGCTTCTGCGTCGTAGACCTCTGCGTTGGCGAGTGGCCCGCAGTCCTTGTGAACTTTGGCTCTGTAGTATACTGCTGCTCCCCGTCCCGTCTTCCCGTCGAGTTGGGAGCCGTCTTAGTAAGCCGCGACTGTCGAGGCTGGCATCAAGTCTATTAGTTCAAGGTGCTTCCGCGTGGCCATCTCCTTCCCAAGTGTCTCAAAGCTCGGGCCGGCTCTGACGAAACGAGGTTTGTAGGTAAAGAGAGTAGGTCGGATGGTCCTGCCGACAAGTCTGGCTGTCCTCTGTAGGCGTGTCGCAGGGAGCTGGACGGTCGGTCTGTCGATCCTGTCGACCAGCGGATGGGAACGGTCCAGGCCCGCAAGTCAGGCGGAGTTTCTTAGCCTCGCCTGGGCGAGCACCGTGAATGCGGGCGGGATGCCGGACTCTCTGTGAAGCACCGGGACGGGGGTGGTCATCCAGACTGGGAGAACGGCGCGGGCTGCAGTTTTGAAGGCTTTGTCTAGCTTAGCTGCGAGGTTGTTGACGCCTGTGCTCACCGTCCTGCCTGGGTTGTTCCTGGATTCTCTCTCCAAGCCGGGCCACCATGCCTCCATGCCGTATAGGGCGACTGGTAGTACGCAGGCCTTGGCCGCCATGGCCACTGCATTAGGGGGGGAGCCTTTTCGGGTCTTGTTGAGACTCTTGAGGAAATTGGCCGTCTTCAGGGCCTTGCCCGCCTGGGCCTCCACGTGTTTTTTGAACGACAGCTTGGGGTCGAGAATGACGCCGAGCCATTTCATGTGTTCCTTGGGGTTGACCTGTCTTCCTTCCAGTGTGACTGGGTGTGGAGGATTAGGTCCGCGTCTCCTGTGAAAGTGGAGGAGTTCGGCTTTGTCTAGGGCGAAGGAGATTGCGTTTTCCTGACCCCACCGGACCGCCCTGTCCAACTCGTTCTGTAGCATCACCGAGGTGTAGCCCGTGTGAGGGCCTGTGGCCAGGAAGGCGACGTCGTCTGCGTAGCCAAAGCGTTTGTTGCTGGCCCATCCTGTTCCCAGGAGCGGGGAGACGTACAGCATGAACAAGATTGGTGAGAAGGGGGATCCCTGGGGAGTTCCGCACTTGAGTTCGCTGCGGGGGAGGGTGGTGCCGTCCCCATTCCGGACGGAGACCGTGCGGTCGCTCAGGAAGGACTCCACCCATCTGGTGAGCTGATCTGGCCACCCCTGTTCTCTGAGTCGGAGGGTCATGTGGTTCTTCATCACGATATCAAAAGCCCCCGAGATGTCGAGGGTGAGGACCGATGCTTCCTCTCCCCTGGAGAGTGCTAGTTCCACGTCGTGAACGAGGCAGGCGAGGAGGTCTGTGGCACTCCTTTTCGGCAGGGCTCCGAAGTATTGCTTCGGGAGCACTCCGTGCTCGAGTGCGTCTCTTGCGATCCTTCGTGCTAGTAGCCTTTCCAGGCCCTTGCCTATACACGACAGGAGTGAGATCGGCCGCCAAGCTTTATGCGTGGAGTAGTCCGGCTTATTTGGCTTGGGTATGAAGGTTACTTCGGCGTTTCGGAAGGGGGCTGGGTGGTATCCGATCTTTAGGCATCCTTTGAAGAGCTTGTGTACAAAGTCGCAAACCGCCGGCCAGGTCATCTTAAGAAGTTTCACCGAGATCCCGTCTGCCCCGGGGGCAGTGTTCCCTGCTCCGGTGGTGGCTTTCGTCACTTCTTCCTTGCTCAGTTCCTCATTCCAGGGGATGTTTTTGGGGGGGCGGACCGGGTGATCCCAGGGGTCATTGATGTCCTCGGACGCTTCCCTGCGTTCGAGGACCATCCTCCGCAGGAGGGCGGCTCTGTCCGTTGGGTCTGTAACCTGATGGTCCCCGTCTACCAAGGGTGGTGGTTGAAACCGATCAGTGGACTTCCTCCATTTGGCCACCTGGAATATGCCTCTGCCCGGTCCTGCCGCGGCGATGATCGAGTCCCAGTGGGCTGATTTCTTTCGTGAGACGGTCGTGCGCAGGGTCTTCTCGGCGGCTTCTCTTTCCTCGGATGCGTCGGCGGTCGCTGTCATGGCCCTTTGAGCCTCTCTGCAGTCGTGGTCCCACCACGGGACGCTGTGGCCGTTCTGATGCCTTCTCTTCCCGGCACCTGTCATGGCGGTAGTGAAGAGGTCTTGTAAAGCTTGGGCCGGCCTATACAAGTCATCTTGCGTGACGCTGTTGGGGTCCAGGTGCGGTAAGCAGGATTTGTGGTTGTGCATTAGTTGGCTGAAGTCTAGGAGGGATTCGAACGGGACGTAGAGCTTGCCCTTGGTGGTTGGCAGGACTATCGGGTCCAGCAGAGTGGTGACGAGTGTGAAGTGGTCCGACCCTGTGTCCAGTTGTCTGTCTACCATCGTCTGAGCGGCCGTGTTAGTGAAGACCAAGTCGATTGTGTTGCCGTGTCGGTTGATCGGTGTGTCGACGAGGGAGGGAGAGAGACCCGCTCCTTCTGCCCATTCTTCCACCTGGTTTCCCGCGGTGTTGGTCCTGCCGCCGGGTTGCCAGGTCCAGTGTATCGCATTAAAGTCCCCCGCCACGATAGTTCTCGAAAGGGGGCGCCCCCACCTCTCGAAGATGTCCATCGTGATGGTTTCTGTTGCCCTGCGGTAGATGTTGACGATGGTGTAGTCGCAGACCCGTGTCCAGCATACATTGCGGTCCTCAAGGCCAACTGGTTGGAGTTGAGTCGCTGGTAGGCTGGGCGAGATCCTGACGTACGTGAGAACTGAGGGGGGGTCTTGTGTCCAGTCCCCTAGGGGGTTGAAGGTCCTGTACTCCGGGTGGTTCTTCGTTTGTCTGCGTAGGGAGGTTCGATCCCACCTTGCCCATGGTTCCTGTATCAAGATGACGTCGAAGCCGCCCTCCCATGCGAGGGAGAGTGCGGCATCGTGACATTCCGGTCGTCGTCCTGTGTTTACCTGCAGGACCCGAAGGTCGTGTTTTCGGCGGTTTGATCGCCGGGCGTGCTACTCATTCAGTGTCCATGTCAGTGTCGTCGTCGGCGACCTGAATGGCCGACTCTGGTAGGGACGGGGCGTCCGACGGGACGCAGATGGGGGACTCCGTCGAGACTCCTGGTACTGGTCGCGATGGGGCGGGAGTCTGGCTTGGATGAGGGTTTGCGGGGCCCATGGGTCGAGGTGCAAAGGAGCTCTTTGCGAGGGCGGGAGGGATTGACTTGCCTTCGTCGTTGTTTGTGGCGGTCCTCCCATCCTGGCCTTGAGGGGCCGGAGTGGGGGTGCCCTCTGTGTGCAGGTCCCATGTTGCTCCCGTGGCTCCTGCGGAGTAGGCACGGGTGCGGGTGTCTTCATCCTGGGTCGTCCTCTGGAGGATTACTCTGGGTCTGTCTGTGCTGGTGTTCGGGTGTGTCTTGACAAACTCGGTCGTCCCAAGTTTTCGGATGGCCTGGAGTTGATCCCTAGTAGGCCGTTCGATCCTGCCATCTTTGCGTTTCGGGCGTGCCGCGCAGTTCAGCGCCGTGGATGAATGAGGTCCGTTGCAGTTGGCGCACTGCTTGGAGTTTGTGCATTCTCCGTGCGACGACCTGCCGCACTTCTTGCAGCGTTCTATGCGGTTGCAAGCCCTGGGGTCGTGGAAGCCCAGGCAGCGGTCGCACTGAGTGATCTGTGCCTTCGAGATCAAACAAGCCCTGGGGTGGTGAAGATATCTGAGTTAAGGCGTAGTTGGTGAAGGTTGTCGAGTAAATTTGATGCCTTGACTAGGTCTCCGAAAGTATACACATATACAGACAGCACAGCTAGTGTTTGCAGTGGGGGAAGACTCGTTTGCTCGCCTAGGTTGAGATGTCGAAGTGCTTCATCGGCAAATGCACGCCCGTGGGGTATATTCCTATCGAAGTTCTCGCCTGGTTGCAAAAACCCCTGGAGGCGATGATTTATTGTTAACTCTCGATCAAACTGACACTACCTTGTCGGGAACTGCAGGGTTACGAACAGCAGAAATGGCCAGGATGGAATTGATGAGGGATCCTGAACAGAACTTAATTCGTGGGCTATTCTCTATACTCGACGTGTCGATACAAAGATCTTCGAGGAGCATCTTGCGATGAATAATCTTCGGCAGAGTATTGTCCCAAGTCCACAATAAAGTGAACAAATGCGTGAGGACTTCGTCATCACTAACGTTCGTCCATCGGGATAGCGGCAGCTGTTCCTTCCGGGCTGCCGAGGGAATGTGGGGCGAAGGGGATGTCGGTTCATCTTCCTTCATTAGAGTATCTGGAAATACATGTCGACTTGACCTTCCCGAAAGGCCGTCTGAACTGTTTACACCGTCTAGTTGGTGCGTTATAGCAGTCGAGATTGAGAGGGCATCGTCGACGCTGTCGGCCGCTCTTATACGGTTCAGGATATTGATGGAGTCTGACTGGGTGCCTTCATGCAGAACAGCAAATATTCGCCGCATATTTCGGTACGCGGCTATTTGTTCACTGCGCTTTTCTGTACTACGGTATGTACAATCGCAGCTTGACTTGATGCAGTAGTGGCACGAAGGTCACTCCCCATCGCACTGGACTGTGCTTGGTATCTTTGATTGTCTAGAGTCTGTTCATCAAGCACCGTCACTGACCTTGACCTTTCTTTTTCGGCATCCTGTTGGGTGGAAAATGGTTGTTAGTAGCTCGATATTATTATCAAGGGTGGTTGGCTTTTACTTTCACATGCCACCGCTACCGTCTCCCTTTTTTTCGTCTTCTCAGAAGTTGGAACTGGCTGAGAGCCCGATGGGTCTGATGGGCCTTTCGGCAATAGAGAGCGCATCGAATTATGGTGATTTCTTTCTTGCCTCTATGTAGTCGACACTATTCGGGGATGCTTAAACTATCATGTAAAATGTGCCAAGTTATCTCGCAAGCAAATGTCGTTTTCATCTCGGCTACCTGTCAGTTGTGTCATCATTACGGTCACCTGACGTAGGCTTTGTTGTCAACCATGTATGGTTTACATACATAAACCCCTCCATGAAATGGCTTTGAATGTCCCGTCTCCTTGTGCATGTTGTAGCGCACTAGAAGGCTTCTACTTATGAGACACCTAATATGCAAGGAATACTCCGTAAAGGGATCTTTTGTTTTTTGGGGTTATTTGACATTTTCTACAAACAAATTTTGACCCACAGCGCCTTGATCTGCCACGTACAAGCTTGGTAACCATTCATTGTTTCAGCAAAAACAGGACATACAAAGAATCCAATACGCCGCAAAGTACAATTGATAAGGACTAAGCAACCTAGACGGGACCATCCAGACTATCTGAACCATCCACTCCATCCGAGCTGTTCGGGCCGTCCCTCGCGATACTCTAGTTACTGATGTTCAAAACTTCGACTCCTCGCACCCAAACCCTTCGAATCCGACATACAGCCTCCAGATCCTCTAGTGGATTGCCCTCGATGAGCATAAGGTCAGCTCTGGAGCCCAGCTCGACACTTCCACGATCACCCAGTCCAAACACTGCAGCGGACACATACGTCGCAGCCTGAAGCGCCTCTCTGTTGGACAGGCCTGCCTGAACCAGTAGTTGGAGCTCTTCATATAAACTCTGGCCAAATTGAACCGCTGTGCGACCATGCGGGTTCGACGATGTGCCAGCACAGATTCGAACCCCAGCTGCGTGGAGTGCTCTAACCGTAGCAAGGGCATGCGAGAAGTCGTGGCCCTGGTCGTGCGAAACGCGCACCGCCTCGCGGAGGAAGTGCAACATCGGAACCACAGCGATTCGCTTTTCCGCAAGTCCCTTCACCACATCGCTGTTTAGAGGGCCATCAACAGGAACTGGTGTCACGATGTCGAAACCGGCTTCCATCGCAAGGCGATAGGTATTCTCGTGATACGCGTGCCCGATGACGAGCATGCCGTGCCGGTGCGCCGCTGCCACTGCGGCCGTAAAGACATCAAGGCCTAATCCAGGCTGCTCCAAGATAATCTTTATGTAGTCTGTCCGTCCTGGTCCAACCACCCGATCGAGCACACATCTCTCTACCTCAGCCAGAGTCGTAATTCGCTCGACGACGCGATAGGGGCAATCCCTAGGTAAGTTACTGCCTATAGCCCCAATCGCAGAGCCGGTAGCCAAGTAGGACGGCAAGCTAATATCCCGTAACACAGAGGAGCGCATGGCATGAGACTCGGCAGTCGCTCTGCTACAGTCGATGACTGTTGTGATGCCAGAGGCGGTAAACAAGGGAAGAGATGATGCCGAAGCATCTGCGTCAACCTTGGAATCGATAAAGCCTGGAAGAAGAGTACACCCGGTGCCATCGATGACAGTATCGGGATCGGTTTCTGTTGAGATGATGCTGCCGGGACTGCCGATAAAGGTAATTGTAGAACGGTGCTTCAATGTGCTTTCATCAAAGACATTAACATTCCTGACGGAGAAGACTGGCATCTGTCGTTTACGTGATGGCTTCTCACCTTTGAATATTTTCGTATGTTTTTGGTGTTGACGTGGCGCTTGGTATGCCGGAGTGTAGGAAGAGCGCCCAGGCCCTAGGTTAAAATACCCTGAAAATCGCCTTTCACTACTACGTGATGCCATGTTGACCAGGGAGATAGTCAACATGTTAATTCCATATTGTCTTCTTGGCTCTTCTTGGCTCTTCTGGGCTCCTATCTGTGAATGATTAGAATGACTATTTTTGTCATAATCCTAGATGCCGATTGGTTCCGTCACAATGCTGTATTTTGTGTAGTATTTTATTTCGAGAATTAGAATGAAACACTATAAACATAAAGACCTAGGGACGCATAAATAGAACATAGACCCGTCAAACAAGTTTATGGCAGGCCGTGATCGATCATTGTCAACGTCGATAAGAAAACTCAGATGACCTAGAAAAGAGGACGTGGCTTGCCCTACTCCGTAATATCTATTGAGAACGATTGAAGTTATAAAACAGATAAAAAGGAGCTGTACGTACCTAGAATTTGGCGCTTTTGTGACGTCGATGGTGCAGCCCTCAATTAAGCCTGTGCATGTCTCACTTTCGGCCATTAGCTGAAACATTAGACGAAGCACCTCCGTACGTCATTCGCGCGCGGTAAGAGAAGAGACTGCCGTCCGCGAAGTATCATTGTCCGTCCGGATTTGGCTACGAATTTCCTAAAATCTATCTCGGCTGTCAGACTGTCTCAACCGTTTGCCGATTGTGGATAAGATGACATAATCCAGGTGAATTGTCCATGGCCGGTTATTCAGCGGCCAGCCATTGAATTGTTGTTTTGCTTACGTTGGAATTTAGGTTGCCGTCCTGATTAGTGCCTAACTCTGTTCGGTAGAGTACAATTTACAATTTATTTATTAACGTCCGGCTTTGGCCGAAAGGGCAACTTTAGTGTACATGTGTGTGTCTCAAGCTTTGCCATGTATTCTAAAGCCTACGGAGTATATAGTCTCCTTTTCCTGTTTATTCTGTTTTGCGCGCCTTATTTCTTGTGTTTTCTCGTAGCTAGTAGTTTCATTAGGAAGCCGGCTTGGAGGCGATTCTACAAGTGTTCAGCGTCCTATCTTCGGCGGCTGAAGCGTTGCCTGCTGTTCGTGCCACGAGGTGATGAGTGTGGGTTAGGTCGGTTAGTAGAGTGGGTTAGTGGGTTAGAGGTGCGGGTTCATCTCCCGCCGTTAATTTGCGTCTAGTCGGCCCGTGGCTATTGCGAACTGGATTGTTGCTTGCACTGCTTCTAGGGTTAGTGTCTATTTGTCGTTATCGGATGGCGACTTTCCTCTTAAGTAGAAGGAGATGTTGCCTCTTTGTGTTTCTGTATATTGAAGCATCTCTGTTCGGTATGTTGTCCACTTTCTGCATCGGAACAAAAAGTGGTCAACCGTCTCCCTTTTATATCCGCATTCGCACTGATCCGACGGTGCAGTATTGATTTGAAAGAGGTAGGAGTTCAGCCTTGCTATGCCTGTCCTGAGTTGAGAAAGTACACTAGATTTGTTCCGCGATAGACTGTCGTAGAGTAGTCGTGTGTGCTTTCCTGGAAGTGCTTTATCTATTCTCTTAGAATGCTTTCTGATGTCTTCCGGTAAGCACTTATCTTTTCGCTGCTGTGACTGTGCCAAGTTGAGCGTTGTCGATTGCATCCTGGGGAACTGAAGTTGCTGGGTAGCACCCTGTCGGGTGGCCTGTTGTGCTTGTTCTTTGGCTCGCTTAAGCAGTTCGTTTTCTTCGCTTGTAGGAATCTATAAGGCTGTTACTGTATTCCCGTTTTTACGCAACCTTTTAATCAAGTTGTAGATGCATTAGATGTATTCTTGTCCCGACTGTTGGTGCGGCTGTTTAAGCGTAAGCACGGCTGCTTTATTACTTATCAGCAGCGCAATGTTCCAGTGTCTAACCTTTGGTAGGTATTGTCTTAAAGCGTATACTATTGCTGCTAGTTCTCTGCTGTAGGGGTTCTGTTCCGTTTTTTTGCCTAGTGTAAAGGAGAACGTCTCGGTCTTCGGGCCGCCGCGTATGGCTGCCGGAATCTGGATGGCTCCTCCCACTCCCACCAGTTCGTTCCGCGCTGAGCTGCTGACTGCTACGCGAATGGCCTAACCTGTCTCTGCTTTGGCTGCTGCTGTTTCGTCGGCGATGGCATGTATACGCTTTTCCTATAGTGCTAATGTGAACAGGTTGATGGTTTCTAGCTTTTCCATCTCTATATCCTTAAGAGCTATTATTACCTGATAGAGCGGCGACCGGTGGGACCTCCTAAACGCTCGGATGCGGGCGGTTATTTGATGGAGAGGGTTAGTCTCGGGCAGTGTATAAATATCCGTCTACATTTTAATTGCCTTCCTCTATAGCCGTTCTTGTACGGGGGCGATATAAGCCTCCGCTTCCGCTACGCTTGTCGCCACCTTGAGGAACGTCCCGACGATAGCCTGTGCACCTACTCTTTGGACCCGGTTGATAGGCCCTGCAACCTTATTCTTGACTGCGTGCATCTATACATTGGAAGCGTAGTCCACTGCTGGGGCCACGGTGGCCGTGAACAGCTGCCGTGCTGTAGATGGGGATATATTCCTTAGTCGTTTCAGCTCTATCGCGGCTTGTAGGCCCTTGGAGGCTGCTTCTGTAATATGCTCCTTGTACTTGAGACCGGAGTCTATAATCACTCCTAGGACCTTGACACTCTCTTTCGGCTCGACGATTCGTCCTTTAATAGTGAAAGGTTCCGAGTCGCTTTTGTACTTTTTCCGAGTAAAGTGTATAATTGCCGTCTTGTTTGCTTCGAAAGTTGCGCCGCTTCTCTTCTCCCACTCTAGGGCATCCTTGATGATTGCTTCGATGCCCTCGCGGTTGCTTTGAGCTGTCGGTCCTACGACCCACGCCGTGAAGTCATCCACGAAAGCTATCGCTCCTCCGTGGCAGTCGATGCGTCGTTGTACTAGATCTGCATTGAAGAAAAGAAACAAGATCGGCGATAGAGGTGAGCCTTGAGGCAGGCCTGCCTGTGGCAGGCTTTGCGTCTCGGCTGTCTGCCCATTAACTTGGATTGTCGCTGTGCGTTGTGAGCAAAAGGCCTCAATCCATCGAAGTAGCTTCTCCGGTATGCCTCGGGCTCTCATCCTTTGAATCAACCTTTCTTTGCAAACGCCGTTATACGCTCCTTTAACGTCAAAGCTCACTACACTGAGGACTCGTCGACCCCGCCAGGCAGCATAAACCTGTTCCTGCAGTAGCAGAAGCGCTTGCTCTGATGATCGTTGTTTGCGAGCTCCGAAGTGGTTAGTCGGAAGCAGGCCATATGTTTCTACTGCATGCGAAATCCTCTCCGCAATCACTGACTCCAGCACCTTGCCAAGCGTGGCTAGCAGCGAAATCGGCCGCCAGGCTTTTGCAACTGTGTAGTCATCTTTGTCAGGTTTCTTAAGCGGGATGATTTTTGCATGCCTCCATTGGTCGGGCAACACACCCTCCTCGAGAGACGCACGGAATATGCCTAGTTCTTGGTTTTTGACTACCGGCCAGGTTTGTTTCCAAACGACCACGGGTAGACCGTCTTCTCCAGGCGCTTTCCATGGTTTTGCTGCGAGAAGTTGACGCTCTATCTCTTCCATCGTTAGATCAGGCATCGGGACCGCCGCGCCGCGCTGGGGCCGCTGTCCCTCGTCTTCAATATTCTCTGGAAGGGGAGGAAAGAAAGTGGTTAGAAGTTCCTCAGCTTGTTCCATGTTGTTAGTCGTGAACGTCTCGTCGGCTCTTTGAAGTTGCGGCACTTTGCCAAATGCTGTGTCGTCTCCCGACTTCAGGTATTTGGCTGCTTTCCAGATGTTGTTATTATCCGCCAGGAACTCCTCCCAATGGGTCTTCTTTTGTTTTCGGATGGCGTCATGGTACTGTTTGGCAGCACCTTTTGCCGTGTCCTCTAGATCCGGTCTTCTTCTCCCTGCGCGTCTCTCCGATCGAGCACGGTTCCTCCAGTATGTGTATATTCGACGGAGCTGTGTTAGATCATCCGTCCACCATCGCTTTGCATATAGTGATGGCTTGGCTCTTGGTGTCAGGGCGTGGACCGCCTCTAGCACCACCGACATCAACTTGTCCGTTTTCTGTTGCACTGTGCCTTCCTTTAGCGGGGTGGGCCCCAGTGCGCTTGCAATCCTCGCGTTGATCTCTTTCCATGGCGCATTTTTAAAAAGAAGACGCTCCTGCTGTTTCGGTATGGGAACGGCGGTATCAAACACCGTCTCGATCGCCTCGTGGTCCGACCCGTGGTTCGAGCCAAGGACCGCGCATTTTATTGTTGATGACGCGAGATCTTCCGAGGCCAAGACCAGGTCGATTGTTGACTCGTGTTCTCCACCGTGCCATGTCTTTATTCCCCTGCGGAGCAGGCTGTTTAGGCCGAAGTCGTTCATCAGGTCGATTACCTGATCGTAATACAATTTCAATTTATTTATTAACGCCCGGCGGCTCTAGCCGAAAGGGCAACTTTAGATAGTGTACATGTGCGTTTCTGAAACTTTGTCATGTATCCTAAAGCCCATATAATCTCCTTTTCCTGTTTGTGCTGTTTTGCGCTCCTTATTTCTTGCGTTTTCTCGTAGTTAGTAGTTTCATTAGCAAGCCGGCTTGCAGGCGATTCTACAAGTGTTCAGCGTCCTATCTTCGGCGGCTGAAGCGTTGCCTGCTGTTCGTCCCACGAGGTGGTGAGTGTATGTTTAGTCGGTTCTAGAGTGGGTTGTAAGGTGGAAGTGCGGTTCATTCCCGCAACTAGTTAGCATCTAGTCGGCTAGTGGCCATTGCGAACCGTATTGCTGCTCGCACTGCTTCTAGGTTTGGCGTCCATTTGTCGCCATCTGCCGGTGACTTTCCTCCCAAGTAAAAGGAGATGTTGCCTCTTTGTGTTTCTGTGCATTGGAGCATCTCTGTTCGTTGTGTTGTCCACTTTCTGCATCGAAAGAGGAAGTGGTCAACCGTTTCTCTTGCTTGTCTGCATTCGCATTCATCTGACGGCGCTGCATTGATCCGGTAGAGGTACCCATTTAATCTTGCCATGCCTGTTCTGAGTTGCGCGAGCGTCCTAGCTTCATGCCGTGATAGGCGGTCGTAGAGCAGTCGCGTGTGCTTTCCTGGTAGTGCTTTGTCTATTCTCTTGGAGTGCTTTCCGACGTCTTCCGGTAAGCGTCTGTCCTTTTGCTGTCGTGAACGCGCAAGATTGAGCGTTGTCGATTGCATTCTGGGGAACTGGGCTTGCTGGGTAGCACCCTGTTGGGTGGCGTTCCGTGCTTGCTCTTTGGCTCTCTTAAGCAGATCGTTCTCGTCGCTTGTAGGAATCCATACGACTGTCGCTGTGTTTCCGCTGCTTCGCAACTCTTCGATTGAGTCGTAGATGCACCGGACATATTCTTGCCCTGACTGTTGGCGCGGTTGTTTGAGCGCAAGCACCGCTGCTTTGTTGCTCGTTAGCAGCACGACGCTCCGGTAGCTGACCCTTGGTAGGTGTCGTCTTAAGGCGTACGCTATTGCTGCTAGTTCTCCGCTGTATGGATTCTGTTCTGTTCTCTTGCCTAGTGTGAACGAGAAAGTCTCGGTCTTCGGGCCGCCGCGTACGGATGCCGGAATCTGGATGGCCCCGCCCACTCCCACTATATCGTTCCGCGCCGAGCTGCTCACTGCTATGCGAATGGCCCAGCCTGCGTCTGCTTTCGTTGCTGCCGCTTCGTCGGCGATAGCTTCTAGTCGTTCTTCCCATGGTGCTAGTGTGAACGGGCTAATAGTCTCTAGCCCTTCCACCTCAATGTCCTTAAGCGCTACTGTCACTTGATACAGTGGCGACCGGTGGGATCTTCTAAACACCCGGATGCGAGAGGCTACTCGACGGAGAGGGTTGGTCTCGGGCAATGTATGGATATCTATCCACATTTTAATTGCCTTCCTCCAGTACCGCTCGTGTGCAGAGGCGATGTGTGCCTCTGCCTCCGCCACGCTCGTCGCTACCGTGAGGAACGTCCCGGTAATTGCCTGTGCTCCTACTCTTTGTACTCGGTTGATCGGTCCTGCAACTTTATCCTTGACTGCGTGCATCCACACGTTAGAGGCGTAGTCCATTACCGGGGCAACAGTGGCCGTGAACAACTGCCGTGCTGTGGATGGAGAAATGTTCTTTAGGCGTTTTAGCTCCATCGCAGCCTGAAGGCCCTTGGTCGCTGCTCTTGTGATATGTTTCTTGTACTTAAGCTCGGCGTCCATGATCACTCCTAGTACCTTGACCTTCTTTTTGGGCTGGATGTTCTGGCCTTTGATGTCGAAGGGTTCTGAGTCACTCTTGTACTTTTTCCGAGTAAAGTGTATGATCGCTGTCTTGCTTGCTTCGAAGGTTGCACCACTTCTCTTCTCCCACTCTAGAGCATCCTTGATAATTGCTTCGATGCCCTCGCGGTTGCTCTGTGCCGTCGGTCCTACAACCCACGCCGTGAAGTCGTCCACGAAAGCCATCGCTCCTCCGTGGCAGTCAATGTGCCGTTGCACTAGATCTGCGTTGAAGAAGAGAAACAAGATCGGAGATAGAGGGGAGCCTTGAGGCAGGCCTGCTTGTGGCAGGCTTCGCTTCTCGGCTAACTGCCCGTTGACTTGGATTGTTGCTGTGCGCTGCGAGCAGAAGGCCTCAGTCCATCGAAGTAGCTTCTCCGGTATGCCTCGAGCTCTCATTCTTTGAATCAGCCTTTCTTTGCAGACGCCGTTGTACGCTCCTTTAACGTCAAAGCTCACTAAACTGAGGACCCGTCGACCTCGCCAGGCGGCATACACCTGTTCCTGCAGTAGCAAGAGTGCTTGTTCGGATGATCGTTGTTTGCGCGCTCCGAAATGGTTAGTCGGGAGCAGACCATATGTTTCTACTGCGTGCGATATTCTCTCGGCAATTACTGACTCTAGCACTTTGCCGAGCGTGGCGAGCAGCGAGATCGGCCGCCAGGCTTTAGCAATTGTGTAGTCCTCTTTGTCGGCTTTCTTGAGCGGAATGATCTTTGCATGCCTCCATTGCTCGGGCAGTACACCCTCCTCTAGGGATGCATGAAATAACGTGAGCACGTGGTGTTTGACCACCGGCCACGTTTGTTTCCAAACCATCACCGGCAGGCCGTCTTCTCCGGGTGCTTTCCATGATTTTGCCATGAACAATTGTCGTTCCACTTCCTCCATCGTCAGGTTAGGCATAGGAATGGACCCGCCTCGCTGAGGCCGGTCTCCCTCATCTTCAATGTTCTCCGGAAGGGGAGGAAAGAAGGTGGCCAGCAATTCCTCGGCTTGTTCTGCGTGGTTGGTTGTGACGGTGTCGTCGGCTCTCTTAAGCTGTGGAACTTTGCCAAATGCCGCATCGTCTGCCGACCTCAGGTATTTGGCTGCTTTCCAGATGTTTTTATTGTCTGCCAAAAAATCGTCCCAATGGGTCTTCTTTTGTCGTCGGATGGCATCATGGTACTGCTTGGCAGCGCCTTTTGCCATATCTTCCAAATCTGGTCTGCTTTGTCCTGCACGTCTCTCCGTTCGAGCGCAGTTCCTCCAATATGTGTATATCCGGCGGAGTTGCGTTAGATCTTTTGTCCACCATCGCTTTGCGTACGGTGACGGCTTCGCTCTTGGTGTTAGGGCATGGACCGCCTCTAGCACCACTGACATCAGCTTGTTCGTTTTCTGCTGCACCGTGCCTCCTTCTAGCGGAGTGGACTCCAGTGCCCTTGCAATCCTCGCGTTGATCTCTTTCCAGGGCGCATTTTTAAAAAGGAGACGTTCCTGTTTTTCCGGTATGGGAACGGCGGTATCGAACACCGTCTCGATTGCCTCATGATCCGACCCGTGGTTCGAGCCAAGGACCACACATTTTATTGTTGATGATGTGAGATCTTCCGAGGCCAAGACCAGGTCGATCGTTGACTCGTGATCTCCGCCATGCCATGTCTTTGTGCCCCTGCGGAGCAAACTATTTAGGCTGAAGTCGTTCATCAAGTCGATAACCTGATCTGCTTCGCCCTGTCTTTCTAGTGATATATCGTCTCCTCCCCATAGCTGATCGTGCCGATTGAAGTCTCCCACAATCACCACTTCTACCACCTTCCCTGCATTTCGTCTTGCGTCTGTGATGGCCTTGCGTAGTTCGTCGCACGTGTGTTTCAGAGCTCGAGCGTCTCCTCCTGGCACGTAGACTGATGCTACAAAGACCCATCGGTCTGGGAGCCGTATGATGGCAGCCGTCATGTCTGGCGACTCTATCACTACCTGCTCCGCATCCGCATCTTTATTTACCCACAGCATGCTTCGAATAGCCCACCTGCCTTCCCTCCACACCAGTGGGATCATCTTAGTCCACCCATGATGAGCCATAGGTACGGTGAGTGTCTGGCCCTGGATTCTTCGAGCGTATGGTTCCTGTATCGCTACGACGGTTGCGTCCTGAATGACCGGGTCGTTCATTAGGCTTTCGTGTACTGTATCCTGTTTCCTTACGTTGAGTTGGATCATGCGAAATAATCTACTCATGTTGGGAAGGATAGAGTTTCTTGCAGTTTCTGCTGAACGATTCGTGAGGGCCTCCGCACGGTACGCACTTCAAGATTGTTTCCTTGCAGTCGTTGTGGTGGTGACCCTCCTTTGCGCATCTTCCGCACACTTGTGTTTTCTTGCATTGGAATGCTTTATGGCCGATTGCTTGGCAATTGTAGCATTGCTCTGGTCGAAGGCGGCGTTCGAATGCTCCGGTGAAACCCGACTCTCCGCCCGCATGGAAAAACCCTTCCCGTAATAGCCTCCTCGCGTCTGAGCTCTTGGTCAGGTACACTGCCATCGAGCCATACGCTTTCGGCATTTCCTTGTTGCTTAGCCATGCGATCTTTGCGACCTGGACATCGTTCTCTTTGCTGAAGGCCTCTATGGCTCCATTTCGGATCTTACCATTTTCATCCAGAGCTGCAGTCCGGTTTACGTTATCTACCTTGATTGGGTAGAGTTCATCTCGTAGGACCCTGACTCCTTGTGCCATCGTTACCTCCATTGCTTGCTTCACCATTTGATGCTCTGCATCATCTCTACAGGCGATCCTGACTCGGTGGGGGTTCCTCGGATCCTTGGTTACCGCCTGGCAACGCCAGTTGGTGTGGTCTTTTCCAGATCGGACCTCCTTCTCTACCATCGTTCGAATTGCGCCTGCTGTGATCTGGTCACTTTTCCCATCCTCCACCCTAGACGTGTCGACGGTGCAGTACAGGGTGTTGGCGAGGGTCATATTATTCTTGGTCAGTTGTGGTGGCCGCGGCACTCGCGCCGCGTCTGCGTAGGTGAAAAGTGGGGCCTTCGCCGCCGTAGTCGCGTTTGTCGTGATAGCCTCAAGCTGTTCGCGGACCTGTTTCAGCTCTTCGGTCATCTGTTTCCTGTCTTCTTCCATCTTTTGGCTCAATTCGCTTATCATATCTTGCTGCGTGCGGGCCCTCTCGACTTGCGCCTTTAACGCTGCCTTCAACCATTGGGTTTCCGCACGGGAATCTTCCAGCAGCTCCAGGGCCTTTCGGAGCATCGCCAGCACGTCATTGTCGTTAATGACGTCGCCTCCCTTTTTGGCTTTAGTTGCTTGACTCTTTTGTCCTCCATTCAGCTTCTCCTGAGTCGTTGGCCGGACAGCTTTCTTCGTTTCCGTTGACTGAACGAGACCGTCTTGAGCCTTATTGGTCGGCTTCACCACACGCCCTCGCAACGTGGTAAAAGGGGTGTCATCCCCCACCACGATCTCGTCTCCTGATGGTTCTTCCATGATGGGTGACTAAGTCGCCACACCAACCTTTCCAAAACAAAGCGACAACAATCGACAAAATTTCTTCTGCAATTCTTCCCCAAAACACTCATAAACAGGTCTTGCCGTATAGTTTTCCTGATCGTAATACAGTAGAGTGCGAAATGAGTGTCCGCGATTTCTATAGATGGAAAGTTCCTGGGCACAGACCATACCTCTTAGCTCCGTAGCCATACTTCTGTGAGCGCAGTCCAACCGTAGTTTCTTAATCTTTACTTAATGTATTATGTAAAAGAGATAATTCAATTTTTTTATTACAGTTATGAGCATAAACGGCTTCCTCTTCACTTATACTATTTCTGGGTGTAAATAGAACCCCACATAGTGTCAATTCAAAAATCCTCTCACTGTGTACTTGTGAGTTGAACTTGGAGACTTCCGGAATCAAGTTTCGCCGGGATCCAGTTCTCGCACGTGCCGCCTAATGTGGATGACGATGCGCCCCTGCTGCTGCAACATGGTAAACCTGGACTTTGCATCATCCACAAATGGCACCTATTCTATCTAAGATCCAGCGTATTGAGCTCCAGGACATCATCGTCAGTAAGTTGCAAGACGAAGAAAATATTAAAGATGAGGATATAGCGAAAAAAATCATCCCTTGCACTCCACGAACGGTCCGCAACGCGCGATCGAATATACTTCAATATGGCACAATCGACGCCCCTCGTAAATCGGTCGGTCGACCTAGGGAAGTCACACAACATATGTGGCTTGCTTTGCGGGGCAAGATAGACCAGAATCCTTGCATGAACCAACAAGACATGGCAGATTTCCTTCGTAAAGAATATGACGTCAATGTGTCGCGATTCACCATCAGTAGAACTCTAAAACGAGCCGGATGGACGAAGAAGGTCACACGAAACATTGCAAAAGAGCGTAATGAAGATCTACGAGACGATTGTCTATATAGACGATCCCTTTATGATCCCGAACAAATGGTTTTCATTGATGAAAGTGGATGCGATCGAAGTCTTGCGATACTGGGAAAGGGATACGCGCCAAAAGGTGTGACGCCAGTGTAGATTAAACGATTTCATCGAGGCAGGAGAGTTCAAATTCTGCCAGCATACACAATGGATGGTGTTATCTATTGTGAGGTGTATGAAGAAAATACGGATGTTAGCGTGGTCGAGGGCTTCCTCGAAAGGCTATTGCCGCATTGTGGCAGGTGGCCACAGCCATGATCCGTTATATTTATGGACAACGCCTCGTTCCACTTCTCAACAAGAATAAAAGAGATGTTGGCTGAAGCAGGCGTGATACTAGAATACCAACCACCGTACTCGCCAGACTTGAACCCAATTGAGTATCTGTTCGGCTCCCTTAAGAATCACATAAGGTCAAAATCCCTGGAGGATAAGGATCTTATAGAGGGCGACTTTAAGTCGTATGTAGAAATGCAGATTGGGATTTTAGGACGGCAGAAGGAAATGGCTAGGGGTCACTTTAGACTAGCACAGATTCATATTGAAGAGCCTCTAGAATGAAAGGAAATGGAACTAATCGCTATTCTGTATCTGCAAACAACTCTACTCTGTGCTCTTTGCTCCGTTACGTTGTTGCTGAAACGACTTGATATCACAAACGTAACGCCACGCAACGCCATGTGGTATATCATGCTGTCTGTAAAATCGATACATCCTCTCCTGGTTGCAGGCAATCATGTCTAGGTCAAAACATTTCGCTAAAGTCAACCCCTGAGCCAAGTGGTAAAACTCTTTCTGTTCCTGACTCTTTACTTGGGACCGCTGCCATATACTGTAGGCCCTGACAGCGTCTTCCCTTGGCAGATCAAACCCTATGAGTGGTGACGTTGGAAAAACCATTTCAGGGGTTGAAGGAATGCTGGTCACAGTATGAAGACCTCCAGGTGCACAATGATGACAATGAACTGCTGTCATGCCGGCCGACGAGCCACACGAGCCCCGCCTCCTCCGTTTGCGATATTGTTCTTTCTCCCGCTCCTTCTGTTCCCTCTCTTCCCGCTCACGTTCTTCATCCAGTAGCTGTTGACGAAAGTTGTCTGGGACATCGTCATGTCCGTTTAAAACTTTCCCTGCCTGTAAGTGATTGGCAAGCATCCTCAGATGATGGGGTAGAAGTCGGTAGTGCTTTCCTCTATTTTGCCAACAGTGGGTTCCTTTTGTGCATGGCCGCCCAGGGCAACGCATAAGAGCATATGCCTGCCTGAAACATGCTGGTCGACTTAGAACAGCTATCTCTGCACCAACTATGGCTTCTCTCTCTGCGTTCTGGATGGCTGTTGCCCCTCTGCCGGTGGAACCAGACTTCTTGGTGTCTACATACCGATAGTAGAATCTAACAGTAATGGTCATTTCCTTGCCGTCGTTCAGAAATTTGCTCCATTCCTGAAGTTGCTTCGCCACAAATGGCCAGTCAACATCTAGTTTTGGGAATCGCTTTCGTTATGCTGCGTGTTTTACGGTCGCTTACGTCCAGGATAAGCTTCGTCACGTCAGCCTCGCAAGGCTTCTTCGCGCTCTCCACAGTCAATTTCGGTCGCAAGATACAGTATGCTTCCAGAACTTTTGTGGCGATATTACAATGCCTAGCTCTGATTCGCCCGCCCGCCCTCTGCTTTTTATAGACAGTTTCCATTCCACGTTATAGCGTATCGTTGGTTCTCCTTTGTATGATAGCTCTGGTTTCCAGTCGGCGAATGGCACGAACGCGAAGGCACTCCCTGCAGGTCTTAGCCGGCTTCTTGGGGCTAGAATCGCATGCTGAGATTCCTCGCTGTCGGAAGGCAGGATATTACAGTCCTGAAACTCGCTCGCATTGTCACTAGGCCAGTCGTTCACAAGATCAGTCTGGTCCATGTTTGTTAACGCATTGCAAGGCATTGCTTCTCGCTGGTCAACTACTGGCACTAATACAGCTCTCCCCTGTAAAAATTCTCCCATGCTAGCAGCTGTTATAGCTTGTTAACGTGCGGAGTAATTTTTGCAGGCCTACTGGCCTGTCTCTCCGCTTAGGCTTACCGGGCCCTAACATCGCATAAAGAGGGAGGAATTCGGAGAGCTTTACCTCTATCGAGAGCTGGCGACGACATCTATGCAGCTCTGCTGCTAGCATATTGCCTTATAAGAGGTATTGCTGACGATAAAATACTGCCTCCCACGCGAGAGGCCTTAAAAACTATATCGCCTCGCAAGAGGTCCTGACAGCTAGCACTTAGGTTTTTCCCCTCTATAAGGAGGGTTTTTCATCTTAATACCTAAGGCCTTAAGCCTTAAATAACTTTCTTTCCTTTGTAAATTGAAATGTAGCGAACAGCTATAGGGTCAACACCTCCGGTTATTCTCTAGCAGCTTGCTGGCTAGTTAGGCCGGTTCTGAGTTAACAGGACCACATGGAGGTGGCCCAATATCTCATCTATGGATGCGATAAAGACCTTGGCCGGTTCCTACCGACCTATTGCCCAGATGGGATTTGTGTAACTAGCTTACTTATGGTCGTTAATATTAAAACAAACAAACAAACAAACACATCTCACGATATATTCGCATTTGCCCCACTTTCATTCAGCATAGAGAAAATATAGGAATATATAGTGTATTCATTAATATAGATCTTCGTAAAACAACAGAACGAAGGTGTCCATGGGAATACAGGGATCTGTCATTTAATCGAGCAGAGCGATCTTCGAGATACTATAGGTAGTATTACCCTGCGAATAGACGCCGCCAAAGAAGTTCCTCTGAATGCACCCATCGATAATGGCCTGAATGCCGGAATTGCACGACTCAAGGATCTCCACGCCCTCATGCCTAACCGTAGCAACCATAGTGGCGTTCAAGAAGGGGATCTTAAGCTTATCCCCATGGGCGCTAGTACCGCAGAGTTGGTCGATGATACCGTGGATTAGGCTAGCTTTAATGTCATCGCTTGATAAATCTTCGCGTCCTCTAGGCTGGTGGCAAACCAGCATACCGTGGATATCTGCGTCGAGCTCGGCTCTAGCCCGCTTTGCCTTTGGACAAGTCGAGGGGTCGGCCTTAATATAGACTGTTAATAACCGCTAATAGTCATTAAGCGATAATTATGGATGCGTAGATACTTACGAGGGTAATAGGTTCATCCTCGCCCTCTAGCTCGGAGCCAGTGTGTTCATCAGGGTTAGAATCACCATCGTCTTCCGAGTTGGCCTCTCCGACCCACTTGTCAAAGTTACAGATATTGACGACGGCGAAGTTCCAAACGACGTTGGGATAGTTAAGCGGATCTTGAGGGTTGCGGGACCAGCTCAACTCTTCAATAAGGGCCGAGACAGTATCTGCTATCTTTTCAAGCCCCTTCCCGAAGACTTGGTCGTGCAGGTCCTGATCGGGATGGGCCATGATATACGCCGCCAAGCCCGAGACGATTCCCGCGGCGAATGACGTGCCAGATTTAAGCTCGTAATTCACGTCAGTTTCGCTAATCGCACCCATCACCTCGTTGCCCATGGCGTAGGCTGTCACACAATCTGATGTTGTATCCCCCAGGTCGCATCTCTGGCTGAAGGGGGCTCGTTTTGCGAGCCCGTCCACGGCACCAACACTAATAAGGCCTGGGACGAACCTTACGTACGCAGATGGGACTATGTCGTCTATAGTATTCTGCACTGTCTTCTCACCACCGTTACCAGACGCGCAGATCGGGACGACTCCGATTGCGATGAATTTGCGTATAGCATTAACCATCCAGAAATCTTCTCTGACTCGGTCTGCACTGGCCAAAAACCAGGACATGTTCACCACAGCCTTGCCTTCTCTCCCCTTAGCGATAATGTCATTGTAGGCTGCCGTTAGGGCGTCCCACACATCTCCTTCCTTTGTAAGGTCGAACGCAACGCTGACGAGATTGGCCGAGGATGCAACGCCTATGTTCTTGCCAACTGCTAGGGAAGCTACCCCCGTGCCATGCTTCAGGTTGGGCTTATACTCGCCAATAACAATCTGTGGATCCCTTCGCGTGCTGACGAATTCCTAACATGTCCATTAGCATGTTGCATGACGCACACTATACCAGCTACCCAGAACCAAAGTGAACCACGATGACTTACCTGATGAGTGTAGCTCACACCATCATCAATCACGTAGACCCAGATATCTTTTCCAGGATTTGCCTCGAACGCGTAAGATTTCTTCGGGTTATAGGTACCATATGCGTTGTCGAAGAATGCCGCAGAAAGCTGACGAAGGTGTCCAAGGAACTGGTCACCCTCTCTGCGGTTGCGGAAGACAATATTAGTAGGATCCGGTATCGCACCGTCGAAAGCATGACCCGTTGCGGGTAGTGTGCGTTTTTGAACGATGCTTAGTCTTCCTGATTCCTCGTCATTGAGTTCATTATGAGTTACTGAGTTCACTAAGTTGCTTGTTTTCGCTTGTATTAATGCAGTATCGTTAAGCGCCACGACCTGGGCAATCCCAAAGGGGCCATTCTTGACCTTATTGTTGTTCGGTCCGTTGGACAGCTTATCGGTCAAGGCCTGGAAGTCACTCACTGAAACTCCGTTTGCTGCTACGATGAAGTAAGGCGTTGTTGTGGCGGTACTAGTGGCAGTGGAAGTTGTGGTAGTCACTGTAATAGACGGGCCGCCTATTATAGTTGTTGGTGAAGGATTAGAAATAGATGAAGGATGTAGGTGAAGAAACACCAAAGCGATTAGGGAGACTAGACGAGAGAATAAGTTAGTGATAGTACTTTAAAGACAAGGAATTTAAGGTCTTTGGTATGAAGGAGCCCAAGACGTGTGAGGCTTCTACTTACACACTCCGACACCGGCTGCAATGTGCTCGATGGTATCGCCGATAATTTTGCCAATTGCCGTAGTCTATATGCGCCATTAGTATCAAACTTCCAGAACTGACTGAAGGTAGCTTACTGCGGTGCTGGCTACTTGCAAGTCCCTGTCTATGTTCAAAAGCGGCGCCGTGGAGCCAGCATCAGAGATTGTTCGTAGATCGTCTTCTATAGCACCATGCACATCGTCCAGGTGACTTAGGGGAATGTCGACTGGTATCTATTGTTAGCAATTTTTATGCAAGCCGTTAGTCGAGAAACTCACAGGCTTGTTCCGCCCTGTCTAGAGTAGGCGAGTCAACCTGCAAATTATAATGTCAATCTCTGGTAGTCTGAACTTGGTTCATTACGTACAAATGGATTTGGTTGGCCCGGACGCACAACATCTTGGCTAGTCGCCACAACGAAAATTCTTCCTCCGTTGACTGCAGCCTGATCTATATATAGCGTACGTATTAGCGGCAATAATATGATAAACAGGCAATGGCTGGATCTCACCTAGGATCCGCCGAACAACAGGGTATTGAGTCTCAATCTCTGACAAGCCATGTTGAAGCTCCGTAAGCGTAAGGCTTCGCTTTGCACCCGACCGGCGCTTATTATGTCCATTTTGCTGATCTGCCCACTGCTGCATAAGACCATGGTATTGGTCGGCTAACTGCGATAATTGGAATAGAGAGCTATTATACTGCAGCAAGACGTTAGTGAGCTCATCTAGGGTCGGATCGCTCCATGTAGAGTCTTCATAAAGTTGCAGTCTACTACTGCCACCGCAGTATTCTCCCGGGTTTCCAGCACAAATTGACTTGCAATCAGTATCTGAAGAGGGCTTGTTAGTCGTGTGAAGAGTATTGCCTCCAAAACATTGTGAACCAGACTTAACGCCGGAATAGCGAAGCTTTTGTTTCTTAGCCAATGCTACACATTCCTCAACAGACATAGTCAAGTCGGTGCTATTGCTAACAACCAACGCATTTGATCCATCGTCAATGTAACAGCCGATATATTTATAGCTTCCATCCTGCTGCACAATGCTAGGTGTTGGAAAACTTGTTGTCGTTGTTGTTATAGACTGAGAACTGATAAGGCTCGTTGTAGACTGAGAGCTGGTAGAGCTCTTCGTTGTGGTAGGCTGAGGGCTGGTAGGACTCGTCGAGATGCTCGAAGGCGTACTTGAAGCCTTTGTTGTTGTAGGCTCAGGCTGTATAACGCTTGAGCCTTTTGTTGTAGTCTGGGTGCTCGAAGTCGAGCTAGAACCAACACTGCCTATACAGGTAGCTGATCCTTTGCCACAAGTCTGGCCAGCTTCACATGCGTTGCATAGGGTGCCAACTTCACAGATAACGGAGGGGTTATCGCAACAGACGGCATCAGAAACATAGCAATTGCCATGACAGCAAAGTCCATTGCCTAAGCATCCGATGCCCTGAAAAGTATCCGGATTTAATGCGCACCACATTCCACCCAGCGGCACGCAGGCAAGAGTGCCCTCAAAGTTGATGCAAGACTCTCCAGATGGACACAAAACGCCATCTGGACACTGCTCCACCTCGCAAAGGAATCCAGAAGGGCACGATTGGTCCTTGGACGTACCACGTTTCAAGGGCTGCAACCCAGCTGGGATAAAGGGCATACTGCCAAACTGAACGGGTGATGCCGAATTCAAGGTTCCCAAAACCAAGACGGCAGCCAAGCTGCGTAGGGCCCAGGGCGAGGCTCGCAGCGCTGCGACAGACTTCTGCATCTCAAGGGTGTTTGGCAAGTCTCGCGGCGAGGAATAGTGAGTGTCGACTAATACAACAGTCCGGGTGCTGCTCTGGTGCACTTGGCTCAGCAGGCGGCGCACAGACTTGATTTAAATATTCGGAGGACTCCATCTCGTCGGCCCATCTTGGGTGTTCCAGTCTTTGAAATCCCCTCGCTGATAACCTATCTAGGTCATGGCCATTTTTGCTGGATAGTTTCTCATGAGATGATACGAGGTTGCAGGCCAAGATATTCCCGGTGGGGCTGGTACCAGCAGGGCCCCTAGACAAGGGCCTAGCAAGGGTGCTTTTGTAAGCCGATGAGCGTTTATAACGGATTTTACTCAGTGCACTGGCCGATTGACAACTCCGTCCAGATCTCGGGCTCTGTCCGTACCAGCCCCGCTGAGACCAATTAATATCCTGGGGACCTTGTAAGGTAACTCTCGGCTTATGCTCACTATTAGAAATCGTAATTCTATGCGGTGGATATTTAACCCTTTTCCAAAGCCAATCGCAGGCCATAAAATGCTGCCGAATGGATCCATTCTAACTATGTTCTCGTATTTTGGAATCAAGGCTGCGGCTTATATGCTATCTAAGGATTTAATGTTAACAAGAAGAGGGGCCCTGATAATCTAGAACGAACATGGTATATTTTAGCGTTTACACTACTCCGTAAAGTCGAACATCTATACGACGGTCAGACCGAAATCCAGTAGAATGTAAGCCCACTGTATACGTGTGGATAAGTGACCTTATATGTAATGTGACATATACCCCAGGTATTACAGCTCTCTTATTATGATGCCTGTAGATTCAAGTGCGAGAGAACGACTTCGTCGGCAACAGGGTATCGGAAGACATAGAAGCAGCGGAGACACAATTAGAGCGACTTAGTGACGAGACCATCAGAATGGCGGCAGGCCTATTGGGTTGGGGGGCTTTAGCGAATAGAAAAGGGCATAGCAGGTAAGGGGATTGGAAGGCAAGCGTTGGAACGCTCAATTTGATGATGAAAGGAGATCAGATCACCATTACAGGGGACGTGGTGAAGGCTGCAGCAGAGAATTCGGCGAATGGCAAGGAAGTGATGGCATTACTCCTTGACCGACGAGGAGATGCGATTACTATTATAGAGAAGGTCCAAATTCCTGTCTCTTGCCGCAGTAATCATGTCACACAACAGCGATCAATTGGTAGCGGGCGACGAGCACAAAGACAGCTCTGGAATCAAGCAATTGAAGGATCTTGTTTTCTAATTAAATGAGCGAAGTAACTGCTGTGTAAATACACAAAGGTCGGCGGCGATAATATATTAGGGCCGACACACGTTATTTTTACTATTATTACTATTTACGACCACTCTTTGTCTAGGTATAACAGCCTCCTCTAGGCAATAGGTCGGTAGGAGCCAGAGGTCTAGACCCTGTTTGCTACGTTTCGCTGGATAAAGGAAATATTTTAGTGTATTCTCAGTCTATATCTTATAGAGGGGGGCCATATAGGTATACCTTCTCCACTAACTTCTAAAAGGCCTTGCTTCCTTTAAGTCCTAGTAGGTATTAACTAGTCTCTCGCCTCTAGGCGTTTCAGGGAGGAAGCCCCTCGTTATACGGCATTTAGTAAAGTGCCCTAGCTCTTTAAAGGAGCTGCATTTACAATAGGATTATATATTATAGGCAAACCAGTAATAGTAGCTTTAAAAGTCCCTATAACTAGATCTCTCTGCCAGCAGCCTATATAAAATAGGTTAGGGGAGTTTTAGTTCTGTGGGGTTTATAAGTGCTTTTTAGTCTTACAGTTAATAGCTTTCTAGGGCGTTTGCCTCCTAGTATTTCTTTTAGAGGGTGGCTTTCCGCTTTTGCCCAGCGTTTAATATATACTAGAGTGCTCTAGCTTTAAGGAGGGAGGTTAAGGGCTCTGCCTTCTTTCGCTAGTTTATCCGCCATTTCGTTGCCTCGTATATCCTTGTAACCAGGCACCCAGGAAACATACACCTTACAGGGGTGTATCTTTTCGGCTATGCGTTGGAACCGCGTGAATTCTTCTTGCGACGAGGTTGGGGCTTCGCCCAGCCGACACACGTTAAGGGATAACTGAAGGGATAACTGAGGCCTGTCGCAACAGTGCCACTCATTCGGTTAAACAGGTAGTTCAGGTGAATGTTGTGTGTTAGCAGCTGGCTAGTATCTATGTTAGGGAGGAGGGACCTCGTCGGTCTATTCACAATATATATCTAGTGCATAAAGACATAGAGTTTTACTTTTAGAGGGAGGGAGCAATAAATAGATATATTGTTATGCAAAGTCGTGTATAACATGAATAGATAGGTAACACTTGTGAATCGTGAGCTTTGTTTAGATTTCGGTGCTACAACCAGCATCCTGGATCATTAGGATCGCCATGATCCAAACGATCCAAATACATTCACTATGTATCTCCTTTGTATATAAGACTGGATAAGTCACGATTATTTAGTATACTTACTTAGATAATCGTTAATAAATTGCATTTACCAGAACCCCTTGTTCTATAGAATCGTGACTACGTTACCCTGCTTAGTATTTATCCCTGACCTCTCTGTCAATATTAACCCGCGAACCTCGGTTTAATTGTTAAGAACCAACCCAGATCGTTACACTATGCCTCTGATTTCTATAGCTAATACTTCCATAAACGCGCCTTTTTAGTATTTACCTAATAATATATAAAAACAATTTCGCTATTATTATATAGAAAGGAACAGCAAGAAACAGCCAAAAATCGCTTTAAGCTTTATATTAATAGAAAAGGTTTTAGATTTATAAGTGCGGTATTTTTAAGTTACTATTTCTAACTTTTAAGAATAAAAAAGATTAAAATCCTAATATATAACATTAAAAAGCCACAAATGACTTTTATTAGGCTAATATTAATAAATAACCTAAAAAGTCTTATTCTATAGTACTAGTTATATATAGCAGGCAGTAGTCTGGTCTATGCCTAGAGAGTTTCTAAACGCATAAATTGCAGACACTCATTTCGGCCTCTACTACTCCGTATAAGGTATATATATATAAGAATGCATAATCCTAATATAAATTACATGGCGGTAAAGTCGGCAGAAAATAGCTTGGCTCCCTAAGAAAACTTTGACTACTAAAATATAGACACTAAACATAGCGGTCACTATAAGAATACGGAGTAAGATAAGTGGGAATTATACGAGCCGGGATATAGGCTTATTTTAATAATAAAAACTAGATTAAATGGATATTTTGAAAGTATAAAGCGAAAAATGCCTTATTAACAGCTGGTAATAAAGGCTAAGGCTATAATTAAGGAAATTTAAAGATAGATTATTTTTTTCTAGAGAGGCAGTATATAATAAATATTCCTATTAATCAGTCTTTTCTTCCTTATTAATCCTTATTCCTCTACCCTTAAAAGATAATATATATTATAATGGCTGATATTAGCAAAACAGTTCAATACGAGGTTGCAGGCCAAAATATTCATAGTGGGGTTGGTAGCCCTGTCGGTACCAGCCCGCCGGGACCGCTTACCCCGGTGACATCGTATATATGTAGCCACCTCACTTTTAGTCCGCGGCTAAATTCTCTATACATTTAACGCTTTATCTTTGGCGGATAGAGCGGCACTTGCAGGTTATAGTAGATACTGGTTCAACAACGCGTGCCAAGTGGTTAAACTTGTGTATCATCCGAAACCATGACTTCTCTCGGGTCAGCCGGCTTTGACTATGCAGGACCCACCGCCCACCTTACCAGGCTTGCTTCATCATGAGATGCCCCATCAGCAAAGGTGAAAGTAAGCGTGCAAATTGCCTTATATAATAATCCTTCGAAGAGAAACTCGGAGTTACGACTTAGTCGTCTTAAGGTCCAGAACTTGAATCCAGCAACTGCCGATCGCATATGCGCACCGCCGCCAGAATGCGTACAACGTTACTCTCCCTTGTGATGGGGCTTTTTGCCAGTACTGGCGCATCTAATGAAGTCAGCGCTGGATTCAATGCCTTTAAGGCTGCCCAAGTTATGGTCGACAAGGCCGGGAAATCGTGGGAATGGGGAACAGCCGCCGAAGCCCTCCTGGAGCTTTACAATCCAGAGTTGACAGTGTATAGTAACAATGCTTTCCCAGGCGGTAAAATTCCAAAGGCGGACCCAAATACGTTCGCCCTCAAGTATGCTCGCCAATTTATTAATACAGATTCGCAAGTCTTTGTAGGTGATTCTGCCGTCGGAGACCCAGCTTCACTTGGCGTCTCTGCCATTCTCCTGGGTCAATCTGATCAAAAATACATCGACGCCTCGAATCGCCAAGCTGACTACATCCTCAATGATGCACCGAAATATTCAAACGGTGCCATCTCACATCGACCGGATGTTGCGGAACTCTGGGCTGATAATGTAGCCATGTCTTTCCCATTCTGTAAGTCTCTCCATCTCTCTCCATCTTCTTGTCATTCACGTTGAATTGCAACTGATATTTTGTGCAGTGGCGTATCTCGCTGTACAGAAAAACGATGTATCTCTTATGACTGAAACCGTTCAGCAGATTAGCTTCTACCGTGATGTTCTCAGGGCCGGCAATCTTAATTGGCGTCACATCATTGGGCCACAGTCCCAGGATACTGGACTATGGTCTTCTGGCAACGGGTGGGCAGCCCTTGGTATGACCCGCGTGCTACACACCCTGCAGCAGTGGCCTGCCTCGTCTGGAGCCTTGGGCTCGCAAGCCGGACAACTCAAGTCCTGGATTAAAGAGATATTTGATGGCGCTATGCAGTCCAACACAGACAACGGTCTACTACGCAACTACATCAACGACGGCAGTTGGTTTGGCGAGATCTCTGGAACTTCTCTGATATCAGCCATGGTCTATCGTATGGCTGTCAACGACCCTGGTATGTGGTGTGGCATGGCGCTCCTATAACCACGGCTCCCTTTTATACACAAGTTGACTGATACTATATAGGTATGTTCGGGGCGAATTACATTGCCTGGGCAGATAAGAACAGAGAGAACCTAGCGAGCAAACAAGGGAACAACGGAATATTCTCGCCTGCCGTTAACCCGTATGACTGGCACGACCGCAACCAATACACTGCGGGATCGCCCGAGGGCCAGGCCTTTACCGTTATGCTCTACACAGCGTACAGAGACTGTGTAAACGCCCATGTCTGCAAGGATGCCCCTTCTGCCACCACCATATCGAAGCCAGGCATCGGTCCTATCGACGTCTTGACCGTGCTCAACGCTCCTCTCCAGTTTGCTGAAATGCCTGCCCCCACCGGCACCGTTTGTGGAGCTATTGATAGCTGCGACGCAGATGGGTGCGCTGGAAAGTTTGTCGGACAAACGAAAAATCCAGTCTGTTCAGCCGGAAGCAAACAAGGCTGCCAGTGTAAGGCTACAGATACAACCTGCGGTCCACCGCAATCTTGCGACAATGGTGGATGTTCAGGGTCATTTAACGGTCTTGGTAACGTCCAATATGCCAAATGCACCAATAACTTCATTGGCTGCGACTGCCTACCGCAGCCCGATACCTGCGGCCCACCTCAATCATGTGATAAGAATGATTGCAATGGCAGTTTCAATGGTCTCGGTAATGTCAAGTACGCTAAATGCACCAACAACTTCATTGGCTGCGACTGCCTACCGCAGCCCGATACCTGCGGCCCACCTCAATCATGTGATAAGAATGACTGCAATGGCAGTTTCAACGGTCTCGGCAATGTCAAGTACGCCAAATGCACCAACAACTTCGTTGGCTGCGACTGCCTACCGCAGCCCGATACCTGCGGCCCACCTCAATCATGTGATAAGAATGATTGCAATGGCAGTTTCAATGGTCTCGGTAATGTCAAGTACGCTAAATGCACCAACAACTTCATTGGCTGCGACTGCCTACCGCAGCCCGATACCTGCGGCCCACCTCAATCATGTGATAAGAATGACTGCAATGGCAGTTTCAACGGTCTCGGCAATGTCAAGTACGCCAAATGCACCAACAACTTCGTTGGCTGCGACTGCCTACCGCAGCCCGATACCTGCGGCCCACCTCAATCATGTGATAAGAATGACTGCAATGGCAGTTTCAACGGTCTCGGCAATGTCAAGTACGCCAAATGCACCAACAACTTCGTTGGCTGCGACTGCCTACCGCAGCCCGATACCTGCGGCCCACCTCAATCATGTGATAAGAATGACTGCAATGGCAGTTTCAACGGTCTCGGCAATGTCAAGTACGCCAAATGCACCAACAACTTCGTTGGCTGCGACTGCCTACCGCAGCCCGATACCTGCGGCCCACCTCAATCATGTGATAAGAATGACTGCAATGGCAGTTTCAACGGTCTCGGCAATGTCAAGTACGCCAAATGCACCAACAACTTCGTTGGCTGCGACTGTTTCCCACAACCCGATACCTGTGGTCCGCCAAAATCTTGCGACGACAATGACTGCAAAGGCAGTTTCAACGGTCTCGGCAATGTCAAGTATGGCAAATGCAGTGACAACTTCGTTGGCTGCGACTGCATCCCAAGACCTTCAACCTGTGGTCCGCCAAAATCTTGCGACGACAATGACTGCAAAGGCAGTTTCAATGGCCTGGGCAATGTCAAGTACGGAAAATGTACCAACAACTTCATTGGGTGCGACTGCGTGCCCCAGCCTGATACTTGTGGTCCGCCACAATCTTGCAATAAAAACGGCTGCAATGGCCAGTTGAATACTTCGAATGGCAAGTCCTATTGCACAAACAACTTTGTGGGTTGCGAATGCACCGGCCCTCCTGTAGGTTCTCTGCGCTTTGACGTTCTTTAAACTCCCTAATATTGTTGATGATTCCTTTCATACTAACGAACTGTTGAAGCCACCCCCACCCCAACCTACTCAAACTCAGATCCCGGAGAACCCGGGTGGCACAGATTTGGTATGTTTTATTTCCTCGGCGTTATGAGAAACACGTATTGACCATTCTAGATTATCAACTCTGGTTGTGTGTTGGTTAATGGCTCTCCCCGCTGTAATGCAAATGCTGGCCACATATCAGCCATCTACCAGTCTTTCTATCGTACGTTTCCCTTCCCCATGTGAACATGGTGTGCCTCCTATACTAATGTAGCATTATAAAGACGTCAACGCAGATCAGGGCGAGTACAGTACAGCCACAATCCTAGCCAGTTTCGATACGAGTCAGTGGTATGCTCCTATGCTTCCACCTGGCTGCCAGTTAAATGCGCGCTGGCCACGCAACTATGGACAAGTATTTTTTGGCGCAGACAATTGCTTGTACGACGCATCGAGTAATCGAATCGATGGCCAGTGCTGTGATACACCAGATTCAGCCCATAGCGGCTCAAATGTCAATCCATGGCGGGACCCTCGACCTGCCGGGTCTTGTCAAAGAACTCCATTTGGCGTTGGTGTTCATTTTGAGCTTTACATAAAGGGTTGGGTCAACGATGGCGGAGCAGCACTCTGGAAGCAAGTCGGAGGATGTGGCTTGCTCACTGACAAGGCGTTCGGCACTAATAACGATATTGAGGTCGATGGATCGTTTGCGAACATTGGGTCGTACGAGGCTGAATACTTGATGCACTTCAACCTCCCAATCACATTCAAGTCGGGTTGCGTTGGGAGGGCTATGGTCAGCGCCGGAGCTCCACCGGGAAGCTACTGCTAAACCATTTTGTAATCCCGATTGTTAGCTTCAGAGAAATTTAATTTGTACAATGAAGCTTTTGACAGATGGGTTTTCGTCTGAATCGAAAACCTCGAAATTAGCTAGCGGTATGTAGAATAGCCTTAGTGGAGTGCAGTACTTTCCGGCAGACCTCTGGTGCTTTGTTAAGGTCTCTCAAGTCATCCTACTTGGCGGCTATGGTAATAATTGCCCAGGAGAGTGTACAGTAGGAGAGAAGTTTCGCACAATTTCAAAAAGTGTATGCTAAAACCCACTAATTACTATATTTTTAAAAGCTAATATATATATATATATATATATATAAAATATATGATAATAAAAAAAATTAATATATAGATAGCTTATTATATAAAGATTACTATATTAATTTCTCTTTATTTATATATTTTTCTAGATTAAATTACAAAAGTTATTAAATAATAACCCTAACCCTTTACAATTTTCCCCCTCTATAAGTTTAAACTCTATCCACTATAACTACTGTAATGCTTTTTAATTTATTTTAATTCTTTTAAAAAATCCATAAGTATATAATTACTTAAAATAAAAACAAAATAATTAATGCATAATATTACTATGTATATATTCATTCATTAGTAAAAGTTTTTTAATATATTATTATAATAAAGCGCGGTAAAGTTATATAGAGCATAAAGAGACAGGGATTAAAAGGCCCTCTACTAGCGAACCGTTAGAAAATTTCCAGGGAGCTTTAAATAACCTTATCCAAACTTGTATCCTTCGAGATGCTAAATATGGAGGAACCTGGAGTCTAGGTGGTTATACTTACAACATTAGCAATCTTGCGTATCCGAAGAACCCCCTTATTCCCGGTGCGGATCTTGGAGCATCGTCAACTGCATCGTCAACTACTTCAAAAGTCTCCTCTTGGGAGCTGCAAATGAGACGACGCCGCCAAGCGGATGGAGAATTTAATGAAGTCATCAAGAAAATCCGTGCTCAGCCAGGGTTCTCCAACTTTCTCCAGCCGCCGACTACAGAGGAGCTGAGGAATGCCGCAGATCAAGGACCTATTATTGTTGTGAACATAAGCTCCTTCCGCTGCAATGCATTTATCGTCTAGCGTAGTTCTATTTGCGCCATAGAATTACCAGATCTCACACAAGAAGAGGTCGTTAAACAGGCCATTCATCCACAGACCAGGTCCGACCTGTCATCTTCACTGGAGTGGCTTTGGCATAACATCTGCCATCCTAGTTTAGACGCACTCAACTTTAATACTCATATCTCTGATAACAATTGGCCCCATGTTTGGTGGATTCCGACCGGGCTCCTTACCCAGCTGCCTCTTCATACAGCTGGTATCTATAGCAAAGAATACAAAGAGACGGTTTTAGATAGAGTCATATCGTCATACGCATCGTCTATCAGGGCGCTGCTACATGGGCGCAGGCAGCTTATTCACAAGCCTACTCAGCCATCTCTGGAAGACTCTGCTCTTATCGTTGCTATGCAGGAAACGCCGAGCTTACCGGGGGAATACCTTCCATTTGTTAACGACGAAGTGGATATGCTGAAAACGCTCTGCCCGAAGCTTCGGCTAGCTCCAGTTATACCATCGCGACACAAGGACAACATTATTACGCACTTGCCGAAGTGTAAGCTATTCCATTTCACAGGTCACGGGCAGCCAGATCCAGAAGACCCTTCTCGAAGCTGCTTGCTCCTCGAGGACTGGGAAACAAATCCACTTACCGTAGGAGAAGTCCGCGATAGTCGGTTGCAAGAGAATCCTCCGTTTTTGGCACATCTCTCAGCTTGCTCGACGGGAGCCAATAAGGTGACCAGACTTGCCAACGAGGGGGTCCATCTTGTCAGTGCCTTTCAGCTAGCAGGGTTCTGGCACGTTGTCGGGACACTTTGGGAGGTATCAGATGAGCACTGTGTCGATGTGGCGAGGATTCTGTACGAGACATTGCAAGAGCAAGGGATGACGGATATAGCAGTTAGTCGAGGACTGCATCGGGCGCTCAGAAAACTACGGAATGGAGAGGTTGGGGAAGACAAGAAGGCAAGAGATGCCAATTTGCTATACCCCGGGACGCTAGAGCAAGGCGTGATGGATTATTATTGGGTTCCATATGTCCACTTTGGTGCTTAGTGTAATGAAGGTGTCGGATTACAGCATGGGTCGCGGCATTAGGGGATTCAATTGACGTTATCTACTCTACGAAAATACAGGTAAAAACGAGGATAATTTATACGCAGGGAAATTGGCTATAGAGCACGATATCACATGCTATTTCACGTGTTATGATGGCTTATGAGAAGGAAGATACTAACCGGCTAAATGCGACAAACAGCGACCATTTATGTAGGTGTCTGGGCAGAGCTGCGCTTGTGACTTCAAGTTACGGCGAGCCGAGGGAGGGGCTTCTAATCCCTGTTTCTCGGCGCTTACTGCAGACAGTCCTCGGATCCTGGCCTTCCAAAGCGATTTCCCTGGAAATGCATGGTCCTAACCCAATTGGTGATTACGGGCGACTGTAGCGCAATGTGTCTCAAAACCCAAAAATGGGTCAGAAGTAGTACCAGGCCTACCCTAGCGTATATAGTCTTATATAATATACATCATATACTAATATTCTATTGATGTAAAAGATATTTATGTTGAATATTACATTATCCCCATTATATGAAAATAATTAAGGACCATGTCCTTTTTAGTATAACTAACTTACCCATTTCACTACATACCCAAACAACTCTCCCCTGTAAAAATTCTCCCACGCTAGCAGCTGTTATGGCTTGTTAATGTGTGGGGTAATTTTTGCAGGCCTACTGGCCTGTCTCTCTGCTTAGGCTTACTGGGCCCTAACAGCGCATAAATAGGAGGAATTCGGAGAGCTTTACCTCCCTCGAGAGCTGGCGACGATATTTATGCAGCTTTGCTGCTAGTATATTGCCTTGTAAAAGGCAATAGATAATACTCTGCCTTGTAGGAGGCACGGCTACCGCCTCGCAAGAGGTATTGCTGACGATAATATACTGCCTCCCACGCGAGAGTGTCACGTTCCGAGCACGTTTCCCTTATATACAGTTGGTACCGTCATGATAATTGCTAGAAATGCGATTATTAGCCTATTCTTTTGCCTGTTGGCGTGACGGTATGACGGTTCGTTACAGAGAGGCCTCGAAAACTATATTGCCTTGCAAGAGGTCCCAACAGCTAGCACTTAGGTTTTTCCCCTTTATAAGGAAGGGTTTTTTATTTTATTTTAATGCTTAAGGCCCTGGGCTTTAGGTGACCTTCTTTCCTTTATAAATTAAAATATAGCGAATAGCTATAAGGTTAATACCTTTAGTTATTCTTTAGCAGCTTACTGGCTAGTTAGGCCGGTTTTGAGTTAATAGGACTACGTAGAGGTAGCCTAATATCTTATCTATAGATGCGATAAAGACCTTGGCTGGCTTTTACTGACCTATTGCCCAGATAGGATTTGTGTAACTAGCTTACTTATAGTTGTTAATATTAAAACAAACAAACAAAACATCACTATATACCCAAACCATAATGATAGATGGCATTACACTTCCAACTATTTCACCTACTATTGAACAACCCGACGATACCGTGGAACTTACATCATGGGTATTATCTAAAATCAGACTTATTAATCCAGCAAAAATTACAGAAGTTCAAGAGACTTCAAGGCCAAAACGATTCTTACGCTTTAATACTCAATCCCACCCCAACAATGCCATACAAGAGGACTTGGACGGGGCGGCCCAAGCTTTACAAGACCTTTTCACTACCGCTATAACAGGGGCCGGGAAGAGAAGACATCAAAACGGCCACAGCGCCCCGTGGTGGGACCACGACTGCAGAGAGGCATAAAGGGCCATGACAGCGACCACTGACTGTGACGATCCGGGTTGATTCTCAACAGTCAAACCGAGGTTCGTGGGTTTATGTTGACAGAGAGGTCAGGGATGAATACTGAGCAGGGTAACGTAGTCACGATTCTGTAGAACAGGCGGTTCTGGTGAATGCAATTGTTAACGACTGTCTAAGTAACTATACTAAATGAGTGACGAGCCAGTCGTATATATACAAGGAAATCTACGTGCGATCACTGCGATAGCACAGTGATCGAGTAAGTGATCACACTTCTTGGTGTAGTGAGCGTTTGAGTGATCACTCTTAGCGCGGTGATCACTTCTTGATGATTGGTCGGTGCAACGGATATTCTCCCGTGCCCCCGTGACCTGGTTTTCGACATGGTCGGGTCGTGACACCGTGCCAATGCCCCTGACGGCTTCTACGAGCAAGGGTGGGAGGAACTGCATAGGGATATTCTGCCAGGTGGAAATTGCGTCGGCCCAGGATGTCACCCAGGCCCCAACGAATGCAAGAATCCTTGAATAATTTCGGACTGTGAAGTTGAGTCTAGTGTGCTCAAGTGCATAACAACAGCTCGCAGGATTCGGTGACCAGGGGGTTGTTGGAGGGCATCATTAACCAGAATCAAACCCATTACCCCAAGCGCCCAAGGCAGTTTATATCAACGTTACTAAAGACTCCCTAAGAAAGAACCCCGATCGTGCAAAGCACGTTCTTAATCTCACAGCAGAGGGTGTGCCTGGCGATCGGCCTTGCTGAGTATGTGTCGGCTTAGGGAGACAATGCCACCGGAAGAAGCCGGATGAGCCGTGTGGATTTTGTATTTGTTCCAATAGGAGGTGCTCTACTAATCTGGAGAACATCTTAAAAAAAGGGCCGTATACGAGACTCTCTTAGTTTGCATTCAGACATAAGGTGTTGATGCCAATTGATACATTATTCTTAACCGTGAATCCGTCATAAGTAAGACAACGGGCCTAGACTGGCATCCTCTAAAAAGGAACCATGATTCCAAATCGCTCAGGTCTTAACCACAGAAGCCATCGGAATCAAGGCATAGCATTCAGGGGACTCTAATACTAGTGTCTTCAATTACATCCAATTACAAGCTACTAGGTACATACTATATGAGACACAGGTATCTTTAGATCTTCGGACTAACGGTAGACCACACCAATCGCACCTCTAGCAACAGCCATCACCCGCAATTACGAGTCAGTTTTGCTAACAGACTAATAGCAAACGGGGTGATCGTCGAAAGAGTTATATTGGTATTACAGAGGCGACAGCCGGGAATGGCAGTTCTTGAAGCGGCCCGTCCACCCCCACAATTCGGCGGATCGTATCCTTCGCTAGTATTTGGGGTTAGTTAGGCCCCTTTGCGAATCTGAGCTAACTTCAGCTAATATAACTTCTCAGACTTGGCTATAAATATAGATTCGTGCTATGATCTCCTCCTTTATTTGTGACATAAAATGGGAGGGTTCTTGATACCGTTTGTGTCGATAAGAACATGGGCGATAATAACTCCAGAGAATATGGCCGACTGTTCAGTGGAATTGAAAATGAGGACGACCATGATTTTGGGGCTGGGGCTAACAGTTGCGCAAACTTCAATTATTAATGTGTGAGTATCCGTAAATTAACAGTAACTGTTTCGTGCCAGTGGTTCGTATTGACACTCATTGAGGCTGGTGCCACAATGCCGATCGCATTATCGGCGGCAGCCATCTATCGCCCGGCAGTTAATGGATTGTTTTGTCGTCGGGGTAACAGTACAGCTTCAGCCCAACTATTTAGTCCACTGAGAGCTGAAGATGGAAAGACAGCAGTATCAGTCGGCAGTTATTTCAAGCCAAAATCGACCAACTATCTCCGAAACGGCGGTAAGGCAGCACAGTGGTATTTTGCCTACTAATAACACAGTGCAGGGTACTCCGTAGTGATGCAAAAGATGAAGATTATATATCACCAACTTGGAGCAACCCTATTTTATTAGAGTTACTCCGTACTCCTTCGGTTACGGTAATATGGCCGCGGACTTGTGAAAACGGCCGGGAATATCTCGGTGTTGTCCTGTCATATCTGACAGCGCACGGTTCAAAACCAAGACAGACGTTAAGTGAGTGAGTGAGTCGTCGTCACACTGCTCGTACGATTCGTAGTACAAGTTATATGAGTGCTAAGCCCTAAATGATTATTCTGAGTACTAGTCTAGTGTAAACTAGGGTAAAAGTAGATTATACCTGCTCTAGGAGCTAGCTGCTGGCATAAGCTGTATTTTGGATTTTATTAATAACAAAATCAAATCAATATAACTATTGGTTTTTTTCCCCGCCTTATTTTACATTACGGAGTACGATTTATAAGATCGTCCCCCACATTAGCATATGACTGCCTATGTCCCTATCAAGCCTTAGTAATTTTCATATTTGAGCTAAGTGTGATCCAGCGGGCGTCACGAACTTTAGCGAATGGTTCGTGGGGGCGCTAAACTGGCTAAGAGTGCCGTGAAGGTGCCCCGGGAGTCGCCGCGAGGCAGTGTTCATACTAAACATTCTCGCAGTTCTTAGAAAATCCAATCTATTGGGGCCTTGTGAGACCTAGTGCTATGGTTCAGATTGTAGATTGAAGGACATCTGCTACGAAGGAGGCAGAAGATGCCGTTTGACCCCCTTAATAATCCCAATGCCAATGCGTACCTAACTACACTAGGCCTACGCCACGACAAGACAAGAGTTGGTCAGAGGTGCTCCGTAATCTATTTGCATTTATACAGAGCACTTTCCCGGCTCATCCCGTCGTCGTCAGCTCCTGCTCCTCTCTTTGTCTCTTTATCAACTTATCACATTCATTCTATCTCGTCTTGTCTCGTCTCTGCTGCCGTTTCTCTTCCACTACCAATCTCTACCGGACTTACACGTGAACCAATCGATCAGTCAGATAATATGGCAACCGTAAATGGCGTTACTGTCCTGGTACCACCTCCTTCAGGCTATGTCGTCCACTTCGACAATCCCGAGCGTCAGTCCGCCATAGGGACGTACGCCGTGAGCGCCGTGGGCATAATATTTGCCGCTTTCATGATAGGCCAGCGGCTATATGTCAAGGCTGCTTTGCGTCGCAACCTAGGTCTCGACGATTGTGAGTCTCTATCATCCACCGTGTAGCATTCTATTAAATGCTTAATGCTGACTTACATACGCACAGTAATGCTTGTTATTGCTTGGGTATGTCTCTGCCATTGTCGACCAGTTCGCCGTGTCCCGATGATATATATTTATTGATGGAATTTTGTGGCATCTTTAGCTCGCATCAGTTGCCTTCCAAGGCATTGTTTTGTGTAAGTTGTCGTTCTCGTCCCTCATAATACCCACGCAAACTTGTACTAAATCATGTTAGACACTTTTTCACAGGGAATTATAGGCGTTCACGTATGGGAGATATCGATTCAGAAAGCCGAGATGTTTTTCAAGGTAAGCCACAAAGGAAGGCTTTAATTGACGAGCTGTGTCTGCTGACACAGGCCTAGTATGCGATATGGATCTGCTCTATCCTCTACCCGATACCGACGAACCTCGCCAAGATAGTCATCCTCCTGTTCTACCGCGAAATCAACAGCCACCAGGTCTGGTATCGCCGGTCTATATACTTTACCATGTTCGTTGTCGCTGCGTCTGGCATCAGCGTCTTCTTCTCTGCATTATTCACTTGCTTCCCATTCGAGAAAAATTACGACCTTGCCCTCACGAATGTGGGATCGTGTATAAACCGCAAGGCAGTTCCTGAGGCTACTGCCAGCATAAGCGTCGCGACGGATTTGCTCATTCTCTGCATACCCATCCCGATGGTTATCGGCTTGCAAATGTCCAAGGCAAAGAAGCTCGGGCTCGTTGTCATGTTCACTTTCGGCTCGGCGTATGTATATTTTCTATTTTTTCTTATCCCCGATTTCATTTATAGCACAAGACTGACGCATTTGGGATCATCACAGGACCCTCATCACCTCCACGATTCGATTGATTCTGCTCATGTTGTCCTTGAATGATATGGATTTGACTTGGGGTGGCGGCCCTATCGCTCTCTGGGCGTGCGTATATTGCTACAAACCACACCGTTGATAACGCTTTAACATTAATTATTAGCTGTATCGAGGCCAACTTATTCATTATATGCGCGTCGTTCTCTACGCTGAACTACTTCATCAAAAGCATAGCTCCCAGACTTCTATCGAGTGCGGACAGGTCCTCCAACAGGAAGAGTTCCAGAAAAATGTCTTCTAACCAGGATTTGCAAACGATTGGCTCGATGAACTTGAAAATGCTATACCGCGATCGCTTTGATGGGACAGACACCGTCACAGGTACAACCATTGACGTCCAGGGCCAGCCGCCGAAATCTATATCCCATGACGGAAGCAGAGCCAGCCGCGAGGACAGCCGCACCGACAAGGGAATTGTTCAGACCAAGGAAACTCGGATATATTATGAAGATGTATGATGAGGTCCTGCTCGAAGAGGAGCGGTTCTTTGACGTGGATATAGCGCGATGCGAAGAGTTACTCGCACGGCTCTTATTGTCCATTAACCCTATTTTCTGGCCTATTGCCAGTCAATAGCTGCTAAACAACTTCTTTTCATAGTTTGGCTTCTATTTCCATAATTCTAATTATCACTATCAGTCGAAAGACGAAGGCATAAGGGCATATTCGTCACCAACAGAATGGTTCTATTCAGCACTCTTCGGCACTCTTGCTGTTGCTAGCTATTTTTTTATTACTATTTACGACCACTCTGTATTTAGGTATAACAGCCTTGTTTGGGCAAATAGGTTGGTAGGAGCTAGGGGTCTAGACCTTGTTCGCTATGTTTCGCTAGATAAAGGAAAGTTTTGGTGTGTTTTTAATCTATATCTTGTAAAGGGGGGCTGTATAGGTTCGCCTCCTTTACTAGCTTCTAGAAAGCCTCGCTTCCTTTAAGTTTTAGTAGGTATATAACTAGTCTCTCGCCTTTTGGTGTTTTGGGGAGGATGCTTTTTATTATACGGCATTCGGTAAAGTGCCCTGGCTCTTTAAGGGAGCTGTATTTGCAATAGGATTGCGTGTTATAGCTAAAATGGTTATAGTAGCTTTAAAAGTCTCTGTAACTAAAGGGGCTGTATAGCGCAGTAGTCAAGCTCACAGGTGGCTTAAAGAGAAAGTCGCAGGTTCGAATCCTGCCAGCCTCCCTACAAATAGACCAATAAAGCAAGCCTCGGCTTGTGACAATACAAAGCTAAAGAGACCTCCCTCTAAGTCCCTTGGCAGTTATTGCATAGCTGTTAGCTAGCGCAATAAGAAAAACACAAAACAAGGTTTTTCCCCTTCTTGAGGGGTTTTTTCCCTTATATCAGGTTGCTGATATAAAAATTATGTATCTTTCCTTTGTAAATTGAAACTCAGCGAACAGCGACGTTAGTCGCCGGCTCCTGACGTCCTATTGCCCATAAGGGATTTGTGTAACTAGTTTACTTAGTGGACGTAAATAATAAAACAAACAAACAAACAAACATCTCGTTTCTCACTCACGCGGCGTGAGTGTCCATGAATTATGAATTTGAATTTCCAGGGGTGTATTCAATTCATATTCAAATGAATTATGGATTGAATTATGAATTTCCATGAATACCAAAAGTATTCGTGGACACCCTGGACGAATGCACCTCCTCGTCGAATTGATCCAGCTGCCTGGGTAGGAAGCGCTGATCCTCCCCAGCTTTCGTAGCTTAACAGCCACACCTGCGATCGACCACTCTTTTCTTGCATCGGTACAGTCCACTGGGGTGTTTTCATCACTCAGATCTCTTGTCGTTAAAAGCTCATTGATTTTGTTGGCCTGATCTCTGGTTATATTTTCTTCAACCCGTTGAATAGCTTTCATCTGGTCCAAAACAAGTCGAACGAAACGGTTGTGATCCTCGGTTGAAGCAACGGACTTCCTGACTGCTTCTTTAGCATTCTCTGAGAAGTTGGTGTTATACTTAGCCATCTTGTGCGCAATATCGTTCAACCATCTTCCTTCCTTGACTTCAAGCATCTGTCGCCGTGATGCCTTCAGAAGGAAATTCTCCCATTTCCAGACCCAGTCAATAAAGACCTTTGAGCTTGCACAGCTGAAGGACTTCATGATATCTTGGTATTCGATCGAGAGAGTCTCCGTGACTTTCGATTTCTCGGCTTTGACTGCCCCGTGAAGACTATCAATCCAATTAATCAAGGATTCACGGCGATCAAGATAGCGGGCCATTTTTTCATCAACGCTTCCGAAAACAATGTCTTTTGCTTTGACGAGGTCTGCTTTCTGTTGTTTGAAGACAGCATGGTCTTCCTTCCAGTTGTCGTAGATGATTCGATACTGCCTTATCTGCTTTTCATTGAGATCAACCTCGCTGTTTGCTGCTGGGTTGACGTCCCTGAAGCTCGGTCGCCGTGGTTCATCGACAAGTATTTCGGTTCGTTCAACTGGATTGACGGCTTTCCAGATGTCTTCAGCAATCTTGCTGGAAACATAGTCTTGCCATTCGTCCCAGTTCTCAATACCTGTCAGAGTGACTTCAGACTTCGATTGAGGCATTGTTCTTCATGAGGGTGTTCGAGAATTGGGTAGCGGTTTCGGCAGGTTCTAAATAACGAAAAATATAACAGTGATTGCTTCTGGCAAGATCAATTTGATAGGGAAGCACTCATCTTTATAGTTGCAGTGGCTGGCAACGCGGCTCCGGGCTCATAACTGTTGGAAAACCACCAGTTACGTAGTCAGCTTGTTCACATCACGAAGATAGGGCGCCAGAATTCCACTCAATTGTTCCCTGTCCTCTCTCTCTCTTCCTTGAATTCTCTTCCCGCCATTTTATCATAGAAGCAGAACGCCGCGCGTTCTGTTTCACCTCACGTCAGATCACAGATTCCCCTGCATACACATTTTTGCTTATTCCAACAACTAGACCGACGTTATCCGACATTTCTTCATCTTTAACAAATGATCTTGCAATACCTCGCACAACGCCTTCTTTGACATAGAACTCGACATCTTGGTCGGCATACACATGCTTGAGATCGAGACCTTACTCTACCGTGGTTGTACATGCCTTCCAGAAGGCTGTCTTCCAGGTCCTATTGTTAGCCTGGGCGCAATGCCACTGACAATACCGCTTTATTGCATCATCTCTCAGCCTCGGAATACAAAGATCAGCATAGCGTCTCACGGACGCCAGATCGGGGTATAAATCGGAGGCAAGCTATCCGAGAAAGAGGCTTTTCGTTTCCGCCTCCTGCTCTCTGAGTCCAGCTTATCCTTGTTGTGAATTAGATCACGGATGTACTGTGGCACATCATCGTGCGTCTTTAATGTCCCGCCATCTTCGGCAGCTTTGCCAAGACACTGGGTTCCAGGTTGAAATGCTTCCTTCACTATTCTAGATCACGCCAGCAGTGCCTTCCCTCATATAGGGCCTGGTGAGGATAGTTGTTGCGCAAAAAATATAGTCAATCGTACGACTTCCCTTTTATTTCGCCCAAAATGCCCATCATCTGTCAGACAAGCGTATGGCGCCCATGCCACTCATTATCACACGCATCGGCCCGATGAATCTCAAATCGCCAGGCCTCTTGTTCACCGACACCACGCAGACCCGGAAAGTAGAGAAAGGCCCGGGGCTTGCGAGCGCCAAGGGCCCGACGCAACGGCGTGCACATTGAACAAAGATCCCTGAAAATTAAAAATCCTTGCCATTAACCAATACCTAAGTACATAATAATCATCACCACAATAGCCTAAACTATACTGCGCTTAGAATAGGCTGCGCAGTCTCTACAAGCTTAGCATCTCCAGAGCTAGGATTGGTCAAGAGGTCGCTTAGAGCCTTCTCCAGCACACCGCATTGCGCCTGACTCAGTGCTTCTACGCCTTGAGCCGCTTTAACGCCCTCCCCGCTTAGTCCTTCGTTCATAACCTCTAGAGAAGTCTTCCAATCGTCATCGCTAAAAGCGACCTTCTCCTTAGCCATAACTCTCGCAATAGCCTGGATGGTGCGCCATTGCTCTTGTGTAAAGCCCTGGTCGCTAGCCGCTGCCAAGGTAGACTCCAGAGTGACTTGGGCCTGGTTCTGGGGAGCAGCTCCGCTGACGATCTTAGCGAAGTTCTCACCAGCGTCTGCTCTTCGTCGGATAGTCCTGGCCTCGTAGTCGAATACCAGCTCCTCAGGCGCGGCCACAAGCTCTCCGGATTTAGCACGGAGCCAGGTATTACTGTCGACAATCTGGGCGTATTCATCAGGGTTGTCGGCTGAAAGCGCCATGATGAGCCGGTTGACCTCCTGTCCGCTCATCATGCTCGTTCCCTCGAGGGCCTTGCGGCGCTCTTGCTCGAGTTGCAGGTGCTCCCGGATGATGCTGTCATGCGGGTGCACAAAGTACACTAGGGCAATTCGGTTGTACTCGGACTGGTCTGGCTGGAATTTGACCACTATAATGACAGATGTCAGTACCTTTATTCCAACGTGGCAACGTCTGAGAAGGTCAGTGGTAAAAAGGGCACTTACATCGGTGGAGAGCAGCAGGGAATTTCCCTCCCGTCAATGATTCTAGGCAGTCTCCAATGTTGACGATGAGACTGTTCTCAATGTATGGGATGTAACGCCATCCATTGACACCGTAGACCTGGAGACAGGCAATCGGGTTGCAATAGAGGAACGTCACAGAGCCAATGTCGGTGTGCCCAGCGTACGAGGCACGCCTCTTGTCATTGTCTCGCTCCCAATTGGTGTCTACGGTCGAGTCAGCCTTATAAACCAGCATCTCCAAGGACTAAGTTTGAGTAAGCTTACGGTAACGAAGGTAGTGACCAATCTCAGAGTTTAGCTGAGAGGAATCATGCATCTGGTAAAAGAAATCAGGCTCCCTGCCGCAGGTCAAGGACAAGAGTCTCATGACCTTCGGGATAAGAACCTCATGGTAGTACTATACCCGTCCCGTCAATATGACGCAAATAGTCCAGTTAATGTCAAGCTCACGAACCTTATAGACTTGACCAATCTTGTCTTCATATTTCTCCATAATAGGAGGTCGTCGCACTTTTCCTGTGGCGTAGTAGTCGTAGTTATACTCCTCGATAGTTGGTGTTAATCCGCCTTCCTTTCTGTAATCTATATTAGTTGGAATGCTATAAATAATCCACGCCAGGCTGACAAACTCTTCTGGGGTGCGGAGCTTATATCCTTCAAAGAATCCGCTCTCGTTTTTCGTAGTATCCGCGTCCTTCTGCTCCAGAGATGAAGTCTCATAGTATGTATAGGCAACATCTCGTTGGAGCTCGAGCTAAGGAACAGATTAATAAAAAGGTGTCCAATTTGGTAAGTTAGAGCAAGTGATACATACCAAATCCATTGGAACCCCATGATTGACGATGTGGAAGATGCCGTCTGTGGCTGACTTCTTGATAATATCTACTAGCTTTTGTGTGCCCTCACCACCATCGTCCAATCCAAGATCAACCACAAAGCTCTCAGCATACTTGACTGTGTTCTCAAGTTAACCATTGCTGAAGGCTGCTCTTAGGAAAAATATGGCTTACGGTCAGACTTGGTCAATGGTGGTCGAGGAAGAGTCAAAAGGTCGGAGGTTAGGGTTCGAGCTTCAGCCATGGTTACAAGTAATTTCCTGTCTACTGATGCAGTGATGCCCAGTGAAGCACGGAATTCTCAAAGTAGGAAGGTGTTGGTGTGATAAACAATGAGAAAGTCTGGGGTTGAGGAGTGAGTCTGGTCAAGGCGTATGGTTAGTGTACCGGGGAGCTAAGCACTATTTATATCCTAGATTCCTAGATGTCTGGTAAGATTGGATGGCACGGTTAGGGGGAAGGATGTGAATACTACGCGCAACTGATGTGACGCGCATAAAAGAGTAAGCCTTTAGGTGAGATGACATCACGAATACGAGGTTATTGCAAACGGAATTCCATCGCTATTGGCTCAACACACACCGCTTGTAAAGCGGTAGTATGTGTCATTATAAACTAGAAAATCTGGCATGTTATTGAATCATGTGTCAACACATGTAGGAGGTCAAAAACACCCAGTATTGGTTCTAGTCTTGAGGACCGACTTCCGTTATTCCGATTGTTGAGATCAACTTTGCCTGAGAGACCGTTGCAATTTTGTGACTGGTCACGAGAACTCAGTTACTTGATTTCAACAGAATCCTTCGATCAAGAACCAATAGGAATGCGCAACGTGGTCTTTGTAGTTAGCCGTTCAACGCATGAGTCATAGGGACCACAGGCACCCTCAATTTACCTCTGTTGATCTGTTTTATCCCTCTTATTCCCTAGCTCCTGACGCGTTCTTATAGCCCTAATTGACCAACGCATGTTCCTTCCGATTCCTTCCATTTCCTAGGACTTCAGCCAATTTCTGATGTCTCAGGCCTTCCCTGAACCTTCGTCCCTTCTTCCTCTCTTCTGGCAGCTTCATCAAACAACGCGTAACGCGTTATCCGACAGAAACCCCAGCATCGGCAGTTGTAAACTGGCTCAACCATAAATGTGGGACCAACAAAAGGTTGCAATCAACTCCTGTATCTTTGACAGTCCGTAAGAAGAAAAAAGTCTTCTCATTCCACAAATCAAAAACATCTCATATATTACTAGGATCTACTCGGCTCCCGCTTTCCGCGTGTAACTCTGTGTGGACATCACCCGGTGTGTCTTATTATTTGTGATCATCCTTATCATATGACTTGAAAAGTAAGCAGATCCATGAATTAGCCGCGTCTGACATGCATATGTGCCTACTTTCCGGTGGCCCCCGACCCCCCGTGTTGGGGGGGTGGTGTGTCGCGGGAGCATCAAGACTCGGACTGGCACGCAAGGCCCCCTGTTGGGCTGTGTTTCTATCCTACTCCGTACGTCGGGTGGACCTACGTCTGTATTAGTATGACTTACCAACGTGACTAATTTAGGCTTCAGCGAATAGCAACAAAACATGGAGATACGAAGCGATATGCCGCACATCGTATCCCTTTGAATGCGGTAAATGAGCAAGGCAGTTACGTACCCCACTTTATCACCTATCAGCCAGTTGGTACATCATTCAGACGGCGGTCAAGCAGAACCTGGATTACATGTAAAGCCTAAGGTAATCAACTTCATAGCCTAACCGTCCCTGTAACAAGTGCAGAGAGAATTACAAAGATAAATAGCGAGCTTTATCCCTCGTAGAACGATCACCAACTCACAACAATCCTCAGCTTCAAACACCTCTTCAAACAACAATCAACACTCTTCTTTCAGAACTTTCGTCTAAAACTTACCAAAACCATCAACATGGCCACCTTCACCCCCGCTCAGTGGACTGCCGCTAAGAACGTCATTGACGCTTTCGCTCAGGATGGTGTTGACGAGAATGGCTTCTCTGAGCAGCAGTGGTCTGTTGTTCGCGACATCATCGATGGCCGCCGCACCGTCCAGGCCGTCAAGGACGACTCTAAGGTCTTCTTCTCCCCTGCCCAGTGGTCCGTTGTGAAGGACATGGTCGAGGGCCGCACTGAGGTCCAGAACGAGGTCAAGGAGGACAGCAAGGTATGAAACATTCTCAGCCTAGCTTTTTATAAAATACAACGGGGCTAACCGATAATACTCAGGTCTTCTTCTCTCCTGCTCAGTGGGCTGTTGTTAAGGACATGGTTGACGGCTCCCGCACTATCCAGAGCGTCAAGGACGATTCCAAGGTCTTCTTCTCCCCCGCTCAGTGGGCTGTTGTCAAGGATACTATCGAGGGAAAGCGAACCCTGAACATCCCTACTGAGATCGCTGCTTAAACGTGGTCTGAGGATAAAAGCTACTACTCACGCCATTCAAAGCGCGCTACATGGTGTGTTGGTTTAACTAGTGGTGTCTTTCCTTAAGAGAATCAAATTACACGGCCGGTGGCATATGTTCCGTTTCCCAGTTTCCACAAGTGATTTTTAAACCCGTATATTATATATAGAAAACTTTATACTAACACCGATAACTGCCTCATAATTGCAAGTAAGACACTGCTGCCCGTTGAGATCACGCAAATGTTTGTTTGTTTTACTATTTACGACCAGTATAGCTAAGTACAAAATCCCATCTTAGGCAATAAGGTCGGTAGGAGCCAGAGGCCTAGAGCCTCTGTTCGCTACGTTTCGCCGGACAAAGGAAATAATTCGAAGCCCAAGGCTCCAAGATTCAGGCACCAGGATGAAAAGCCCTCCTTACAGAGGGGGAAAACCTGAGTGCTAGCTGCTGAGACCTCAATGAGGTCCAGCAAGTGGTTCGGGGCAGGCTGAGGCCTGTAGAGAAGCCTCTTTCAGGGCGATGTATCTTGTTTGTTTTATTATTTACGTCCACTAAGTAAACTAGTTACACAAATCCCTTATGGGCAATAGGACGTGATGTATATCGTTTGTTTGTTTGTTTGTTTTATTATTTGCGTCCACTAAGTAAGCTAGTTACATAAATCCACATCTGGGCAATAGGACGTTAGGAGCCAGCAGCTCAAGGCCACCGTTCGCTAAATTTCGATTTACAAAGGAAAGAGGGTCAGTTGTGAGGTATCAATCTGATTCAGTCAGGGGGAGACCGTATGGATTCGTCTCCTCCACCAGTTTCTGGAGGTCTTTGCTTCCTGAGGGTCCAAGTAGGTGCGAGAGGGGGGTCTCCCCCAGTGGAATATCTGGTAGAAAGGGTCTAACCATCCTACACTCCGCGAAGTGACCTTGTTCCCTTGGCTCGCCGCATCTGCAGACGGGTCTCGCGTCGTGTCCGAAACGTTCGCGGTATTCTTGGAAGTCGCTGTGTCCCGACCTCTCTGCCAGCAGCCTATGTAGGACAGGGCGCAGGAGTTTTAGCTCTGGGGGGGACCTTAGGGCCCCGAGTCCCCACCGTTCGTAGAAGTCTGGGGTCCTGCCAAGCCAGTCTTGTTCCTGCACTTCGGCAATCTTTTCTTTCACCCATCTTTTAATGTGCGTAATCGTCGCCCAATTCTGCGGGAGGGCGGCGCCTTATTTAGCAAGCCGATCGGCTTGTTCGTTGCCCATGACACCCTCGTGTCCTGGTACCCACGAGATATGGGTCGTACAGGGGAGGATGCTTTGTGCCAATTTCTGGAAGCGTATGTACGCTCCTTGCATGGAGGGGGGGTTTGCCAAGCAGTCCGTCGACCACCGCCGAGTTTTCTAGGAAGAAGAGGGCTTTTTAAATCGAGCAATCTTTTTCCGTGCGCCTTGCTACTAGTTCCATGGCCTTCAGGGCGGCCTGCGCCTCGGCGTCGTACACCTCGGCATTGTTCAGGCCGAAGTTCGTAGTTGCTCTTGCCCTGTGGTATATAAATGCGCCCCAGCCCGAGTTTCACTCGATCTGGGATCCGTCGGAGTAGGCCACGATCGTAGAAGGAGGGAGGTCCGGGCCAGGGATCACATAGGGGGACTTTTGGGCGAAGAACGTGGGTCTGACGGTCCTGCCGGCTAGGGCCGCGGTGCGCTGAAGTCTGGTTTGCGGCATCCCGGGGGGGGGGGGGGTTGTCTATGCGTTGGCTGACCGGGTGGTCTCGATCTAGTCCCGCGAACCTCGCCGCGCATCTGAGTCGGGCCTGGGCCAGGGCAACGCTAGCTGGGGGAATCCCGGATTCCCTGTGCAGGATGGGTACGTGTGTGGTTTTCCAGGCCGGGAGGACTGCCCTTGCCGCGGTCTTAAAGGCCTTGTCCATCTTATCTACCAGCCCGGTGACCCCTGTGTTGACTTGTTTGGTCGGGTTATTCTGCGACTGGCGTTCATGCCCGGGCCACCACGCCTCCATGCCATACAAGGCGGTGGGTAGGACGCAGGCTTTCGCTGCTTGTGCTACTGCTTCGGGGGGTGACCCTTTCCGTTTCTTATTAAGCGACTTAAGAAAGTTGGCAGTTTTGCATGCCCTGCCGGAGAGGGTCTCCACGTGTTTCCTGAAGGAGAGTTTGGAATCGAGGTAGACTCCCAGCCATCTAATGTTTTCGCTGGGGTTGATCGGTTTGCCCTCCATCAAAGTTATTACTGAAAATCTTCGCCTAAATTGCAAGATATATTGTATCGCAAGCAATAATAGGTATACTGCTAGGAAGGCTCCAGTTAGTGCCACACGCTTGTTATTAGTCTATAGCTGAGGCCGGAAGTCAGACTTAAGCCTAGTCTCGGGCTCTGCTCAAACCCCATTTTCGGTCTTAAGCGGACGTCGGCCGATTGTTACATATAGTTCCTGATCTAGTGCGACCCCTGCTAGTATCTCCTTACGGGATTGTTGGATCTGGTCCTGGAAATGCTCTCTGCTCGATTCTGTGGGAAGGGAGTGGCTTATCTCCTCCCAGCCCGCGAGTAAAACAAACGAGCCGATTGACCGTAGTCCAGGAATGACATCAGCTTGTATGTTTTTTACATCCATCATACCGACTTCTTGAAAGCTTTCTGGGAGACGTAGAAGCCATCTGGGCAAATTTGTAAGAAAAATAACGTAATAGTATGACGATGGGAATTATTTGGACTCACTCGAATGAAATGTCCTTAGACAAGAGGGTTTTTCTGCCGAGTTCGACAAAGCTTTCAGTAGCTGATGTGGAAAGATCTGGTCGACTTGCAACAGGCGTGGGCCCTATATTGTTGAATTCTATCCACTGCAGATATCCGCCGGGCTCTAGCATTCACACAAATGTTAGCTTGGTGGTGAATCCCGAGGCAATGATGATTGCGCGAGCTCCTTTATGCCATGGTGGAGAGAAATTAAAGCCAATGAAAGAAGAACCATACTCAGCAAAGAACAGAGGTTGTTTAGAATAATGAAAGGGTTATTTTGTTTGACAAGAGTTGCGACGTATCTGACAGACACAATATCATATTTTCCCTTCAATTGCTCCGGGATAGGCGACAAGATATTGACCACGTCGAGGTTAACATTCGCCGGCCACCATTCTTTGGGAGGAAATTGCGCGTCTGAAATGTCATATCCGTCAATTTGGACTGACGGAGGTAGATGCTTCGAGATCGAAATCGGCCATATCCTAGCATGGGCGCACATCAATTAGCAATGTCTAGCTGAAGCCTTTGGCTGAGAGGTTAGACGGTATTCGTTACCCTGTCCCTGTCGCTATATCTACGATTCTGGCATTGTTGGGAATGGGAATGTCAGGGTGGAGGAGAAACCCGCATCTCGCTTGCGTAAAGTAGTGCTGAAGGTCCAATCTAATGCGAAGTTGTTAAATCCGGTTCTTCCTTATCTATAATCAGGTATTTCTGCTTATACCGTGCACCTGCATTGTTATCATAACGCAGTAGGTATTCGGATGCCATTTCTATTACACCTTTGAGTGTAAAATTGGTTGGTTAAAAGGAAGTATAGTCCAATTGTGATGAATGTAGCAACAGAGAGAACAATGGGCTGGGAACCTTGACTATTTAATGGCTACAGATTAACGAAATGGTACTTTATGTAATATAATTAGGTGCTAGATTTTATTTAAAAGGAAGTATCCTTTATTTTAAATGTATTAACCCCTCTCTTTAATATATATCATAGGTTAGACCCAATAAAGAAGGACCTCGGCTATGCCGAGCCCGGCATTACAATTCCCCACACCTCCCGGACCGACTAATGCAGATATATACACATTAGGCACAGTATACAAGCCCTAAGCCTACGCGCACATATACTACTATTCTACAGATCAATATATATAGCTAGATAATCCCCCTCTTTTATTCCCTCGCTCTTTAGCTTTAAATAGATAATTTTACAGCACCCTATTATTAGCTACTATAAAAGGGCATGCCTATTATATATTTAAAGCTTAATTCTATTAATTCTATCGATTCCCTATATATATTAAAATAGTCAGCCTTACTGATAATAATAACTCTAGCCTTAATAAAAAGTAAGTTATTAATATTATTAACTAGTTAATACAGTTAATTATAAAGCAGATAAATGCTATTGTATAAGCGCTTAGTATCAAAAAGAATAAAATAAAGGAAGCGCAGCCTCTTTTATAAACTAGTATACTATACTAAAAAAGGCAGAAACCTTTTCTTAACGCTTTAAAGTTTTTAAGGAAATAAAGTAAATATACAGCTTAAGCGCAGCAGATATATAATAAAATAACTTTTAATAAACACCTTTATAGAAATAATAAAGATCTCTAATATTTTATTAATACCTACTTTAAAACTAAACCCCAGTAAATAATAGCTACTTATTACTCTTTAAATAGGTAAAAAAGCAAATATAACCTTTAAAACTTTATAATATACTTTAACCAGAGCTATAAAGACTAAGGTCTTTAAGCTTATATTAATAAAAAGCTTTAAACGCTATAATAGAAAAAAGGAGCTAGTTTTTTATTTTTTCTGCTAAAGTTTAAATGAAAGCTCTTTAAAGCTGGCGGGGAAAATTAAATAAATTAAATAAAGATTATATTCTTTAAAAGAGCCCTCTCTTTAAAGCTATAATACAGTTGAGTTACAGTTAACCTTCTATAAAAATATAACTATTAGTTAAAGCAAGTTTAAAATATCGCTAGCAAGATTAAGCAATTAAACTGTAATAAATCTATTATACCTATAAAGGCTGCCTCCCTTATAATAAATAAAGGTTTAAAAATATAAAAGCTAAAGGCAATAAGCGCATTAAGTATTATACTTATAACTATAAAAGGGATATATAAATAACTAGTATTAATTATACTAGAAATTAATAGTATAGAAATTCCCTTTTAAGTAAAAAGGGTTAAATATATTTTTATTATAATTCCCTTAAACATTTGATATAAAAATGCTTATAAACTTGTAAAAAAAACCTAAAAGCTATATTAATAAAGTCTATAAAATTAAAATATAAGCTTAAAAAGAGTAGGAACTTTAAATATAAAGCTTAATAGTAACTTTAACTCTTTAAATAGTTTATTAAAAGAGTAGCTTTAATATAAAGTTAAGCATTAAAGCTAAGTAAAGTAAAAGTTAATAGATAAAGGGAATTTAAGCAGTAAATAAACAGTAAATCAGCAATAGTATAAGCTAAAATAAAGAATATATAAACATCTGCCTTATTTAATATAGGCTGCAATTACTATATTATTATTAAATGCTCCTTTACAAAAAGACTTTACCTCCTTTAAATTATGATTAAAAAACAGTAATTAAATAGCTTTTCTAAAAAGCATTTATTAATAATAACTAGCTTTATAGCTATAGTCTACTTAAAGCTCTATAGCTATACTTAGCGCTTATATATATATATATAATTAAAGGTCTAGATTATAACCTACTTTTCAGGAAATTATAGGGAGAAGTAAATAGTGTAATCTATAATGCCGCTAAGCAGTAAATCCTTTATTAAAAAGCGGATATCCAACTATAGTTTTTAAGCGATTTAAAACCTAAAGGTATACAAGCTATATAAGCTGCCTAACTTATATCTGCCTTAACCCTTTAAGCAGAATACTATCGCGTATAATAATCTAGCAAAAAACATATATTTTATCTTTATACTATTATATTAGCTGATATCGAGAAAGCGCTTTAACTGAAAAAGCTAATAGATAAAAAAAAACTATTCCCCTTAAGCTTTATAATAAATTCTACTTATTATTCTCTATTTAAAAAGCAGCTAAACTATTACCCTAATAGCCAGGTATTAATTATAGAATCCCCTTAAAATGCAATAAAGACAGCAATAAGCCAGAGCTCTTATAGGGCCTTTTATATAGTATATTGCAAAAAGAGTTATTAATGCTATATAAAACTCTCTTTAACCTATTTAATAAAAGGTTTATCTGCATTAGCAGCTTAACTGCTGCTATACCTATACTTTTCGCTTATAAGCTAGGAAAAGGAATATATTTCTATATCAACTACTATACTCTTAATGCAATTATATAATAAAACTGCTACCCTTTACCTTTATTTTCAGAAATATTAAATAACTTTACTTAAATAAAATAGTTTATTAAACTAGATATAATAGCTGCTTTCTATAAAATCTGCATTATAAAAGGGGATAAGTATAAAACCGCATTCTATATATATTACAGATTATATAAATAAAGAGTTATACTATTTAGGCTTATAGGCGCCCCAGCAATATTCTAACAGTTTACTAACTATATACTTCGCCCTTTCTTAAATAACTTCGCTACTATATATATTCATAATATCTTAATATACTTTAATAGCTTATTTAAAGATTATATAAAGAAAGTATAATATATACTCTGCGCTTTTATAGACGCTAGCTTATACTTTAACCCAGTAAAGTACTCTTTCGCCTAAAAAAAGGTTAAATACTTTCGCTTTATTATTTAAGCAGGGAAAAGTATCGCCTATAATTTTAAATAGCAGTAAGCGATTTGCAAATAGACCGCCCCCGCATTAATAATAAGCGTATAAAGCTTCTTTAGCTTTACTAACTACTACTATATCTTTATCCCTAGCTTTTTATATATAGTACCTTTTATTTACTTATTTAATAAAAAAGGGGTTCCCTTTTAATAAAGAAATAAAGAAAAAGCTGCCTTTAAAAAGCTAAAGGGCTACTTTTATAAAGCATTAATACTTTAAGTATAAAACTTAAATAAAAAGATATTTATTAAATTTAACTATTTTAAATATATACTTAGGTATACTATTATAGAAAAATAAGTAAAGGAGATATAACGCTATTATATACTATTTATAGAGATTAAGCCCAGTTAAGTATAATTACCTAATTTATAATAAAGAAATACTAGCTGCTATTTACTGCTTAAAAGAATAAAGGGCTAAGCTATAAAGCTTTAACCTTTTATTATAGTTTTAGATTATAAAAATCCATAATACTTTATAATATACCGGAAACTTTTAAAGCAGTAAGCCTATTAAACTAAATTCCTCCTGCAATTTAATATAACAATACAGTACTAACCTAGCAATAAAGCAGTAGTCTTTAATGCCTTTAGCCGCCGAGAATAGGATTAGCCTAAAGATAAAGATAACAAGCAGGAGCAGGGCTATTATATATAACTACTCCCTATAACTTTAGGAATAATCCGCCAGCCAAAAGTTATGTCACGTTCCGAGCACGTTTCCCTTATATACAGTTGGTACCGTCATGATAATTGCTAGAAATGCGATTATTAGCCTATTCTTTTGCCTGTTGGCGTGACGGTATGACGGTTTGTCACAAGTTACTAATAGCTTAATCCCTTAAATGCAAGTATTCAATAATAACCTAAAATTAAAGCAAATTTAAGACTAGTTAATATAAGCTGACTTTAACTACTAAAAAGTATATATAGCAGTAAAATCAAGAGAATACAGCTTCCCCCTTAACCTTTAATTAAAGGTCTAGATTATAGAATATATAATCGATAAGCAGTCCCGCTTTACTTTTTGCGACTAAATCTAGGTTTTAGCAGGAGCAGATAAAGCGGGGACTATACTGTATATGCATATTATATAAGCCAAGTATAACGCAATAACAGCCAGCCACCCTAGCTAAAATAGTATACTTGCAATTATAGCCTAAAGGTTCTATTAGCCTAGCCTCTCTCAGACTATACGCCAGTTTATAAAGAACTGCAGTATCTGCAGAAAAGGATATCAGTAAAGGATATAGAAGCGCAGTCTTTTTAAACCTTTACTAATCCCCTTATATATATAAAGCGACTTAGCGATAAACTTTATTATTAAGCTCCCCTTAACTAGCCCTTTTAATGCCTAGTATTTATAGGTAATAGTAAACTGGCTTATTAAAGCAGTTATACTAGAAGCTATAGAAAGTATAAATGCAGAAGCCTGCGCGCAGCAGTTCCTTTAATGCCACTATCGATTTTATAGTATACCTAGGTCTATCATAAGCAATAAAGGGTCTAATTAAACTAGCAAGTTCTAAAGAGTATTTTGCCAACTAGCAGGAATAAAATAATAGCTTAATACTGTATATTACCCGCAGACTAATAACAGCCTAGAATAAGCGAACCAAGAAATCTAAGTATACCTATAGGCTTATATCGACTATAGTTAAAAGGACTAAAGAGACTGGCTTCTAGCGGCCTAACTAGTATTAAATAACTATATAAGCTCTATAACCTAGCTAAGCCCCTTCTTCTTTAAGTATAGCTACTATATTAAGGTATTTTTATTATATTATAGTCAAGATATAAAGCAGGAAACTATAAACCTGGATAAGCGCTAAATAAAGGAATTACTTTAGCATTTAGAAGATTTTACTTCCTTTATATAAGCCAATTTAGCAGCAATACAGTAACGCTATAAAAATACTGCTAATAAATACAGGGGATTAGCCGAGAGATTTAAAGTTAAAGATAAAATATAGCTTTACCTTAATAACTATAAATCCCTGCGCTTTAATAAAAAGCTAAATACTCTCTACTATAAATACTTAATAGTAAAGGTATTTAACCCTTATATAGTTAAGTTAAGTATACCTATAGGAATCTATCTATACTTTATATTAACCTGCTATAATAAACAGCAGATAACCCCCTGCCCAGACAGTAAAACGATAACCCTTAACTACCCCCTATACGCGTACAGGGCGAGGATAAATAGGAGGTAAAAGAGATCTTTTGCGCTAAGACAAAGAAATAAGGCCGCAGCTCTTTTCGCAAAGCGTTTATGTATTAAAAAGGATATATAAAGCTGACCTAGGAACCCGCTATCTCCTTAAAAGATATAGCTGCCTTAGACATTTATAAAAAGAGATATAGGCCTATTAAGACTGCAGACAGGCCCTTTAAAGAATATACTCCCGCAAAGAAGAAATATAGGAAATAACCGGCTTAATAGGGGGGTAATATTACGGGTTAAACCCAATAAAAAAAGACCTCAGCTATACTGAGCCCGGCATTATAATTCCCTACACCTCCTAGACCGACTAATGCAGATATATATATATCAGGCACAGTATATAAGCCCTAAGCCTATATGCATATATACTACTATTCTATAGATTGATAGATATAGCTAGATAGTCCCCTTTTTTTATTCCCTTGCTCTTTAACTTTAAATAGACAATTCTACGGCACCCTATTATCAGTTACTGTAAAAGGGCACGCCTATTACAATAAATGTATTATAAAAAAATATAACTTATTTTTTATTTACTTATTACTTATGCATAACCTTAGGATTTATTATAAAGTTAATATATAATAAACGTAATATAAAACTAGCTAAAGCTTTTTAACCTTTAAAAAGCTATAAATTTATTATTTATAAAAGTTTACCTTACTTAAATCTATTATTATTTATTAAAAAAGGAGGGCTAAAAGCAAGGATTTTAGTGTAATCGGATAACCTTCCTATTCTGGCTAGACCCGTATTTAGGCCCGACGCTAGGACCGAGTTCCGGAGGAACTTCGGTGTAAGTCACCAGCTAGACTCAATACAATGCTTACAATAGGCATTGTGAGAAATCTGACTAAAATGGTTTCCTGTTTATATAGCCGTGAGTCGATTTGGCCGATTTCCTATATAAATAAATTTTGCGGAAAATAAGAATAGGGCCAGGAACCTAATTCTGCTACAGCAGAGCTATTATTAGGTCGGAGGTTTATTGTAGAAGACAAAGTATTGTTCATACAATTACTTCTATACAAGCCGCATAACCACTAGATATTCTATAGCTACTAGCTATTAGATTAGATACAATTTATTGTTCGTTCCATTGTTTATCTAATAGACTCTCAGTCATTTCCTTAAACTGCATATAAGTGCAGTCTTCCTTGAAGCTGCACCCCAATAAGGTTTGGTATAACCTTGTTAATTTAATATTATTTACTATTAAAAGTAAATAAAGCTTATATATTTTCATTTTTAGTATTACCTTTATATTAATTAAACTCTACGTAAGTTAAAGTAGTTATATAATAAACATTTACTTTTAATTAATAAATTAAAGTCTACCTTTAAAGTAAAAAAGGTAGAATTTAAACTTATAGTAATTTAAAAAGGGTGTGACGATCCGGGTTGGTTCTCAACAGTCAAACCGAGGCTCGTGGGTTTATGTTAATAGAGAGGTCAGGGATAAATACTGAGCAGGGTAGCGTAGTCACGATTCTGTAGAACAGGCAGTTCTATTAAATGCAATTGGTTAACGACTGTCTAAATAACTATACTAAACGATCGTGACTTATCCAGTCTTATATACAAAGGAGATACATAGTGAATGTACTTGGATCGTTTGGATCATGGCGATCCTAGTGATCCTGGATCACGGTTTCATACAGTGATCCTTCTTATGGGATCGCGCTCGTAGTTGCGATCCGTCGGTGATTGGTCGGAGGCTCCGATGCTCTGCCGTGATCCCGTGACCAGGTCTTCGACATGGTCGGGTCGTGACACTTCTTTGCTAAGCTAATGTCTGCATCCGCAGACGTGGACCAGTTTCATGTTCTAAGCGCAACCGACAGGATATACAAGGAAACGGCTTTTTTATGGGTTTCTGTTAACCCTAGACTAACCCTTAAGTATATAATATAAGGAGGGGACCTAGAATTATCAATTAATCCTTTTAATATTTAATATTTATAGGTGATAGTTATCGAGGCTGTGGAATTTTGTAAGTACTTCCCCCATGGTTCGCCGATTCCAAAGTCATTACCGCCATTTCTGGAAAAGAGGCCAATTTCGTGGTCAATTGAACATTCGTAATCCGCCCCTATTAATTTAAATCGCTGTCAGCACTAGGCTGGCCTAGGCCCATTATACTGCAACTAGGTACCGCTTACGTGATTTTAATAATAGCCAACGCATACCTGCGAATCCTTGTCCTACAGGGCCATACCAAATTTTTACATATAGATACAGAGGATTTATTTATCACATGTACTAAGCCCTAGTAACGCCTAATCGGCCAATAGTGCGACGGCCTGTATGTCGGTAAATGGGACTTCGCAGTACTCAGGAAAGCGTTCAGAGGAGAGCTCTTTATCTATGCAGTAAGCATGACTTGTCACATACCGGTACTTCGGCCTTCTCATAGGCCCGATCATTGTGTCTAACTATTGGGCGTATCCTTTTAGTTTAGGTAGTATGTGTATCGATGACCTTTAGTGCTTCGGCAGACACAGAAGTACAATATTGGAA